>CP125844.1:50790610-52040610 GCA_030408175.1 Trifolium repens | reverse complement strand
GGTATCAAGTAGTAGTTAGGAAACATTTTTCTTTGAGGTTCTATTATACATTTATTAACAATTAGGTGTGTGACATTTTCATATGAGATTAATTCAACTCGTTCATTGGATCTAATTGATATGCAAGAAAACGTAAATGAATAAATTAAAATAAGTATTATATTTTGAAGGATAAAATGTGCTGAAGTTTTATCCAGATCTTAACTATTTAATTCTTGAAGAAATATGATAATCCGAAAATAGATAAATAAAATTTGATTAAAATGATCTTAGATACAATTTTAATTTTAATTCTTTTAAATAATTCATCTCTAATTGAAATTCATTAACGCCAATTCATTAATTAACTGAATTAGTCCATAGAGAACAAAAAAGTTTTAACTTTAAATGAATCATCGGCTAGTGATTAGTGAAAAATAGATTTGATGTCTTTGAGATTAGCAAGTCTTTAGATCGAATATTGAATCTAAAAAATAATCTACAATTTTCTTTTATAATTGGGGCATAATGTTTGGTTTTTTATAAACTATCCCTTCATAATTTAAGGGTATTTATGCACTAACCAATGAGAACAAACATATAGATATATTTGCATATGGTACCCACAACTAGTTCGATTAAAATGATCTTAGATACAATTGAAATCTTAATTTATTTTTTTTTAACAAGCTAAACTGGTATATATATATATAGATAAAACGAGAACAGAGTAAACCCCTCAGCACAAGGCGTACCGAGAAGCACAGTCAAAGTTTACAAGGAAATCCGAATAACCAACATAAAAATGATAATCAGTCAATGCTCAGACATAGCAGAGGGCTCGACCACCAACAATGTAAATTAGTAGCCAAAGTAACATCCGTCGTCCGCATCCACCGATAGGAAAAAAGTTTGACTTTGTCCAGGAGCTGATGCATAGTATGTTCCGAATTTCTGAAAATCCGGAGATTTCTTTCGCTCCAGACTACCCAAACACAAGTAAGCCAGACGAGCTGCAGGAACGACCGCCTGACGCGGAGGCCACCAGTAGAATAAGTGAACTGGACGAAATGGTCTGAGAGACTGAAAGCATTCACCGCCGAGAACCCAATCCAAGACCGGACCAGAGCCCTTTCTTTTAAATAATTCATCTCTAATTGAAATTCATTAACGCCAATTCATTAATTAACTGAAGTAGTCCATAGAGAACAAAAAAGTTTTAACTTTAAATGAATCATCGGCTAGTGATTAGTGAAAAATAGATTTGATGTCTTTCAGATTAGTAAGTCTTTAGATCGAATATTGAATCTAAAAAATAATCTACAATTTTTTTTTTATAATTGAGGTATAATGTTTGGTTTTTTATAAACTATCCCTTCATAATTTAAGAGTATTTACGCATCAACCAATGAGAACAAACATATAGATATATTTGCTTATGGTATCCACAACTAATTTGTAACTAACTTTTATTTGTATGTGATGTTCACATGCAAATTTATTTATGCATCTTGCTTTCATTAATTAGTTGATGAATAAATATCTCCAAATTATAAATGATAAAGTATGTCTCACTGTAATATTTTGTAATCAGACGGCAATAGTGTGGTGCTCATTCTATGTCCAATATGATTTAGATTTCTCATGTATAGTTGTATACTATTTCTTTTTATATTATTTTTATATATTCTTTCTATTGAATTCTTCTATACTATATTTAGTTTTTTGACTAATGTAAACTATAATTATGGATCACAGAGATGGAATTGTATTTCTTAAATTAAAGTTGTGACTTTTGTCTCTTTTTTTTAAGGTAGTGTTTGTGCCAAAAATAAACAAATAATTAAGGTAGCGTGTCTTCGAGTTGAATTCTGGATAAAGTTTGTCAAGGCACTCATTTAATGGAGTATTTTATTCTTGTGTTAATTTAATTCCATTAGTTGTCATTTGAAAATCTTTAGGTAATTGTAGGTAATTTTCTCAACTCCAATTAATTTTTTTAATATTTTTATTGTTAATCTTCCAATTCTTGGGTCATTTAAGAATTAAACTTTAAGACAAAAAAAAAAAAGAATTAAACTTGAATGCTCTTTCGAACAATTTAGGCTAGAAAGAGTTCTTTTGTCATTTGAGTTCAATTATTTGTTTTTCACAACTCCAATTTAAAATTAGTTAAATATGTTTTTCAAATATATAAGATATTTTTTATCCACAAAGTAATTTTTATTGGATGTTTACATAAATTAGCCACAAAATTTTAAAGGAGACCATAAAAAAAAACTTTAGAATATGATGAAATTGTATTCCCTTTGGATACGACAAGTTTTTATGTTATTTGGTTATTGTATATCCCTTTTTAGAAAAGAAAAAAAAATTAAAGTTATTAATTATAAACAAAAAAAATTAATAGTTAGTAGAAAAATAATCAATTTTATTATATGGTTAAATATATTTTTTGTCCTATAAATTTACCAAATTTTATTTTGTTCCTTATAAAAAAATAACATATTTTAATCTCTATAAACCTTCGAGATAAGAACATTATCCATTAGTAGCTCAACCTCAATATATGTAGTGTACGTTTGAATTGATATATTTTTAAACTTATGAAAAATAGTTTATACAAATAAATAAATTTTTTTATGTTAATTTATAAATTCTCACTAATAAAAATTCTACTTTCATAATCTGTTTTTTCATAAATTATCTTGATAAACTTATAATAATACATAAAAATTTATTTATTTGTATAAATTATTTTCCATAAACACACCAAACAAACTCATATTCCTTGTAACACTAAGAAAATGAACCAAAATCAACGAAAACATCTTAATTTATTTACTTGAATTATCTTGTCTTTACTTTCCTTTATGTTTTGAAGTCTTTTAGTTATATCTCTATATCACATTCTCACAAGGTGAAAAGAGGAAAGATGGTCGAACTAAGATATTACACAGCATAACATACTTCAGTTGAAAACATTGCTTCCGGGGATCATTTCCTCTTTTGACTATTAGAAAGTGAAAGCCATGCTTGCATGCTAGAAAGAAAAATACTCCTTTTGGAATATTTGAAGTTTAGCAACTATAAATGTGTAACGAATCTTCCATAGCCCCACCTTGTTCTTTTGTTAAGAAAATAATCATGTCATTTTGTACTTTATCACTTAAGTAGCTAAACCTAACTAATACCATTTACTAATATTTAGAATTAGAGTATAATGGTCTGTCCAACAATAAATTACAACTGTGTTCACCGCGCAAGACTAAAAAAAAATCTAAGAAAATATATAAGAGAAAATAAATTGTGCATTATTTATCATCTAATATTCAAAAATACAAATTAAATGTTTATGGTATATGTATTATTTGTGTTTTCCTCATTTCTTTAATTAAAATTTTCTAATTTTCAATTTTAGATTAAGTGTAAAATTAAATTCTAAATCAAGAGTATTCAAGGTTGATCACTAACTTGAATAATACTTACAGTTTTTTTTAATATGACTCTAAAACTTAAAAGATAAAGAAGTAACAAATAATTTATGCAATTTTTAAAATATGATTTTAAAGATAAGATATATTGTAAGAAAAAAATCAATATATATATATATATATATATATATATATATATATATATATAGTTTGTTGAGATAATATATTTAGGCTTGTGTTTTTGCGGGTAACACGTCTATTCTTGTGAATGGATCTCCTACTGTGAAAATTATCATTTAGCGGGGATTGAAATAAGGGGATCATTTTGCCCTGTTCTTATTCTTGTTAGTTGTTTAGGGGTTTGGCAGAGTTATGAAAAGAGCGATAGAAATAAATTGATGTAAAGGATTCTCATTGAGAGTAGTGCGGTGGAAATTTATCATCACTATGCAGATGTACGTTGTGTGTAGGAGATGCTTCGGTTCAAAATTTGTGGACGATAAGAGCTATCCTCTGTGGTTTTGAAATGACATTAGGGTGTTATCCAAAGGATTGTTGGAAGTGGGGACTCGACTATTTTTTTTGTCATATAGATGGATGGGGGTGTTTCTCTTGGTCAATTGGACAATCGGAGGATTTAATTTGTGGTGTGTATTTATCCTTTGCCGAGGGTAATTGGCGGTGGAGGCCAGATCCAGGAGTTGTTTTCTCAGTGAATTCAACTTATGTTCTGCTAGCTAACGATCTTGTTGTGGTAGATTCATTACCGTCTATGGAGGCGGTTGTCTTTAAAAATATTTGGTGAAATCTAGCTTCTTCTACGGTCATTGATTTCTCTTGGCAACTTTTGCATAATCGTATTCCTTCAAAGAATAATTCATCTAGAACGTGGGTTCTCACCGCTGCTGATTCAAAGGATTGTGTATGGTGTGAAGGTATTTTTGTGACACTCTACATATGTTGCTTCATTGTCATATAGCACAAGGGGTGTGGCGTGCGTGACATTTGAGTCGTATTATATTCCACCAAAGTTATTTATCTGGTTTAATGTTTTCCTGGCGAGGCTGGAAATAAAAAATTTGCAGAAAGGATTTGTTATGGTGTGGCATTCAACTTTCCGACTTATGTGGAAGGCGAGGAATGATAAGATTTTTAACAACATGCATTATCAAGAATTCTAAAGAAATAGTTGATGAAATAAAGGTTCTTAGTTGGAAGTGGAGTGTTCACCAGATGAAACCTTGTTTGTTCTCTGGGCAAACTTCAATCTTAACTTCTTTTTTTTTGGTTACATGAGAGAAAAATAGAACTTCAATCTTAACTTCAATAAATAGAATTACAGTAAAAACTCTATAAACTAATAGAGTTAGGACTAGAGAAATTTATTAATTTAGAGAGTTATTAATTTATCGATAAATTAATAATTATTAATTTGAAGAGTTTTTAATGACTTGTAAATCAATAATGACTTTAATATGCATTGGAAATCAATAATGACTTTAGTAATATGCATTGGAAATCAGTAATGACTTTTGATGTAAACAAGAGAAACAAATGGGTTCAATGTATTCTTAAGCAGACAACTATTGAATCATATTTTAATAAAGTGTAATATATTTTTTTCAGTTTCTATGAATTATTAATTTATGATTTTCTTGGGACCGAAAATTACAAAGGGATCTCCCGAAAAATTATTATCTTATTATTTTATCGAATTTTTCAATTTTTTACACTGGCCTAAGTCGGGACCGGACAACTTTATTATTTTAGAGAGTTTATTAATTTACCGAGTATTAATTTAAAGAGATTCTACTGTAGTAGTAATTTACAAGTGAAACAAAAGACTAATTCATAAGTACTCATTATGTGTAAGCAAAGCATTACACAGTTTTAACTTCAATTTTCACTCTTTTCCAAAAAAAAAAACTTCAATTTTCACTGCGGCATCCTACAACTACTATTAAGAACTTACATTTAGTTATTTTGTTAGAGAGGTGACATTAAGGTAATAATAATTCAGTGTGAAGAAAAATATCAATCATATCACAACTATACAACCTTCCACAAAAAAGAAGCTCCAAGCTGCTATTTATACTTACATCTTTACCACTTTCCTGGCTATCGAAATATATAATCTCCTCTATTGAGAGTTCAAATTCATCAATAACTTGCCACTTTTCTAGGTATCACTAATCAACCTCCTCCACTAACAATTCAAATTCATCAATCTCTTTAAAGTGAGCATTTTGTTCCTTGATATAATCTTGTAGATCGGGATAATCCTTTATTAACCCACCATTTTTTGAAGACTTGGCACAGTGCTTCTGAAAATTCAGCAAAAATGCATCAAATAATTGCAAAATATCTGGTGTGACATGATTGAACTTGTAATGTGGAAACAAGAAGTATGCAAAAAGGGTAAAAAGGTGTATATGAAGTTAAAAAGTATGGGAAATGCTAAAACAGTGCCTCCGGGGCACAGGCACTGGTGCATGACCCAAAAAATATATAAGGAAATGACACACTCTAGTTCCACCTAATAATCATTTCAGAGATTATACTATACACTAATGAGTAAAGACAGAATTTGGGATGCCCACAAGTCATGCAGAAACTTAACAGTAAAGTTGTGTACCTTTGTACAAGGGGCTGAAAATGCCTTTGCCTTGGATGGAATTGCACGTTCGAGCCCGTCAAATTTCACTCTGTATTTTGATGAAAAAGGAACATACAATAGCCCATGGTTAATATTCAACATCAAGACCAGACAAAAACAATTTTACATCTATGGAATTGACTTCTACATCTGCACGATTAAATATTAGTGCACGACGAAGACTAATCGTTATGCTGTCGCATTTTAGGTTTTAAAAAAACAACAAATTTTGATACCTAAATAGTACTTGTACAATTCTGTAAGTTATCTCGAGAGTTTGACAACCAACCTTAACGAATGGAACTGGAAGATATGTCTAATAAAAGAGTCTCCTAATAAAATAAAGACTTTGTGTGTTCAATTAAGATCCACAAACCACCCCTAATACAGCCAGTTCTCACTCACACCACACAACAGCATCAGAATATTTTAGAGAAATCCTTTAAAACTATATAAATTTTATCATATCAGATCCATCACAAGGTTGGCAATTTTCTTTTATACGGACATTTCGTGAATTTTAAACAGCGCATTCCTATTTTTCTTAACAATTGGTCCTTAAACATAACACAACCTGCATATCAACACTATTTACCACTATGATAAAGAGAGGGATGATTACCTAGTATTGGACACCTTCGAAATGGACGTGGTACTTGAAGGAATGTCACATTCCTTCCCTTTATCCTTCCTTTTGATAGATGCGCTACTTTCAGAAATGATAGCTTTCTCCCATGTATCCATGAAATTGCTACTTTCTGAAATGACAGTGTCCTTCCCTTTATCCTTCCTTTTAATGGGTGCACTATTTGCAAGATTGACCACTTCATTCTCTTTATCCTTCATTTTAATGGGCACGCTGCTACTTGTAGGAATGACCACTTCCTTCTCTTTATCCTTCCTTTTATTTGAAGAATATCTTCGGCTGTAGACTACAGAAATCGTCTCAGGAGCTTCGAGATCAACAATCTCTAAAGTAAAACAACAAAAAGAACAAATTTAACAAGATTAACACAATATGAAAAATAAAAAATTAATACCACTTATATATCAAGTCACTATATTCAGGCTATCAAAACAAATTGTGAATGCAATATCAAGGAACTAGACATCCAAGTCTTCAATGTCTTCATAATACAATTGCATGGCTACTACGTTGTATTTGACCATGAATTTTCACAATATAAAGAACAACTATTTCAAACCACCGGCCTGTTTATACTGATAGATTAATTAAGTGCTTATACAACCGAAAAGCACTTATCATATATGTTGTGTCCTTAAGTTCTAAAAAACATTTTGTCATGTGCTTAAGCAAATAAGCCCAAATCCATTTCTCATAAGCCCAACCCAAACACGTCCCATGTCTATATCATTTTTAACCCACAAATCATAATTTATTGCTATACGAAAAAACTTTAAGAGATAAAATAAAATTGACTTTAATTTGCAAAATAAATACCACATATAAATCATTTGCATGAAAATTGAAAATTGAAAATTAAAATTGGAAACCACTTCAAACTAATAAAACAGTTAACAATTTAACGTACCGGGAGTGGATGATTTTTTGGGCAAAGGCGTTGAAAGAAAGGTTGATGGAGAAGAGCTAGGATTTGCAGCATCATCGAGATTTACGGCAATGGCATTGGTGGAAAGATTTTTGAATACAGGAGAAGAGGAGGAAGGTTTGGATTTGGTTGATTTGGGGGGAACGGAGGAAGAAGTATTGGTGCAATCAGAGAATGGTGTTCTGCGTGTAAGCTTTCGTTTTCTTTCATATTCCATTGTTAGATTTTGGAATGAGTTGGGATCTTTTTGACATTGTTGATGAAATTTAATAGGCTCACTATTGGGCACGCTACTTGTAGGAATGTCCACTTCCTTCTCTCTTTCGTTCCTTTTATTTGAAGAATATCTTCGGCCATAGGCTATAGAAATATTCCCTGAAGCTTCAAGATCAACAATCTCTGAAGTAAAAGAACAAGAAGCATGAACTTAGCAAAATTAACACATATCCAAGTTATCAAAACAAATTGTGTCACTGCAATATCAAGGAACTCAACATCTAACTTTTCATTCTCCTCATAACCACAACACATTTCACAATATCAAAATTAACTATTTCAAACCACCAAACTGTTTATATGAACAGCTTAATTAAGCTCTTACACAACCTATAAGCACTTATCAATTATGCTGTTTCCATAAGTTCTACAAAACACTCTGTCAAATGCTCAAAAATGCAGATAAGCCTACAAAACTAGCTTATGCAAATAAACATGTTTTTATCTTAATTCATAAGTTCTCTCTAACAGAAAGTATATCTTCATAAGATTTTTTCCGTAAACTACCTTGGGTCCGTTTGAATTAGCTTATTTTTGAGCTTATGAAAAATAGCTTACACAAATAAATAAGTTTCAATGTTAATTCATAAGTTCTAACTAGCAAAAATTGTATCTTCATTAGCTATTATTTCATAAAATACCTTAACAAACTTATAAATAATACGCTTACTTATTTGTAAAGGTTGTTTTGCATATGCTCAAAAATAAGTCAATCCAAACAAGCCCTTATGAATAATACATAAAAGATTATTTATTTGCATAAGCTCAAAAAATAAGTCAATCCAAACCGGCCCTGAATCCGTTTCTCATAAGTCAATCCAAATACATCCCATACCTATAGCATTTCTAACCCACGAATCAAAACTAAAATTAACCCCAATTTGCAAACTAAGAACCATAAACAAATCACTCATACTAAAATTAACCCTAATTTTGAAGAGAAACTAAAATTAACCCTAATTTGTAATTAAAATTGGAAAACACTTGAAACTAATAGAACAGTTACCGGGAGTAGGCAATTTGTTTGGCAAAGGCGGCGTTGAAGGTGATGGAGAAGAGGTAGGGTTTGAAGCGTAATTGGTGGAAAGATTCTTGAATACATGAGAAAAATAGGAAGGTTTGAATTTGGTTGATTTGGCGGAAGAAGAAGTAGTGTTGGTGCAATCAGAGAGTGGATTTCTCTTACGTTTTGGTTGTTGAGATTTCATTGTTAGGTTTTGGAAGTAAGAAGGATCTTTTAGACATTGTTGTTGAAATTGAATATTGGGTGATGATGAGAGTGGTGAAGAAGAAGAAGAACAACAACTAGAAGAGTGTGTGGAATTGGAAGTGGAAGATTGTTGGGGAAGATTCTTCATTCTGTGTTGTTCTGTGGTTTTCGTCATAGTTTGATTTCAAAATTGGAAAATGCGAGGTTAGGGTTAGGATTTGGGAATAATCTATACTAGGATCCGGATTATATGACTTTCACGCGGGAAAGTCACGGTCACTTTGATCCATCCTTGTCTGTTCGATCAATCAAGTGAACCATATTATGCCCTGTCCTGCTGTTTATTTATCCCTCATGTACACCCTATGACTCCACCCCGTGGGATGCACAACTTATTTGGAGTGTCAGATATACGATTTAAATTTTATTATAATTAAAATTTCAATTAAAAAAAAGAATTAAAAATATAAATATATTAAAATTGAAAGTAGTCTGTACAAATAGAACTACAAAATAAAATATATTTAAAATCATTAAATCAATACTAAGGTATTAAAAACAAAATATACTTGATAAAAAAATATTATACATATTATTAGAACATATTATACAAAGAAAAAAATATATTATACACATTAAATTGATAAAAAATATGTCGAATACATGTGATAAGTAGTAATATCCAAAGGTTTCTATGTAATGAAAGTGTCATGTTGATGATCAACCATTAAAGTATCTGTAATTTACAAAATAAATAAATTATGAAAGGAAAAAAAAACAGAACGAACTCATTAAAAAGAAACTTAACCGTGTCAATGGAGTCGTCATGGCCGTAGTGATTGCAAGCATTTTGAGGATAATGACTCATGGTGTTAGGGGGCGAAATTTGACACTAATGAAAGTTTCTTCCACATAGTGAAGAATATATACACTACAAGAATTCTCTTTATTTCCTACAAACATTTCCTACAAAAATTGGATTTGTGGTGAAACAGTGCCATTTTCTGAACAACTCAGTGGGGTGCAGCTTTCAATGCACATTTTCTACGAGCAGTTTGGTAGGAAATGCATTTTGACCGTTGAAAGTACACACGTGGATTCCTAGGAACGGTTCCTACAAATTTGTTTGTCGGGAACGTTTTATTTTTTAAAAGAAAAAAGAAAATAGCAACGGCCACGTGGGCACGGAGTTCAAGGAACATTTCCTACAAATACATTCGTAGGAACGGTTTTTTTTTTTTAAAAAAAATAAATTGTAATTGCAACGGACATACCATCAATGTTGCAACTCTGCCTTACCAAACATAATCAATGCTGCAATCTTACTTTCATTTTTGACGTAAATTCTAAAAATCTCAGTTTCTTTGAGCTCATATTTTCTTCTCCACTTCCTCTTAATCTCATATTTTCTTCTCTAAATTTTATATCTACTCACCATTTTCTAAGTTTGCAATCAGATTATTACACGGTTAGTTTTGTGAATTTATTTTATTTCTTATATATATATGTTATTATACAATGTTGTATATTATTTCTAATTCAATTTGTTCTTATTTTGTAGTGTGATTGTTGTTGTGTTGCTGTTGTTGTTACTTTTTGAGACTTTTTGTCATCATATTACATTGTTTGAGGTTAGTTTGTCTAATTTATTTAAAATTATTAGTATAAAAAATATTATTATTATTCATATATAAAAATGTTAGTTGATAAAGAAGTGTAGTGGATATATGTTAGTTGATAAAAAAATATTACTATTATTCATAAAAGTGTTATTTGAAATTTATCTGAAATTTCTAACATATATATATATATATATTAAATTTTTTTTTGTGGTGGATATAAATGTTATTATATTATATATAGTTTTTGATGAAAAAAAATTAGTTAGTAAAAAACTTATTTGAATTTATTTTTACAGAGTGACAAATAAAAAATAGAAACTAACTCATTTGAATTAATTTCAACGACATATGCAGTAGATGGATCAATATATGTCTCATCGAAGTTGGATGTATGATAGAAAATATCCGGGTGGTAGGACAATCAAAGCCCGCTTTAAGGATGGAGTTGAAGAATTTGTTACTTACGCGATGTCGCAAGATATTGTTAAAAGTGAAGGAGGGATAAGATGTCCGTGTATTAAATGTATGTGTGGGGCGATTCAGAGCCCAGAAGATGTCATAGTTCATTTAGAGAAGGTCGGATTTATGAATGATTATTATGTGTGGAGACATCATGGTGAACAAGAGCCGGCAAATATTAATATCGAGTTTGATGTTAAGAGGGACGCTTCGAGCAGTGGAGCGCGAGAGGGGTGTGGAAACTTTGGCCGGATGCAAGAAATGGTCGATGATGCTCTCGGGGTGAACATGTCCTACGAAGGGGGTGTGGAAGAGGAAATAATCCCGAACGACAAAGCGATGAAGTTTTATGCAATGATGGAGGAAGTAAACAAACCATTGTTCGAAGGGGCGTCTGACTCGAAGTTATCGATGTGTGTGAGGCTCTTAGCCGCCAAGTCGAATTGGAATGTACCTGAAGATTGCTTGGAATTCTTCTCAAAAATGATGTTGGATGCAACTCCTGTAAAAGACAACTTGCCGACAAGTTATTACGATGCGAAGAGGTAGGTCTCGAAGTTGGGATTGAAAGTTGAAAAGATTGATTGTTGTGTTCAAGGGTGCATGTTGTTTTACGACAATGAGTTCGATACAAATGATGGTTCGCTGGAGGAGTGTAAATTTTGCAACGCGCCGAGGTATCAAGCCCGCAACAGTGATGTTCATCGCCAACAAAAAAAGATCGCAGTCAAGTCAATGTTTTATCTGCCAATAATACCTAGGCTGCAGAGATTGTTTGCATCGATGCGAACCGTCAGTCAAATGACGTGGCATTATAACAATAAAACAAATTCAAATGTGATGCGGCATCCTTGTGACGGGTTGGCATGGAAGCATTTCGATGCAATGCATCCTGATTTTGCAGAAGATCCGCGTAATGTGAGACTTGGATTGTGCTCTGATGGATTTACTCCGTATATCCAAGCGTCGGCAACGCCTTATTCTTGTTGGCCGGTTATTGTTACACCGTACAATCTTCCTCCTGATATGTGCATGACAAAACCTTACATGTTCTTGAGTTGTATTATATCAGGACCTTCAAACCCAACAGATGGAATTGATGTATATTTACAACCATTAATTGATGATTTGAAGAGGCTGTGGATTGGTGAATCGACGTATGATATTGCCAGGAAGGAGAATTTCACAATGAGGGCAGCTTTGATGTGGACTATTAACGATTTTCCTGCATATGGCATGTTGTCTGGTTGGTCGACTCATGGTAAATTAGCTTGCCCCCATTGCATGGAGCACACAAAGTCATTTAACTTAAAAAAGGGTGGAAAGGCTTCGTGGTTTGATTGTCATCGCAGGTTCTTACCAGCAAATCATCAATTTCGTAGGAAAAAGAATTTGTTTAAGTTAGATACAACAGAAACGGATGGTCCGCCTCCTAAGATAACATCGTATGCAGTATTCGATAAAGTCAGTCAACTAAGGAAATTTCCAGATGTTGGCAAAAGAATCAGATATGAAGGATACAGGGAATTGCACAATTGGACCAAAAGAAGTATTTTTTGGGATCTCCCTTATTGGAAAGACAATTTACTGAGGCCGAAAGTTTGATTTAAGAGAATCTTTTTTTGCTTGACTGCATAATCTCAAAGATCAATAGGGTGCTGTTTCTTTTCTTCAAAGGGTGTGGAATCCAACGGATTGCATGTTAAGATGATAACCTCTAATGTTGTCTGCTGTTGGACATAGCATGTTTTGCCTTATTTGCTTTTCTGCTGCTTTTGTATTCTTCCAGTTGGTTATTTCTTTAGGTACTTTGTCCCCATTTTTGCCTCTTCAGGACAACTTGTATTAAGAGTGCTTAATATATTATTGCAGTTAAAAAGACAATTGACATGTATTATTACTTTCTTTAGTGGATAATCAATATAGCAGAGTTTGGCATGTAGCAGAGTGTTTGTGTGACTGGTGTGGTGGTAGCTAACTGATATTGAATTTTGTTTTGTACTTTTCTTATTGGTAGACTTGGCCTTGTATTTGGTTTATGTTGTAAACCATGTTCTGTTTTCTTCTTTTGCCTCAAAGTACTCTTTGTACCTTGCTGAGTTTAATTTCTATGAAATGTTTTGGAAAAAAATTGAATTTTTGTTTTGGAGCAATTTTTAAAAACTAATTTTAAATCAATTTGCTGAAAATAGCTATTTTTTATTTATTTTTAAATATCATATATAGTACCTACGAAAATTTGGTAGGTAAAGTACTGACACATGCTGCAACCAAATCTGACACCGAAAAAAACTATTTTTTATTTTATTAAATATGAAATACGCTTCCTACCAAGGTTCGTAGGTAGTGTGCTGACTCACTTGGTTTGGCCTCAGTTCAGGAATCTGCTGACACAAATACCGTTCCTACGAATTTGGTAGGAAATGTTGTAGGAATAGGTAGCTTTATAGCTACAAAAGTGTTGGTAGGAAATGTCGTCGGAAATGCTACATTTCCTACAAAAATAGGCCCTATTCCTACCAAATATTTTGTAGGAAATAAAGAAAATTCTTGTAGTGATATAGTGATAAATAGAAAAAAATAATAGAACGGAATAGATGGAAGCATATAATTACCGATTAGTGAAGAATATATATATATCGATCAACAGAAAAATAATAGATCGGAACAAATGAAAGCATATAATTAGGGATTAGTAGATAACAAAATTAGGCATTGGTGTAAAATTATTTTATACACACATCCAATCATATATTGACACATCATATGTTGTGTTTTTAAACGTATGATGTGTCACATTCATTAATTAATGTGGCCACATAGTATTCAAATTTTTATCGTAGTCGTTGATATAATATATATTAGGGTTAGAGTGCTGCTAGTTACTCTCGTTTATTATAATAAAGATTTTAGTTTACTTTTTTATGAAAGATCAAAATTGAAAATAATTAAGTTTTAAATTTCATAGAAAGTGGAGGACAAACCGAAAACCCTTTAAAAGTTACTCCTTCCGTTCTTTTTTATCTATTTATTATACCATCGTTTTAATCCACCAATAAATTTCTACTTATTTGCACACACTTTCTTTTTCCAATAAATTTAATATATTATGTAAAAAAAAAAACAAAATTTAATATGTTATGTACCAAAAAAATTGTAAAAGAAAAGATTTAGTTTTCCAAATATATATCATTAATTAGATTTATTGAAAAATAGTAAGAGCAATTGACAAATCGTATCTTTAAAATATAAAAAAGACTAATAAAAAGGAACGTTAAATCTGACGACAAAAAACTAATAAAAATTAATGGAGGGAGTATAAAATATTAATAATAAGGTTTAATTACTCTTTTGATCCCTTTATTCATTTTTTATATTTTGGGTCCCTCAAGTAATAATTTGTTTCGTTTAAATCATTTAATTAATTGTGTTGATTTTATTTTAGTCCTTTAAGTATATCTCTGTTGACCAAAATGGTCGGTAATATTTGTTAGTTTTATTCCAAAAATCGTTAGTTCTTGCACAAGGTAACAATATTCATCTTCTTTTTTTCATTCTTCTTCATCTTCATCAAGCCAAACTCATATTTATTTTTAAGCAATCAAAACTCATCTTCATTCTTCTTCATTGCTTATTTTTTCATCTTCTTCCCCTTTCTTCTTCATAGATTCATAGATTCATCAATTAAACCTAGATTTCCAACAAACTTCAAACAAGTCCAACAAAAAAAATCCCAAATTTATAAAATTTAATTGATCTATGATCAAATAATGAACTATTCTTCCGGAGAGTTAACACAAAAAAGTATTTGAAGTTGAAATATTTAACTTTTTAAATAAATAATAATATCTTTAAATATATATTGTACTCAAAAAATATTTTTGAATAAAATTCTTAAAAAAACGTCTAGGAATAGTTATCAAAATCCTATATTTAATGTAAAAGTTAGGTTTGGAGGCAAAATATATCAACTCTGTATTCAAATTAGAATCAATTATAAACTTTAACATTAAAAATACTAAAATTAATTGTTATTTTCATGTTAAAAAATGAATGTGTTGTGGGAATAACAGAAAAAGTGTGGTGGGCGTAACACACTTCATTGGTTAATAATTGGGCCTATAAACACTTTGTTTGGGTTGAAAGTCCAATACAATATTCTACTGTTATACAGTACTAATTTAGATGAGACATACGCCACTCCTTAATAATTTATAAATATTAACTCATTAATGTAAAACGAAAAAGATAAAAAAAACTCAACAAAAAATAAGAACAAACCACATAATTAAATTTACATATGGTATCCAGGGCCAGTTCATAGTTAAAGGCCTAAAGCAAGTTTTATTGTGATAATTAGCATCATGAACTAGTGATAATTAAAAATATATTTTTTTGTACTCGTTGTATGTAGGAATAGGACATTAAGTAAAATTTGAGATAAAAATTCAATAAATCAAATAAAATAAATTTTAAAATTTTACATACAGTCATACTAGGTGATAATTGTGGATACCTGTTGTCGAGTCAGTTATATTATGATATTTGAGAGGAAAAAAATGAAAGTATATATTTAGAGACAAAATATAAGAGAGATTTCAAATTTTCAAAATTCCCTTCCCTCACCAGTCACCGCAATTTAAATATTTTAAATATTAATTTTACTGATTTGTATTACTTTTGACTTAATAATCGATACACAGTTTCAAATGAAAACACGCATACGCATGATTTCACGTTATAATTTCAAAATTTATGAATAATTTTTATTTAAACGATAAATGTTAATTGTTATATTTTTTATTTTGTTAATTCTCTATGCTTTTCTTCATAAGTCATAACATTTGAAGGAATTAAAGAAAAAAAATAGATTTTTCCAAAAACTTTTATGCATAAAATGGATTTTATGTGTATATGCCGGCTCCACACATAAATTTCACGAGACCATTCTCCATCATGCATCTACTCAACAAGATGTCTCTTGGACCTTTTACCGGCATATATTCTCATTAAATTTTGCATAACTGGAGAACATTTGGAAGCTAGCTATCTTACACAAAAGCTTGATTCCTTAAACCAACAAAATGCCGCTTAGCAAAAAATGATAGAAAAATAATAATAAATATAGAAAACGCAATATATAATTATATATATTGCAATTTACACTTGATCGGTACTTTCACTCCAATTTTTTATTGCTTGTCCCACTGCTTGTTTCACAGCTTGTGCATCAATAGTCTCACCTTGTTCTTCATTCTACAAAAGTCACAATAGTTTTTCCATCATTCTCATGCATGATGGTAAATAATTAAAATGCATTGTATTTTATTTTTTACGGAAAATGCATATATAGTATTAAAAAAGAAAAACAAATGCAAGAACTTTTTCTTTGGGTGTTATCCGCCGGTGCCTGGAGAGGAGAGGAGAGGAGAGTTTCGGTAATTAAAAGTTCGGCTGTGAGATAAACAAAACTTGATAAAAAAATTTCACCAATAGCTAAATTCAAATTCTCCCGAACGATTTTCTTTAGAGGGAACTCATTAACCGTTTGAGCTCAATGTTTTAGTTAAATTTAATTTTTTTTTAAATTTACAATGGAAGAGAAGATTGAACCCATATCTAATACATACTATACAAATTCCTGACCACTAAACCAATGACTTAAATTCAGGACAATATTCGTAATTGATAAACGTAATATTAGACAATTAATGAAGACTATATTTGTATTATTAGGGTTAATATTAGGCACCATATATGCATTGCATGACCAATATCAATGATTCAATGTACAGCAACTCGGTCCCTTTACCTCGAGAACCCCAATGAGGAAACGTTTTTATATAAAGGGACAAAACATGTGACATACAAAAATATTGACAAGTGAAGGAAAATGATAGAGAGATTAATGATACGCATGTTGAACTTATAATATGCAATTGTATTTTGAAAAGAAAAAAAAAATAGATTTTAAATTTAATGCACGGTCGGTGTAAAAAAAGTCACTTATCAATAAATATAATCATTTATATATACAACTTTAAAAGTAGTTATGGTTTAATTTTACGGTTATTATCGATTATGTGACATATTTATAACGATGATGTATATAAATTAAATGCAATATAATATCTAATTGATCACTATGTAACTAAAATACCTCTTCTCCAACAGCTTGGAATCGAAAAGTGTCTGTACAAGAAACCCTAGCTTCAAGCACCGTAAGTCTCATCTCTTCAATGGCTTCAAGTATTGAAACAAGCATACCTTGGCTACTTTTTGATGAAAAAACGTTTATAAGAAATCCCTTTTCTAGGGTTTCCACCGTAACCTACACACAAGTAAACCCATAGTTAAAATGTTACACCATTAATCACAAAGTTCATACTTGCAAAGATCTTAGAATATTAACTTCATAACCAACATATATAGATAATTGTCATTAGCAACACTAGTAATGATCCCCGCGAACTTAATTCAGTTGGCAGGGATATCACATTATATATGCGGGTTCGAATTCTAACATTCTATTTATTTACTTTTAATGTAAAATTTCTAACCACTATGTTACTTAACAAAAAAAAATAGTGATGATCCTGAGAAAAAAAAATTGCCACAAATTATCACGGTTAAAACATTTTTCGGGACATAGAATAGATATGTAAATTATTACTTTTCTATAAATAAATTGTAGTGTAATACAATAATAGGGTTGGTCCGTTTGATTGATTTACGGATACTTATCAATTATAGCATAAAACATTTGTAAGATTGTTTGGAGAGTTTATAGAAACAGTTTATGCTCATAGGATATGTTCAGCTTATTTCTATAAGTTTTTAAAGATAGTTTAGGAAGATAGACATATACATAAACACTTATATGACCGGTGTTTTTGCAATAAACAAATAGGAGTATAAAAAATCCTCTCTCTTATTCGTATCGCTCTGCCTTCTCTCTTCCACATAAACCCTACTACCGCCGCCGTCGTATACCTTCCCAAAATCCAAACCAAGGCCGGCGCGATGTAGACTATCTCTCTGTGGTGGTGCGACGAGCATGATGGCTCCGTACCACCAGGTTCCGTTCGCTCCTGTGCTCCCCGTCCCATCTCCGACGAGCTGTTTTGTTTCCGTCTGTTCCTCTCTCTTCTGCATCTCAACCTCTTCCTCAACGGTTTCTTTCTCTTCTTTGTGCTCCTGTAGACCAGGTTGCAGGTGGTGGTAGGTGGAGGGTGTGTTTTCCACGCGCCTCTGCCTCTGCTCTCTCTGGATCTCAGTGGTGGTGGAGTGGTGGTGGTGGCTGCGCGCGCCGTTTTGTGGTGGTGGTGGTGTGGTGAAGCTGTGGTGTGGCTGTGGGGTGTTGTTGGAGGTGTTGCAGAGCGGTGGGGCTGGCGAGGTTGATGTGTTGGTGTTGGTGAGGTTTTGTTCGTTGTGTTTTGGTGCTTTCAACTTCGACGGACCTGCAACTCCGTACCCTCTTTGGTGGCGGTCTGGTGTTTCGGTGTTATTCGGTGGTGTTGGTTATGGTGGGGATTGATTGGTGGTGATGCTGAGTGGTGGTGACGGCGAGGATGCAGTGTTGGAGGTGGTGTTGCTCAGTCTCTCTTTTGAGGCTATGGTGGGGACAGTGAGAAGTGGTGGCGGTGGTTTGGGAGCTTGGTGACGTGTTTTAGGCAGAGGTGGGGTTTTGGCAGTGGTGGTGATGGCTGGCTGGGGTGTGTTAGGGTGGTGGTGTTGGTCAGAGAAATTTGGCCTTGGTTTCTTGTCCTGTTGCGCCTGAAAGGGCGAGGTATGTAGACTCTCCGTGTTGACGGATGATGTTGCTTTATCGTACCTCCAGGATGTTTTGGTGTGAGAGTGGTGTTGGATGGTTAAGGCCGAGTGCAAGTGGATTCTCTCTGATACAAGAGGCTCTGACCATTTTCAAATATGGTGAGATTTGCAGGACTCTTGGAGTCGCTGAAGGGTGTTCAAGTCTGTTGAGACTTGCATGTCTCTGGTATCTGTTCGAGTTCTTCTGCATCAGGTGTTGACTGTCGATTCTCTGACTACCGGAGTACTTCAACCTCTGACTTCTGGGGCTACTCTCTGGATCTGATGGGCCGAGTAATTTTAATTCGAGTTCGGAAGTTAGAGCCATGTGGTGTCTCCTAGGGTCGGGTAGGGGTTTTCTTTGGGGGTTTAGCGGATCTTTATTGGTGTATGGGTGGTTTGAGGTGTTTGATTTGGTGTCGGTAATTGTGGTATATCACGTTACCTTTTGGTTGTATGTTTTTCCACGACAATTTCTTTCACTCCTTGTGGAGGAGTTGTCTATTAATAAAATTTAGCCGTTTAAAAAAAAAATAAAATATAATTAAGTTGTTTATCTAAACATGATCAAATTTCGGAGTTTGAAAAGGTTGAATTGTGAATCAAATTGGTTCAATGAGAAATGTATAACTTTTCTCAATTACCTTAGGCAAGGGGTTATGAACACTTGAACTTTCTGCAGATGCTATTTCTTCATTCAGTCTTTCAACCTTTTCCTTTAGATTTTCGATATACTTTGATGCATCGATCACGATCGAGGTATCGTTTAGCTGTAATAAAACCATGCATAAAAAGCAGAACAATTAACTATTAAAAGATTAATATTAATTTACCATATCAAATAAGCTCCACTTAATATATAGAGCTATGAAGTATTCAAATTCAAATAATAAAAAATAGCAAAGTTGGAAACCTTAATTTCCAATAATAGAAATGGAACCAAATTATAGGAACAAGAGTACTATAGCAAAGGTTTGGATATTCTTATATGGAATTGGGTGAATATTTCATTGAGAATATATTTATATTGATGGAGAGAAGTTATCCAATCCAATCCAATGGAAAGAAAAGAAAAATGCAGAGAATATTTACAGCATGAGAATTAGTAACAGAACGAAGAAGTTGCAGCTTCTCATGCAGTGCTGCTCTCTTTTGCTCCCTAGAAACCATAATTTCTTTTTTGTGTTTTCTCTTTCTATCTCTTTGGTGCAAGTAATTGCCTTTTCTTTTGCTACCAATTTTGATGAGTTGTGAGGTCATTTAAAAGGAAGGATATGAGCTCTCAAATCCAAATGATCTCATGTGTTTTCTTCTCACATGACTGTCCTCAGTTTATTCAAAGACAAATTCTATTTTGATTTATGTTTAACTTACTAAAATGCCCTTTTGTAATATAATTTGGAGTATATATGTCCATTTCCCTAGCTATTTTAATTTGGATGTTTATTTTAATTTGAGACTAAATTGAAGTTCGTAGTCTTCAACCATCGATACGAATAAAGTTAATCCAATAGTTGAAGTAGGGAGCACTCTGTGTTTCTGAATAGTCTCTCATTTTTTTCATTCTACACAACCCACATACATACGAGCCAAATTAGCTGCAGGGAACCTGTTTATGCCAAATAAGATCATTAGTCACCCAAAACAATAGGCTGCTGAGAAGTCAATAACTGGTAAGTACCACGAACTGAATAACCTCGATCAGGGTTAGACCGTTATTGCCACACCTATCTATATGATATAATTAAATATATATGTATACTTTCCTTTTGCATTGTCAACAAATAGAAATAATATATTTGACCAAAATACATTTACCTCCCCATTAATGTCGAGATTGTTTATTTTTCGATCGTGAAAATAAATCAGAGTAATTAAAATTAAAAATCAATAAGTTACAATTTATTAAAAAGAGTTTTAAATTCCAATCTAAGTCATCTAAATGCCCAAATTGTTTAATTTATAGGATAAACAAATATTTTCACGTGAATTATAGAATAAATATTTATAGGATAAATATTCTATTTTTTAAAACGGTAAATATAAATAGTTTTAAAAATTATGTTGATGATCAAGCCATCTTTCTTCTTTATCACTTTACATATTAACTCTCCATCCTAAACATCATTATATACTTATATATACTTTTTTAAATACTTACAATGATGTATAAATATGTGAGTAACTATTTATTTAATTTAATTATTAAAGAGGGATAAATTGGGGAAAATAAAAAATATGATCAGCTGGCATAATAAGTTTTGAGGTGGACGAAAAAAATAGATCGAAGAGAGGAATCAAAAACTCGTGATGATAGGGAAAAAATTTGGCATCGAAAGAAGTGAAGGAGAAGCAACAAAAGGATGTTGTGAGTTTGGAATGGTTCCAAACACTCCTCACGGGGGATTTTTTAGGCTCTCCTCCACTCTTTGATCCTTTCTCTATTTTTTTGTCACTTTTTTCCATTCTCTCTCCACACGTGCCATCATTCATATATACTCTCATTCTCATCGTATCAGACACTCAAACTCATTTTTTGTTTTCAACAAACATTTATTTTGGTACTTGATGTTTATGTCACAATAATATATATATATATATATATATATATATATTAAAATTGATAAAAAAATCAAATTAGTCTACATTTTCATATATTATCTCTTTTTTTTTTCATAAGAAACAATTGATATTTAATTTCAGATTGATGATATATAAGTTCTCTTAGAAATTAAGAATCAAGTTTGATATCCAGTGGAAGTATTTTTCTTATCATATTTTAGTTATTTAGAGACCAAATTTTGAATTACTATATGGGCTCTTCCTCTCGTGTTGAGATCAATCAAATGTGAATTAAATTTGATATTTATTTGAAGAGTTGAGGTGAAATACTTTATAAATATGAAAGGACTAATAAATCTAATATCTTAAAGTTTTTTGTAAGAGTGTCAAAATAATTTGTATGGTTCTTCAATATCTAATGTGCTGATCCAACCTAGTAAAGCTCCCCCTCTTAGCTCAATACCTGAAAATCAGAGGATTAATACAAGAGAAAAAGGACAAGAAGGAGTAGTCCTTTAAAATTTTGAGTTCTTTTTAAAGGTGTTTTATTTTATAAATATTTTCTCTTATTAGTTATTCATAGAGTAGGATAGAGATTAAACGAAATTTATCGTAATTTGTAAAAATATACTCCCTTCATTCTTTTTTTTTTGTCGTTTTAGAATAGTAACACCAAATTAATAAAGTATATTTTTGTACATTATCTTCCTATTATACCATAATTTTAATCCACCAATAAATTGCTATTTTTTACACATATTTTTTCTTCCTAATAAATTTAATATATTACTTGTATGTACAAAAAAAAATTAATAACTTATGTACCAAAAAAAAATTTCTTATAAAAAACTTTAATTTTTCAAATATATAGCATTAATGGGTATAATCGATAAAATATAATCTTAAATTATCAAAACGATAAGTAATTTAAAACAAATTTTTTTCTTCTAAAACAACGTATAAAAAGGAACGGATGGAGTGAAATTTAATTAAAAGATAATAATTTGCTAAATATACGGACCAACATGAACGGTAAGAGATCTATTTTACATATTTATAATCTCATAAACCTATCTCACAGTGCATTACAAAATCAACGTTTAATTCAATAGTTTATTCATTTAAAAATTTATTAAAAATACAAACACGTATTTAATAGTTTTATTTTATAGATTAAATTAACCAACACATATCGGTAACTAAGTTGTTGTATTGTACTGGAAGCCGTGTAATTGTGATGGCAAGGGGACTAACCGACTAAGTTGTATTGTGACTTTGTTGTGGCATGTCTTATGCCACTTTAATAAAATCTTTTGGCCTTTTCCAAAAAAAAAAAAAACACATATCGGTAACTAAATCAATATTTATCAAAAATAGATCTGAGACAAAAATTATTAAATAATTAATAATAACAATGTCTCACATTTAAAAATGAAAATTATGGTTTATTTTTTTGGTTTTTCTTTCCCACTTGAAAGCGAAATAAAAATGTGATATTCACTTATTATATTATAATATTCCTCTTTCATTTTCACGTTGTGACTTGTGAGTAGTGACTAGCACAATTGCTAGTTGTATTGTAATGTTTTTTTGTAGGTACTATGCATGCAATTCCACTAGACAAGTTAAATTAACGTCCATTAGTCCGGAACCGTATAATGTGCCTTTTAAAAGAAAATAATAATTCATAATGTTGTAAATATTAATTTTATTTATAAAAAAAGTACATGCATGCAGTGGCGACTCTAGAAATCCTAGAGAGCCTGGGCAAAATTTTGGATGAAATTTATCAACCAAATTTTCGAATACCGTAATAATTTAAATTCTATTTCCAATATTTAAACAAGAAACAACAAGAAAGAGTACAACCCTGTTTTCAATATAATTAAGGCTCAAAGAAATAAAAGGCTACACAAACTCATTGACCACATTAGGTGGTGGTTTTTCTATTTCGGCTTCCGATTGCACAAGAAGAGTGTTAATTTATAGCTTATACTCCCTCCGGCCACAATTATAAGTAAAATTGCACTTTTTAAATTATTGAATAATTCATGTATCTGAACTGTAGTATAGACCAGATATATCTGTAATCAAATGAATCTAAAATATACACTTTTGATTATATTTGTGGCCGAAAAGAGTATTACTTTTCTATCTTGATTGAGACAAACAAGGCAATAATGAACATTCATGTTGGATGAATTTGGACCAGATTAAGTATGTGTTTGGTTCTGCGTTGGAAAAAATTGAGTTTGCCAGAATTGAGTTTGACAAAATTAATTTTAATTAAAAGTGAGTTAAATAAAATTGATTTATGTTTAGATATATTATCTAAAACTGATTCTCAACATTCGATGTTGTTTGACTAATATGAAATCAAAATTGCTTTTAAATGTGTAAATTACCAAAAAGGATATAATATAAATTCATAATCAATTAATTAAAATCAATTTAAAAAAGGAATAAGAATTCTCTAGAACCCATTATCCAAAAGTAAAAAGAATTATCTAGAGCTCAATACAAAAGATAAGGAGAGACTATTCTGTCTTTAATCATTTTTACTTCTACCTACTACTCTATCTCTAAAATTAATCTCATACAAAGATGAAGAAAACTATTCTCTATTTCTAAAATTCTATTGCAAAAGTTCATCTCCTCCATTTTCAATTGCTTATTTTTTCAGTCATGTTTGTTGGTTGAACAACCACTAGGCACATCAACATCCATTGATTTCATGGCATCATCATTTCTTCTTTTTCAAAACTCAACATCGATGTTTCTACAATGGGAGAGAGGTGTGGTTGTTGATTTCATAGGAGAAATGCAACATGCAGTAGGAAGAGTACAGATCTGGTCTGGGAAGAGTGGTAGTTGTGAAGGGTAATGAATAATTGATTTTGCATTCAACGTGGAAGCCAGAATCGATTTTTGACTTTGGGTAGAATCAATTTTAGAAGCCAGAATCAATTGTGGAATTGAAAGAGACGAAGTGAAGCTGTTTCCTTTATTTATTTTATAAAAAAAAAAAAAAAAATTGGGTGGGCAGCCCGGGCAAGTGCCCAGGCAAGCCGTGCGGTGGAATCGCCACTGCATGCATGTAAAATATCAAGTTTTAGAACATTTTAAAGATGAAAACTTCAAAAATATTTCTCTCTAAATCTGTCTAACTATGTGGAAAAGTTAGAGAGGAATTTTATTTTATCTTATCACTAATTTTATTTTTTCTAATAAATTACATAAAGAGCGTATAAGAGATTTAATTTGTACCCAAAAAAATATATAGTACTTGTACACAAATTAAGGATCCACTCACGTGTACCATTTTTTTTGAACCACACGTGTACCAAATTTGAATATCAACATTCTTGAGAGTGAGATTACATATGTATCTCTTTATGGACTGAAGGTCTTCTCACATAACTAATAAAGTTATTCTCATTGCACAACATATATTTTAAATTTTCATATTAATTAATTATAGTAAGTTTATTCTACATATTCTACATATATATAGAATTAAATTGAAGGACTAACTAAGCCCTACACTTTGTCTCTATTGTCTCTTAAAAGGGGGAAAGGCCGTAGCATGACAAACGTGATTGATATAGGTTTCTGTTTAGAGGGATAGTAAATTACAAGTTCCATGAAACTAGGGGAAGTAAAAATTTACACTTATACACAAATCTTATCATTACTAATATGATGAGTACTCTTAATTACAAGGGATGGTTTTAAGTACCGAAAAAAAATAGGTTAATGAAAACTAAGTTGTCAGGTAAATATAATTCAATTTAGTAGTAGTAAGACATTGATATGTAGAGGTTGGAATTCGGATTTAAGATTTCATACACTTAAAAAAAAATTAGTCTAACTAATAAACTATTTAATGGACAAGAAAAAGTTATTTTCTCTTCTTCCAAGTTATTAATCTCTAGGTCGCTAACTATAAGTAAAAATTTGTTAAAAAACATTGATAAATTTAAATTTTAAATCATAGACTAAATACATAAAACAAAAAAAATTAAACTTATATATTTTTGCTGATAATATAGATACATAATAGGAAATACTTTTGTTCTATTAAAAAATGAGTCTTGTTAACAAGTGCCCTCGGGGCACTCAATAAATATTCTATTTTAAAAAATAATTTATTCAAAAAGTAAAATATTTTAATTCTTAATACATTGATTTTATATATTTTCATAAAAATCATATAAAAGCTTACTATTTTAAGTGTTTAAAGAGTATCACGGGGACACTCATTAATATTTTCCTTAAAAAATAAAAGACCTTGGTAACTCTTTATTCCTCTATATTGTAATTGGCTGGAAAATTAATGAAAGGGATGGTAAACGTACGTAAACGCGTGGAAACACATTAATAAGTCTCCAAATGTCACATTGCATATAGTGCTTAGTTTGATACGTACATAGTCCATTTTTTACTGTTCAAATTCAGCCAGAGAAATTTAACAAATCACAGCATTGTTAGGTTAATAGTCAATTACATTCGATGATGATAAATCCAAACACAAATTAAAGTTTATATGTCTAAATAATGTTCACATTATAAATCGGTTATATAATAATATAATTAGCTAGGTATAATTCAAAATTTTATTTAAAATAGTATCAAAAGTAGTCTATTCAATATATGTTGGATTACATGTTATTAAGTCATTGTTTAGATTACTTCCAACTAATCTTGTGAGTGAGTGAGAGGCGAGTGTGTAAACAATTCTTATCTTTCAAATCATTTTTGTAAGAATTAATCTGACTAAATCAACTCAAATTCTTATATGCAATATAATATCTTAATTACTTTGATGCAACATTATGTTTAGTGTGTCTTTAAAATCTAACTCAGCTTATAATGTTAAAATTGTTAGGCTGAACTTTTTTGATTTGTGGTTATCTAAATTCAAATTTGAAATATTTAATTTATATGTGTGAGTTTTAATCGAGCTAAGCTCATGAGACATAATATCTTGATTATTTTGATCAACTGTAAGATGAATGTGTTTTTAAAATCTTACTCAACTTACAATATAAAAATTGTTAGGCCGAATATTTTTAACACGTGGTTATCTAAATTCGAATTCAAGATCTTTCATTTATATATACGAGTAATTTCATCAAGTATTTGTTATTCCATTTTTTTATGGACAAAAGGGCCTAGGTCCAGAAAGAAAAAATTACACAATGATCAACCTAGAGGTATATAACCCCGTACAATCCGTGGCTAGTAATTAACTAAGATGAAACGGACAAACATCATCCATCAAAGTCTCATAATCCGCAGAACAACCAATATTAGTCAGAGCATTGGCACACCTATTAGTCTCTCTATAAGTATGTGAGACTTCAACTTTCCAATCAAGCTCCAATATCCGCCATATATGCTTCATCAACGCTCCATCCACCGCGCTATTCAATTGTCTATTTTTTATCCTTCATTATACTTATTTGTTATTCCGTTTTGTTAATTAATCATTATACCTCTATAATTAATGAAGTTTTTTAGTTTACAATGGAACCAATGAAGATCAAATTCTTCATCACTAAATTAAACCTAAATTAAACCTAGTCACTTCAAAATTAACGAAGTTAATTATACCAAGAGATAATGATTTAGTCTATATGTGTATAGCTTAGCTATATAGAAAGAGATCATGTATACCTATGATGCCTAGGTACGGGTACGGTACCGGTATCCGGTACCGGTACTGGTACGGGGTACGGCATTTTTAGAAAAATCAAGGTACGGGTACGTCTGTAAATATTTTTTTTAATATAATTATATAAATAAAATAATAGAAGAATATTGTTAAAACAAATAATTAAACATAAAAAATACCAAATAAGTAATTCAAATTATTCAAAAACATCAAAACATCAAGATTTGTATGAATAAAATTCGATTGAGCCTATTTCTTTCCAATAAACGAGTGAATAAATTCAACTACTACTTTATTATTGCTTATCAGTAAAGCTGCTACTTTTATATTAAACAAATAAAAAACATAAATCTTCCTATAAACAAAAAAATGAATAAAAGAAAAGAAAAAAAATTGTATTTTTTTGGATTCGTGTACCACAGGAGTACCACGCGCGTACCATAGGAGTACCATGCGTGTACCCATTGCAAAATAAAAAATAAAAAAATAGGTACGTCATCGGTGCGTACCCAAGGAGTACCATACGCGTACCGGTACCCGGTACGTACCCGGTACCGGTACTCTCCCAAAAATGGAGTACCCATGCATCATAGATGTATACATATATATGATATGATATATATACATACAAATTCACGGATAATATGAATATATATCATATCATATAAAATGAAGAGCTGTTGATTCTTGTTGCTTCCGCCTTGAAGTATTGTCACCACTCCACAAGGACAAATAACGTACCCACCTATATTCACATGTGTGCCCATTAATCATCACAACAAAACAATTTCCTCCATACACATATACTGCTCCTACCTTTGTCTCTTGCCTTCCATAAAAGTATTTGTTCCTCTCAATTCTCCAAGAGTTTTTTATTTTTATTATTCCATTTACTAAATAACATTCTCATCAACTATTAATTTCATTGGAACCTTATTTATTTTCCATCTACAACATCGAACCTAATTATTTCTTGGACACTTCTATATCTTGTCTTACCGCGTATAATTCACAATCACCTATCTATCTGGATTCCTCTATATATGTCTTTCATTAAATATTATTCCTCAACATGATTATTACTATTTGATTATACATATTTTATTTACCTAAAATATTAAATAAAAAAGAATTACATTTCCTAGATTGGGTGTAGACTGTGTAGTCATAGAGAATAGAGATGATTTCTAGCTAGCTAGGTCTTACTAGCCCGAACATCAACTCGGTGCAAAAGATAATGAAAAAATAAGTAAAGTTTGGACTCATTTGTTATGTAAAAAAAAGTTTAGTCAATATGTGCATAAGTTTGGTCATTTGTTATGTAAAAAAAAGTTTAGTCATATATAATATGTGCATACGTACAAAGCAAATGTAATTCCATTTTATTATCCTTCCGTTCCTTTTTATAAGAGACATTTGATTTTTCAGATTCATTCAATAATGAATGTATTTAACCTATAATATAGACCAAATACATCAATTATTGAATGAATCTAAAAAGTGAATTGTCTCTTATAAAAAGGAACGGATGGAGTATTATTTATTAGATGGTTCAGATATAAAGAAAATATTATCAAACTATTTGATTGCTTTCTATCTGAACTATCTGATCTTAATCAGACGATTAGATCTTTTCTAACTACATGACTGCGCACAATTTTAACACAATTTTAACTATACACAATTCAAATCTCATTCAACAACACTAGGATAATGTACATATTGTCTCTTGTATGAATGGTCTATCATATCTTCACTATATCTTATTTTTGTAGTGGATTGGAACACTCTTTATACTTTTATTATGCTTAAGAAATTCTTATAGTGTAATAGGTAAATTTAATGTATACACAGCCATACAGTGTAATAAAATTTGGTTAATGTACTAAATTTTATTACATTAACGGTCGGTTTAGTAGTAATTGACACTAAACTTGGTAGGAAGGACCACAGTTCGATCCCTCGCAACTGCGATTGGGAGGAGAATAGAACCACTTGATTGCATAACTGACCCCCGAAACAGATTCAACTGGTGGTGAAAAAAAAATTTGGTTAATGTAATAACTAAATAACTAAATTTCTTGTAGTGGGCTTATGTTTTTAAGTTAGTAGTTTATTCATTTTAGGTTTGTTATATGAAAATAACTTTTGCCTTTTTACAGATTACTCGTGCGTCCTACGTCTTTCCTATTTTATCGTTCCACTACTTAAGTAGTAGATGTTAAAAATGAGTAATTTTGAAAAATGTCGTTTGCTACTTAATTAGCGGACATTATAATTGTAGGATGTTTTTGTGGCTATCCACTACTTAAGTAGGAGACAAGGATATTTTGATAAAATTATAGGGCGCGTGAGAAAAAATGTAGAGTGACAAAACTAATCTTTATTTTCTTATGCAATATTATTGATATTTGAATGAAGCCTAGTTGTCTCTTTTGTTAGTCTCTTGATTATCTAAGATGATTAAATATATTTTAAGTGTTAAAAAGACAAAAATGCAAATGCATGAAAATGCAGGAAACTTAAATCATAATATTATACAATAATTTGTCATGATATAGAGCAACTGATTCATATTATAATCAAAGTATATCCTTAAAATCTTAAATGCATATATATACTAAATAATTTGGGTGGATATCATTTCAATCTAAATCATGAGTTTTATTCTCCTAAGCTTATTAATTAAAAAAGAAAATCAATCAGTCATATTTAACATTAGATTTAAAATCACGGATTATTTCTGTTGTAAATTAATCTCGTTTTGCTCCCTGTTCTGAAAATTAGGAATCTAATTCATTGTGACTTCTCTTCTGATGTTTGCATGACAGGCTTTGGGTGATTAATTAATATTAGGCTAAATGCATTTTAAGGTTCTTGAAGTTAAACATTTTTAACAAATTAGTCTCTTATATTTTTCTTGTAACAAAATAGTCCTTTAAGTCATAAAATATTTTATCTTAAAAGATCAATTTTTTATAAAATAAAACAATGTAAAGGATCAATTTAAAACAGAAAAAAAGAAAAAAGAAAAGATAAAAAACCAATTGAAAAACGTTAAACTTGAAGGTTTAATGAGATTGCTATTAATTTGGCATTCAGTCATGTGAGGTATTTTTGTCAAAAAAAAAAAGCCATGTGAGGTATTTGAAAGGAAAAATAAACTATATTTTCAAATAAAATCATCTTGTGCATAATTTAATAGAAATATTAAAATTATTTCATGGAAGTGGTATTTTGCTAAAACAAAGGGAAAATGTATTATGAGTGATGGCAAGGTTACCTCTTCCAAGCCTTATTTTACTTTCAGAATTTGATTTACAAATATTAACCACTTTAAACTTCTAGTCTTAATTAGTGAGATGAAGGGCTCTGAAAATATTTGATATGTGGTAAAATGAATTTGAACTCCAACCTCTTCAATAAGACCACTCTGAGATTTAAACTCCAGTCTTTTTAAATAATCTCTAATTAATAACTACCAATTGAGTTATATTTTTATAACTTTTACATTGTCTTTTTAATAAAGAAAGAAAAATAAAAGGACCATTTTCACATATTTATTTATTTATTTTACATTTATTCCTAGCTACGACTACACCTGTGTGTACTCATTTTTTCTTTTGGGTACAATGTGTACTCATTTTTATTCTCGGGAAATAGTATTGAGGTGGGAATTTAATAATTATATATGAGAATATAATTTTATATAACAGATTTAACGGCAAATTCAAATATGTGCATCGTATATAGTGGACCATGTCGAAAATATATTCAAAATATTCTCCGGATAAATAGAAAATATTAAATGTTGTCTCTTATAATCTCATTAATAACTCAAATAATTTTATTTTTTTATAAAAAAGTAAAAATATATAACAAAATGATAGCCCTCCCAGCTTGTGTTACGTACCCTTGCTCTTCCTTCAAATATATCCCGTTATAATAATTAGTGAAGTCTAAGTCCTTCGTGACTGAGTGAACAAAATTGGAGAACACTTGGAGGAATAGTTAGTTGCAATAAAGTTGGAGATTGTGAATATTCTATTTTGGATTTGATTGTTTTTACTTGCACAAGTTCCACGATCGATGAATATGATATGTACGGTGAAATGTTTTTAAATATATGATGATTGGAATTATATGCATATGTATAGTTTACACAAGGAATTATGCTTATGTACTATATAATATAATATATGTCGAATGATTATACCACATCATACTACTTAATTTCCAAGATTAAATTAATTAAGTGAAACTGTTTATTAATTATTAAATATTATAGTATTATATAAGATTGTAAGTGATGTGATAAAGAAATTGAATGATATGAATATTATATATGTTGCTGATCTGTACGCGTTTTGGTGTCCATTTGTATAAATATCATGTGACCAAATGAGGCCATAATAAAACCAAAAACAGAAACAATTTTAGGGTCCAATTATTCACAAAATTTTATTGCTCAATTCAGAAAAGTTTCTCGTGACATTCCAAATTATTATAATTTTTTTTAAAAATAATTTTAAATTGTTTGTCTCTATATATGAAAATGAAATTACACATTTTACATCCCAATTCAATTTTATATCCGAAAGATAAAATGAAATATTGTACATTATGTCTGCCAATATTTATCCATTTATATTAATCACATGTGTGTGTTCTTTCGTATGATTTTTATCTGTTACCTATTTACTTTCTTTTCTTGTCGCTAAATTTGTGTTTCCAATATCTTATATATAGGATTCTTGTCACTTGCGAGAGATCAAAACTCACGTGAGTTTGCACTTAGGAAAAGTACATTCACATGCCAATGTGTGCAATGGAAACAAAACTTATTTAAACTATAAAGTTGGGTGACAAGGGCTTCTTGTTCTCGTGGACAGGTAGAAAGAGAAATATGTTGAACAATACAATAATCTATATATAAATATATAAACAACGAAGAAGCCAATAATATGTATATAGAAACATGATGAGTCTTATTAATATAGCTTAAAGTAATTGATAAATATAAATTATATGCCCAATTTTCATTTACATTATTGATAAACACATTTTAGAATGATAGTGTGATGTCTCAGCCCAAAATAGATAATATTTTCAAACTTAAAGAGTACTTATTAATGAATCGACAATATTTACCTCCTGGATTGTCACTATTATAGGGTAAATATAAATTTAGTTAAATGTGATTGATTTTTTTTTAAAAAATATTCATAGTAATAAGGTTCATTGTCATATTGCTTGTGTATTGTGATAGTTGTTGAACGTAGAAATTTTATTGTAGTTCATATGTATCAAATGTTTGAGAAAACACATTGTTTGGAATTGCCTATGAAAACAGTTATTAGAAGTTCCTTTGGCTCAGACTTCTGCACTAGGCGCACAGAAGCTAGCGCGAGGCGCACCTGATGGAGTTGGAGACCTGGTAATCTCCACCTTGTGCGCGAGGTGCAGGCGTGGTACACGTGTGATCCATTTGTTCTCATCTGACTACACGAGGCGCCTGGGATGGGCGTTCCATGAGTGAAGATTTGTTGATATCATGCCTTCAAACCATAAAAAAAATGTTTATTTTTTGTAACAATGGAGGTGGAGTGTGGGAGAAGAAATGAAAGTATAGTTTTCAACAACTAACATAAAAAGGAACATTTGAGAAGTTGTGTTTCGAGACACAGCGATATTGGAAGATAACATTCAAAATCCAAGAAATTTAAAATAAAAAAAAAACTTTTACCACTTTTATCCAAGAAACTTCTTAACAAGTCTTAGTTTAGAACATATCTTCCAAAACATTCTGATAGATATTTTTGAAAGTTTAGGTGACCCTAGAGCCATTTAAGAGCCTAAAGAGCAAAATTATATACATTTTTTGGGACTTTTCCTTTTGCCACCCTATGGCTTACTCGCACATCCTACGAAATGACCAAAATATTCTTTCGTGACTTAAGTCACGAATGTAGAAAAAATGAGTAATTTTGAAAAATAACATATAATTGTGGGGGTGTTTTGGGGGTGTCCGTAGTACGAGTCACGGACAGTAGGGGTGATCATATCCGAACCAAACCAAAAGTAAAACCGCAAACCGAACCAATCCAAACCGAAAACCGCAAAAACTGCATTTGGTTTGGATGTATTTGGATGGCTTTTTTATTGAACCGCGAACCGCAAAACCGCGAGCCGCAAAAACCGCAAACACCGCGGTTAACCGCTAAAACCGCATTAAGCTTCTATTATATTTCAATACCACATTAAGTTATATTATATTCAAATATACATAGCCTAATTACCAAATCAGTCCACCAAATTAATGGAACTTCAAGTTGTAGTTATTTTTTGTACTGTAATGTTATTTTTGTGTTGTAATATTATTTTTGATCAACAACTTTTATCGATACTATAATGTTATTTTGGAATTTTAAATTTTTTTTTTGTATTTTTAAAATTGTAACGTACTGTAATGTTATTTAGGATAAACAACTTTTATTGGTACTTTAATGTTACTTAAGAAATTCAAGTTTTTTTTGCTATGTTTAAAATTGTTTGGTACCGAAATATTACGTCGTAAACCGCAACCACCGAACCGATCCTAATCGCATTGGTTTGGTTTGGTTTGGTTTGGATGACTTTTTAAAATCAACCGAACCAAACCGAACCGCATGCATTTTTATCTCGCGGTTGGGATGACTTTTATGTTCAAAACCAAACCAATCCGCACCGCGATCACCCCTAACGGACAGGGCATTTTGGTCAACTCGTAGGGTGCGCCCTAAAAACTATAGGGTGACAAAAGTAATAATCTTTGTTATGTCACTGTAAATACATTTTCGTGAAATCGATTAATCACAAAACATGAAAACACTGAAAATGGAGAACGAAGCACGGAGAGCTGATATAAGCACCGAAGAGATTGAAGATTTCTTTGAGAAATCCAAAGGTACCAATCTCATTTTTATGATTCTTCATCTTTTATTTTAATCAGTATTGTTATGTTCTATGCGCTATGGAAATTTTGTTTTTAATAGTTGATTATGAGGTAGTTGTGGACATGTAATTTATGTTACAAAAGTTGGAAAATTATCAATTATGATGATTATTTATTGTGTTGTCATGAATCACATAAACTTGTATATTAAAAGCATTTTTAGTTTTAGGGTCTGTATGGATTGAATTTTTTGAGTTTATCTAATGGCATTAACACTTGTGTGATTATTTGAGAGAGACCGAGAGAGTTTATAGAAAAAACTTATGACATGTGCTTAAGCTGTTTTCAACTTATTTCAATAAGATTTCCAAGATAGCTTATGAAAACAATTTATAACTTATATTAAAATAGTTTGACTTTAAAAATAAATAAATAGAAATAGCTTATATATTATATATTATAAGTGTGGTCGCTTATGTTATAAGCGCTTAGTTAAACTATTTATCCAAACTGGGCTTTTATGTGGAAGCTGACTTATTGTAGTTGTTTATGTATTTCCCGGAATTACATAAACTGGTACGAGAAAAGTGGTAAACCAAATAAGCTAGCTTAGAGCTTTTAGCTTATAAGCTAAAAGCTCTGTTTGGTAAACCAAATAAGCTAGTTTACAACAATGAGCACAGGGAAAGAGAGTACTGCATCCGGTCTCAGATGTATTTGGTTCGCTTGTCTATGGAGTATTTTGAAAGCTAGAAATGCAAAGATTTTTCAAAACAAAACTATATCAGTCGCATATTTTTTTTTTTGTATTCCCTGCAGGCTGTTACTGGAAGGTGCTTGAGTTTTTTTTTGTTTCTTGGTTGGAATCCTTTGGCAACTCAGTCACATCTCAAACTATGTGTCCGTTTTGGCTCCAGCGTGAAAGTTTGATTATATCTTGATCAGTACCTTCATGATGCCGCTGCTTGTTTGTGTCACAGGCAGAGATCCTGAGTTTGCTAGGTGGTTCTTACCTGGTCTGCTTCAACATGCTTGTCTTCTGCTAAGTCTGGTTGGTTGATTCACAGCTGGGTCGATATTTTGATAATGACTGTTTTGAATTAGCACATTTGGTTCTGTATGTGGATTATATGTTAATTAGGTGATACCATGATTTAGTTTGATATGTATATCAAGGCTTTGGGTTGATTTTGTAGGTGCAGCAATGGCTAATTGCACTTGATTAATGCAATAGCCAATAATCTTGATCACACACTTTGATTCTTGCACACACACACACACACACACACACACACACACACACTATGATCAGTAAAAAACAGAATGAGAGAGAATGAGGAAGAAGATAGAGTGATTTGGTTGTAATCTCGTTCATTAGAAGCGGAAACAAAATGATTACAGCTTATTTATAAGCGGTAGCTTGCAACACAAGTAACTAACAAACTACCCTAACCACACATGGTTAGGGCTCTAACTAACAAAACAGTTATGGATTAACACAACAATAGATTTTGCTCTCTGTTGCTTTTCAACTCTTATTTTCGTCCAGCCTTAGCAGGGTAAGGCGGTTTTAGCTTTCTTATGGCGCTATTTTTGTATTTATGTTGGAATTGGGGCTTTTGACTTTGAGTTGTAATTATTGGCATTTCTTATGGCTCAATATCTAATACGTATATTTTTTCTTGGTCTTTCCAAAAAAAATAAAAAACACAGGTTAAAAGTGTCTCTTTCGTGTTGATAGCGTGTTACAGAAAAACCAGTTTGTTAAGCTGGTTCCTTCTTCTACTCTAAAGAAACACTCGAAAAACCAGAACACAGTGTCTTAAAGTTTAGGCGGCAATCAAGATAGTCATAAGGTCAGTAAGTTGTTTGTTAACACAGTATTTGAATTTGACTTTTTTAACATAGTCATAAGGTCATATTTTGATTGTTTTTACAAAATGGCCCAATTATCCTTTTTCCTTTTCATTACAAAAGGAGGATGGGGGAAAATGGAGATGCTGCATCAGAGAAGCCATCTCTGGTTCTTCTGGAGGTAGCATCTCAAATATCGTTGAGGAAACTAAGCATTAAGATGACGAAAAAAATGAGAAGACGTCTAAGACGCGACAAGTTGCTAAACAAGAGAAGTTAAAGGCATGTCCACCCTGCTTAAGAAAGCACAAGTAAGCAGTCTTTGTTGTGCTTCCCTTGTCATATTTATGAGAAATGGGTGTAGTTGTTCGGTTTTTAATGTAAAATTCTAGTGAATTACTTCATTTCTATTTTCTACAACATAATTCGTTTATATCAATTCCATTATTATTACAGGTTTCAGCCTGCTCCCGTTCAAGTTCTATTAAGCGAAGAGATAAATGGATCCATTCGAAAGCTTAAGGTAGGCTTGTAAATTATATTTTGATAACTTTGCTGACTCGGTTTATTTAAACATGCAATAAGATTTTCCTACTTTTGTTGGTGTACATAATTAGGGTTGTTGCACCCTTCTAAAGGATCGGTATAAAAACATAGAGAAGAGAGGGTTGATTGTTCCGAAAACCAATAGAAACAGGATAGTTTAAACTTTATTTTATGCCTGCAATTAGTTGGCACCGTCTTCTGCTTGTTTTACACTTTTACCTGATGTTTTTTCGTGGCGCAAGGAAATTTTGTGTGTCCATACACATTGATAGATATGATTATATATGAACTTAATTTGGAAAATTGAATTTGGTTGAAATTGAGTTTGAAATGAAACGATTTCTTTATGTTCAAATGTTTATACTTTGATTTGGGAATCTATAATGCTACCTTGTCTTATTGTCAACCCCATTTGTTAAGGAAATCAGCTACCAACTTGGTAAAGGATTCTATAAATTCTCATTCTCCTCTCAGAAGATTTATCAAGTGTTTCAATCATTGACACATGAAGTCTCAAATCGGGTTTGTCGCGATTATCTTCTTGGATTCAAGATTTCTTTTCAGACTCGGTCAAAACACCAACGTATAATATTGTTCTTACAAATTACAATTTCATAAGCCACTTTGCTCATGTTCTTGTTGATCTTGTGCAAATTCTTCGTGATGGCATTTTGGTGGAAAGAGATGGATATGCATTTTTGTCACAATTGAGTATGAAAAATTGCATTTGTTTCATAAATCTAGCAACGTTATTGGATATTCTAAGCCAATAGTAGAAAATAGAAAGTCTAATGTAAAGCACGATCGAGAGAATTATCTAAAAAAGGTCTTGAAGAAATAAGATTAACTATCAATTTTGGATTAAATTTTTTTAATCCTAAATGGTGGCTTAAACAACTTTGTCTCAGATACAGCTCTGGTCACCCAACACTCCTAATGAATGTGCTGTCCAAGTTTAATCACAAAATTCACATTTTTTCTTAAGACATGCACAAAAGTTTAATTAATTAAACAAACGAGTTTGGTCGAATATTTTAACTAATCAAACTCACACACAAACAAGTTTGATGGAACATTTAACAAGTCAAACTCAAATAATTACTAATAGCTCAACTCTTCTCATTTATATGAAACTAGACATTAAATATTTAAGAACGCTTAAATGAAACTAGCTCATTTCTTTTCTCTTTAAATTTTTAGGCGAAATTGCACATTTGACACCGTAAATTTTACAAATTTGCAATTTTTGCATCTTAAGTTTCAAAATAAAACTTTTGGCCCCCTGATCAAGTAAACGCACATGTGGCAAGTGACTTATATAACACGTCAACATGTTTTGCCACATAGACAATGACTCACATGTCACATCAACATATGTTACAAATCATACTGACATAACATGTGAGTCACTTGCCACATGTGTGTTGACTTGGTCAAAATTAGTGGAGACCATCCTTTTGCAAAATGTGCTATAATTTGGAGGTTAAAAGTTCTATTTTAAAAGTTAAAAGCAAAATTGCCGGTTTTCAAAAATTAAGAGGACAAAATAACATTTTAACTTATTTATTTATTTATTTATTTATTGGTGTGTGCTTAAATAAACGTATACTGAAATATTTAGGGTCTGTTTGGTTCAATTGAGAAGGAGGGGAGGGGAGGGGAGGTGAGGGGAGGTGAGGGGAGGGATTTATTATGTTGACAAAATTACCCTCATTTTTTTATTAAAATTCAAAATTATCCTTGTTGGAATATTAAAATTCTAGGTTTTTTTTTTTTTTTACAACAAAAAAAATTTAGATTTTCTACTCATTAGATTTTTTTTTGTTATATATCCATTAAATTTTTTTTTTTGACGTAATATATCCATTATAATTTAATCCTTATTTTGAGTTTATAAGGTTAAGAGTAAAAAAGTAAATTACTTCTCCAAAATTTAAAATATTCTCTCACCTCTCCTCCCCTCCCCTCCCCTCCAAAAACTTCGAACCAAACGGACCCTTAGTATCGTACCAAATATTTCTCCAAATTGAAATGTCAAACTATAAAACAAACAGGTGCCCCACATTAATAATGTGACATTATTAAACATTTATGTGATAAGCAAATAAGTGCTACAACAGGACGTGGACTAACAAGGATCATATGTTCTCTCTCTTTTCTTTTTTTTTTTTACTAATAAATATGAATTGTAACATTTTGAGCAGTTTAACCACATTATAGATTTGTTCAAAATAAACCACATTCTAGTTCTAGATTAGAAGAGGAATAAATTGAAGAGAATTGATTGATAGACCATGTGATAACTCAATAATGACGATGAATGCATGCATGCGACTCATATGCACCACATTTTTTGGATATGTTGGATTAAATGTTGTTACCGCGTTGATGGAGTAGTCATTTTCAACCATCCGATCAATAATAAATAATTAAGATTCAAATTGTGTTTAAATTATACTAATCAGTTACAAATGTCGAATTGTTTTTAGACAATCAAAATTGTTTACTATGTATAATTGCGTGAAGAAGTTACATCATGCAATCCTGCTTCCATTTTTGACAACCATATGCAACGCAATATATATTGGTATGAGTGAAATTTGACTCAAATTTCTCAAATAATATATCTTAGGTTTAGTTTTTGGATGAAAATTAATATGGTTGAAAGAATAAACTTAGCAAAATATCGTAAGTAATATTTCATAATAAAAATAATTCATGAATATTTTGTACCAATAATATATTAAAAAAGTATTGAGAATTTTAAAATCCCAGCTCACCAAATTATTGAGAAATAAATTTCTTTTGCAAATTCATGTCATTTGTTACTTAGACCTTAAATTTAACAATCATATTATATAAGAATACATATATTTTAAAGCTAATTTTAAATATATGATGCATAAATGAGATAAGTATTATATTAAGTATTATACCAAACATAAATTTATTTTACATTTAGATAAATAAATCTCACTATTAAATAAAATAAAATATGATATGACTTATTGATGTATTGTAAAATATAAACTTATTCATGGTGTAAGATTATTTTGCCTGTGTGTCATTCCTATCAAATTTTAAAATTTTGTTTCTAATCTCTAAAAAAAATTCTTCAAGGCTTAATTATCATAATATTTTCACAAGCAGTTTTAATTCATCATTTCTTAAAATAAAAAGTTAAATTTTTATGGGGAAATATTAATAATAATGTTCTAAATAAATCTACAAAAATATTAATAAGGTACGCATTTTTTTTTAATAGACAAATGTTAGTAATTAAATAATACACATAAGCCACTGAGTTTGGTCTAGTGGTGAGGAGTTTAGGTAGTATGCTAGAGGTCCTGTAAACCCAAAAAAATAAATAATACACATGGGTCGAGTTAATATGTACTAAGACTAAAACAAAAGGAACTTTTTATTGACACCAAAAAACTTTTATAATTTAACAGAGACTAAAAACAAAATATAACTTTTTTTTTAGATGATCAACAAGATAACTCTAATATACCTCTATTATATATGTAACATGTTTAATATTTTACATTTCAAATAGCTATTCTGTTCTTGATATATGAATTTTACAATACATAAGGATGACATCTACAACAATCTAGAGACACAATCTCCTCAAGTATCACATATGCTTCTACTAGAACTCTCTGTCTCTCTTCATAATTTCTAGATACAGGGCAAAAAAATAATTCAAAATTTTAAGCTCCTACTAAAAAAGTTTATATATGTTGTTGGAGACAGCAATCACACTTGTTACTACAGCCAGTATAACCATAACCAGTGCTATAATTTTGTCCTTTCTTGTTGATATACCATGAATATCCCTGTTATTTTTGGACAAAAGAAAAAATAATTAAAGAAAGCATGATTAATGGTTCATTATGAGGAAAATTATGAAAATTTCACTTGCCGTCCCTTATTATAGGTATACATTTATTTTTTCAATCCATTAAATAAATGATAAAATATCGACCAGATACATCAATTATTTTAGTTTTCTTTTGCTAAAAATTGTTATTTTCTTTCAAGATTAAAATCAGTCTTACTGTCTAGAAGTCCTAGCTCAACTAGTAAAATATTGTCGAAATTGTTAGACCGGACGCTATGACCAGGGTTCGAACCCCGACTCTCTTACTTGTGTGTGTGAGTTTATAATGGCTTTGTCATTTCATCTATGTACCAAAAAAAATCAGTCTTACTATTGTCTCGTGAGCTTAGCTCAATTGGTAAAACAATTGCATTATATATGCAAGGGATCGGGGTTTGAACTTCGGTCATCCCACTTATCCACCTTAAGAGTGGAATTTCTAGCCACAGGCTACTTGACAAAAAAAAATTAGTCTTACTATTAAATTAAATAAAATGAATAAAACAAGATAAATTACCTTAAAACAATAGAACCAGGGAACACAAAAGCAAGACAAACAGCAGAAGTTGATCCCATGAACTGAAAAATGAACCAAATATCCGGAATTGCAACAGCAGCAATGTAACTAAAAACCAAAAGCACCAAAGTAATAACCACAAATCTCTTATTATCTGTAGCTAATAAAGGTCTTTTAGGGAATAAGAATTCATCAATGTTTGTTCTCAATGAGAAATTGAGGAGAGGAAATGCTAGCATGACATGAAAAGCATAGCTTAAACGGACCAAAGTATTGAGTAATGAACCAAATGATGAATCAGCATTGTGGTCAAAATTTATGAGAATGTCCGATTGAGTTGAATCACCAAATAATAAGTAACCAAATAGACCTATTGAGAAGTATATGATTGCACATAGAATTAGTGCTATTCTCACTGCTGTTGTCATGTCTGATGGTTTTCCTAGCTCAAATCCAATTGGATGTACTGCAAAATAAAATCAATTATTAGCAAACATAGCTTATGAATTCTAACTTCTAAGTAAGCATGCTTGATTTTTTTTTTTTGTTAAGAAATTAGGGAACCGCTAAATTATACTCCACTCATCTTTATTATAAGAAAAAAAATTACTTTTTAAATTCATAGAATATTTGATGTATTTTGTTCATATTATAGACTAAATACATCAAACATTCTATAAACTTAAAAAGTAATTTATTTTTCTTATAATAAAAACCAAAAGGAGTATAATTGATATTAAAGTTACGCATATTACCGAATCTTAGAGGATTTGAATTTCATCCCATCAAATTATAGTGTTAAACTTTTACAGCTGAATTAACAGTTCATAAACAAAGTTGCTTAAATTAAAAATATATTAAATTATCTTCTAAATTAAATTACATTTTTTTGTAAATATTATTTTCAATTTTTAATATTTCTAGTTTTCCTTGTAAGGATAAAATTGCATTGTGTTTTGATACACCATACTATCTATTGTTTACAAAGGTATCAACTTAGCAATTTTAATGGATGAAGTTTAAATTTTCTTTAAAAAAAATGTAAAATAATCATTAATTCAATTTTATTAACTCCACATATTTTCCTTTCTCAAATTAGTTTAGAAAAATAGTACTATTCATAAATACAAAATGACATCTACAAATTTTCATCAAATTAGATAAGATCTGTGGCAGGCGTGATAATACTACTCGTCACAATGCCACATGATCCTATCTAATTTTCATCTCTAAATTACTAATACGAATTTGGAAAGTAACTAATGAAATTCTTACCATTAAAATGAAATGTGTAGGCTGTGACGATAACTGGAACTGCAGTGAAAAGATCAAAGAAAGTTGTTTCATGGTCCAAACGAGGAACCAATCTAGGTGTTTGTGTTTTTCCTTCCACAAGAGCAATAATTGCCAACACAGAACATATTGTAACAAATGCAATAGCAAGTAGAGTTGATACTGCAGAACTAAACTTCAACGACTCTGTAAAAAACAATAAATCAAATTTCTAACCATAGTACAAAAAAAATGTACTGTAACATTTTTAAATTTCCCTTATAAAATCAAATTTAATTTAAGCTCAAATATTACTCTCTCTATGACATATTATAAATAAATTTTACATTTCTAAATTTATTAAGTAATTGATGTACCCAGCATATAATATTGATCAAATACATTAATGGGTAATTACCTACACGACGGTACAATACCAATGGAAGCAAAATGAAGATTAAAGTGATCAGCAAAGCAAATTCCCTTGAATTCCACCAATGAATTCCAAACCATTGTTGCAAAAGACCCAAATGTACTTCTCCTTCAGGTTTATTTCCAGAAAGTACATCAGCTGAAAAATACATCAAATAAGTTAACAACATAAAAATCCAAATTTAAAAGTGCTTTTCATACATACATGGCTTAAAAAAAAATTCACTTGTAAAATACTAATTCAAAACCCAAGGAAATGTCATAATTTGAACATTTTAAAACAATACTTACCTTATCGCACATATTTAGTCACATTATTCGGTTACACTCACATAAAATATATACTCCCTCCAGCCTTATTTATAAGCAAAAGTTGTTTTTAGGTTCATTCAATAACTAATGTATTTAGCTTAAATATAGACTAGATACATTACTTCTACAATGAACCTAAAAAGTAACTTTTACTTGTATTTAGCTTAAATATAGACTAGATACATTCATTTAATTATTTAAAAAATATATATTATTCAATTATTTTCTCTTGCTATCAATAATGTATGTGATAAAATAAAGTGATTAAATTTTTGTGATCATCCTATTTCTTTGTTTTAATCCTAATTCACGGGAGATCAAATTAAGTTAAGACTTTTGATTAGACTATTATCCCATCATTTAAGTGCAAAGATCAATCTAAGAAGAGAAGAATGGTATCACGCTCTATAGGACTTGAACCTAGGAACTTTCTCAATATTGACTAAACAACTCAAAAATATTTTTTTATCAAATAGTCTAACGGCTGAAAATTTTATCCTTAAAATGAATAATTAGGATGATCGAAATTCAAACTCAACTTCTGCATCAACTGAGTTATACTCACGCGACAAACAACTCAAAATATTATTGATGGGTTTTTTTTTATTGAAATTTTCCATTCATCAAGCTCAAAATCCTAAGCAGAACATTTTTTTAAAAAAATAAAATAAAGATTCCTTGAACTATTTTATATGATTTAACTGCAAATAAGTGCATATAATTCTTACTTAATTACTTACCAATAATAATTAAGTACATAATTAAACACCCAAGATTAGTAATCACAACACAAAGTTGAGTTGCAACAGCTCCTAAAGGTCCAAAAGCTTCTCTCATAACACCAGCATACGTCGTCGTTTCACCTGAATGTGTAAACCTCATCAAATACTCCACCGATATTTCCGCCAATAAAGCAATCACCAAAATCAAAACAAACGCCGGAATCACTCCGAGAACCTTCAAAGTCGCCGGAAGTGACATTATTCCGGCGCCAATTATACTCGTCGCGACATTAAACACCGCACCGGAAACCGTTGCTGCCGGTTCGGAAGATACCTTTGATCCTGGTAAGAGAGGTAAGTTTGCTCCGGTCACCGGCGACATTATTCCGGCGACAATGGAGGAAAAAGTTTGATAAAGTTTTGTTGTTGTTGTTTTTGGTTTGTTTTGTTTTTTTTGAGGATGATGTATGTACGGAAGGTTGGGTTTTATAGAAGTTTGGTTTTGAATTATTGAAGTTAGTAAAAGACGAGAATGCCATTGGTGAAGAGATTGTGAGGTTTGTTGAGGGAAGAATTGGTGAGGGTGGTTTGGTAAATTGGAGTGGGTTTTTTTTTGTGACAGTGATTTTGTTGTTGTTATTGTGAAGAAAATGGTGTGTTTGTGACAGGTTGGATTGTATGTATAAAAAAGAGAAAATGGAAATGTGAGGAATGAGAAGAATGTATCTGGATGGAAAAGTGGGTTGATTCTATGATATCTTTATATTAATGTGTCTTTCTTTCATTTGTGGTATGTCATTATCTTAATAAGAAAATTAACGATGGTGAGTATGTATAATTTGAAAACTATAGTACTTATCTTAAAAGATGAAGTAACAGTCGCATTTGAATGAGCGGTAATTAGCATTAAATTCAATAGAGAAGACTATAGTTCGATCCTCTGTAATTAAAATTAGGAGGATGTTGAAACTACTTGATGCTAAAACTGATCTCAAATCAAATTAGACGGTCAAGTGGACTAAATGCTTGTGGTGAAAAAAAATAAGTAATAGTTGTATTCATAACTCAAACGATAAATCATTATATTTTTTAATAATTTATTAAAAAACAAAATGTTTATAGAATATAGTACTCTATGTTAAAAAATGATTTCTTGATCAATTTATACTTCTTAAGAAAATTGTATGAATAAGAGAGAATTTTGTTTTACTAAAATATTTTTGTTAAGGATTGGTGTATTTATATTTACTTACTATAAATGTAAAGTGGAATATATTAAATTGCAAATGGTGCAAGTAATACTCCATATGAGATAATTTACTTTTTAAAATTTATTGAATAATTGATATATCTGATTTATAATATAGACCAGATACATATCTATTTAATGAATTTAAAGAAATGAACCTTCTTTTATAAAAAAAGAAAAAGACAAGGGGTAGTTTTAATTAAATCGGACAATTGAAAAATAATAAATGTTGTATTGAAAATTGAACTGCATCAACCTTGTAAGAATTTTTTTCTTTCAAATATATAAGTAATTTTGTAAAAGAATGCTATCATATTCTTAATCCTAGCTATTAGTATGTGGCTTTTTGACCTTACTTTACTATCATCTTTTCATTCTAAAATTTCCAATATACAGTACCATCTTTTGAAAAACGATTCCCAATATACCACATTTTTCCACCATACACTTTTCTGTCAAAAGTTGGTGGAAAAGTGTGGTATATTGGGAATTGTTTTTTAAAAGATGGTATATTGGGAATCTTGGAATGAAAAGGTGGTAGTTAGGTCAAAAAGTCTTACTATGTCCAATCTTAAATGAATTAAAATTAAATTGTATTTGGACTAAATTTCAACTTAATTCATTTGACATTTTCTTTAGTATGCAAAAGAGTTATTAACGAAATTTTATTATGTAAACTTTCGTAACCATTGATTGATAAAACTTGAAGTGAATGTTCGATATACTTCAAAAAAATTCAATATTAAAATGTATTCGGTCTAAATTTCAACTAAATGCATTTGACATTTTTCTAGTGTGCAAGAGAGTTATTGACAAAACTCTATTATGTAAACTAATGTAACCATTTATTGATAAAGCTTAAAGTGGATGTTCAATATACTTCAAAAATTTCAAAATACCTTGAATTAAGGAATTCATAAGTATCCTTATTGTATCCCCCTTTGTATAAATTGGTTTGGAGAATTGAACTTAGAGCTTGAAAGTATTTGAGATATATGATTTGAGTCTTGATTCCTTTTTTCTTTCTCAAACGAACTTGTTCATTTATTTTTCTGATTCATATTCTTGATAAATGATAATTATTCTGATGCAAGCATGAGTTCATTAAGCATGTCGAAAAAGTTATAAAGAAGGAAAATGTTAACTTGTGCAGTTGTGCCCTTAAATCACAAGTTAAGGAGATAAATGTAGAAATATTCTTTTGAAAATAGTGTATTTAACTTTATAAACATTAAATATCTTACAATATTAAATGCTAAATTTCTATTTTTAGGTAGCTAAACATGAAGGGCACATGTTAACATGACCCTATAAAGAATGCATTGATCTTCAACATGCTCATTCACATTCCAATTCACTTAGATAAAATTTAACTAGTCCATGAAATTCACAGTTCTTAATATTTTTATCAAGTACCTTAATAAGTGACAATGACCAATGTGAGTTATGTATAACATTGTAACAATTTGAAAGAATAAGAGAATTCAAGTACACCAAATCATGTGATACACTATTTGCATAACTTCATATACACAAGTATTATTCATATCTTTGTAGAAGCAGAATCACTCTTTTGGTGAGAACTGAATCATCATAATACCTCAAACATGAAAAGGATCCATTGGTGTAATAGAGATTATGGTTAATCAGCATTGGAACCATTTAAGTTGGTCCATATAGCAATTCCACTTGTCCCAACAGCCAAAATAATCACCACTATTGCCATTACTTGATCTTTTGTTTTTGATATACCATGCATATCTCTGAGTTCAAAAGCATTGGGGGAGGAGTTAGGAATCAAATATTTATAGAGTAAATCCAATATTTAAAAAATGAGACTCAAAATCGAATAGGTGTGAATTTCGAGTCATGGTTAACGTGGTTCAACCGGACTAAAATATAACCTAAGTCAAACCGACTAATTCGCGACAAAAAAAGAGGTGAGAAATTGATAGAATACCTTAGAATGATTGCAGCAGGGAAGAGGAATGAGATGCAAACAATGGTGGTAGATCCCAAGAATTGAAAAAAGTACCAAACATTTGGAATTTCCACAGCCACCAAATATGTGAATGCTAGCAAAACTAGAGTGAGTGACACAAATCTTCGGGTGTCCAAAGCCAAAGGAGGTTTATTTTTATTTGAGAATAATAATTCATCGATGTTGGCCCTCAAGGAATAGAACATGATAGGGAACACAAGTGCGAGATGGAGTGCGTAGCTTAGCCGAATAATGTCATCTAGCAATCGACCGACACTCGAATCGGAGTTCTGGTCAAAGTTTATCAACACATCCGGCATGATTGAGTCCCCAAATAATAGGTATCCAAAGAATCCGATAGCAAAGTAAATGGCAACGGAGATTAATAACGAAATTCGCACAGCGATACTCATGTCTGATGGTTTTACAAGCTCTGCTCTAATGGGATGAACTGCAATAATAAATCATATGTCATGTTATGAGAAGAAAAAAAACACCATGTAAGTGCCACATGGACTTAAATATGTCGATGAAACTAACCATTAACATGAAATCCGAAGCCTGTGACAAAAACAGGGACAGTGGTGAAAAGATCAAGGGCAGTGACTTGAGAGAAATCAGGAAATATTCTCACTGACTGTGTTTTTCCGGACCATAATGCGTTAAATGCCATTGAGGAACATATTACAACAAAAACCAATGCTAGCGCGATTGATAATGCAGAACTATACTTGAGTGAATCTGTAAAAGAAAAAATCCTTGGTTAAGATAAGCTGAAGGATGTAATTTGGATCAATTTTTGTTAAAAATTGAGATATCTTGAATTCACACACAAGCAGCACATTGGTTACCGCTGAAGCATGATCAAACAGTCCAGATTTTAAAATCGATATATGAAAATAAGCATATTCTGTGAACTGTTTGATCTGAATATAGTGGTTACCGACATACTGACTGCATGAGTATAGAAATATTTTACTCAAATTTGGACAAATTTAGTAGTACCTACACGGCGTAACATAACTAGAGGAAGCATAATGAAGAGTGCAACTATAAGAAGAGCAAAAGCGCGACAAGTCCACCAGTGGACGCCAAACCATTGTTGTAGAATACCTAAATGTGTGGTACCATTGAACTCATTTCCACAGAGGACATCACCTATTTAAACAAAATCACTTGGTTCAATCAAATTTATATATTGCATACAATAATGATGAAGTTACAAAACAAAAACAAACCAACATGAGACTATACGTATAAATTGTGCACCATAACATAACCGACTATTTATGGTGCACATGTTAAATGTGCGAGAGAAATTAGTAAATTTTTTTACCAGAAAAAATGTATCATTTTGTTTAGATTGTCGAAATGGTAATAGTGAAACTCACACATAGACAAATGTATCATTTGGGATACGAAACCAGTCAAGACGTTCGACTTAACAATTTTAACATTTTTTGTCATTTGAACTAAGATTTGGTTACTCTCTTACCACCATTTGAACTAATTCACTTAGACCATTTAACATTTGCAGGGGTGTAAAGACCTATTAACCCTTTAACATTTGTAATATACTATTTCCTCCAAGCCTTAATATAAGAAAAAAAATATAGTTTTTAGATTAAAATGTTTGATAAATAAAAATAATTTTTTTTTTTTTTATAATAAGAAGCTGATAGAGTATTATTTATAAATAAATAAATAAATATTGTTATCATTTGCGGTTGCACCTAATTATTCTCTAGTCCCTCAAATCTCAATAACAGGGACACAAATTGGGTTTATGAATGAGTCAAATACACATGCTTAAAAATTCCAACCACTTAAAATTTGAGCTAAAAACTAAACTACTAAAACTCAACATTACATTTCTTATCAATATATCAGAAAACAAATTAATCAGCAACAAGTTAATAATCAAAATTTTTTTAAAAAAAAGGCAAAGAAAAACTTACCAAGAATAATGAAATAAACGATAAGAACACCATCTTAACAGCAAGAGATCCAACAGAACCAAAAGACTCACCCACCATACCCGCATAAGTAACCGCTTTACCAGAACTTGTAAACCTCAACATAAACTCAACAGTTAAATCTGTTATAACTGCCACCAACACGATCACAATTAAACCTGGAATTATTCCAAGAACTTTCATGGTTGCCGGAATCGACATGATTCCAGCACCCACCATGGTTGTTGATATGTTGAATACTGCTCCTGAAATTGTTCCATTTTGTGGAATTGGGTTTTGTTGAAGAAGAGGGGTAATAGTTTCGGAGGTAGTGGAAATTGAATTAGACATGAGGTTTAATTGTTTTTTATTGAATGAATGGATGAATAATATCGTGAATGTTGTTGTGGATTGAGACAGATAATATTTGGTCTCTATCTGTTTAATTTTGTTTTTTGGGATAAATGTGGCTGGTTCTATCTTTTATGATTTCATACTTATTAAATAATAAGTTAAATTATATATTTGGTCCATTTTATTTTTATTTTAGATTTTAATTTGATCTCTTACATTTAAAAAGTTTTAATTTGGTTCTTTATGTTATGCATTAGTTGGTCCCTTATGTCATATTTCACTTTTCCACTATTTTAATTGAATACATGTCAATATGTCCACGTGTCAATTCACGTGTGCAAACTATTCGCCACGTAAGCAAACTGTTTGCCATATGTGCAAAAACTGACAGAAGAGACCAAATTGAAACCTAAAATAAACGTATGAGATCAAATTGAAACCTAAAATAAACATATGAGACCAAATATATAGTTTAGTCTAAATAATAATTGGGTATAAATCAATTTGTGAAAGTATTTTAAAAATGAAATAAGTAAAAGAATAAGTATGTATATTTACTTATCGTTATACTAATTATGACAATTTACTTTTAATTGTGTGTATTTTTTAAGAAAAAATAGTACAATTCAATTAGCAAATTAATAAATCATCTTTATATAAAATAAATAAAAAATCAAGTATTAGTTTTTTAAAACCACCATAATTAGAATTTTTTACCTCAATAGATGCTCTATTGTAACCTCGTCGCAGCAAGTCATTTGTAGTCTGTAGAATAGAACTACCTTTCAAATGAGTGACTCTAAAAATCGAACTCTAGATTTTTATTTTCTGTTATTACTACTTGATGTACAAGTGAGTTATTTTATAACTTTTTTGTTTATGCTTGATAGTCATCCAACATCTTCAACGTTGCGATTAAAAAAATCACTAAATGAATTACACCAATTTTTTTATATAATGATATTTCAACAAAATTACTAATTTATTTTAATACAATTTTTTATATGGAGTTAAAAAAAATAAGTGAATACTTCTATAGTTCAAATGAAACTCAACTTAAATTCCTCTTCAAAAAAGATTAATTATAAATAAATTCGATAGATAATCCGTAAAAAAGTATGATTATTAAAAAAAAATTACACTTGATTATGGAAGTTAAATTTAAATGAGAGGGACCTCTACAATTTTAATAATTTTTTCAACTTTTTCTAGCCCATTAAAATGGAAAATAACCTGTTTAAAAAAATGGAAAATAGCCCAATAAGTTGGGCCCATAATTGAAATCACATTCGTAAAGCAAAAAACAAACAATTGTGTTTTTTTTTTTATTCTCTTTTGTTTTTCTAGTTTGGTGGTGAAAGTGAATACTTTTTATTTACGTAACAATTTCCATCGCTATACATAAATCAAAGAAAATTTTTCTTCCAGCTCCCACAATTTTTTTTTACCTCCCAAAAATCTGATTTTGTCCTTTGATAAAAAATTCGGTTCACAGAAACCGAAGTATTTCTAGTTCAAATTTCAGGAAAATTTCGGTTTCTAAAAACTAAAGTTGTATTGCAACAAAAAAATTCAGTTTATAAAAACCAAATTTTTTAATTAAAGACAAAACAGGAAATTCACAAAGTGAAAAAGAAACACGAGGGGCTGGAAGAGAAATAATCCAAATCAAATTTGCATGAAAAGGTAGGAAAATTGAATTGATGATTCCATTTTGTTGAAAACATGGGAGGTCGGTCAATTAGCAAGAGCAGAAGATTTTGAGAATGCGGCAGGAAATAAAAAGCTGAGTAGTTGGGGCACGTTAATTTGGTTTCAAATTTGAGGATGTTATTGATCTACTATTGATAAATCTGCAAATCCTTATAAGCTCGCCAAATCATGTAACATTGGTAGTTAGTTATTCTTTAAGGTTAATTTGTTGTGAATTGTGTTGCAGTGTGCAACCACGGTGGATTCTAGGGTGAGGGCTCTATAAGTCCCTCACCGGTGTACCACGTAATTTCACCGTTAGATTAAATTAGCCTATTTGATCTAATACTTCGTCACCACACTATATCTATTTTCTTCTCTCTCTTGACAGTTACACTCTGTGGTGGCAGTTTTTATTCTTTCCCTGTCACATAATCTTCCATGATAGGTTTGAAAATGGAGAAAACTTGTTTTGCATCAAACACAATCCAGGAAATTGAATATTGATTAAACCTTCCATTAAACAAAAAACGGAAAAGAAAATTGATAGAACAATAACATATAGCAAGTTTGGGGAAGGTATATAATGCAATACCATAATACGATTGATCCTATTATTTATCCTTCAATGTATTTTTTTAACAGTATTTTAAGTAAGTTGGGAAGCAACTTTTTTTTTGTTGAAGAATTGGTAAGCAACATTATAAATTATGCCGATTGAGTACCTTCAAAAGCAATTCAATTGATCATGTATAAGCACTAAATTCCAATTCTACATGGTCAAAAAAAGTAAGAGATACCAGAGAAGAAAAAAAAGTGCAGGTGAAATAGAGAGAGATCTAACAGTAAGAGAAAAAGAAATTGGATTCGGTGTGGTGACGAAATATTAGATCAAATAGGCTAAATTAATCTAACGGTGAAATTACGTGGTACACCAATGAGGGACTTGATAGATCCCTCACCCTAGAATCCACCTCATTTCATGTTGTTGGATAAGGTTGTCATTGTTATACACAATGTTTGTGTTGTACAATTCATGAATATTTTTAATTGTGTTTCTTTTCATGATTTTGTTGTTTTAAGTATTAATCTATATTAGATGCATACTCGTTGATAAAATGAGAATGTTTTTTTCATTGTTTATAATGATCAATATAGCATCGACACTTCATACTAAAAATATGTTCGAAGTCAAACATATAACGATGTTAAACACTAACTTATCCATTTCATTTATCAAATTATTATTAGTGTTGCTCGTCTACCTTTTATTTATGTGTAATTATTTAACGATATATATATATATATATATATATAGATGACATATCCTATGAGAATGCTATCTTTATGTGAGAATGGTGAGAATAGTTATTAACCATTTGATTAAAATTTAAAGGTCAAGATTAAAAGCCTCTTTTAAACACTCATGTAGTCAATTATTTCTTGTAGTCTTTCATCTTCTTCAACCCACTCACTTTTGGATCTTGTTCAACTCCATCATCTTCAGCAAGATCTGGGTGTTTTCAATCGAAAAAATTGCACTAGTTAATTATTGTTCAACTCCATCTTCTTCTACCATTGTCATCTAAAGTTTTTTTTTTCCTTTTTTTTTTTCTTTTTCATTCAGTGTTATCTCTTCTTCTTTGAAATTAATTATCTCGCCGTACTCACTTCCACCCTCAAACTGTCACCGCCGTCGTCATGAATCTCACTCCCGCACTCAAACCTTCGCCACCTTCGTCGTCGCTGTTACACTTATTTTCGCCGTTGTTATCCAACTCAGTTATCATCTCGTCGTCGCTGTTACACTTAGACTTTTTGTTTGAAATTAATTGCGATTTTGTTATTTTTCTCATCTGATTTCAAATGGTTTTGATCTGCAATGAGACTTTTTATGCTTTCAAATTCCATATATATTGTAATTAGTTCCAGATGAAACAATTTGGATGTTTCAATTTGATTCAAATTGAAATTTTTTCATTCAATTTAAATACCCTGCAGTATTTGACAGAAATTAAGAATCGATGTGCAGAAAATTAAAATGAACATGTACACAGTACACACAGTGAGAAAAAATTCAAGAGAAAAGATTATTGGAAATGGGTGGAAGTTCCGTTGAAAAAGATGAAGATGAAAGGGTGAGAAATAATGATAGAGTGAAGAGAGATACATTTGAGATCTTTTAATCTCATCCATTTATTTTCAATCAAGTGGTCAATATTTATTCTTATCATTCTCATATAAGATATCCATTCTCATAGGATATGTCCTCTATATATATATATATATATATATATATATATATATATATATATATATATATATATATAGGCAAATACTAACTAGTGCCTCGGGGGCACTAGTTAAGATAACAAAAAATAATAATATTTTCTTGGAATTTGTGAAATCAACATCTTAAAGGTTTAAATTTTTGTCTTTTCAATGCATATTTTTTCTTTTCTTTCTCATTTTAGTTCCTTAACTAGTGTCCCGGGGCACTAGTTAGCAAGACCCATATATATATATATATATATATAAGGACGCTCTTAAAAAAAATGATAATAATAATATTAGTGTTGTGCTTGAAGTATGTGCGACACAATGTCAATGCTTCATGGATATTACTTCCTACTTACCACAATATAAAATACTTTAGGAAAAAAATTTGTACTAAAATATAAGTCGTTTTACATTACCAATGAAATATTTAATGATATTTTTTCTACTATATTCTTAACTATTTACTACGCTCTCTTCTTTCAATACTTCAATTTACTTTTTCCTAAATATAAATAAAGAACAATTTTGTAAATCAACTCATAATTTCTCTTTTCCATATTTCCATACAGCATTAATTACATTTTTTAATACGCGTAAAAGTTTCAAAGTAACTTATATTGTGGATTTACATATCATGTCAATTATATACATATCATGTCTTGGCATTTCTTGTATTTGTCTTGGATTTATATTTAATCCAACATAAAGGGACTATGTTGACCGTTAATGATTTCACCATTAAATCCTATGCACAAGACATGATATGTATAAATCCAAGACGAGAAACACTTGTATAGGCACAAGCACAAACTATTTAAATTTGGGCACACACACAAAATTCAATTAAAATTAAAAGATAAATGAAATAGTCAATATCAATTGATGTGATTAATTTCTTTATGATTTAAATTTTATCACTTATGTGTGTGTGTGCCTATACATAATAGATTTGGGGTTGTGCCTATACATAATAGATTTGGGGTTGTGCCTAAGTTAGAAATCCTCATCCAAGACACTCTCTCTCCCTTGTAGTCAGAGCCGCAAACAACCTTTTATTAAGTGTCATTTTGATTTTTTGTTTCGATTTATTCTCAAGTGTTACTCTGCTCTACTTGTTTGTGATTTCTGATTTTCATTTTGGATATGTGATTTTCTTTTTCTGATTTACTCTCAAAAGTTGTTCTATTCTCATCTCTCACATCTCATGTTATTTTTTATTTTTACTTTGTAACTTAATAGTTTAGCTCATTTTTTATATTAGTACCGATTTGGTCTTAGTTCATAATATTGGTTATATAATCAAACACAAGAGCTAGTTTGATTAGTTATATAACATGTTTTAGTTATATAATATTCAAACAGAGCAATCATATCACCACAATTTTTTCAATGGAGTTTTATAATTAGAGACAAATGTAGTAGTAATTTTTTTTTTTGTTTATATTTAATGTATTTTGTAAATTTGTATTTGTTATAGAGCTATTGATAAGTGATGCACTATACACCACTTAATCAACCGTTTCATGATAGCCTTCGCCTCAAATTTGTATTGTTTTTTAAGCGTGTTTTCTACTTCTTATAGTAACGTTTTTGGGGTGGCATCTAAGGCGGACCATCAAACAAGTGGTTCACCGATGGACCACTTATCTATACCATCAGATTTAATCAAAAATAATTAAAGGTTTAGATGAGTGTGAAATAAAAATGGCAACATGTGTATCTTTCTACACACAATTATAGCCATGATTCCTCTCTCCCATTCTCATATCTCTGTGTTTGTTCCACCAACTGCAATTTTTTGCAACACCACAACCTCTCCACTCTCTTAAAGATTCGTTGAAAGATATATTAACAGCATCACCCCTTGAATTCATCAAATCTAGCAATGGTTTGCTAATAAAAAAACAGAATAGAATTTCAATTGGGATGAATTGGAAAGGAAAATTTTTTATAAATCGGAAAGAAAATTTGACAACTTCTCTATCTGCAACAAGTTCATACAGGCCCTGTTGTTGTTATTTTTTCAAAACGTGAGAAACTAAAAATTACTTGAATGTAAAATTAATATGTTTGTAAAATATTGCAAATCATATTTTTCATCATATTTAATTTATGTTTGAAGTTTGAGAGTAGAGGATTCATATTTTTATTTAAATAAGGTTATGGTTATTGCTTCAACTTCGAGGAAGATAGAATAGGACAGTGGAGGAAATGTTTTCTCTGCAATCGTGGTGTATGTATGGAGTACATAGATGAGTTTGGTAATACAAATAGGAGGAAGATGAGAAAATAGTTTATTAAAAAAAAAACAAAAAAAAAACAGTTTCACTACAAGAAAACATGATATTATTGAGGGCCAAAAGCCTCCAAGAAGGGCTAAAATCCGTCAAAAAACCACACATTATTGGCGGCCATAGTCCCTCAATAAAACCTTCGTCGGTAAACCATTCTTGGCTGCCCAGGACCCTCAATAACATTCTTGGTGGCCGACAACCCTCAATAATGCTTGGTCAATTGACAAACGCGTTATTGACGGCCTAGAGCCCTCAATAATGTTTGGTCAACTGACAAACGCGTTCTTGACACCCTGCAACCCTCAATAATGCTTGGCGAATATTTATAAAAAATAATTTAATTATTTAAAAATCAGAAATTTTGATTTTTAAATAATTAAATTATTTTTAAAAAATAGTTAGATCAATAATTTAATTATTTTAAAATTAGAATTTGTTTTTAAAATAATGAATTACTTTTCTTATATATTTTTTTAACATATATCTCTATTCTTTAAATATTAAATTTGCTTTATGTTAAAAAAAAATTTACTATTTTTTTAAGTTAAAAACAATATATAGCAATAGTTAAAAAATTTGATTTTTCTCTACTCTTTTAAGTTTAAAGATTTTTACTTAAAACTAATATTTCTCTTTTCTTCAAAACTGACATTTTTCTTAAATATTTTTCTAACATATTTCTCTATACTTTAGAAGAAATTGAAAAATATGAAAAAAAATTCAAAGATAGAAGAATATGAAATTTTAGAGAGAAGTTAGAGAAGATTAGAGTGAGAATGAAAGTGTAAAAATGAATTGAAGTTGGATTAATATATAGAGGGGAAGAGGGAAAATAACTGTTTGAATTTTTGAATTCGTACAATTATTGGCGGCCTTGGACTGTCGTATCGGTCATACATTCTTGGCGGCCCATGACCCTCAATAATGCGTTTGTCAGATTTTTGAAAAATTGTGCCACTTCTTGAAGGCTCAGGACCCTCAACAACGCGTCTGTCAGACTTTTTAAAAACTGTGTCACTTCTTGGCGGCTCAAGGCCCTCAATAACGTATTTTGTAACTTATTGAGGGCTTTAAGTCATCAATAAATTACTGATGGCTTAAAGCCTTCAAAAAATTCCGTCAATAATAAGAGATTTTCTTGTAGTGTTTGATCTAGTGTATAATAGCATATGTGACGTTGATCAATCTAATGGCTCTTCATGATTATACAAAGTGGTTCACCGGTGAAGCATTTGATAAAGTCCTCATTCTAGAATAGTTATTGGTCTATGGTAGTGATGCTATATCACGGGATAAGGCAAGATAAATCTATATTAAATTTATTCGTTAATTTTTATGTTTTTCTTTCATTCAAACCAAACATATTATTTAGACACATATTAGCATTTTTCATTTTTTTTCGTTTATACTTAATAATCATTCAATATCTTCCGCGTAGTACTTAACAAAAATAAATTAAGCGCATAGAAAAAATTATTATATGATGATATTTCAGCAAAACTACTAACTAATTTATTTTAATACAATTTATTATATATGGAGTTAGCAAAAAAGTGAATACTTTCATATATAGTTGGAGTGAAACTAAATTTGAATTCTTTAAGATTTTGGTTTGAGTTTGTGTATGAAAAAAATATGGTTGGGAAGAGAAACCCTTCGCTAAAATGACCACCCCCCAAATTTTCCATCAAAGATTAACTATAAATAAAGTCGGTAGATAATCCATAAAAAAAATATGATTATAAAAAAAATCACTTTAAGTTAAATTTAAATGAGAGTGATTTTTAATAATTATTGTAGAGTGAAGGAAACATGGATGTCTAAATAGAGTTTAATTGATATACTGACGGTATAAAATTATTTTACACGGCCATCCAATAAGAAACCACCAATCTTCCATGTCATATGAAGAAAGTGGGGTAAAGTGGGGTGACATGACGGAATACATGGTTGTCATTGGTTGACAGTGTAAAATTATTTTACACTGTCAGTGCATACAAATTAAATCCGTCTAAATAACCACGGCTCTGTATAATTAAATTCTATTACCATATTTCACTTCTCAGTGTATTATACTATTTGTGGTTTTTAATATAAGAAAAATATTACTTTTAAGATAAATTGAGTAACAAATATGTTTAAAAAATAAATTTTTTTTATATTAAAAATCAAAGAAAATAGTCCCATAAGTCCTAGCTCAACTGGTAAAATATGCTGAAATTGTTAGACCGGACGTCGTGACCCGAGTTCAAACCCGAGATTTCATAATTATGTGAATTTAATTTCTAGTGTATTACCACTTCAACTGAAACAAAAAAAAATCAAAGGAAATACTTATCCTTACAAAATGATATTTGAATTGAAAGAGTCCTGTGTGGCGGCTTTGTAACATTATGACATATCCACTAAGTTTACGTTAAATTCTCATAGCCACAAATTTGTATATAGAGACTAATGATACAGGGCGCCTTCTAGGGTGGGAGAGGTCAATAGGTCTCCCACCATGGGTGAGTTGGCTTAATGGTCAGATTATGATAGTCCATATATGTTTATCATGTACTACACATACTTGAATATTATCCTGTTTTCATCTTTCTCTTCTTTTGCTGTACATTTGTCTTCCAAGACAGTATCTGCTACTACCACCCAAAAGAATCAATAACAGATTCATATTTTCAAGTTTTTTCTTTATGCATTTTTTTAATTAATCTATTTTATTTTTTAAATTTGTAGGTTAAAACTAAGAATTTTCATGATTTTGTTCAAAAGGATGATTGATTCAAGGTTTTTCAATTTCTCAAAATTTGTAAATGTTTCATCATTTGAGACACTTAGATTTCAATTTGTTTCTTCTTTTTCAATTGTTTTATTCTAATTGAAACAACATTCCACCATCTTGCTACCAACAACACGAACTCAAGGAAGAAGAATCCAACAAACTCAAAGTATAAAATATTAATGTAAATATAAACCCCAAAATGAACAGTAACATGAACAAAGAAAGAAGAACCTAAGAAACTCAAGTTTCATCCACCCAAAAAATTGGAACAAAATAAAGCTGTAAAATAATTTTTGGGAAAAAAAAAAAAGAAAACCAATTTATTATATTTTTTTTACTCAAAAGAAATCAATTTATTAAATAACAAGTTCTGTCAAAATAAACATTATTATTTTATAAGCAATATAAACATTAATTGATTAATATAGAAAGATTTTTTCTTTCTCTTTTTGTTGAATTTTTTTTAGAGAAGAACAAAACTTACTCATGGATTATTCTCAGCCAATTTTTCTACAGCTATAGCAATCGTTACTTCTCTATCTAAAACTGGCTCAATCACTTTCCACCTTTGAATCTTTGTGTGATGAAATTCCAAACAACTCACAAAGAAAAAGAAAGAAAAAAAATAAAGAATTTGATGAAAAGTAGAATATGCAGAGATGAAAAAGAGACTAGCAAATCACTACAAGAAAATTGTTACTTTGCGACAGTTGAAACTGTCGCAGTTAGCCATTTGCGACAGTTCATGAACGGTCGAGGATTTGTGTATCGCAACAGCATATTGCAACGGTTCTGAGAACAGTCGCTGCAACAGTCGCAACTTCTTTTGCAACAGATATAAACCGTTCTTATATGGTTTTGAATTGCATACTAGACATCTATTGCAACACTTTTAAAATCGTTGCAATTATGTTTTTTTTTCCTAGCTTTTTAATATTAGTCAAAACAAATTTTTTTTTTGAAACACTTTTATTCTTTATTTTCATGGCTTATTAAATAACAACTAATACAATAGATAAGTAATTAAAATATTCATACAAAAGTAAGAAAATTAAAATGCACAAAAAAAGGACTTAATTTCATTCATACAATTCAATAGTAACATTCATACATCAAATATAATCAAAACAATAATTTAAATTTGAGTAGTTCAAACTCAAAATTCAAAAACTAAAACATTAGTAGAGTAGTTAATCATACAAAACATAAGTATTTCCTAGTGATTTGCTTCATGATTCTTATAGTTAACAAAATTAGAAATTCACAAAATATATCAATATTTCCTCGTGATTTGCTTCATGATCCTTATAGTGCTCTCTAGTCAGAACGCCTACCATCTCTTGATTCTTTAATTACCTGTAAAAAAAACATAAGTATATATTAGGATAGTTAAAAATATTAGAAATTCACAGGACAAAAACTAGAAAATAACACCAGCACTAACACTACAAGAATTTTCCTTATTGCCTACAAAATATTTGGTGGGAATAGGGCCTATTTTTGTAGGAAATATAGCATTTCCGACAACATTTCCTACAAGCACCTTTGTAGGTATAAAGCTACCTATTCCTACAACATTTCCTACCAAATTCGTAAGAAAGGTATTTGTGTCAGCGGAAACCAGTACGATTCTGAACAGGGCACATTACCTACCAACTTTTCGTAGGTACTATATTTGATATTTAAAAATTTAAAAATAGCTATTTTCAATGTCAGAACTGCACATGAGCATGTGTCAACACCTTACCTACCAAATTTTCGTAGGTACTATATTTGATATTTAAAAAATTAAAAAATAGCTATTTTTCAGCAAATTGATTTAAAATTAGTTTTTGAAAATTGTTCCAAAACGAAAATTCAAATTTTTTCCAAAACATTTCACAGAAAATGTAAAAAAAAATAATTAATAAGGAGCTGCATTATAAAAATTAAATGCCAATAATATATTAAGCACTCTTAGCACAACAAATTGTGCTGAAGAGGCCAAAAGGAGATAAAGTACAAGGCAAAGTACCTAAGAGTAGACAAACATAAGGTGGATATGCACACCAAAATCCACACAAAATTAAAACTACAAAGAAATAACTAATAGGATCCATAACAACAGACAACAAAAGGCAAAATAACTAATAGGATCCATATATAATAGCAGCAGACAACAAAGAAGAAAAATGATCCATAACAGCCGAGCACCATTAGAAGTTGAGAAATCTTAACATGCAATCCGTTGGATTCCACACCCTTTCAAGAAAAGAAACAGCACCCTATTGATCACTTCCATATCTAATATTGACAACACCTGTGTAAAGAATCATGAAAATTCCTCAATTAAAGAATCAAATCAAGACAAACCATTGCAAAATAATATGGGCTGAAAAAGAGACACGAAAACATCATCCAATAACACACAAACAGCAAGCAACAGTAAGCTACAATGGCATCAGTACACCATAGAATATCATCATCTCATCATACAGTCAGTAAGCAACAAATGCATATTTATACATGGAGTAAAACCAAATAATACTCATAAAAGCTCTAAATGATATTTCCATATATCATCATCTCATCAATGGTTTTATACATAGACAAATAATTCTCATAAAGCCACTTTATTATATTACCTTATATGTAAATGGACTAGTTAAGCTTAGGATTTTTTTTTTGAAATGGGCTAATTTTATTAATATACACCAAGTACAAAAAGGACTTGGAAAGTTACAGAGGATACAAAATCAGAAAATACACATCACCTCTAGAAACAAGTGGACTACTACACCTGCTAACAAAAACAAAAACAGTAGCAGTATCACTCACACCATAGCAGACCAAAACCACACACCCATCACCTACAGTTAAGCTTAGGATTATAAATTGTAACAATGTATATTGACAAAGCAAGAAACATAAAGTGTATCACACATTGAGAAACATTAGTTTCAATTCAATATCATATTTTCATTTTCAAAATATAGACAAAACACAACACGCACAGCAGAGGCCAACAACCAAAGAGGAGAAAAAAAAAACAGCAGCATTTCAATATTAAAAAATATGATTACTTATCTAATTTGCTCCCATGTCTTCATTATTAGAATTAGTTGAGTCCTCTTGAGGATTGGTTTCGTCAATTGGAACATTCTTGGACGAAGAAGCTAATAATTCCCTAATATACACGCCCACTTCTCTTCTTTGTTGGTCCATTGCCCGTGTTTGCTCCTCCCTTAATCTTCTAATTTCTTCTTGCAACATTTGATGCCTCTCTTGATCTTGTTGGTCCCGCCTATTTAGCTCCTCTTTTGTTGCTTGCAACTCCCGAGTCAATTTTTCAATTTCTGTTTGCGCCGCAGCGGGCAATGCTACAGGACGACACCTTTCTTCAGGTGTAGGAATATGGACAAGGTTTTCATGTCTAATGTTGATGGCTAACTTCCCAAAACCATATTTGGTGTTCTTCGTCCCGGGTCCACTTATCTCCTGCCAAATATCTCGTCGGATGGTACGGGGTATTGCATCATGGTTGGAATACTCAAGATGTTTTTCCAAAAATTTGTCAATTTTTTCATCGTATAACCTCTATATACATACATAATAAATAATTAATAAAGTCAAATAAAAATTAGTGAATAAAATTATTAGAAAATAATTCAAAAAAAATCAAATTATAAGTTCACCTGAGTAGTCTCAGACCGCGTATCCACATAGCCACCCGTGCTCTTCCTTATGTGAGTTTCTTTGTGGATGTCAGAAATGTCTACATTGGGACCCTTCTCTTTTATCTAGTTTTACACACACAACAAAATAATCAATAACAGAGACGGTGGTCGTGGAAATGGATGTGAGCAAAGTGAATAAATAGAAGAGCATCAACATCATTTTGTGTGTATCATGTTTGTGCAAAAACAGAATGGTCGCAGTGAAGGCAAAGTTGTGGTGACCACGGTGAAAAAAAACCAGAACAACAATCATCAATAAAAAATTTTGTGCATCAACATCAGTTTTAGTTTCAAGAATAATCTCTCACTCAAATGTGAAATAGAATATAGTTCATTTTATTATGGTCCAACTTCATTGCAATTAATCATCACATGGACTGCGGCTGACTGCATCTCTGCATCGTTCATCCAATATTCTCTTTGTGCCCCAAAAGGGCGTCCAGAAGGATGAAAGACTGATAAGATCCACATGCTCCTTTCACATTCATCAATAACTTCATTCCGCGTACTTTTTGGGGTCAACATCAAGTGGTTGAAATAATGAGAGCAAAAATGAGATGTTTCCCGATGCAAGTAAGATGCACATATTGACCCCTCAACCCTTGCTTTATTTTTCACTGTTCGCTTTGAATCACCCATGAATCTCTCAAAAGGATACATCCACCTATATTGAACAGGTCCACCAAGCAAAGCTTCGTACGCGAGATGCACCGACACATGTTCCATCGAATCAAAGAAACCGGGGGGGAAAATTTGCTCCAATTTACAGAGAATTATAGGAATATTTTGATCCATTTTAACAAGTTCATCCATCCTCAAGGTTGAAGCACACAAATCTTTAAAAAATTGACTAACTTCAGTCAATGGATTTAAGACATGGTTTGGCAATGAACAAAAAGCAATTGGAAGTAAACGTTCCATTAAAACATGTGAATCATGACTTTTCATCCCCCTCAATCTTCCCGTCTTGACGTCGGCACACCTTGCCAAGTTCGAAGAATATCCATCTGGCATTCTCAATTCTTTTAACCAATGACAAACAGACTTTGCTTCATCAGAAGTTAGACTATAAGTAGCTTTGGGTTTTAGATATTTGCCATTTTGAAGAAGTTGTAGCTCCAATTCTGGTCTCTTGCAATACAATTTCAAATCCATTCTAGCCTTCTCATTATCTTTTGTTTTACCGGGCACATCCATCACTGTGTGTAGAATATTGTCACAAAAATTCTTTTCAATATGCATGACATCAAGATTATGCCTCAGTAAATTGTCTTTCCAATAAGGGAGATCCCAAAAAATACTTCTTTTGGTCCAATTGTGCAATTCCCCGTATCCTTCATATCTGATTCTTTTGCCAACATCTGGAAATTTCCTTAGTTGACTGACTTTATCGAATATTGCATACGATGTTATCTTAGGAGGTGGACCATCCAATTCTGTTGTATCTAACTTAAACAAATTCTTTTTCCTACGAAATTGATGATTTGCTGGTAAGAACCTGCGATGACAATCAAACCACGAAGCCTTTCCACCCTTTTTTAAGTTAAATGACTTTGTGTGCTCCATGCAATGGGGGCAAGCCAATTTACCATGAGTCGACCAACCAGACAACATGCCATATGCAGGAAAATCGTTAATAGTCCACATCAAAGCTGCCCTCATTGTGAAATTCTCTTTCCTGGCAATATCATACGTCGATTCACCAATCCACAACCTCTTCAAATCATCAATCAATGGTTGTAAATATACATCAATTCCATCTGTTGGGTTTGAAGGTCCTGGTATAATACAACTCAAGAACATGTAAGGTTTTGTCATGCACATATCAGGAGGAAGATTATACGGTGTAACAATAACCGGCCAACAAGAATAAGGCGTTGCCGACGCTTGGATATACGGAGTAAATCCATCAGAGCACAATCCAAGTCTCACATTACGCGGATCTTCTGCAAAATCAGGATGCATTGCATCGAAATGCTTCCATGCCAACCCGTCACAAGGATGCCGCATCACATTTGAATTTGTTTTATTGTTATAATGCCACGTCATTTGACTGGCGGTTCGCATCGATGCAAACAATCTTTGCAGCCTAGGTATTATTGGCAGATAAAACATTGACTTGACTGCGATCTTTTTTTGTTGGCGATGAACATCACCGTTGCGGGCTTGATACCTCGGCGCGTTGCAAAATTTACACTCCTCCAGCGAACCATCATTTGTACCGAACTCATTGTCGTAAAACAACATGCACCCTTGAACGCAACAATCAATCTTTTCAACTTTCAATCCCAACTTCGAGACCAACCTCTTCGCATCGTAATAACTTGTCGGCAAGTTGTCTTTTACAGGAGTTGCATCCAACATCATTTTTGAGAAGAACTCCAAGCAATCTTCAGGTACATTCCAATTTGACTTGGCGGCTAAGAGCCTCACGCACATGGATAACTTCGAGTCAGACGCCCCTTCGAACAACGGTTTGTTTACTTCCTCCATCATTGCATAAAACTCCAGCGCTTTGTCGTTCGGGATTATTTCCTCTTCGACACCCCCTTCGTAGGAAATGTTCACCCCGAGAGCATCACCGACCATTTCTTGCATTCGGCCAAAGTTTCCACACCCCTCTTGCGCTCCACTACTCGAAGCGTCCATATTAACATCAAACTCGATATTAATATTTGTCGGCTCTCGTTCACCATGATGTCTCCACACATAATAATCATTCATAAATCCGACCTTCTCTAAATGAGCTATGACATCTTCTGGGCTCTGAATCGACGCACACATACATTTAATACACGGACATCTTATCCCTCCTTCACTTTTAACAATATCTTGCGACATCGCGTAAGTAACAAATTCTTCAACACCATCCTTAAAACGGGCTTTGATTGTCCTACCACCCGGATATTTTCTATCATACATCCAACTTCGATGAGAGATATATTGATCCATCTACTGCATATATCGTTGAAATTAATTCAAATGAGTTAGTTTCTATTTTTTATTTGTCACTGTGTAAAAATAAGTTTTTACTAACTAATTTTTTTTTTCAACAAAAACTATCTATAATATAATAACATTATCCACCACCCAAAAAAAATTATATATATATAAATTATTTACGTAGCACCTTTTGAAAAGAAAGGTATATTAAACATCATCCTATTATGCTAATAATAATATATTTTGTCAAATAACATTTCTATGAATAATAATATTATTTTATGAATAATATATAATAATATTAATATTTTTATGAATAATAATAACATATTATACTTCTTTATCAACTAACATTTTTAAATAATAATTTTTTTTTTATACTAATAATTTCAAATAATAATTAGACAAACTAACCTCAAACAAATGTAATACGATGACAAAAAGCCTCAAAAAGCAACAACAACAACAGCAACAACACACTACAAAATAAGAACAAAATGAATCAAGATTAACTAAAAATAATATATTTTGTCAAAAAAAAACTAAAATAATGTACAACATTATATAACAACATATATATATATAAGAAATAAAATAAATTCACAAAACTAACCTTATAATAACCTGATTGCAAAAATTAAAAAAAGGTGAATGATATAAAATTTAGAGAAGAAAATGAGATTGAAAGGAAGTGGAGAAGAAAATATGAGATCAAAGGAAGTGGAACTATAGCTAGTAAGATGCAACATTGATTTTTGTTGGTAAGGCCACAGAGCAGCATTGATGATACAATATGTGTCCGTTGCAATTTTAATTAATTTTTTTTTAAAAAAATAAAACAGTTCCTACCAATATGTTTGTAGAAAATGTTCCTAGAAATCCGCTCCCACCACGTGGCCGATGCATTTTTATTTGTTTTTTAAAATAAAACCATTCCTACGAAACTATTTGTAGGAACCGTTTCTAGAATGATATCCAACGGTCAAAACACATTGCCTACCAAACTGCTCGTAGGAAACGTTTCTTGAAAGGTGCACCATCCAGATCTGCTCAGAAAAAGACACTGTTTCACCACAAGTCCAATTTTTGTAGGAAATGTTTGTAGGAAATAAAGAGAATTCTTGTAGTGTAATTCTCAACAAAGCCCATATCAATGTCAGTTTTACAACATTCTTAACTGAGCTAAACCTCTTTAGACTGATAACTATATTTTGTTGTTTTGAGCAATCCTCATCAGCACCAAACTACTTTCTCAACTCAAATATTTCCTTAAGTACTGCCAATAAAAAGGATAAAACTAAATAAAGTTAAAAATGTCAGTAATAATTTAACCTGAAATGGACGAGAAAAATTAACAGTTCACTCACCGCTTACCACCGCAATGGAGACATCCCTCTCTCTTTGGTCCATTGTTGTGTGTGGCTCTTGTTGCAGCCAGTGACGAGAAACTCAAGCTCTCACCACTGCGAGCTGTAATAATTGGTTGGTAGGCACCGCCGAAATCAATAACAACTCACTGCATCATTTTGTCAAGCATAGTGTGCATAACTGAAACGGAAATAGAGCAACGCCAAATTCAAAAGAATGAATACATTAAATTTAAACACCAAACGCAATCATAATAGTTTCTAAACTAATGAATTAAGCTAATTAGCATCATTGTCTTCTCAATCTTGATTAAATAAAGCATCAGATGCCATCCTAATATATCATTCTCTCCAAGTGAGCATCAGATGTAAAAATGAAAGGTTAAAATTTTTAACTACTTACTATAAGAGTACTAAACCCGTTGAAATAGTTGGCATAAGCGCCCCAGCAAGAAAGCCTGCATATGGCCCTTTCAATCCCTACAAAATAATTCATAGCACCTAAGTAGCACATTCACATATGACATACACAAATCAAAGTGAACAAGTAATTCAACCAAAAGTTATATAAGAACTAATAATAACGTGAACTAATTAAAGTAGTTCAAATTTGAATGTTTAATATTCAAAAACAAAAACATTAGTAGAGTAGCTAATCATACAAAACAATTACACATAAAAATTAGAAATTCACAAAATATCTAAAAATTTCCTAGTGATGTTGCTTCATGATGCTTATAGTACTCTCTAATCAGAACGCCTACCATCTCTTGATTCTTCTAATTCAGTTACCTGTAAAAAAAAACATAAGTATATATTAGGATACTTAAGAAAAATTAAACTAGCATTCAAAAACTAGACAATAACACTAGCACAAAGTCTAAACAAAAGAAACTAGCAAAAACTGAACTCACCTAATGAACTTCATCCAACACTAGAACCTATTTACAAAATCAAAATTACTTAAAATTAATTTATCCAAACACAGACACACACATTATGAAACCTACTTGAATTATTTCACTATTAAGTAATGTGTGAATGTCCCAAACTATTTCCAGTGCTCAATTAATGCATAATGAAAACTTATCCGTACTACATAAACACCAACAGCACATAAAATTACACAGTTGCAGCATATGACAGGACGAAAATTGCAGCAAGATTACAAGGACAAAACAGAAGCACTACCAGCATTAAGTATAACACCCTGAATCTTACTTTAAAAATCCTGTGACATCACATTCACATAGCAGATAGGTTAACAGAGTTACTGAGACATGTATGTGGGTGATAAAATTATGAAATTAATTTTACATGTACTACTGTATGTCCTCTTTCAAACGCAACTGGTCCCACTCGAAAAGGAGCTCCCTAGCTTAAGATATCAATTTTCGAAGCTGACTGACTCAGAGATGTTTATAAAACAGAACTGTCGTCTTCATAATATAATAAAACGATGCTCAAGTAATATTAAACTACAAAACCTCCCAGTAGATATACTACTACATCTTAGCTTTCAAATCCAACCGATCCCACTCAAAAATACGTTTTCTAACTCAAGTTACACCTATTTTAATCCAACTACACGACAGTCTCCTTATGCAGGAAATTGCTCTAATTTCTCTCTTCCTTTTTTCTTTCTTTCTAGAGTTACCATAATCAATAAAGCATATAACGACTTCGGAACACACGCTCAAACAATTTGAATCGATGCATATAAAATAAGAATATATCATCTTATAAATAGGTTAGACCTATAACATATATGAAACTTCATATTGACAAACAAGAATGAAAGGAATTCAATAATATCACGTGTGTGTGTAAAGACCAGATTAAGCGTAACAGGTCCACTCACACAGTCACACCAACCCATGACAAAAACTTCAATATTAAGCAATTTCTAAAGTAACCCCATTTTAACTTAACCTAAACGTGTCTCTAGATCTAAAACAATATCATATTTTCTAAAACAAATTTTACCTAGAGCAAGGTTGTATCATATTTATTAACAGATGATATCCCAAAACACAAGAACCAAGACAAAATTATGTTTTCCAGTAACCCCTTCAATAGTATTAAATGAAATGAAAACAAGCAAAAAGTAGACAGAGAACAACTTACCTGAGATGTAAACGAAATCAACGAGAGAAAGAGAAGCTTTGTCAAAGATTTAGGGATTAGAGTTCGATTGGAATGATGAAGTTAGGGGAGTGACTGATTTGGAACTTTTAGGCTTTGTTTGCGAGTTTGGAGGGGAGGGGAGGGGAAGGCTTTGAAGGGAGGGAAATAGAGAGAAAATTAGAGAAATCTTTTACATTTTTTGAGAAAGTATTTTTTATAGAGAATGACAAATAAATACTCATCATTAATATATTATGAATTTAAGAATATTATAACAACATTAATTAAATTTGAAAAATTCACATAAACCCTTCAAACCCCTATCCAATACAATTTTTGAGTTCCCCCAAATTGGGGGGTTTTTGTGTTATGAAGAAAAAATAACCCTCTAAACTCCTTCCCTCCCAAACTTCTTTACTTCTTTCACTTGTTTCTTCCTTTTTAGCCTTTCCTTCCCTTCCCTTCCCCTCCAAACTCGCAAACAAAGCCTTAGGGATTTGGAACTGAGCTAGGGATTTGGAGTTGAGTTAGGGATTCGAAACTCCATAGCTCGATGACTTAAACGAAGATAATGGAAACAAGAGGACTAAGCGATGAAGGACGGCGATGAAGGATGGCGATGAAGGAGGACGGAGAGTTGAGTTAGGTCTTTTGGTTTTGCGTATTTTTGTTTTATGAATGAAGAAGGTTTTGGAACACCTTTTTGCCTTGTTTCAATAATTTTTTAATTATTAATAGAGGGATTTTTTTCACAAAGGCGCTAACCTGAAATATTTCTGGGTTTTAAAAATAAAAACATTGCGACGGTTTTTAAACTGCTGCATTAACCGTTGCATATGTCATAAAAAATAATCAATTGCGACAGTTATCTCTAGAGGTCGCAAATGAAGGGTCGCAAAGTGACAATTTTCTTGTAGTGAGTGTTGGTGGAAGGTGATGATGGTGGAGAGAAAGACACTACGAAGAGAGAGAAACAAAGAGAGTTGAGCCATAAAAATTATACAATGTAGTAAGTCCATGATGGTCTATCGTGATCTAACGGCTAATATTACTTACCCACCATGGGAGACCTAAGAACACCCACATCCATGCCACTCATGTGAGTAGTATAAATGGGTCTCATATAATATTTTATATTATTTTATACTTTCCAATTATTTAAACCACTCAACCATACCTTCTAAATATTCCCACTCATCCAAAATTCTAATATAGGTCCCACAAAATTCACAATATAATTTCAATTTTCAATTTATAGTTTATATTAATATATAAAATGTATAATTGATTCAAATTTAGACTAAAAATAGATGAAAAATTGTGATACACTAAAATGGTTGATCACTTATTTATTCTCAAATTAAATTTATAATAAATAAAAGCTCTTGTAAAAAAATCAAATAAAAGCTTGTGAAAAAAATTACTAAAGTAGTCCAACGTATTAATATGCAACTGTAACATTTCTTTAAGTTGATTTTGCATTTATTTTAATTAAAAAATTGTTGTAATGTAATAAATAATTGGAAAGATACGGTGGTACAAAATGGAAACGGTTCCAAGTAATGCCACAGCAAAACAACTCAAACATCCCAACCACTCTGACAGTGGTGGCAATACTTGGCAAAACAACAAGTTTAGATACACCGATATTTATGCTCTAAGGCACTTACCCACCCTAGCTTTGGCCATGATACAGTGTACCTTTTATACAAGTGATTTATCATGGATCAATGTTTAAAATTATTAGAAATTTAATTACGGTTGATAATGTTTTTTAAAAGTAAAAAATTATAACTCTCTTTATTTTTATAGTTGAAAAAATGATATTATTAACGACAATTCAATACGCGTTACATTTTTATTATCTGTCGTTTCAATCAAATTGATATCAATTAAATGATTATTTTAATCATAAAAATAAATATGATCATTAACTTATATTTCCAAACTACAATGTATATGTCATCAGTTCATCAAAAAAAAAAAAATGTATATGTCATCAGTGGTAATTGATGCAAAATTTGGCAGAGAATCACAAAGTTTAGTAAACCAACACTACTCTTTAAATTTATTCTTTTTTTTTTATTTCTGGAAAATTTAATTAATTTTTCAATATTCCTTCGAAAAAGGACGGTTTTTAAATCTGTCGTTTTAAAGACGTCATCATAGGACTCGTGATCATCTCTTCTCAACCTTACACATACTTGCTGAGCTCATACATAGGAATAGTACAGTACATTTTACAATCCTACAAAGTGCTTTGCCGACGCTGAATGAATATGAAATTCAACACTATATGTATATATACTACCAACAAGTAAAAATATGAAATTTAAATTAAGAAAAATATGGAAATAAATGTGAATTATTCTCTCCATCCTAAAATAATTATTGTATTTTATCATTGGACATTTGCCGATAACTTCCTCTCTATCCCACAATAAATAACTCATTTTGACTATATGTACTATATTTATATATTTTACTTTCAACATGTACATTTCTTCTTGGAGTAGGATCTGAAACATTCCTTTTATTTTTATGTAGGGGCTTCTTAACTTTCATAAAAATTAAGGGGCCAAAAAATTATTATTATAAAAGCTATGAGATTCTTTACAAAAAAAAAAGAAGTTATGAGATTAAAAGTACTACTATAAAAGTTAGTGTACCCACAACTTTGTATATTTTTTATTATAGATTGTTTTAATTATATGAAATGAAATTTTAAATAGCTACTAGCAAGTGTCAACTAGAAGAATGCTTCACATTCAGTGAGTAGCAAGTAGACAATAATTGCTAGATCTGCTTCATTTCATAGCCTCCGATCTTGACTATTCAAATCAAAATGCATGAATCATTAATATTAATCAAACAACTATCCACAACTCATAGATAAGATTGATTTACTAGCTTCCTTCACAACAACCAAGTATATCTCCCTACCTCCTTCCCTCCATTATATATATATAGAGCATACATTCTTACAAGTTTTCACATCCTTAATTACTACCGCATTCTAAGTTTAATATTGATATTGAACAATGTATTTCAAAAATGCAATGCTCATCCTAGCCCTCTTGGTTATGGTTCTTCTAATCTCCTCCGAAGTTTCATCAGCTAGGGACTTAACTGAAACTTCCACTAATACCAAAAAGGGTATGTATTACATAAATATTACATTGATATAATTTAATATTTCTTTTTTATAAATTAAGTAATTGTTCATATATAATTCATTTGCAGAGATTGTTGAACAGAAGGGTGCCGCTGAAATCATCAGACATGCCGCCCAACACCTCCCTCACGTCTTCCATCACCTCATACCCCATTCACCTCCTTCACGCCACTTATAGTTGCAAGTGTTGCAGTGGGTATATTCGTGGGAGATGCTTAAAGAAGTGTTGCTTAGATGGCGGTGAAGTTGTTGATATCAGCATGCACGATGTACTTTCTTAATTACTACATTAAAAATAAATGTCATGAATAAATCATGTGTTGTGTGTTTATCAATATAATTTCTGTTGTTGTGTATCTTGCCACTGTGTAATATATAGATATTTCATAAGTGGAAGAGCATTGCTATTTAGTATGAAACAAGAAATGCAAGAATTAACACATGGCAAAATCTTAAAGGATGATGTCATTTAATCTTCTTTTTTAGTGGAAAACATGGGTGGTTATGGATGTAATCAAGGGTGAGGATTTATTCTTCTTTTTCTTGCATCAAAAAATTCTTGCTAAATAGCATTTTCCTAAATGGAAATATCACACCGTATTTGTGATGATGATGAACTTTTAAGTAAAGTTGTGAATGTGTATTTAGGGGGAAGAACAAGGGAAAATAATAAGAAAATAAAAATATTATTGATAATCAACTAAATATAATATTTACATACGAAATAGTACGATACTACCTTGATATTTATAACTAGGTGAATATATTTAAATCTAAACTAAATCCCCAAATTAGAGCTTAGAATAAACAAACCTAATCATTGAGATATTTTCTCAACAAACTATAACATAAAAATTATGCAAATCTTAATAAATATTTTCTATTCTAACACTCCCCCTCAAGCTAAAGCTTACTAAGCTTTTTACAAAATTAACCCTGAAAAATAAATTAAATCCTTTGATAGCATATCCAACGAAGAGCAGCAACCAAAAAAATAGTAGAGTAGTGACCGAAGCAATGAATCCGTATCAAATTATGTAAAAATACCCGCGGATAAAGTATCACAAACGGAGCCCGCGAATTAAAGCATCACAAACGGGAACCTGAGGATTAAAGCATCACAAACGGGAAGCCCGCGGATTAAAGCATCACAAACGGTACCCGCGGATTAAAGCATCACAAACCGCGGATTAAGGTATCATAAACGGGAAATTAGGACCACCAAAACAAGACCAAGAGAGACTAACGATCAATCTTTAAAAAACGGTGTGTAAAGGTAAATAATTCATGGAAAAGTGACCGACTGTATGTCAGGGTAACATATAAATAAGGTTAGAATAGAAAACAAAGAAAATAAACAAGAATCATTAAGGGTTAAACAAAATAAAAAAGAAATCCTAATGACGGCTAGGGTTTATATGAAGAAAAAAGGTAAAACGAAGAATAACCGAGAGTTAATTTTTCTCGGAAAGAAGTTGCAGCGGAATTATGTTTCAAGGTGGATACCATGACTCTGATACCATATTGAACTTGTGGTATTTCGGGGGAAGAACAAGGGAAAATAATAAGAAAATAGAAATATTATTGATAATGATGACGAATTGATGATGATGAATTTTTAAGCAAAGTGGTGAATGTGTACGTTATCATGTGTATTATATCAAATATTATTGTTGTTTGTGTTTTATCTTCGTTTTGTTTTATATTACGTAAATTTAAAAGTGAAAATGTTATTGTTTCTTTATATGGTCGTGTAATTTTGGTCCTACTATTTTTTAAAATACATAATTTTGGCCCCTTTATTTTATTTTGCGCAATTTTACTCTTCTAATTTTGAAAAATTCAAACATTTGGTCTCCCTTTATATTTAACCTTCAATTTTGATGATTTTTTTATTTATTTATTCAATTTTGATGATTTCACATATTCTTTAATTGACAATGTACATGATACATGCTTATGTTTAAGTAAAATACAATGAAGAATAAAGAACACACACTCTTAAATTTAATTTTAATTTCTTAATTTATGTTTTTAATTGAAGAAATTATAAAATATGATTGAAATACTAAATAAGAAAATGAGTATGATCTGACAATTCCATAAACTTGTATCATGTACGTCATTTTATTTAAAGAATTTGTCATGTCATCAAAAGTGAATTTTTAAATACATTATTGTATATCACTGAAATAAGTTTGTTAAGTTGTTTTTTTCTTTTTAAAAAAAAGGTTGTTTTTCTTCCTTCACATAAATTATCTCAACTAAGTGTAATCATATTTAAGGCATTGTCGAAGACTAAAAGTAATCACTTCTTTAAACCAAAATTCACAAATTAAATTGTCAAATTGTGATAATCTATCTTCTCTCTTTTTTGTGGTTGTGCGTGATACTTTTGTTATTTATGTTTTTGAATCAAATTTCAAACATTAGTTCGTTATAATTAATGTGACAATCTATCTTATTCTTCTTTGACAATTGTGATTGTCTATCTTTTTCATTAAAACAACTTTCATTGGTGAAATTCTAACAAAACCTACCAAAGTTTCTAACCTTAAAATTATACTTAAATAAAACATATATACAAATTTACAATAAAGAAAATAAATAGTGTTTTATTAAAAAAATTAGTTATTGTTAATTTTCAAAAGACCTCCTATAAAAATTCATTTTAGGTCACGAAATATGTTGGACCGGCCCTGTAGACAGTCCAAAAACCGGATACTGATAGTAAAAAAAAAATCATATAAATAACACTACTCTTTAAATGTTATGAATAAATTTAAGTTAGTGGATGTTCACCCTTAAACTTTCACACTACAATAAAATGGCCATTGAGTGGTAGCAAAAATTCTTCGGAAAGTGCTAAATTCCGCTAGTAATTGATAATTTACGTGCGGAATCGATCTGTCAGTAAATCATATGCCAGTAAATATATTGTTAGACCTATTTTGATTAAATGACACTATTCACTTAATAAGCATATAAGATCTTGTTTGATTTGTTTTGATGAGTATTTTCAAAATATCAAATTTTTATAATTTTTACTAATAGAAAATTAAAGATATTAGTGATCAAAATCGTGCATTGACATACGTGCAATAGTCAAACTAGTTCTTTTATTTTGAGACGGAGGTAGTATATTTTTATTTCTATTCTATTTCTAACTTAAATTTATTCTTAGTTTTTTTTTTTGAGGAAAATTTAATTATTTTTCAATATTCCTGCGAAAAGGACGGTTTTTAAATCTGTCGTTTTAAAGACGTCATCATAGGACTCCTCATCATCTCTTCTCAACCTTAGACCATGTACAATGGTTCAACACTTTCAACACCCTCAACACCCACTTTTTACACTCCACATCATCTTCTCTTTCTTCCACCTATTCATTCAACACTCATTCAACACTTTACCCTCTCCAATGGTTTTTTCATTCAACACTTACACTCTACCCCACCACTTTTTATTTCATATTCTTATTTAAATTTAAATTTTTATGATTACATAAAAATACAATTATCGATTAAAATTTAAATTTAAATTATACGATACAAATCATCGATTAAAATTATAATAAAAATTATCGATAAAAATTAAATTATACTCCCGATTGCAATTATAATAAAAACAAAATTTATTTAAATAATTGATACGATACAATCATCTTAACTTGAAATTAAAAAACGACACACAAGTAGTTAAAACGATGCAAATAATTTAACATGCAATAATACACACAAGCAATAAAACGATACAAATCATCTACAACCACGTCCCATTGAGATTAATTATCAAAAAGTTCTTGTTCCAACTTTTTCAACATCTCTTTCTTACGATCATTGAGATGCTCTTCGGAACTTAACTTTAGATACATTTCCATTTTCCTCAAGTGGTTAGCCTCTTGTTGCGTCTCTCTTATCTTGTCCAATCGTTCAAGCTCTTTCTCCTTGAATTGTCTGAAAGAAGATATTTTGTTGGGATTTTGATAATTGTTTGGATTATTAGAAGAATTTTGGGTGTTAAAATTATTATTGGGATCATTTCACTAAACAGAGATTAAAACTTAAAAATAAACACTAATAGAAGTATAATAATAAGATTAAGAGAGTGAAAAATGTGGTTTTTTTTTCTGTGTCCAAATCAAATGAACCAAGTCTCTATTTATAGAGAAAAAAAAATCATGAATTTTGGTATAAAAATAAAAAAATAAAAAAATAATTTGCAATGAAATAATTGAGTTTAAAGATAAAATGAGATAAAAATCCCGCTGGCCAATCAGAGCCTGCCACTTGTCCCACTCATTTTTCTCTCTCCGCATGAATTCCCTCACACACGCCTTGTCTGCGCGTGTTCTTCACGCGCCTGATGCCAGCCAATAATGATCGCCCGCGTGTCCCTGGCTGCAGGTTTCAACCATGTTGAAAATCTTCAACACCCCCATCTGCCAGCTCATGTTCAACTCCCTCATTGCAAGTAGTTTGCTGTGTTGAAAGGGGTTTCAACACCCCCATTGTAGATGGTCTTACACATACTTGCTGAGCTCATACAAAGTTGGATTGACGTGTCACTACAAAGTGCAAAGGCTAAAATTCCTTTGCCGACGCTGAGCTACGGATGGAAACGAAATTCAACACTATATACTTACAAATTACAATAAAAGAAAAATTCAATTAAATCGACGATCTAAATCAATCCAAACTGAAGAAAAAACACTAACATTTATAGTTCGGATAAAAAACCGAACATAATCAATTGAAAACTAATATGATTTGCTTATTCTCGATTTCAATTTTAAGAACCAATAAACAAACCGAACCAACCTCTATATATATAGATAACTTACATATGTTAAAAAATAAAACAAGGTCAACTATTTATAAAAAAGAAAAAAAAAATTCTTATCACATTACAAATACTAACTCAGAAACTCTCTCGTAGTCAGAGCCACAAATAATTTTTTATCAAGCGTTATTTTGATTTTTTGTTTCGATTTAGTCTCAAGCGTTTGTGATTTTTGATTTTCATTTTGGTTATGTGATTGTCTTTTTTCAATTTACTCTCAAAAGTTGTTATGCTCTCATCTCTCTCATCTCATGTTATTTTTATTTTTACTTTGCAACTTTATAGTTTAGCTTATTTTTTAGATTAGTACCGATTTGGTGTTAGTTCATTATTTTGTATATATAATCAAACACAAGAGCTAGTTTGATCAGTTATATAACATGTTTTAGTTATATAATCAAACAGAGCAGTTATAATAAACATGTTTTGGTTATATAACATTTGGACTTAGCTATTAATTTTGGTTTAATTTTTTTTACAACAGGTTAAACATGTATTTTGGTTATACAATTAAATTACCAATTAATATATGTGTTTCTTGTATAAATGGGAGCTTATTAGATGAACTTATGGGAAAAAGTTGTATTTTGAATTTGTTAAATTTATAGGAAAATATTTGTATTATGTATCTGATGAATTTATTTCAGATTCTATAATTTTAAATTGTATTTTGTATTTGATGAATTGTATTTTGTATTTGATAAGCTTATTGAAAAACAAATGTATTCTTTTTCATTCTATAAGATCAAAAACATATTTATAAGTTGTATGTATTCTTTTTCATTCTATAAGATCAAAAACATATTTATAAGTTGTTTGGATTGAATAGAATGTCCTCAGTTTTGAAATTTCAAAAAAAAAAAAAAAATACCTACTAGCTAGTGTCAACTAGAAGAAGTTGCAAACAGAACAGTCGCATTCTAGTGAGTAGCAAGTATAGCAAGTTCATTTCATAGCCTCCAATATTTACTAATATATCAAAATGCATGAATCAATATTAATCAAACAACTTATAGATAAGATTGATTTAATACACAGCTGCCTTCACAACAACCAATTAGTATATCTTCCTCCTTCCTTCCCTCCATTATATATACAGCATACATTCTTACTACTTTTCACATTATCCTTTACTACCACATTCTAAGTTTAATATTGATATTGAACAATGTATTCCAAAAATGCAATACTCATCCTAGCCCTCTTGGCTATGGTTCTTCTTATCTCCTCAGAAGTTTCGGCTAGGGATTTAACCGAAACTTCCACTGATACCAAAAAGGGTACGTGACATATATACTTACACATTACTTAAATATTATATACTGATATAATTTAATATTTCTTTTTTTTTTTATAAATAAAATAATTGTTCATATATAATTCATTTGTAGAGGTTGTTGAACAGAAACTAGCTGGGCTTCCACCACGACCTATTCGCCCTAGACCACATCCAGGTTGCGGCCAACGTGGATGTTGTGGTGTGAAATTTCTTGGACATTGCTCAAGGTGTTGTTCAAATTAAATGGCAGTGAAGCTGTTGATGTGCAAGTTGAAGGCAACATTCATAACTGAAATCAGCATGCATGATGTATTTTCTTAATTACTACATTAAAAATAAGGGAAGTGCTACGGTACAATAGGAATATTATCATGTATCGGTACAATAGAATATGCTGACCAATAGTTATATGACATAAATCATGTTGTGTGTTAATCAAGAGAGGCATAGATAGACATCAATCTGTGTTGTTGTGTATCTTGCCACTTTATAATATATATAGATATTTCATAAGTAGAAATCATATATAAATAACCATCACACCGTATTTGTGATGCTGATGACCTTTTAAGCAAAGTGGTACGTGAATACGTTATCATGTGTATTTATATACCAAATATCATTGTCGTAAATTTAAAAGGAGAAACTACTGTAGTTTTTTGTTTGGATTTTTGAATAAGTAAATTTTAAAATAAATTTAAATTTTGAATTAATTTTTTCTATAAGCAAATCCCTATAATACTTAAGAATTATAGCTATATAACATTTTATTAAAATTCACTAAAAATAATAAACTCCTCTTTTGGACCATTTCAATTGAAGTATTGTTAGTTTTTACATTCAATTGAAGTATTGTGGAAAATTAAAATCACATTTAAATCATGTTTTTTTTAAATTTTTTTTTCTAATATTCAAAAAAGAAATTTCTTCGCTAGAAACTCGCTTATTGGCTTTATAGTTACTTATGCATGATGCACTGTTTTTTTGAATAAGTTAAATTAGCCCATTCAAATTAGCACAAGAGATTATCGAACATGAGACTTTAAGAAGGAGTCCACTCCCAAATTTCAAGTCAATACTACCAGACTAACCCAAATGGGTGCATGATGCACTTTCTTAATTACTACTCCCTCCGTTCCTTTCTATAAGAAACAATTTGGAAAAAAAAATTGTTCCTTTTTATAAGAAACAATCATTAAATCCATGCTTAATTGCTCAAACAATTACATTTATATCCTTCATCTATTCCAATATTATGCATTAATTACAATAACATAATCCATATGCATTAATTACACCAAGGTTAGTTTTGGAATAGATTATAAAATTTTAGAATTTTTAATAAAAAAAATAAGATTCCTTGGTTTGTGTGTTTTTTCCAAATTGTTCCTTATAAAAAGGAACGGAGGGAGTATATTAAAAATAAATATATCATGTGTTAATTAAGAGAGGTATAAATAGACAACCATTTTAATTTGTTGTGTATTATTTATCTAGTGTGCCTAATTATGATACATGTTAACATTTAAAGCTATTATAAGGCTTTGTTATCTTGTACACTTAAAATATATGTTAAGTTATTCAAATAAAAGAATTTAGTATTGGTGTAAAAAAAATAGTATTAAATAACAGTAGAAATTTAATAAATTTAATGTTAAACAGGTTGATTGCATAAGTACCAAAAAGATAATTTTATATTAAAATACTTAAAAGGTATATAGATAAGATGCATTATTTTATTTATTTATTTTGGTCAAGTAGTTTAATGGCTTGAAATTCAATCATTAATAAGTGGGATGACCGGGGTTCAAACCCCGTTCCGCTGCATAATTTGTCCACCAATTGAGCTAAACTCATGGGACATATGCATTATTTTTTTAATAAACATAAATAAATAAAAAATTAAATTTTAATAGAGACCTATAGGGAGTATATATATGCCCCTCTCATTTTTAATTGTCGTTTTGTTTTTTTTGAAAAAATATGTTCCTATTAGTTATATTTTCAAAGCTTAATGTAATATTTATTATTATTTGCTCTATTCTCTATTATAAATAAAAATCACTTTTTAAATTCATTAAAATGAATCTAAAATATAATTTTTTACTTATAATAGATAACGAAGAAAGTAATATTTAATTAGTTATACTAACAAGTACTCCGAGGCTCTGTTTGGAAAGACAGATAAACTATCTTATAACTTTTAGTTTATAAGTTAAAAGCTTTATTTGGTAACAATTTTTAAAAAAGAGCTTATAACTTATTATACTAGTTTATAGCTTATTTCCAAATGTTATTTCAAGTAGCTTATGATCATATAACTTATATCATGTTTTATTCCAATTTTATCCCTATCATCTTATTTTAAAAAATTAAATATTAATCAAACATCTTTTTCTTGTCATTTTATACTAAGCTAGTTTAACCGCTAATTTTACCAAATACTACAAATTCAATCAGCTATCTTATTTGTTACTCCCTCCATTACAAAATATAAGCAAAAGTGAGTCAAAGAAACTTAATGTATTTGGTTCAAAATTTAGACCAAATATATTTACTTTTGTGGACCAACTTTTGCTTATATTTTGCAACTATCCTTTATTTTTTATAAAATAGTCTTAAAAAAACAAATGTTAAAATAAGAAGAAAATTCCGCTGCATTGAAAATTTTCTTAACTTGTTCTAGAATTATTTCTCTTCCCACCCCCTGCTTTTTTTTTTCACCCACTGGGTTTCCATTTATACCCTTAAAATAAGTTCGGTAAATGCGAACCGAACTTTTAAACGGTTGAAAACACATGTATATACCCTTTAAAAAAAGTTCGGTAAATGAAAACCAAAATTTTGGGGGTAAAATTAGTGGTAAAATTGAATTTCTGGGGTGAAAAAGAGACATGGGGAGTGGGAAGAGAAATCGTCTTATAACCCATTAAAATGGCAAAATAACCAAAACAGCCCAATAAATTGAGCCCATAATTGAAATCACATCGCGTAAAGCAAAAACAAACAATTATGTTTTTTTTTCTTTTCTTCTTTTTTGTTTTTCCAGTTTCAGTTTGGTGGTGAATACTTTCTATTTACGTAACAAATTTTTCATATCTGTAAATACAAATCAATTTTCCATGAAAAGATAGGAAAATTGAATTGATCAATTCCATTTTATTGAAAACATGGGAGATCAATTAGCAAGAGCAGAAGATTTTGAGAATAAGGCAGAGAAAAAATTGAGTAGTTGGGGCATGTTTGGTTCCAAATTTGAGGATGCTGCTGATCTATTTGATAAATCTGCAAATCATTATAAGCTCGCCAAATCATGTAACATTTGTAGTTATTTTTTAATTTTGATGATTATTTACATGTTTTCAAGGTTATTTGATTGTGAATTTTGTTGCAATATGCAACCATTGCATGTTGTTGGATAAGGTTGTCATTGTTACACACAATGTTTGTGTTGTACAATTCATGAATTTTTTTAATTGTGTTTCTTTTCTTGATTTTGTTGTTTTAAATTATTATACTAATCTATATAGATGCATGCTCGATGTCGATGATAACATGAGAATAATTTTTTCGTTGTTTATAATGATCTATATAACACCGACACTTCATATTAAAGACATGTTCGAAGTCCGACACATGATGATGCTAGAAGTATGTGTGACACCACATCAATGTTTCATATATATTAATTTTTACTCAGTAACATTACAATACAAACTATCAAACAAGTTTGTGTGTCGAAATCATATGCATATCATGTCTTTCCATTTCTTATATTTATATTTAATCCAACATAAAGGGATCATGCTGATGATCTCACCATTATAATCCGTTGGGTCCTGTACATATAGTTTTTAAGTTGCAGAACCCAACGAGTTTTAATTGTGAGATCATCAGCATAATACCTCATGTTAAATTTAAACAAAGATTGACATCCCTTTATCTTATATATAAAATTTGTGTTGTGTATGGTGTATTGTTTTTAGAAATGTGTTTCTAGTTCTTAATAGTCAATGTTGATGATCCCTGGTTCAGGGGATAAAGCAGGAGCAACCTACATTAAGTTAGCAAATTGCCATTTGAAGGTGACATAGTTAATTTAGATTTCTTTGGATTACTTAATTACTTAGCTTCTAATTCTGTCTTAAAAATATTCCTTGTTGTTTTGTGATTCAAGTTGGAAAGCAAGCATGAAGCTGCCTCAGCTTATGTTGATGCTGCACATTGCTATAAAAAAATCAACATGAATGGTATGTATATCATTATGTAATTATATACACTAAGATTGTTTTCTTGGTTCTAATGGTGTCATTCTATTTTTCAATCTGATTTCTATCTTGTTTTTCAAGCTATCTGTTTTCATGAAATAGGATAATTTGCTTCCTTATATATTCCGGATGTGTTTAGAAGAATCTATTGAAAACTTATTTGAACTTAAAGAGTTGCGTAAGTGTTTGAGGCTTTGGAGTTGGGAAAATTCGTTGAAATAACTTATGACATGTCTATAAACTGTTTCAGCTTATTTGAATAAGCTTCAACAGATAGGTCATGAAAATAGTTTACAATTAAGAAATAGTATTTTCGACACTAATCTTCCCTTACGCTATTTTAATGCAGAGGCTATATCTTGCTTAGATAATGCTGTAAATAATTTCTGTGAAATTGGAAGAATTTCTATGGCTGCTCGATATTTGAAGGTATATATCACTCTTACGTTTCTTTTAGCGTGATGATCCTTTATCGGCACTCTTATAGGAATCACCATAAACATGTTACAATTGGCTTAAGCTTTTCTCTCTACACAGGAAATCGCTGAATTATGCGAGTCTGAACAAAATATCGAGAAGGCCCTTGTTTATTATGAAAAATCGGCCGATTTATATGAAAGCGAGGAAGTGACAACATCTGCAAACCAATGCAAGCAAAAAGTTGCTCAATTTTCTGCTCAGCTAGAACAGTATAATTTTCTACTTAGTTTTTCTTTTTCATTTCTGAGAATGCGTCAATAATAATAATCGATGCATTGTCTACGTTTGTTATTCTTTTCTAGATATCAGAAATCAATCGAAATTTATGAAGACATAGCTCGTCAATCTCTCAGCAATAATTTGTTGAAATATGGAGTTAAAGGACATCTTCTTAATGCTGGGATTTGCCAACTTTGTAAAGGGGATGTTGTTGCGATTACCAATGCATTAGAGCGATATCAGGTCTAATATCTTTCAAGAATTGTCTATATATTGAGAACATCGTTATATCACCGGTTACTAAATTATTTTTATGTGTATTTGTTTTATGCAGGATTTGGATCCAACATTTTCAGGAACACGTGAATATAAACTTTTGGCGGTATATTGCTTGTGAAATTTCATTACTAAATTTCGATGACTTAGTAAATTATACATTAGACGGCATATTTTTTCAATAATTTCATCCTCTATTATGGCGATGATTGATTTTGTGATCATGTATTCGCCAAATGAATTGCTAACTTGTTTTTTTTTTCTAAAAACAAATTTGCCAGGACGTCGCTGCTGCAATTGATGAAGAAGATGTTGCAAAGTTTACTGAAGCTGTCAAGGAGTTTGATAGCATGACTCCTTTGGTAAGCTCTAAATTGTGAAGTATGTATAAGACACTTAATAATAAGACATCGAAAATTCATCGAATGCTAGTATTTTATATGCGAAATGAATCAACGAAAAATTGACTAAAGTGCTTTTTTAATCATTCTTCTTTTGTATGAATGCTTTGCAGGATTCTTGGAGAACAACACTTTTTCTTAGGGTGAAGGAACAAATAAAAGCCAAAGAACTTGAGGAGGATGATCTTACATAAATTATATATGCCTTAGTCTTATGTTAGTTTCACTTCATCTTACATACTAATATAAAGTATGTATTGCTTAATTTGTCCATCAATTGGAGTGGCATGCTTGAATTCTTGAGAAGAGTTTTGTTTGAGGTTATTAATTATTAATTGGTAATGTAACTTGTTTGGAAGGATGAAAAATCTCTATTTTGATTATTTGTCTTGTATTTATTATTTTGCATTTGAATTCTTGAGATGAGTTATGCTTTAATTTATTTTTATGAGTTTTGTGTTGTTATTTTGTAAAAGACTTCACTATAAAATTTGTTTTAGAGATTATTTTATGCATTTGTCAACATAATAACCTTATTTTTTTTATAATTTATTAGATTATATTTTATACACGAGAAAGTTTCAAATGGTCACAAAAATTTCTGTAAAGATTATTTTCATTTTTTTATTATTTCCATTTTTGTCATTATTAATTTTGGAATATAAAACAATTATGTGACATTTTATGAGCCTAATTATACATTTTAAAACTATTTAAAATTGTAGTAATAGAGAGAAAAAATAAAAGAAATTCTAACCCCAAAGATTTGACCACTTCATTTAATCAAACATACATATATTTGTGACTATATAAATAAGTTTCCTAATGATACAACATAGATTCTCAAAACTACAACTTGATATTTCTTCTTTTAAAAAACTAGACATTTCTTCTTTTTATTGTGAAGTTGAAGCAGGTAATAATGACATAGAGACAAATAAAATAGTCTTGATAGTTATTATGTATATGTATGATGTCAAAGAATATTTAATTGAAAAATAAAATAGTCTTGATAATTTTTATGTATGATGTCAAAGGAATATTTAATTGAAAATAGCTCAACTATACAAAGCAACCTACCGGTGTAGTCAATGGGAAAAGATTTTGTATATTAATAAAATGCCACTGGAACATGTTGTAATTGATATAGACCGTTTGATAAAAAATTAATGGCTGAGATTATTATTACTAAAAAGTCACAATTTCAATATAAACTATCCGATTCAGATCGACGGCTAAAATAAAAACAGCGTCAAACTATGACTTTTATTAACAGCTAACCTGAATCCGTAGTCAATAATGCACAGCTCTTCATGCATAGCTAGCATTAAGCAACGTAAAGATTCTAGATAGATACAATAAAATATCTATGGCTGAGTTAAACAAAAACAATTTGGACAGCTCTTATATATTCTTGATACAAAAGAGGGACAATGCCCCAATTAAATAGCTCTGAAATATAGCATACAAACAAATTGAATAAATCCATAATTTATACATGTAACTGTTGAGTTAGTTTTTTGTTAAAAGATAAATACTTTAATAATTTTATGTTCAACATGTAAGCGTTTACTCCTTTGAAATAAATAATGTATATGAAAATTTGATGCAACTATTTTTAAATTAAGATAATTACGAACCGGTTGGTTTAAGTGGTTAATAAACTTCACTAAAAGACCTTTTTAGGTTGGTCTAGTAGTATTGGTTTGGGACCTGAGAGTATGCTCCTCTTTTTTTTTTTGACGCAATATGCTCCTCTTAAGGTCTCAGGTTCAATTTTCTCTTGTTTAAATTTGGGTGAGTTAATTTAGCTTCTTCAAAAAAAAAAACTTCACTAAAAGACAAAGTTCAAGAGAACTTGGGTTCAATTCCTGAGTGGAACACTTTTTTGGTTAGATTTTACTTATTTTGCAACAAAACTCTGGACTACTAATTAAAGCCTCCTTCCACTTTAAACCAGATGGTTAAAAAAAACAAAGATAATTACATACTACTACCTCCATTCCTTTTAAGTGACCATTTAGAGTAGTAACACCAAATTAAAAAAAATGTATTTTTGTATATTATCTTACTATTATATCTTAATTTTAATCCACCAACAAATTCTATTTTTGTACATATACGTATTAATGTTGGTATTAAAAAAAGTTACTATATACATGCAATTTTATGTAAACAACAAATAAATTTAAATTTTCTAAGTTAATTTTATAATAAATTAATAATATTGTCACGTTTTTTATATCGCAATAAACTGCACAAACCAAACCAACCTTAATCATATTTGTTTGGTTTGAATGATTTTTTAAAAACCAAATCAAACCAAACTAAACCGCATGTATTTTTATCTCGTAGTTAAAATAATTTTTATGCTAAAAACTGAACCAAACTGCACTACGCACAACCCTATCTTATAACCTCTTAGACAGCTTAAACTTTGTACATTAATTAATTTATTTTGTTACTTAACCCACTTATAATAAAACGTGTGGCACAAAACGTCAATTAAGACCAATATTTTTGTTCTATCATGATTCATGACAAAAGAAATTCTAGATGCTTTGAATTTTCAATGTTTTTTCTTTAACAAAATTGTCTTTGTCTATAGCTGAAAAAAAAAAAAGGAAAAGATATTTTCCACTCATCAAATATGAAATTTCTTTTTCTTTGTTTTATTTGTCATTCTCCATTTCCCTTTTCTTCTTCTTCTTCTCTTTGTTCTAAAAAGTCACATGAAGCAACAATCTTTTTGACCATGTGCTAAATTCTGCGAATACAAGTACACAACAAGAAACCATTTGTGCTCCATTCATTCGATTCTTTTGTTTTACATTTGTACATAATTTGAGACACTTCAGATTCCATTTCTTGGTTCTTTGTTTTGCTCTGAATATAAACTCTTACTTGGATTCAACGCTTTCTTGTTTTCTCAGTTCATAGGTACGTTTCTACTCAATTCCAATAACCCCTTTTATCAATATGCTTTCAATTTTTGATTTTTTCATCTGGGTATTTTTTTTCGTTATTTTTCTGTATAATTGATTACTAGGGTTTAGTCAAAATCTCTTTTTTTTTTTTGTAAAAATTTGAGTGTGCCTTCTTTTTAGATGAATGAATATGTTGATATTTGCTGCTATAAAAAAATTGGATATTGCTATATGTGATTATTGAATTTTGAATTTAATTAATGAAGTTTATAAATATCTGTTTACTGGGTTTAGGTTATCATCACTTGTATCAAGTCTTGAATTTTTTTCTTGGATACCTTCTTTATCTTTATATATTGATATGAAATTTGTTTTGGATTTTAGTACTTAGCACAAGTTGTTATGTTTTTGATCTTGCAGAGTTTGTTTTGTATCCTTACAATTGATTTGTAAGGTTCTGATTTTGATTGAGAAAGTTCGGAGTTAATATAAAAATGGTTTCGGTTGATAATAACGGTAAAGATGTAATTGAGGAATGTAACAATAATGGAAGTAAAGCGGCAGAGTTTACTTCCATAGATATTTCGAGTTCTAGAAGAACGTTGGTGACTGGTGAAAAACCTGAGAGAAAGTTCCCGGGCACGTTGAGTTCTGTTCCTAATAGGATCAACTTCTTGAAATTTGGTTCTGCGTCTGCTAAGTTCAGGCGGCTTGCTACTCAGATGGATCTGGCTTCACAATCTGTTCCTTCTCCGAGTTCACGTAGTTTAAGAGAACGCTTCAGTGGCATGTTTACTAAGAAACTCGATTGGGATTCGATTAAGAAGATGGCGATGGAATGGATTAGGAACCCAATGAACATGGCCCTTTTTGCGTGGATCTTAGTTGTTGCTATTTCCGGTGCAATCTTGTTCCTTGTCATGACTGGCATGTTGAATGCTGCGATTCCGAAGAAAGAGACAAGGAATGCATGGTTTGAAGTAAACAATCAAATACTCAATGCGCTGTTTACGCTGATGTGTTTGTATCAGCATCCGAAGAGATTCTACCACCTTGTACTTCTGTGTAGATGGAGTCCAACAGATATCATCAAACTTAGAAAGGAGTATTGCAAAAATGGAACTTATAAGCCTCATGAATGGACACACATGATGGTAGTGGTAATTCTCGGTCATGTGAACTGTTTCGCTCAATATGCACTTTGCGGTCTAAACATAGGGTATAAAAGATCTCAGCGCCCAGCAATCGGAGTTGGAATATGTATATCTTTTGCGATCGGTGCACCTGCAATTGCTGGTCTATATACCATTCTTAGTCCACTAGGTAAAGATTATGATTCTGGTTCGGACGAAGAATCACAGGTTCAAATTTCTGCTGCTCAAAAGCAAGATCAGATGAGAATAAAATCATTTCAGAGGAAATATTCATTTGCATCAAAAGATCAACGAAGGACCGTCGTAAGTAGACCACAATGGAGTGGAGGAATACTTGACATTTGGGATGACATATCTCAAGCATATCTATCACTTTTCTGTACTTTTTGCGTCTTCGGTTGGAATATGGAGAGACTTGGCTTTGGAAACATGTATGTCCACATTGCAACTTTTATGCTGTTCTGTATGGCTCCCTTTTGGATTTTCATATTGGCCGCTGTTAATATTGAGGATGACACCGTTAGGCAAGCTTTAGTAGGTGCTGGAATCGTTCTATGTTTTTTCGGTATGCTCTATGGTGGATTTTGGAGAATCCAAATGAGAAAGAGGTACAATTTGCCTACTTATGACTTCTGTTGCGGCAAACCTACAGTTTCTGATTGCGCACTTTGGCTATGTTGTTGTTGGTGTTCTCTTGCTCAAGAGGTACGAACGGGGGATGCCTATCATATTGTAGATGATAAATTCTTCAGCAAAGAAATTAACACTGCTGACCAACCACCGATTTCACCTTTGAATCGCGAAGGTGTTGCATTGAATAAATCTGGCACAAGTTCCCCTCTTGGTGTCAATTCTTCTCCTTCTAGATTCAAGCCGTCGAGTCCTCTAAGTTCTAGCAGTTTCTTTACAGAATATCATAGTTCAGATGGTCCACTATCTAGTGTAAAAGAAGAGGTTTCTGAAAAAGATAAAGATGTAACGATGAATCCACCAACTCCACCATTGATACAAAGAGAATCTCCTTAGTCCCTGAAGATAAAAACACGAAATCCTGTCAGCCTGCTCATACTCGTTTATATCAACCTGTGTATTCGAGAAGGCACGTTTTAGCTGATGATTATCAGCTGCATCATGTAATTGATTTAGTCGATGTATGTGTCAAACCAAAGTATTTTCTTTCTTGATTGAGGCTTTCTTTATTGAAATGATTGTGGAGAGCATTGTACAGTACATTCTTAACCGTGTGTTCCTTATTGTAAAAGTACAATTTATGACTGGATATAAAGCCAGGTTTTGTTTCCAACTTGTCTATATTGGATGAAATGCTTTTACAGCTTTCCTAGTTCTATCTTAGAAACAAGCTGCATAGTTTGTAAGAATGATAATGCATGAATTTGTTGATTTTCTTGGTTTATGGCAAGTTAGTAAATCATTTTGTAATTACATATTCTTTGTCACAACATAACCTGCAGTACAACTGTAGTTTGAATTTTTTGTATATGAATGTTTAGTCATTATGGTTGAAATGACTAAATGTAACATATGCATTAAAACACATAACATAAATTTTCTCTTCAGAATGGATGTGCCTATTAAACTTGCTACTAAGCAGGTGAAACACTCACCATTGTAGATAATCTTATTCCTTTAAACATGTTTTAATAATAACAAATTTTGTTGACAAAATTCAAGTGATTATAAACTTATGGCACTTTCTTTTAGATGCACTAAAAAAATAGCACATCTACAACACACATTGCATGTGTTTTGTCTTGTTTTAACCTGTATTTGAAATGTTACCCATTTGTTAACCTTGATTCTAGCACTTTGGTAGCAGCTATTATAATATGATGCTTTATTGGGTTTTGCACATGAATAAAACTAAGACTTATACATAAGGCACTCAACATAGAAACCAACACCTTCACACCTATGAGTTTTTTGCATTCCTGCCCTCTAAAAAAAATCAACTTCAAGTACTGATCTTGCAAATAATTAAACATATTCAGGAATTTGGATGTACAAAGCATTTGCATTATCTTTCAATCAAGCAATTACTACAACATCATTTCAGGTTGTATACATCAATGCTACAATAACTTCAACATCATTTCTGCCGGTGTTATTTGAGGCGATGTTAATTAGCGTCCCGTTTGTTTTTTCTCCAGTCCCATGGCTTCTCAGGATTTCTCGAAGCCCATAATCCAACTCGCTTCGCTTTGGCCTCTTTCTCCCACTAGTGTAAGAACATAAGAAAGTTAGGAATTATAGCTAAGAAAATTTGAAGAAAACTTGAACATGAGTTTGTGCATGTTTTGATATCTAGTATATAGTGTTTTTCGCTGCAAAATCAAACACACACTTCACACATTATAAAATCTCCAATGCATTTGCATACACATCACTAGCCCTTACCGTTTCTAGTTCCGGTCGTTTGTCATAGGCTGCGTAGTGCCATGCTAAACCCTTCTTTAGCATCAATTCCTTATCATAAAAAGAAATCAACATGAGAAAACTTTGACAGTCATAAGATTTAAAGAGTTAATTGAACTTCAAACGAATGAAATGAATACCTGTACAAAAATGTTATTACAATAGATATCACCTACACAACGTTGATACCGATCTTCTCCATAAACAAGGACTCTCAGAGGCTTTCCTTGAACAAGCTTGGTCAGTTCAATTTTAGCTTCTTTTCCGTACGGCATTGCACTTTCTGGCGCATCGATTCCCCTGTTCCGTTTCACGAGTTCATCAATACTAAAGACTTTAAAATGCATGCAAGAATTGATCAATACTTGTGTTGGTTTAATAATTACCTTAGTCGAATCCGATACTTTTTAGCTAGGATTTCCTCATTTTCAAATGGAATCATTCTAAACAAGAAAACATTCAAATGTAAATTAATGTGGAAATTGAACCTAGAAACAGACATTGAGAATTAGGAGAAACTAAAAACCTACCGGTATCCCGCATCGATAATCTGTTTGTGAAATGCATCTGCCTCTTCATAGTTCCTTCTAGAGCGCGCTTGTGATCTATGCACGGCCGCGGCATGAACATTGGTAGGGACAACTGATGATTCTCTAGGGTCTGCAGTGCTAACATAAACTGTTATAGTATCACCATCTGCCACTGCTTTTGCATCAACCTAGTCCAATTGCAAAAATCATGAATCATGTCAACTACAGCATGTTCATCATAACAAATATCTAGACTTTTAGGATAATTTGGTCTTTGAAACTAACAAATATCTTCATATTGAAAAATCGTTGATCACAAACTCGTTTAGATCAATAAAATTTGTCTCTAGAATTGTCCTTGAATGACTAATGCTATCAAAAAGCTTGTTTCGAATTTTGTGAATCCTAGAAACAAAATTGTTCGACTTCTATAATTTTAGAGACTAAATTGGAGATTTACTTTGCGCGATGATAGTAAATTTATTCTTACCGGCAAGGTGTGCATTTCATATTTGACTCCATGAGGCAAAGATGTAGGTGGTTCAACTGTTACTTCAACTAGGGTGTGTGGTAATGGAAGACCATAGAAATTCAACAATCCCTATACATCAAGAAACATAAAATTGATATGCAATGAGATATATTTATTATATCACCATGAATTTGCTGCAGTCACCAATTTCACGCATTCGGTCAACAATTCCGTCAATTTTAAATGCATATTTCGATTTTTAAAAAAAAAAAATTGAAATACAAACTTTATATTTGGACTATCCGATTTCGGTCCATTGGTCACTGACATACCGACTGCGTGAATTGTTGACAGCAGTAAATCCAAATTCATATCATCACACGACGATACTCATAAACAAATTAATTAACTAGAGTTGAAGTTTGGAAGTACATGAAAACCTCAACATCTGCCTTTTTATGGCCTTTCAAAGTCAAAATAACAAGCCTAGCTGCTTCTTCAGATGTCCTAGGTGGAGGTTTTGCATCTTTCCAAGCATCTATTAACTTTCTATACCTAAAAATTCAAAAAAAAAAAAAATACAACAAACATGAAAGGATCTATAAATTTCTAATCTTTTAACACTAATCAATAACTTAATTATCATATAAACAATGTAAATAAGTTAAGATATATAAATACCAATTAGCTTGAGCCTTCTTAGAAGACACAACTTGTTTGCTCAGTCCTTCAGGAACCTAAAAACATAAAAGAAAAAACACATCTTACAAAATTGTGGGGTTGGAAAAAAGAGTGAATTTTTGGCAATTTTTAGGTGAGAAACAAAATTGAGGATGTTTTTGAGGTATACCTGGGAGGTGTTTTCAAAGTGAAAGAGATCATGGGCAAGAGCTGAAACACCAGATGAAGAAACAGCATATGGATCATCGGATGTTGTTGGTTTGCAACAATTAGCATAGAGGAATCTGAGAGCGTTTCCCATTTTGTTGAAATTAATGAATAATGAATAATTGAAACGTTGGAGGAGAAAGGAAAGAGAGAGGAAAATCTTTGAGGGAGAAAATCTAGGTGTGACAACTAATCTTTGTATTGGGATTTGGATACCTGAAAAAAAGGAAAAAACAGAATCATATGTGTTGTGTTTTTATTGGATTTTATGTGGATTTTACAATTGTAACTTATTTATTAGATCAGCTGTCACAATTTATATACAGTCAGCTATCAAACACCGTTCAATTCAGATTGGATGCTCTACATTTATGAAGTACGGACACAGACACAGAACACCAGATACGATACAGACATTGATACATCGATGATAATAATTTGAGAAAATGACACAATTCAATGTAATTATTAGTGTCGGTGTCGTATTCAATCGACACCTATAATAATTTGTGAAAATGATACAATTCAATGTAATTATAATTGTCGGTGTTCTGCCGATATCGAAACATGACCAACACCGGGACATGCCTAATCCGAAGAGTATCCGTGCTTCATAGGTTTAGATTTAGGCCAAGTATTAATCGGTTTTCGGTTGATTGTGAGCCGAAAATTACCAAACTAATAAAAAAACCGCAATTACTTAATTTGAAACCAATTTATATTTTCAATTTGTTCGAGTGTTGATTATACACGGATGGAGAGTAGAACAAATTTAATTATCACGAATTAAATTGAAATTTTATTGCTACATCTAAAATATTATTGATTTATAAATTATTGCACAAAAACAAAAATTATCCGACAATCCAAATCATTTGATCTTGATCGAACAATATTGAAATACTAACTGCACGGACTCCAGCTGCATGTAATTCAGTTTCGAAAATGTTACGTGTCTTTGTCAACGGCTTAACGTGAATAGAGAGGTAAGTCTCTTTTGCGTGTTAATGGTCCTTAATTTAATGTAGGTTAATGACTTTATGTATGTCGACAATAGAATGGAACGTTGCTATAGAGAAAAAAATAATGTGTTGTATCCTTTTAAATATCTACGCATTGACGTATGTGTAATAATGTTTAAATATCACGTAAAGTATGCTTCCACTTGGCTTTTTTCTTTTTTTGTCAAGATTTGTTAACCACTTAAATATTAGGGCTCTCTCAAGCATAAGTTTGACAAATGTTTCTTCTTTAAAGTTTAGATACATTAATTATTTATAAATTTAAAAGTAATTTTTTTATATTAAGAATTAGAGAGAACACTATGTATAATATAGGACAGTTATGATCGCTTTAACTATATACAGTCATAATCATTGACTGCACTAAATCCGTATCCGATTCCAATTGATCAGTCAATTTGTATTTTATCAGAACTTGTTTAATAAATTTGGGTCAAATCTGAACCAACTCATTCAAATCTAAAGTGATTTGGTTCAGATAACGAATTTATGATTTCAAATTTGTGAACCTACAAATTTAATCCATTCAAAATAATTGTTAAATTTCTTATTCTTGATGATATTTAGGATTTTTAAGTATTAATTTTGAAGTGTTTTAACTTTTAAGTTTTTTTTTTTTAAGCAAAAGAAGGGGTGCAGAGGGATCACCTACTGCAACACCCCCGTAACATCTATTAATAGAAATAAAAAGTACAAAAAGAGGGGGGACATAACCAAAACCCTCTAAGGAAAAAGAAAGGCGGAAAATAAAAGATAAAAACATAAAAAACAAGAAAAACATAGAACAAATAGTACACTAACGGTTGGAAGAACCAACCTTGAAACCTTTACTAGCCTCAGCTTGTTTCTGCTTGCTCTTCCTTTTTTTGGAGACCACCAATTGGAATTGTTGATTTGTGTTACCAACTGAATCGATCAACTCTTCAGTTTGAGTCATGTTAGCCCAAGAATTATTCAGAAAATCCATAGTTTGTTGGGCCGCAGTGGGAGCACTTAGAAGCCCTAAAACTTGCATGTCATAGATAACATTTGGACTAAAATTTGATAAATTAGAATCTGGTGCCAATATGGATCTATCTTGATTCTCCAAAGGATATGAGTCAGCTACCATTTCCTCTTCCTCGTGCAACTCTTCACCACAAACTTCATTCGCAAGGTTTATGACATCTCCAACAATAGGGGAAGCCACACCACTCGAAGATGAAGTATCTTGAACACAGACAGGAACTGCTTCAACAGAAATAAACGGAACCTCTTTCTCAAGATTTAAGACGTCTCCCACAAACATATAAGTCCTAGCCTCTTTAGACCTTATGATATCATCAACGAGAGGGTCTATTTCTACAACAATTTTACTACAATCTGCAGCAATATTTGGAGATGAACCTTCAAGTGGCTTCCCAACATTGTTAACGATCGGACGCACTTTGGGTTTGTTCGCAGTTGTAGAACTTGCAGCAGCTCTAGGAGTTTGATACTTACAATTATTAACAGAGTGCCCAATAATTTGACAAGAGTTGCAGAATGGGGGAATATTTTCATACTCAACATCCACATAAAAATCAAAGTCATTCCTTTCAACAAGGACTCTTTCATGCAAGTTTGAACTTAAATCAACATCGATAAAGATTCTTGCAAAGTGACCAAAAGTTCTCTTCTTAGTTGCCTCATCAAGAGCCAAAGGACTGCCTAAAGCCCCTGCAATTTCAAACAGAATCTTGGGCTGCCAATACTCACGGGCAAGCCCATGAATGCGAATCCATGTTTGAGCATTAGACGGTTGCACATTATGCGGATTAAAATCAGCGGACCAAGCAAATGTCCTAAGTAAACCCGGTGAGAGATTCCAAAATCCTATTGATCTTACTGCACTTAAATCATCTAGAGATGAAAAATTGAATTCAAAGTAGCCTTTTCCTAAAGACACCATGGACCATGGCGCATTCGTTTTCCAAAATTTTAAAATTCTAGCCTTCAAATCGGGAAAACGAACCGGGGATGACCCCTTCGGGAGAGTGAACCTTCCGTGAAGGACATTTTGACAGTCCAGGACACCTTTCAAATACGCATCCTCAGATATTTTGATTGAAATCTGCTCACCTTTCAAACAAGGTTTGGAGAGCTCGGAGGCAGTGAAGTTGCACGAGTTGGACAGAGCTTGTGCAAACGACTTTGCTACCGTCGAAGAATCTTTTGATTGTGCAGTAGAATCCATGAAATGCAACAAACAGAGAAAATCCAACAGAGAACAACGCAAGCACAAGAACAACGTATCACAACCCCAAACAACCAGAACATAAGCTACAAGAAAACAACCTTGAAATTGAAATCCAGAAACACAGAAAACGAGTATAACCCAGAATCAACGAAAAACTCAGACAAACCTTGGTCACGGCGGTCGGAACCCCAAGAAACGAAGCTCCGATGGAGATGCGCGTGGACCAAAGGGGAGAGGCTCCGTATCAAGAGATGTAGACGAGAGGCACAACCACCGGCAAAATCGCGGAAAACCAGCCGTAAACCACCATGGAAATTTCAAGGTTAGGGATTGCTACAGTCAATTGATTTTCAGAGTCTTTGGTTCCTTTTAACTTTTAAGTAAATTCAAGTGTTAAGATTTTAAACAATAAAATATAGTCAAATGATAAAATTTTCATGAAAAATGGAATAATAATAAAAAAAAATTAGAATTTATTAAAAAATTATATTTAAGGATCTGTTAATCCAATCCAAACCAACCCAACCCATTCATCATCGCATAGAGCCGGTTCGAGTTTAACTTAAATATATGAGCTTTTTACACAATTCAAAGCAATTAAATTTGATTGGGTCAGATTACGAGTTTGGCCAAAATCGGCCTAATTCAACACGTGAACACCCATAGCTAGGCTCCAAGTCTTGAATCTTGATTAACATCATTTTATCCGATCATTTTTATAAAAAGATGTATAATATGACTCAATAAAAATTGACATATATTTAAATACATCAACTTTTATTGATTCATATCTCTTATAAAAAAAACTTGAACATATTAATATAATGTCCATGAAATATTTTTTATATATTATATTAGCTACATGGAACTTGGACGGTAGTTAGATCGAATACTCAATTTATTATTGAACTATTATAGCTTCAGAAATGGCACTAATGAGTAATGACAAGGTATGTCATGATTGGGAGCATTTCCTTTTCTTTTTTTGTTAGGGTGGGGAGCAGAGGGCGAGGCTTGGGTGTGGCGTAGGCAGCTAAGGGGGTGGGAGGAGGAGTTGAGGGAGTGTCGGTCCTTACTTCTAACCCGTGTTTTGCAGGATCAGTCCCCAGATCGTTGGCAGTGGCGGCCCGACCCTGATATGGGCTATACTGTCCGAGGGGCGTATCAGGTTTTGACTACTCAGGATCCGATTATTTTGGACGATGTGGCGAAGCTCGTATGACACCCTCAGGTTCCGTTGAAGGTCTCCATTTTTGCTTGGCGTCTACAGCGCGACAGGTTGCCTACCAAAGCAAACTTGGTTGCTCGAGGCATCTTATCTACTACAGCCCACTTGTGTGTCTCTGGATGCGGGGAGGTGGAATCGGCACATCATTTGTTTTTCTCCTGCAGTACGTTTGGCCATATTTGGACTTTAGTGCACGCATGGATCAGCATTCCGATGGTGGAGCACACTTCCCTTCGTGATCATTTCGTTCAGTTCACTTCTTCAGCAGGTGGTTCCCGGGCGCGGCGCTCTTTTATGCAGCTCATTTGGCTCGCGTGTGTCTGGGTGGTGTGGACGGAGAGAAATCACAGGTTGTTCTGTGGCTCTGCAAGCACCCTTCCTCAGCTTTTGGACAAGATCAAGCTTTTCTCTTTTAGGTGGTTGAAGGCGATGAATGTTACCTTAGCCTCTAACTGCCATAGCTGGTGGTCTAATCCCATGTCCTGTTTAGGCTTTGTATGATTTTGTTGGACTTTTTGTGACTCTATATAAACTCTGGTAGACCACTCTAGCACACCTTGTGCTAGGGAGGCTGTTTTATATATATATCTCTCATTTTGGCTTGTTCAAAAAAAAAAAAATACCAAATAATCTAGTATCAAATATTTGGTCTAGAGTATGGTTTTCGATAGTTGTTTATTACAAATTACTTATTAAGAGAAATTAATTATTGAAATAAATTTAAATTATTTTGAAAGATTACTGTTAAAAGAGTCTATGCAGTTATACGTGAAAATATTTCAAGTTACAAAAAATTCTAAAAGGAAAAAGTAGAATACCGTTAAGATTAAAATCTCTAAGTCAACGAGGTGCAGGGGCGGAGCCCTTAATGGGCTGAACAGGGCCATGGCCCGCCCCAGCTTTATTTGTTTTTTCGTTTTTATAGGTATTAGTTTATATATATATATGAGTGCAACATAATGTCATGTGATTTCGCGCGTCCGAGTGGTAGACTATTGCACCCAGTTGCTTAAATGTACTGGGTTCAACTCCCACAAGCTGCAACTTTTTATTTTATTAAATTTTTTCAATTTTAAAGGTAGTTCAACTTCCTCCAGCTGCAACTTTTAATTTTTATTAAATTTTTTCAATTTTAAAGGTAGTTTTCCTTATAGGTAGTTTTCTTTAACTTTAGTTTTCCTCAATAACATATTAAATTATTAGTTTTCCTTATATTATTTTAGTTTTTCTTAAATTTTATATAATTATTTATAAATATAATTTTCCTTAAATTTTATACATTTTTAACTTCTAAAGAAAAAAAAATTTAGCTTCGTTGCGGCCCTCCCCAACGTTTTCGTCTAGCTCCGCCACTGACGAGGTGTTTGGAGAGTTACCAAATAACTCTACTGAGAAGAAAATTCAATTTGGAAGGTAGTCCAACTCTGATTTAAATTTTTTTAAATAAAATCGATGTTACGTTGTTGATTCGAAAATTAATCTCATAACAGGACTAAAGAGTCTAAATTGTAGATAGAAATGACCTAACAATAAGATTACTAGTGTATGTCTTCGCTTTAAGCTCACTTAGAAAAAAATAATATTTTATTAGCTAGATTTTATTAAAATAAAATAAAATAAAATAAAATAAAAGTCACATGTCTTATATATTGAAACTTGTTTTTGCCTCACTTACCACTAAAAAACTTTGGATTAACTTAATTAAAGTGTTTATTAGAAATAAAAATCCTAATTATATATAAAAAAACTAATTAAGGGGTTATGAAAAATGCTTGATGCGGTATACCTGTCTTGTAAAGGTCTCATACCATGAGCATGAGGGAGATTGTATAGAGAAATATTGCTATAGTTTTGAGGATAGCTGATTAAAAAATGAAATAAATAATTAATTATGTGAATTGTGTGTTAAAGGTTTAATTTTTTTAAAACTGCATTTTATTTACCAATTTTTGAGGTGTATTCAGCATTTTCCTCAAAATAGAGACAAGTGTCACAAATCTAATAAAAGCTTAAGGAATTAGCTCATTGCTAGCTAGCTTGTTTCCTCTACATCTTTATTCACTTGTTTTGTGACCAATTTTTTGTGGTTGCCAACCTTACAAAATAAGTGGAGCATGTTTGGAATAATTTTTCACCTTTTAATCACTAAAAAAGTACAGCTTTCAAAGAACCGAATCCTATTCCATCTTAATTTGTACAATGTTGCTTATTTATATGTTGTTCTATGTCTTGCTCTACCTAAGAAATTCTATCCACACCACCCTTTCCTTTCTACTTGCTCCTTACATCAAGGCTTGTAATAGAATATCATAGAAATTCTCTACCAATAATATTATATAATATTCAACCAGAATGGCCAATGTAAGAGTCAATAAAAAATTCACTTACTAGCTATTTGATAATTTTCTTTTTCAGCTATGGAAATGATCAAAGTTTTCTTGTTATGTGTCATTAGGTGGTGGAAGTGAAGGTTGGTTTACATTGTGATGAATGTATCAAGAAAATTCTCAAAGCTATCAAGAAGATTGAAGGTAATTAATAAATCAACTAATTTTTGTTCCTTATTAGATATAATATAGAGTAATTAACAAGAATATATTTCATGCTTCTACGTCTACACGGATTTGAGAGATCGAGAGAAAATAACAGAAAATAGATGTGTAAAATTTTAACATATGAAAAATATATTTTTAAAGAGTTTGTTTTATGAATTTTATTTCCTTAACTAATTTTTCACTCATTCATGACTTTTGTAGATATTGAGACATATAACGTGGACAAACAATTGAACAAGGTCATTGTTACGGGAAATGTCACCAATGAAGAAGTGATTGGAGTTCTTCATAAGATTGGCAAGAATGCAACCGTGTGGGAAAATGTTCAAGAAAATGTTCAATGCTAAATTAACAATTTCCATTACAAGTAACTATATAAGTCTTTTATGATTTCTTTACCATAAAAAACATATAGAACCACACATGATGTGAAGCATAATTATATACTAGTATCTACTCTACTTAGTTTAGTAATATTGTCCTTTGAATAAAACACATGTATGGTAGAAAGCAATAGATGAAATGATAGTTATATCAAAGTTTCATTCAACAAACTCAACACTTTTCCCTAATTATATCCATCTTATATATCATGTTTTTGCTCTCTCAAAAATCTTTTGCAGGAATTTTGTCCTTGAAACTCGAGAGTTACTTTTTCTCCTCAAAACTTTTGGTTTTGGTCAGATATGTAAAATTAGTCTCTATTAAATCTTAAAAAGTAAAATAAAAAAGAAAAAAATCCAAAATGCATTAAAAAAAATTCATTAATAAGGATTAGAGACTCCTAATTAGACCCTAAGCCCAAACTACACGAAAGCATATATAATACTGGAAGTGACATGCAGTAGCCCAAGTCTTAAGCCACTCCTTCCTACCATCTTTTCATATATTTGATGAACTAAAATCGCCTATAATGTTTTTGAATGACAAAAATCAGAGGAATTTTTTTAGAAGTATTTGGAATAATATTCTTCATTGGTTAAGAGTTTTTGTTGTCTTGCTCAATAAAGTTATTGATCATGCCATTTAATTTTGTGGCTATGCTTTGTTTGGGAAAAATGACAGAAAAATTTTATTTTCAATTTGGGTGGTATGTCGCTGAAATTTATGGAAGGAAATGGAGGATCCTAATTCACCACAACCATATTTTTAGTACTTATGTGTTGTCTAAAGACAACTTATTGACAAGATTAAAGTTTCTTCTTGGTGGTAGATGAAGGCTAAAAATAAAAATCTTACTTTTGATTTAAATAACATTTTTTTAATGTGATTCTTTTTTGTCACGTCTTGTACTTTTTAATATATATTTTGGCTTATTAAGAAAATGCAATGAATTGTCTATATTGTATAAAGAAAAGTCGTTCTATGAACACTCATTTTAACACTCTTTTCAACACTTGCTTTTTTACTGGGTGAAATTATGTACGTCCCTCCTAAATATCACCGTTTTATGCGAGATCCATTTCTAAAATAGTGGGACTCATGTGAATTTAATTCACCCAGTAAAAGAGTGAGTGTTGAAAAGAGTGTTAAATTGAGCGTTTCTGACACTACTTGTATGAAGAAATCAAATCATTTCACTATATGACATATCTTTTGGGATCATTTATTCGTGTGCATGGGCTATCTCAACATCGTCAATGATTTTGAGTTAGGATTCTCTACATTTTTCTTTTGAGTGATGATATATCTTGCAAAGACCTTTCTCACGAATATAGACTGTTTTTGGGTTGGGCCTTCAACCCAACAGTTGAGGAAATCCTCCTACCCAACTATCGAGCATGACCCAAACATAGTAGGCCCAAGATCGTGTATCTCTGCCTAATTGACACAGTGTCCTGCCATATTGTAACACCGATATCATAATGATGGGCATTTACTACCCATCAAAGCTCCTTAGATGTTTTCCTACAACCATCAAAGCGCCTGCAGGTACTAAACCCCCCTCCACTCATCCGAACCGAAGAGGATCACCACTGAACAAAAATCGACTCTAATCAAAGTACGATCAAAGATCACTCTAATTGCAAACATGAAGCTATTTCATTAGTTTAACCCAACTAGATGCAGTTTCATAAGTACTGAATAGCATCTTCAAAATGTATCAGAAGTGAGTTCAGTTTGTAGGTGATAGCAAAAGCCATAAAAATGTGAAATAAGTATGCAGGTGAATTAAGATCCTTTCACATGTAGATATATTTTCTTCATTTTTATCATTACTAAAGTTTTGAATCAAAAAATGGAAAGGATCTTGATTCAAGTAGTTTTACCTTTAAAACAATTTTTGTAGCGTATTATTAACATAATCTATAACCTCTAGAGAGAATGTGAAATAAATATTCTCAAGAATCTTTTACTAATAAAAGGAAGCTCCTACATAGCTCCTAGGCCTCCATTGTGATGATGTGGCACTCTAAGAAAATGTTTATAATCTCTATTAAAACTTTGATGACATTACCTCCTTTAATAGGTTAAGTTGGAAAGTTTCTTTCAAAAATTCAATTATCATAACTTACCATGAAAAAGTTTTCCACTATCACACTTCCATAACCTTACAACTTCATGAAAATGTAACCAACATAACTTACCATGAAAAAGTTTTCCACTATCACACTTCCATAACCTTACAACTTCATGAAAATGTAACCAACATAATTACCATGAAAAAGTTTTCCACTATCACACTTCCATAACCTTACAACTTCATGAAAATGTAACCAACATAATTAATAAATTATTGCTTCATTTTTAGTTTCAATATAACTTTTATAAACACCCCTTATCACATTTGTTTTCATCTTTGTTCTACACATTTGACACTTGCAATAGAACTCATGAGATCATATATATCTTCAAGTTGTGTACTATATCTACTATTGATAGCAATCTCATCAAGATATGTAGACATTTTTCAATACTTTTATAAACACCCCTTATCACATTTGTTTTCATCTTTGTTCTACACATTTGACACTTGCAATAGAACTCATGAGATCATATATATCTTCAAGTTGTGTACTATATCTACTATTGATAGCAATCTCATCAAGATATGTAGACATTTTTCAATACTTTTGCACTATTGTTTATTTTTTCTTTTATAGTAAACTTAATTATTGTACATTCTTTTGTTCTTTTATATTGATTTGTTCTTTTGTTCTTTTTTTTTTTTACTGAATTATTGTATATTTTTTATGTCATGAAAGAAAAACATGATTGATTGCTCATGTTCAGAAGGTGATGAAGATTTGAAAGAGAACTTAGGTGAGTTTTGTCTCTCCATTGAAATCACCAATTAAAAAGAATGTACAAAGGTCAAGAAATGTAAGGCACTAAAGGGACATATATATATATATATATATGGCTAATTTTATAATTTTTTTACTCATTGCTAGCAACATCTCAGAATTTTGATTATGTCAAAGCAAGTATAATCAAATTGCTCCATCACTCATTCCACAAATTTTGAACAATTAATATTTTTTGGATTTAATTTCATTTACAAAATTATATTGTTGTTACATAATTATTTTATTAAATTTGGCGAAATTCATGATTTTTCATTCATTGTTGGCTAACATCATCTATATATTTGATTTCAGGTACAAAATAAAATAAAATTCAACACAAGGAACTCCAAAGTTGGCCCCAAAATTTTGATTATGTGAAAGCAAGCATAATCAAATTGCACCATCACTTATTCCACAAATTAGTTACCAATAGTTTTCTATTTAATTTCATTTATAGCATAATAAGGTTGTTACATAACTATTATATCAAATAAAAATAAATTTTAACAATAAATTGATTAGCTATATTTTTTATTAATTACCATTCTGCAATTATTTTTTTTTTAAAAATGGTCACACCAACCTTTAAACTACTATTATTTAGTTCTATGACCATTCACTTGCTTATAGTATTAATGCAAAATTTTATTAATTTGTTTGTTACAATTTTTATAAATTTCTACCGTCCTATTATTATATTTAAAAATAACTTTATCATATCAAATATTAAATTACTATTTGTTTTCTATCCCTAACTACAGTGCGTATAAGTATGTGAGTTGTAATTATAAAATATAAGAAAAATAATTGACGATGTTGAATTTATAGATTATTCAATTCTTTTAGCACATGTACATATCTAATAACAGAATTGATTGAGTAATACTTTATGAATTTCATTTGACTAAAAAACTATTTTGCTCTTTAAAAGTTATTATATATTTTAAACGAAAAATGTAATCTCAAAGACGATGATAAACCTCACAACAAAGAAAAACAAATCAAACAAGAAATAATTAAGCAAATAAAAAAAAGGTAAATCAACCAAAATACTAAAAAACTAAAGACGAATAAATTAAGTTGGGATAAAATTATACCAAATGAAAGTTTGAGAGAAAACTCCAAAAGAAGTTAATATATTAGCACTATATTTGCATTTTTGTTAAATATAAAAGACCTTAAATTGCATGAAGGAGATTAAGTAATTATGCTATATATTTCGTACATGCTTTCAAAAACGTCATTGTGATGATAATTGCGAAAAAGGTCAAGCTAATGAACCCCTTATTAATAAAGATTAAATATAGTGTTATTCACTCAAAGGGAATAAGTTGGATCATTTTTAACTAAGAAAAAGTAATAAAAAAAAAAAAAAAAAGACCACAAAGATTAAAAAAAATTAAACCAAACAATAGACTAAACAATCTGGACTAATAAAGTCAGAATAAGATTCCACAAAGTAAAAATGTAAGAGTGAATATATACGCTATTTTTTATTGAAGTATTGAAAAATGAGCTTCACCTTAAAAAATTTACATGGGCCCACATAAGAGTTTCTTTCCTTCACCCTTTAAGATTAGTCCAAATCATTCTCTCCCCCAACTTTCTTTCCTTCTACTTTCTCTTAAACCAAACATAGTGTAAATTTCATAGAATGGAGTAAACGATTATGATTTGATGCATAATTTTTAAAAAATGAGATCACATCATAAATAAGTCAATAAAAATATAAACAAAACTACGATATACTTCAATAAAAAATCTCACATTTTTAAATAATTTTAAATTTAATTTTTATTCGTATATTAATATTTAATATAATGATATTTTAAAATGTTATCAATAATTTGACTATATATGTGATTATACTTCTCACATTTTTAAATAATTTTAAATTTACTTTTTGTTCTTATATTATTATTTAATATAATCATATTTTAAAATATTATCAATCATTTAACTATATATGTGATTATACTTATTACAATTATTATTTTTCAATTATTAATTTTTTCAATTGTATATTTTAATCGAGCCCGTGCAACGCACGGGTTTAATTGAAAACAAAATACTTGCATATGAGCTAATGAGGAGCTTCCTTTTATAAGTAATCAATAATAGTAATCACTAATTAAATTAAGAATCATCATAAGAAACAACTGTTCCAAATAACCTTAATATAGTAATCAATAATAGTAATCACTAACACTTATAAACTATCACTTATTTTCTTATCTCTTATTGCTTCCGAAATTCAATTAAAAGAGTTACTTCTACTATATTGTGGAGTGAAATAAGAAAGAGAGACAAAAAATATTTATATTGATTCAAATATTATTAAAAAAAAGAGACTAAAACAAACAATAAATCTCAACAAGAAAAATGAAAATATAAACAAAAAAATATGAATTAAGTAACTAAAAAATATAAGCCAATTAACAATGGAATAAAAAAATCTAGACCAATAAAGTTGGGATAAAATTTCACCAAGTGAATATTTGATATGAAACTCCAAAGAAGTCAATATTATAATATATGAATTGCACTGTTAAATATATGAGACCTTACTTAGAGGAGAGTAAGAAATTGTGTTATTTAATACCTAATTTTCGAAACAAGATCAATTGATTTTTTTTAACACAACAAAATCAATTGATGAAAAACACAAAACCACCATATATATTAACCACAAGTATTTGATATGAAACTCCAAAGAAATCAATATTATAGCATAAGAATTGCACTTTATTAAAGATATGAGACCTCGATTGATGAAACTGTGTTATTTAATATCTAATTTTCAAAACAAGATCAATTGATTTTGTTTTTTAACACAACAAAATCGATTGATGAAAAACACAGAACCACCATATATATTAACCACATTATATAATTAATCAGAGCTTCACTTCAACTAATTTTAGTATAAATGTTCATCTATGTTTGCAAGCATGATTGTCTTTGCTCCTATTAAATAGAATAAAAGATACACCAAAATAAAATAAACTATGATACATATCATCAAACATGTGAAATCTTATATATAAAGTATCCGCTTAGCTTTTATTAACTGTTCTCAAAATAATTATTATTTTGTTTTATAAAAATATTTTAAATATACATTTTAATCGAATCCGTGCAACGCACGGATTTATTTCTAGTAACGGTAAAAAGAATAACGGAGTCATCAAAACGAACAATGGTGGTGGTAAAACCAAATCCGTTGCACTCAAATGCCATCCTTAAATAATTTATATTTCAGCTTTAATCCCTAGGAACTAAAACAATACCATAAGCTTCTCTAATAACGGATTAATATTATCTTACAGGATCAGAAGCACCAACATTATTAGATTAGACTCTCCTTGAATGTGCTTATCTTTTTGTCCACGTCGTTAAACATTCATGCCAATTATTAATATATATTTTTTCCTCTAAAGGATAAGATCACCAATTTGGGGTATGTATGTGTCATCTTCCTTTTTCATTTCTGATTAGTTGGATGAAAGCTACTTCACCTTGTATCCTCTTTCCAACACCAAAAAACAATATCTTCCATGTCATTAAAAAAAAAAAAAAAACTCATGAGATCATTGATGCTTAATTTATGAATATTTTAGTATATGATATTAGTGACACATTTTCATTGCTAAGATCTTTTATGCTTAGCATTTTAGGTTTGTCCTTATTAAGGACTTTCAATTCAGATTGAATCATTCAGCACTTGAACATAGGTTTGTACTTGTTGAATATCAATAGTAATTTTTTCGTCACAAAAAATATTACCAAAGTTTCATAAATATCGTCCATTTTCTGAACGTCTACTAGACACAATCATAGTATGGAGAACTATATCCACACTATAGCTTGTGATCTATACTAATATATTCAATTCAAAAATATATATCAAAAAAATTATTAAAACCCTTGAATTGATGAAAATTAATTTTACATAACCTTTTTTTGATAAAATTTTCCATTACCTTACCCTTTAATCGTTTCACTATTAACATCACAACAATAAAGCAAAAATTTTTAAACATTAAACATTTAGATCCACAACGTATAAAACTAGTATAACGCCAACACAATTTAATTTACCAAGTAACATTGAAAGAAAATGTTATTTTTATTATTTATTTTTTTTGTAGAGTTTTTTGTCACACCGAAACTAGATCAAATCAACAAAACAACAAAGAAAATTAAAATGGATCAGAAATCATAATAACAAGTTATTTTTTTACTAAGCCTCATCAAGTGACTCATCTTTTTTATATACAAAAAAGACAAACATCTATCTTTTCCATTAGCCACCACCACAAATCTACCTGGGCTGATGAATAGCCCGTGGGCTCACTCTGGGCTTAACAATCTTCGGAGCCTTTTCAGCATATCTCGGAGCTTCAGCCCATCCACTAGATCCTCTCCATTTCAAAGCCCCCAATGTCACCAATTCTTTCCCATCATCGTGTTCTACACGCGCCAACAACAAAAAAAAAAACACCAGATCCATTAATCCAACAACCTTAAACACATCAAAAAACATAAATAAATAAAATTAAAAATAAAAAACTTACGTTGTTCAATTTGATGAACATGGAAAAGATCATCTTCATCAAGTTCAAAATCAGAAAAATCGTCGTTGTTTTGTGGATCTTGGAAGCGTTCACGGAGCCAATAATCTTGAAACCAAGGGGAAGATTGAACAAGGGACCACCATTCTTCAGAGAAATCTTCGACCGTACGATAGGCTAGTGGAACGAACATCGGAGCGTTGGGATTCAACGAGGATGAGGTTGTTCTTGGAGCAGACATTACTTCCATTGTTGTTGCAATGAAAAGAAAAGAAAAGAAGATAAGAGTAAAGTGTGTTTTGGTTATGTGTTGTTGGATATGTTTTGATGCTTATCCATAAACCTATGGGTCACTATTTATAGGCTAATTTGATGCTAACGCTTGTAAAAGATAGAGTTAGATATTTTCAGTAATAAAATAAGACCATGTACAATGGTCATCACCTCTCAACATCCTCAACACCCACTTTTTATACTCCACATCATTTTCTCTCTCTTCCACCTAATCATTCAACACTCCATTCAACTTTTACCTCTCCAATAGTTTTTTCATTCAACACCCTACCCCACCACATTCTCTACCCCACCACTTTTTATTTCATATTCTTATTCTTATTTTTATTTTTATTTTTATTTTTTATGATTAAATAAAATTATAATTATCGATTAAAAATAAATTAAAATAATAAACACTTAACAAAAAAAATTTTAAATAATTTTTTTTATTATATTATTAATTTAAAATGCATTATATCACACAAATAACGTAATTAATACGATACAAATTAACTTAAAATGCAATACAACACACAAGTAACATAATTAATACGATGCAAATTAACTTAAAATGCAAAACAACACACAAACATAATTAATACGAAACAAATCATCTTCAATTCGGATACATTCCAAACTTTGTCCATATGTGTTTCACTAGATCTGCTTGCAATTCATGATGAACTTTTTTATCACGGAGCTCGGACCTAGCACGCACATGATTTGCAAAAACGGGTAATACCTCGGTTGAATATGGTTGCGGCGCACTAGATCCACTTTCTTCAGATTGCTCAAAATCGGTCCAACGTTGAGAATATGAATCTCGTTCATCCTCAACAATCATATTATGTAATATGATGCAAGACCTCATGATGATACTCAAATCGGCTATGTCCCACAAGCGAGCTGGTTCACGGATGATTTTAAATCGAGCTTGAAGCACTCCAAATGCACGTTCGATGTCCTTCCGACATCCCTCCTGATATTTTGCAAATAACTTATCGGGTTCACTTTGAGGAAGTCTAATGGATTTGACGAAAGTTGGATACGAAGGGTAGATACCATCAGCTAGATAGTATGTCATATCATAGGAACGTTGATTCACACAGAAATTCACACTTGGAGTCTTCCCCTGTTCCACGTCATCAAAAACAGGTGAACGGTCTAGAACGTTTATGTCGTTCAACGTTCCCGGACATCCAAAAAATGCATGCCAGATCCATAGATCATGAGTTGCAACCGCTTCAAGAATAACTGTGGTGGTTCCCTTATCCCCCCTAGTAAATTGACCTTCCCATCCTTTAGGACAATTTTTCCACTCCCAGTGCATGCAGTCAATACTCACAATCATCCCTGGGAACCCCCGTTGTTCACTAACATGTAGTATTTTTTGCAGGTCATCTTGGGTTGGTGCTCTGAGATACACTTGCTCATATAATCGTATGATTCCTTTACAGAATCTACGTAAGCACTTTAATGTTGTAGTACTTCCTATTTTGATGTACTCATCGACCGCATCTGCTGCCATACCGTATGCCAACATTCGCATTGCTGTGGTACATTTTGCTAAAGGTGATATACCTTCTTTCCCTGTAGCATCAACTCGTTGGGTGAAGTAGTTATCACTACTTGAAAGGTTCTCAACGATTCGAAGGAAAAGATGTTTCTGCATGCGGTACCGACGACGAAACATTGCATCGTCATATGTAGGCTCATTGGCGAAGTAGTCGTCAATTAGTCTTTGGTTTGCAGCTGTATGATCTCTATTGAGATATTTTCTACTACGACGTGCACCATCTTCCAATATTTTCTTTCGACGCTCTCTAAATACATTGCGTACATAAGCATCTTCAATTTCACGATTTTTAGTGTAGGTTGCGACATCAAAATCATCTTCTGATGAACTCATTGTTTGTGTTATTGGAAGTATATTGGATGAGATTTAGGATATTGGAATTAGATTGGATGAGATTTGGGATATTGGTACATAAATGGATGAGTCTCTATATATAGATTCAATTTAGTCTACCGACGGATTTGAAATAATTATTGTATTGAGTTAATTATCAGATAAGGATTGAGTGGTGGACTGAATAATTAAAGCAAGTTGGGTGGTTGACACAATTATTAAAGCACAACACTAACATATTCGAATTGGATGGTGGGCAGCTTGCGGATTTCAAATAATAATTGTATAAAGTTAATTATCAGATAAGAATTGGACACAATAATCAAAACAAACATGTAGCAAAGACTACACTGATTTATTCAATCACAATAATTCAAGCAAACACTACAAACACTACAGACAAATACTTAAAGCAAATAGTAGACTGACATATTCAACACAATAATTCAAGCAAACACTACAAACACTACAAACAAATACTTAAAGCAAATAATAGACTGACATATTCAACACAATAATTAATTGAAATTAAGGAAACAGTTCTTGGGCCAACGAGTCCAACAGGGCTTTCTTCCGGTCATCCAGATTCTCATCGGAACATAACTTCACATACAAACTCATTTTCTTAACTCTGATTTTCTCTTCTTGATTGGAAGCTATCCTTGCCAAATGTTCCACCTCTTTTTCCCTCATTATTTGGTATTTATCCCAATCTTTCTCCACCCCCTCCATGCCAGATTTCTTTTTACCCTTCTTTTTGGCTGCCTCTCTACCTATAGGACGAACACTAGATCCTACAGTGTTTGAGCCAGAAGCATCATCGTGAGATCTCTTAGATCCACTACTTCCCGACCCAATAGTTTGTCCTACTTGACTTGAATAACGTGGTTGATCACGGAGAGCGTCCCATTCTGCCATTAAATTAAATTTAACCTTCTTCCCACCCGCGTATATTTCCTGTGCTTTTAACAAAACATCATTGTCCGACCAACCACTTCCTTTCAAACGCATAGCTTTATCATAATCACCAACCCATTTACCAATCATTTTGTTCATATAATTAAAACGGTTTCGGCATGCAGATGCATCACGCGGATGATCGAATGAGCAATGCTCATTACAATACTCAGCAATTTTACCCCAAAATGTTTCACCTTTCTGGTTGTTACCGACAATACTGTCACTTCCAAATTTAATCCACCCACTAATTAACACCAAATTTTGTTCAGTGTTCCATGCTGGTTGCGGGTTTCTTCGGCTCTTAGGAGTTGATTCCTCTGAACTTGGAGTGACTTCATTAGCAGATGTCATTCCACCAATGGTCATTTGTGTTGAAAACCCGGGAAATTCAGGTGCACCACTACTCGGAAAATTTTCATTAACCATCGGCATATAACCATGAAACGGGGGTGCTTGAGATGAATTTCCCGTCATAGATCCATAATATGGATGAAAGTTTGGAGGATGTTGGTTGGAAAATTGATTTGGATTTTGATAATAGTTGGGATTTTGATAATAGTTGAGATTTTGATAATAATTTGGATTTTGATAATTGTTGGGATTTTGGAAATTGTTGGGATTTTGATAATTGTTTGGATTATTAGAAGAATTTTAGGTGTTGAAATTATTATTGGGATTCATTTCACTAAACAGAGACTAAAACTTAAAAATAAACACTAATAGAAGTATAATAATAAGATTAAGAGAGTGAAAAATGTAGTTTTTTTTTCTGTGTCCAAATCAAATGAACCAAGTCTCTATTTATAGAGAAAAAAAAATCATGAATTTTGGTATAAAAATAAAAAAATAAAAAATTAATTTGCAATGAAATAATTGAGTTTAAAGATAAAATGGGATAAAAATCCGCCCAGCCAATCGCGTTTCGCCATGTGTCCAGCTTCATCTTCTCTCTCCGCGTCCGCAAGCCTGTGACGCGCCTTGTCGGGCCGTGGAGTGCACGCGCCAGACGGAACAAATCCGGACGCGACACGCGTCCCCTCCCTTTAGCATTCAACTGTGTTGAACTTCTTCAACACTTCCCTTCTTCAACACTTCTTCAACACCCCCATTGCACCACCAAAGTGTGTTGAGACCCATTCAACACCCCTCTCAACACTACCATTGCTCATGGTCTAACGTTTGATATTTTTTGTTGACTGTTGAGATTAATCACCATGCGCCAACGTGTAAATTAGATTTACATAATTGTTTAATTTGAATTTAATTTGTGTGTACCGACATTGTAACATTTTTTTTTACACGTACATTCAATCAAATTATGATATATATATATATATATATATATATATATATTTGTTAAGATATTTTAGAAAAAATTTAGGCTAAATTGCACTTTTACCCCACTAAGTTCCAGAAAGTTGCGATTGTGGCCCCCTTTATTTCAAAATAGCACTTTTGGCCCCTAAGTTTCAGAAAGTTGCGATCTTAACCCCCTATTTTTACTTCCTTTTGCATAAGATCAATTTTGACAAAGTCAATGTTGCTTAATTTGCACATAAATTGGCAAAATAGTTGCATGAAGGGAGCTATTTTGTACAAACATAATATTTATAAATGTACACAACTGATGCGCCGGTAAAAAATTTCCAATGGAAATGGCAAACATAATATTCAATGACTGGTACCTTAATACAACCAACCCAATTTTAAATCCTGCTAAATAAACTTATCCTACTAATAATAAATAAATGGCAAAGTAGGATGAAGAGTTTACTTGCTGCCATATGATTATCATTAAGAATTTTGCCACCAATTTATTACTATCATCATAAAGAGTTTAATGAAAATAATTATTCCTTGTAAAAACCCAGCATTGAAGAACTAAGTTAATATTGATTGTTTTCTGGGTAGAAAATGGTGATTTTTTTTAGCTGCGCCACTTTCTAAGATTTTATACTCTGTAGTTTCTGCCTCATATTGGTTTTGCATGCTATAAAGTAGAAGATACTTGTTTGTATGTGTTAAATACTCTATAAGCAATCGTCTCCTTTTTTTTAAATTTTTAATTATTTTAAGAAGACAAAAAAGAAAATTGATGTAGCAGTTGAGTCACTTAAGTGACTTGCACTTGCCACATCAGCGTTAAATTGGTCAAAGTTGAACTTTTGCTAAATAGAATAAAGATAGAGGGCCAAAACTACTATTTTGAAACATAGGGGGCCAAAATCGCAACTTTCTGAAACTTAATGGGCCAAAAATGTAATTTAGCCTAAAATTTATTAAAATGACACCATATTGTTATTTGATTGAATGCATAGTGTAAAAATATTTTATACTGTCAATGTATAGAAATTAATATTAGTTAATTTTAAAATATTTTATGATTTCGACATAATACAAAATATTTATTAGATGATAGTATAATATTTGATGTATTTTTTATTTTCTCTATTTTTTTGTATATAAAATGTCTTTCTGTCACAAGAAATTAAAAGAAAAAAAATGGTATTATTATTTTTTAGATGAGTTGATAGTGTTACAATCCAACTCAAGAAAAGGTAAGAAAAACCTCCCTCACTTGCTCAAAACAAACATCTACATATCCCATATAACGATAATTAATATCAAATGAAAAATGTTTGTCAAAAAAAAAATATCAAATGAAAAATTTGTTAGACTTTAAGTTGAATTTTTTTTTTATATTTTTTAAAAATTTGACAAAGTAATTTATATCACTTGTTGTAAATTGATATGATTTTTTTTGTAACTAATGTATTTTTAGACATAATTGTAGAGATTATTTTAGTCATTGTAAATTTTTATTTTTATTTTGGTCTTTGTAGATACATACCATTTTGTTTTTGATTCTTGTTATTTTATTTTAGTTTTGAAAATTCATATTAAAATTGGTCTTTGTAATATATAAAATATTTGATTTCAGTCCATCAAAATAAGAATTAAAAATATATTACAATGACTAATTTTAATATGAACATATTTTAGTCTCTATTATTAAATCAATGTGTATTTTTTAATGATTATTTCGCAGACATATTTAGAATGTTATAAAAAATCTAAATTTGATTTTTAAGTTGAGGTTTACGTCACTTTTGTCTTTATTTTTTGAAATTTTAAAAATTTATAATTAATTCTTCTCATTTTAAAAAATTATAAAATTCTGTAAAAAAAAACTCTTTATATTATGATAAACATGTTTGTGAAAAAAATTATTCAGAAATTAAAAGTTTAAGAATAATTAAACAATTTTAAAAATTAACATGATTAAAATTGCATACTTAAAAATTTTGCTAAAATATGGAACTTTTTTTAAAAACATATTTAACCTTATTTTTAAATTACTTTTTATGAAAAAATTTTCTTCATAATTTGAGAAAAATATGTATGAGAAATTGAGAATGGACAAGTAAGAAATGGAAAAGGGAAGAAAAGTGATAGTATATTCTAATACACCACGTGACATGCGTGTGATGTAACTAAGGGCCCGTTTGATGGCCAGGATAGTGAGTAAGATATGATAATTATATCATATCATGTTTTAATTTTTTGTATGATGCACCAATAGGATATGATAAATTATTCCCTTTTTTAATCATATCCTATCACTCCTTTGTAATTTTTATCCTATGTTTAGGCTGGGTTAGAAATTATCCTGTTGTGTTATTAAGAAAGTAAATCTTTATTTGCCAAAAATAAAACCACCTACAATGAAAACTTGTTATTTAATTATATTTAATTGAAAATAAATAATGATATTTTGTTTGTTATCATATCCGCATAAACACATAATAAGATAAATGTTATCATGTTAATATCATATCCTACCTTTATCCAACTCCATATCATATTCTGTATCTATCATATCCTGACCATCAAACGGGCCCTAAAGGACAAGTAGGAGTAGATAAAAGAAGACACGGTATTTGGATTGAGCCACCGTTTATAGTGAGTCTATGGGCGTGGACCATAACGTATTCATAGTCATGATTGTGATGGCATTATTCATTCTTATCCTCATAGTCATATCTTTAATTAATCACTCAAACTTTTTACACCTCATTTTTGTCTCTTTCCACATAGACACTCCCAACCAACTTGTTACGGTTGGTGAGACAACATTTCCTCTCCATTTTTTCTCTTTAATATTTTTAAATTTTTATATCTCAATTTTTAATAATTTTTTTCCTTCCTTTATCAATTCCAACTTTACTTTCTTTTAATAATAATAATATAAATAGTCTAAATTACGCATTATTTTCTCAAATTTCTTTTTACATTTGAGAGAATTCACTCTAATATTTTTCTATGCTAGTTATGGAAATAAAAAATGTACATTTTTTATACTTTTATAAACTTGGCTATTCAAATTTTAAGATAATTTTATTATATTTTTCTTTTTAAATAGTAAAACAAGAGCATTAATTAGCATTTTTCAAGAAAAAATGTAATGTGTAAATATTAAAGATAGATGTGAATGTCTTTTTATTTTCCTCAACTTCTCTATGAGTAAATAATTTTTGTACTCCCTTTGTTTAAAATGAGTGTTGTTTAATGTTTCTTTACACATATTAAGAACTATAACAATATTGTAAAAAAATCCCGTAAAACAAATATTGTACTCTCTCCGTCACTATTTATAAGAGCTAGTTTGACAAAACACGAGTATTAAGAAAGTTGATTTTAATATTAAATTAATTGACAAATTATATTAATTTTACATTTTTACCCTTACAATTAATTGTAGTGTTTTGTATCAAACAAAAAAGAAATTAATGCTATTAAAAAAACTATGTAAAGTAAATAGGATAACTTTGAAAAAATTAATTAATATCATTGATAATTATAAAGAGATCTTATAAAAACGGACAAATTTTTTGTCAAATTAGTTCTTATTAAAAGGATGGAGGGAGTAAAAGAATATGGCCCTTTTGTTAAATTAATCTTATTAATTATTGGTCAAAATATAATATAATATTTTAAAAGTAGTATAGATAGTAATTATTAAAGGAAAAATTGGAAGGAAAAAAAAAAATTCAATTGTGAGATTTTAAATTGAATCTCACCATTCATTCTTAAAGTGCGACACATTTTAAAAAGGAGTAATTGTTATTAGCATTCTTCTTAAATCTTAAGGTTAGTATAATTTACAAGTTTTGTGTCTTATAAATATGAATGAGTCATATGTGTATTGTAAACATATCATGAATAATATAAGATTTAAATAAATATGTTAATAGTTGCTGCAGTTGTAACACTTTATTGTTAGTATCAAGTTACAAAAAATAAAAACAAAATTAACAGAGTGTAATGTGATCAATTATTTTTTGCCACGTGGCACATATTAGAAGAGTTTTTAACAAATTCATTAAATTTATTTTTTTCTTTTATTTAAAATATTTTTTTTGATTGCTTTCATGCTCATCAATGCATAGATTAATCGAGTCAAGATCTTTTCCATTTTTTATCATTATTATTAGGTTAAACTATATATTTGGTCCCTTACATTTATTTTAGGTTTCAATTTGGTCTCTTACGTTTAAAAAGTTTCAATTTGATCCCTTACATTATCAACGTTTGCATTAGTTAGTTCATTCCGTCAAATTACACTGTTTCACTATTTTAATTGGACACGTGTCAACGTGTCCACGTGTGCAAGATCACACAATAGTTAAGTGGATGAATGTGTGAAACGACATCAGGTTAATTTAATTTAAGTGAATTTGATCGTTTTTAATTTTATTGAAATTGAAGAGGTTGGGGATGTGACTCTGTTAACAAATGTCATAACTGATTTTGTGTAATTGAGCAATGAGTTGGGACACTCATCTTGATTGCTTGGTTAATAAAATAATTTACGATTTTCGGTATTCTTTTTCGCTAATAGATTAGCTAGTTTCAATGATAATCTCAAATTTATATTTTTCTGCAAGTCTTATAGTATAAGGTTTATTCAGTGGTCACTCTGTTGGTAATGATTGTAATCAGAGGGAGATAAAAGTCACTCTGTCAGCCATTTTCATTTAGAAACATGGTCGTAATTTGATGGAGCTACACCTTCTCGATCAAGGCAACATTGACAGTAGTTTAGAGATAATAATCCTGTCCTGCAGCTATCTATCAAATCTAGAGGTGTCGATCGGGTTAACATTGACTACTGCTAGCTCAGTCATCTTTGTAGAATTGTCTTGGATTCCTGGTGATCTAATAATCCTGTCTTGAATTGTCTTGGCCAAGAAGTATTCTCAAACTTGGATGTTGTTAAGTTGAAAAAGAAAAGAAGTCTCAAATTTAAGTTTTGAGATATATAGAATATGGAGTATCTGTTTCTCCATGAGTCATGTAAATGTGTTTATTAAAAGTATTTAAAGCATCCTTTATTAATTAGGCTTCATTTGAGGCTAAGTATGGTTTAAAACTTATAAAGCTTATTGTCAAGTTTTCAGTAATGAATTGAGGAACATAGATTGATTTTTGTTTCCATACATATGATTATTAAATATAGAATACCTTTTGAATTTAATTTATGGATTGATGCTAGCAGGTTATTTTCAGGGAAGATATATAGCAGTCAAAGAAGGAAGCAATAAGCAATGGTTGTGGATCTTGTCATAGTCAAAGGAATAATTTGGATCTTGCCAAGCACTTGATCATCCCTTTCTTAAACACATTCTAATGCAATTGTAATTTGTACACATTCTATTATGATTTAGGCTTGTTTGTGTCTATATCTATTAGTAGATTATTTTGTTCTTTCATTTTTAGTTTAGTAGATTTAATTGTTCTTTGCTAGCTATATTCGTGATTTGCTTACACTCTTTTGTCTAGTTCGTTACAATTTTTGTTTATTTTAATGCATCAATACTTATGGATTCAATTAAAAAAATGTTTCTTTAAAATTAAAATTGGAGAAATTAGAATTACATTATATATACATGTTTGAATTCCGGATACCTTACTTTTTTTTTATACAATTCTAATATGTCATTTAATTACCATAAAAGTGAAATATCTAATCACTGACATTTTTAGTTCTTAAAAGCTATCTAAAAGTTAAAAGTGAAAATAAGAGCTTTTAAAAAAAGGCTAAAGTTGTTTAATAATTGTTTTTTTAGGTTCAAAAGTCTTTTATCTATGTATTTTACTCATAAAAATTAAGCAACTTTTTTTATCAAGAGGTTTTTGAAATTTTGTTAGGTCTAACTTCTCGTTTTATTGAATAAAAAAGTCTAAAATAAGCTAGGCCAAACAGTACCATATAGCGTCTATTACTAATTAAAGTCGAAGCTACTTTTTGTTTGGTGAGCACTCCAATATACACATCTTAAGTGAATGTCTACCGGTACACGACTTACGTGGATGATTGTGATTGGTCCACAAATAATATTTAATATAAAAAATTAAAAAATACTATTTGTAAACCAATCAAAATCATACACCTCAACAAATATACTTATATATGTCCATATAATATGTATACGAAAGAATTTACATTTTTGATAAGCCAGCCATATAGGGAGGATATATAAAGATATATACAAGTAAATTTGAATTTAATTAATTTTTTTTTTCCTATAACAGATTTTACAAAACACACTTATTTTGTTTTTCATTGCCCTTTGCCCAACAAACTTTTCCAAATTGCATGTATTCGACAGTTTAATAGATAGTTTAATAGATAGCGCTCTAAATTTTGAGATATTAATACAAACAAATCCAATATTTTTGGTTGGATATAATATAATACTAATGAATCCAAACCATCAATTGGAATTTTTAAGATATTAATCAACGGTATAAGTTGATTGATCCATGTGACAAAACTAGTAAGTTGATTGACTGCCCAACTAATTAAATTTTCCAAATCGACTGTTTGGTTATTAGATTTTTTTTTGACAGCGTTTAATTATTAAATAGAGGGTGTAATTTTTTAGATATTAATACTAACAAATCCAAATCTTTTTGTTATGTATAATACTAACAAATCCAAACCATCCATTGAATTTTTTAAAATATTAATCAACGGTATAAATTTGTTGATCATTGATCCATGTGACTAAACTAATACTTATCTAATATATCTATAACTTTTCACACAAGGAAGGTTATATATATAGCTTAGAAAAACACTATAGGTGAGCTCATTAATTTGAGTAAAAACTATCAAAAATTCTGCAATGGAATCACTACGACGTAAAGTACTTCCTCCAGGGGCATTGAAGGCCAAACTGTTTTCTTCCAAAAGAAAATGTGTTAAGAAGAGAAAAATTGTTTCATTCAATGTGGTTGCCAAAAAGATTACAAAGTTTGAAGAAGAAGAACGGGTTAATGATCATAAAGGTTTTCCATTTGAGCAAACTCGTAATAGTACTTTTATCGATGATCGTGAAGTGAAAAAGACTTTGTCGAATCGGAAAGAATTGAAAATACAACGTGAAAGTGAAGAAAAAGCTGCTCAACTCAAACAAATAAAGATATTATGCGAAAGGGAAGCTGCTCGACGCAAAATTGAGCAAATAAAAAACACCGCTCGCTTGAGTGAAAACATGGATTCTATGCATGCTATTGCCAAGTTCATTGGATATTCTTTCAATGTGGTTGCCGAAAAGATTACAAAGTTCGAAGAAGAAGAAGAACGAGTTAATGATCATAAAAGTATTCCATTAGAGCAAACTCGTAATACTACTTTTATCGATGATCTTGAAGTGAAAAAAACTTTGTCGAATTGGAAACAATTGAAGATACAACGCGAAAGTGAAGAAGAAGCTACCCAACTCAAACAAATGAAGAGACTACATGAAAGAGAAGCTGCTCGACTTAAAATTGAGCAAATAAAAAACACCGCTCGTTTGAGTGAAAATATGGATTCTATGTATGCTATTGACAAGTTCATGGGATATACTTTCGGTTATTGTTAGAGATCGAAGGTTATTGTATACATACTATTGAGATTAATCCATAATTCTTTTAATGAAACACTTTTTATTTGTAACATGACTATCTTCTTTGATTTTGGCATAGTCCCTTCAAACTTTGTTATATTCATTTTATTTTATTATATTTATTGGGGTACTACAAATCATAGGCTGCAAATAATAGATCGTAAAAATATATATATTGAGGTGCGAACTTATTTGAGAGATAAAGTCATCACCCTAGATTAAATTTTAAACATAATATGTATATCTCCTTGTTAATTTGTTTACTTTCTTTTAACATATAGTCAGATTTTTTTTTTTGAGGAACATATAGTCAGATTTATTGATATATGGATTGTTCCGATATCTATATTATGGATATGAACAATACTACCGATATATAAAAATATGTAATTTAATTTAATAATGTTTGTCGTATCTTGCAATTACACATTAAAACCATCACATGACATCCAAATATTTTTTTTCTTTGACAAACCAAATCTTTTTTTTTTACAACCAATTTTTTTTTATCAAATATTATGTTTATTTTTTGTAAATTCAAATAATATGTTTTTAATTAACCCTTTCTAACTCAAATTGTTCATGCAAGTACGTAGTAGTCACCATACCATTCTCATATATCATAGACACTTTGGACATTCCTAGCAACATTTTATAATTTTTTCAACTTTTATTTATGGAATTTATCATATTCAGATGAAAAACTTTGCTAACTAATACTCATGACTTCTAAACATTGGTTAATTCTTTCTTTTAGTTAAATTTGTGTTTTTATGACTTTAGTTTCTATTTTGTAGGGGCAATGCACTATTTTATGTGGAGCAACATTTTTTTTTTTAAACAAAGGGGAGCAGAGGGTGAACCAGCTGCAACACCCTAGATATATAAATAAAAACAAAAACCAACAAAAAGAGAAGGGGGACAAAGACCAAAACCTTCTCCAACAAAAAACAAAAGAACAAAAAAGAAAAAGCAAACCAAAACAAAAGTAAAACAAGAGCAAGATAATCTCAATTCGGATGTCTGCCCCTAGATCAGGTGTTATGAACCTGGAAACCCTTCTGCATTTTTTTTTTTGGCTTTAGAAACCACCACAGTGAAAGACTCTTCATTAATAACAGTACGGCTCTTCAAAAATTTGATAGTTGTCTCTCTCTCTCTCTCTCTCTCTCTTCCTTATCTGTATAAACTCTTTTCTCCCGAGCATCCTTAAACTCCCAATATTGCTTCCCAATGTGGAGGCAATTTAAATATATATCGAGTCATGAATACAACAATTGATCTATGTTAACTTAAAAAAATAATTAATAAATTGTTGCTTATGCATGAGATCAGATCGAGGAAGTATTAAACCCCAAAAAAATCGAAGAAGAGTTTTGAAGAAATTCGAAAATTGTATTGTAGATGAGTTTTGTAAAATTTATATGAGTTCTTCAATTATTCAACATTTTTAAAAAAATTTGACACATTCATTAATTAGATGAATTTTACTATTTCATAATAAATTAATGGGTAAAATAGATTCACTTATCAAATTTTTTTATTATTGAGTCAAAATTTGTTTTGATTTCATAATAGCATATGTTGATCAACTATTTGCCTCTTTAGTTTGAGGTTTGATTTTGACTTTTAGTAGACACTATCTATGTAATTAAGTCAAGCTAGCTAGTTGTTGGCACCTTAAATTTTGTTTTTTTTTTAAAACTGTTCCTTTCTATCATAAAAGTGAAATGATGATCAACATTTTTATTTCCTTATACAAAGTAAAATATCAAGTTTTGCAATATGATTTATGGAAAAAATTACAACAACTTATTAGAGCTAGGCAGCTAGCTAACCACACCAAAACCATCATACTCTTAAAAAGAAATTTGGTCCATAGTCTAAGGTATATTTGGATAAACTTAATGTAGTGGATTTGCCAATTCCATGCATTAACGTGTAAAAACCTTCCACTCTCTCAAAGAAGTGATAATAATTATAGTATACAAAAAAAAATAGAAAATTTACTCATGATAATTAATGAAATATATATTCCATGTGATCAGCTAGCTAGCTAGTATACATTCTAAGAAACACATTATAAATTTATAACACAAGTATATGCTATAGTATATAGTACGTAGTATACATTATAACAAGTGATGTGCACATTATTCATTTCTCTAATAAAAACATGTTGAGTTGAGACTCCCAAACCTCATAATCCTAAAACTCTCATACTCTTATAAAAAGAACTATATATAGTAGTATACATTATACATTATAACAAGTGAATTTTTCTCTTGAAAAACAATTAAATACTTTTGTTATAATGTATACATGATAGTACGTAAGTAGCATATACTTGTCATAATAATAGCATAAGTATACATTATAAGCTATAGAAAGTTTGAGGTGTCATAAAAACAAGTTGAGACTCACATACAAACCTCATAATCACATAGTCACAATGAACACTTAGAAGAACATCACTCTCAAACTCACAAGGAATCTTCTCTTCATTCTCTTCTCAACCAAGAACACTTAGAAGAACATCACTCTCAAATTCACAAGGAATCTTTTTCTACATTTTCGAACAATTAAGCCCAAGCTTCAGGTAATATGTTTTTCGGTTTAAACTTTAATACATTTTCATAAACCATTTTCTTATTGTTCTTCTTCCGGTTTATAATACTCTTCTCAAAATTCTTTTTCTAACCGTTACCGTTTAAAATTTTAGCTTCAAGAAAATTTAACTAAAGTTTGTAAGGGTAAAATCAATTTTGTTTTTGAATGGCATAAAGTCAAATGACATAAGGGATCCAATATAAGTTTGTTTTTTTTTAAAAATTTATAAGGTAAAATTTTCTTTTTTAAGACCGTAAGATAATGATAACTTAATGAAGAAGAGGAGTTGTGAATGGAAGAAAACATGAATATGTGAAAAGGGTTTATGGAGAAATGGCTTCATTTTGGAAACTTGATTAGTGTCATGCATTTTAAATATTAATTTTATTTAATTTATTTTTTGAAAATATTCTCTTTAATGGTAAATAAACATTTTTTAAAATTAAATAATTTGTACACTTTAAAAGCTGATCATTTGAGGGTGAATTTTCATGTTCTATTTTTTTTCTCACTTGTTAATTTAGTATTCATATTACTTTTATTTTATACTTGATTTGAACCCTAAAATAGAAAATATGTTATATTACTGTACTAGAATTTTACTTGTGTTCATATTTTATTGTATTAGAAAATATGTGATATTACTGCACAATACTAGTGTGAATGGAAACCACAGTTAGAAACAAATTAGTATAGCTCCCGGTGTCGATGTTAACTATGACTTAATCGTGGGTAACACCGATGGTTCGTGATCATAGATAATATTTCACATGTAGAAGTTTAAAATTTTGCTCCCTTACACATAACACTTACAAATTTTTACACAGTACTAGATAAGATCTTATACTCGGATCTGAGTACAATCTTAGCCGAGTTAGAAGGGAGCAGGGACGGAACCAGAAAAAATTGCTAAGGGTGGCGAAAACTATATATATTTTTAACAAATATGGGTGGAGAAAACAAAAGAGGAAGGTTTTTATATTGATTTTTAAAAATTTTTTTAAAAATTACTCTAATTTTTTTGCACAAATTCTTGTGCCTCTTCATCATAAAATTATGGTTTTATGTTAACAATACTGATATGTGTGCTTGTTTCATCATTGCATAAATATATGTAAACAAACAAAACTACAAAAGAAGTAATTTTGAGAGGGGCGGGTATGAATGCGCATAGCAGCAAAGGTATAATGCTATCAACATATTTCATCTCTGGGGTGGCGGTAGCCCCTTTTTGCTATAACCTGGTTCCGTCCCTGGAAGGGAGCATAACTTATCTCTTAATTTGTCTACATCATTTGCAATGCTAACATGACAAAACATGCATTTTCTTTTCTTCTTTTTTCAAACTTATAAAAATTAATCCTTTTGTTTTCAAACTCATTAAAATTATTGGGACCATATTGAGAGCTACATAGGATATAAAATGAGTATTCGTCCTCTCTTTGCTAAAAATAATATTTCCGCGCATAATAATTAATGAGAATCTCACCTAAGAATATTTGCACACAATACTATTAATGTTATTATGATTATGATTACAAACCCAAAATGGATTAATGACTATACAAAGCCAAAATGGATTATACTAGTAGCTAGCATGTTTTATTATCTTAAAAATAAAAACCCTCACCAGAAGTTACCCCCAACTATACTCGCACTTGTTTGGATTGTTTTATGATTATTAATGTACATTCTTAAGTATACTTTGTAGTTTGATTTGACTTCAATAATTTGTAGATATAAAAGTTATTTTTTAAATTTATTTTAAAATGAATATATTGAATTTTATCTATAGGTGTATACTAAACTCAAATATTGGATTGATTTAAAATTTCTGACGAATTAATTTTATCCTAACAAAAATAAAAATTCAAATTAGTTCATTATATTTGTATACTTAAGAAAAGCTAGTCTCCCATTTTTTTTATAACAGAGGGACTAATTTATCCTCGGTATGAAAATGCCAGGACTAAATTATCATGAATCGAATTTGTTTCGTCGGAAACTTTTGAGAGACAAAATGAATCTCACTCTTAAATTGATTCATATTAATAATTTAGATTATTTTGTTATTATTCATAATTTATTTTTTGCTAATTGCTAATTTTAATAATCATAATTGATATTGTGCATGATATAGATCGATAATTCGTTAATTAATTTTATCTTCAAACCATAATTAAATACGATTTTAGCTTCTCAGTACTGACCAACTAGCTAGCTCATTTAATCACAAAATTGTGACTTCTTTCCTTCTACTTGAATATATTGTAGCTTATTAGTACATACTATTACTAATCAATATTCTTTTTCTAGTACACTATTCCACTTTTGTGCTATTGTCATGTTCTCTACTTATCTCTACAATTGCATGTAAAATTATTTTTTAAAAATGTTACATTATTACTCTGCACATAAAACAAATTACAAGGAAACCATTATTAATTATTAATCTATAAAAAAACAAAAAATTAAACTAGGAGGTTAAATGTTACTATCTCTCCACCCTAGCTATATACCAGCCTCGTCTCAAAGAAAACTACATTGAATTTCAATGCTTCCATGTAAAAGAATTTGTTCACTAATTTATTACTTATAGTATCCTAGGATAGGTATCAAAATTTTAGTGAGAGTACTTGTTGCACCCATAGTTTTTTTTTTTTTTTTTAAGCTAAGAATTTCATTAATTGGGCACAAGGCATGCCAAGTAATACAATCCGAAAAAGGAACATACCCATTAAACAGCTGGATAATGAATTTTTTTTTTTTTTAAAAAAACAAAATGTAATGAAAAAATTTCTTGTTGTGTGTGAAGATTTAGAGTGAGAGATAAAAAGTGATTTTTGAAAATTTTATTTGAATAAAGGTATGTAATTTTCACTTCTCTACTCCTTAAAAAGGAGAAATTGGGCCAAAAGTTACTCTCTTTTTTAGAACAAAATGTAAATGCAAGTTATTTTTCGAAACACTTGTAACACTTATGAGAGGTCTACTTTATAATAAAGATTAAAAGATACTCCTAGTTATAAGAAACTAGTACTTTATATGCGACAAAATATGGTTAGAGATTATATTTTATTATAAAATTATGAATGAATTTGAAAATAAATCATACGGAGTTCATTGTAGTATATCTAAAATTAATATATCTTTTATTTTCTTTTAAAAATGTTTACATTTAAAACATATCAATATTATAATTTATTTAATTTTTGTAAATTTAGATATTTTTATACATGCCATTATTATAAAGAATTTATGGATACTGATATTTTCTTTTAAGTGAAGATTCATTTTAGTTTTTTAGTAAAACTTAAATTGAAATAACTTAGTGTTTCAAAAAAAAAAATTGAAATAACTTAGTGCCTACATATATTAGGAAATGTGATTCATCTTTTGATTACATAAAAGCTAGTATCTTACAATCAACCACTATATATAGGAAATGTGATTGTCTATGTTAACTACTTTACACTAACTGTATTCAAACTAAACTTCTAGAAACAGTTATAACTAACTAGAGAAAGTAACTAGTCTAGCTTATAGTGTAGTTGTGAGATAGCTTCTGTTACAAGTAACAGAATGAACACTTTGTTATTCTTCAATATGTAAACTGTGGTGACTGAGGTAAATGGATTTCAACACTTATAGTGACCTTCCAAACCATAGAGACAAGTTAAGAAGAATAAAGTTGAGCACATACTTATAACCGTAACATATAAATGAGTAGAAGCCCCTTTTTCCATTCTTGTAAAATGTGTAACGTTCGTATTGAAATAGTTAGCATCACATAATGTAAAGAATTTCCTGCATAATTGATCCAACTTCAGCCTCCATGCATCTCATTATACAATTATACATACATAAATCCTTATAGGCAATTAGAGAATACTCAGGAACTACAATCCCACTTTTTCCCTGACAAATTCATAAGAGCCTAAAACTGAAGCTTAAATACAAAGACCACAAAAACACCACAATCTATTAACTTGTTTAACTTGTTTCCCTATAATATCTTGTAGGATGGAATCTGTTCGATGCTTCGTTTTACACATTTCCCTCTTTCTTTTGGTGGCAGCTAGTGCCAATGTGAACTATGTTAGTGGAGGTATGCCACCGAATGTAATCGTGGCGAAAGATGGCAGTGGCCAATATACGACGGTCACTGCCGGAATCAATTCATATCCGGCAAATCACAAAGGCCGATATGTTATCTATGTGAAAGCTGGCATCTACAGCGAGTACATAACTGTTGATGATAAAAAACCTAACATTATCTTGTATGGTGATGGTCCTACCAACACCATCATCACTGGAAGCAAAAACAGCACTCAAGGACTCCACATGCCGGACACGGCCACATTCAGTAATTATCCCTCTTTCATTCCTCTCCTTTCCCTTATATTAATAGAGAAGAGAGTAAAAAATATTAATAGATAATTGTTGCTTGAATTACTTTTTTGATTATTTATTAATATGTGCATGCAGCCACCTTAGCTCCAAATTTTACTGCCAAGTCAATTAGTTTTGAGAACACAGCTGGTGCAATAGGTATGCAAGCGGTAGCAATCAGAGTTGGAGGTGATAAATCAGCATTTTTTGACTGTGCATTTTACGGTCATCAAGATACACTATATGTAGACCAGGGATTACAGTTCTACCGCGACTGTGTGATTTCCGGAACAATTGACTTCATATATGGTCATTCCAGTACCTTAATCCAGAATTCTAAGATTTTGTTGAGAAAGCCCCTTCTTGATGGACAAAGCAATGTTGTCGTGGCAGATGCAACTTCTAAATACAGCAGGTTCAGAACTGGTATAGTCCTGCAAAACTGTTCTATCATACCAGTAGGGATGAGCATCTTGGACAATCCAAAATAACCGTCCATAACCAATCCATAACCATTTGTTATAATTGGACATTAAAACCAAATGTCATAACCGGTTATAAAACTGGTTATATCCATAACCACTTTTATAACCGGTTTTTACTTTTAAAAACCGGTTTTTGGTTTAATAACTGGTTTTTTTTTCCAAAAAATAAATAATAATAATAACACTAAAATAAATAAAAAACAAACAATCGGCCAAAAATCCAAAAAACAGCCGAAAATCGAAAACACAAAAAATCGGCCGAAAACCCAAAAATCGGCCGAAAAACCAAAAAATCAGCCGAAAAACCGAAAATCGGCCGAAAACACAAAAACCGAAAAATCAGCCAAAAACTCAAAAAAACGGCCGAAAAACCGAAAATCGGCCGAAAACTCAAAAAATCGGCAGAAAACACAAAAATCGGCCGAAAAACCGAAAATCGGCCAAAAACTCAAAAATCGGCCGAAAAACCGAAAATCAGCCGAAAACACAAAAATCGTCCGAAAAACCGAAAATCGGCCGAAAACCCAAAAATCGGCCGAAAAACTGAAAATCGGCCGAAAACTCAAAAAATCTGTCGAAAACACAAAAAACGGCCGAAAACCCAAAAATCGGCAAAACAACCGAAAATCGGCCGAAAACACAAAAATCGGCCGAAAATCTGAAAATCGGCCGAAAACTCAAAAAATCTGTCGAAAACACAAAAAACGGCTGAAAACCCAAAAATCGGCCGAAAAACCAAAAATTGGACGAAAACCCAAAAATTGGCCGAACAAACTGAAAATCGGCCGAAAACCCAAAAAACACCCGAAAACGCAAAAATCGGCCGAAAAACCTAAAATCTGTTTTTCGGCCGTTTTTAGGTTTGTTGGCCGTTTTTTTGTGTTTTCGGCCGTTTTTTTGTTTTCGGCCGTTTTTTGGATTTTCGGCCGATTTTTTGGGTTTTCGGCCGATTTTTGGGTTTTCGGCCGTTTTTTGTGTTTTCGACCGATTTTTTGAGTTTTCGGCCGATTTTCAGTTTTTCGGCCGATTTTTGTGTTTTCGGCCGATTTTTTGAGTTTTCGGCCGATTTTTGGGTTTTCGGCCGATTTTTGGGTTTTCGGCCGTTTTTTGTGTTTTCGACCGATTTTTTGAGTTTTCGGCCGATTTTCAGTTTTTCGGCCGATTTTTGTGTTTTCGGCCGATTTTTTGAGTTTTCGGCCGATTTTCGGTTTTTCGGCCGATTTTTGGTTTTTCTGCCGATTTTTGAGTTTTTCGGCCGATTTTTGTGTTTTCGGCCGTTTTTTGTGTTTTCGACGGATTTTTTGAGTTTTCGGCCGATTTTCAATTTTTCGGCCGATTTTTGAGTTTTCGGCCGATTTTCGGTTTTTCGGCCGATTTTCGGTTTTTCGGCCGATTTTTGTGTTGTCGGCCGATTTTTTGAGTTTTCGGCCGATTTTCGGTTTTTTTGCCGATTTTTGGGTTTTCGGCCGTTTTTTGTGTTTTCGACAGATTTTTTGTGTTTTCGGCCGATTTTTTGAGTTTTCGGCCGATTTTTGGTTTTTCTGCCGATTTTTGAGTTTTTCGGCCGATTTTTGTGTTTTCGGCCGTTTTTTGTGTTTTCGACGGATTTTTTGAGTTTTCGGCCGATTTTCAATTTTTCGGCCGATTTTTGTGTTTTCGGCCGTTTTTTTTAGTTTTCGGCCGATTTTTGGGTTTTCGGCCGATTTTTGGGTTTTCGGCCGTTTTTTGTGTTTTCGACCGATTTTTTGAGTTTTCGGCCGATTTTCAGTTTTTCGGCCGATTTTTGTGTTTTCGGCCGATTTTTTGAGTTTTCGGCCGATTTTTTGAGTTTTCGGCCGATTTTCGGTTTTTCGGCCGATTTTTGGTTTTTCTGCCGATTTTTGAGTTTTTCGGCCGATTTTTGTGTTTTCGGCCGTTTTTTGTGTTTTCGACGGATTTTTTGAGTTTTCGGCCGATTTTCAATTTTTCAGCCGATTTTTGAGTTTTCGGCCGATTTTCGGTTTTTCGGCCGATTTTCGGTTTTTCGGCCGATTTTTGTGTTTTCGGCCGATTTTTTGAGTTTTCGGCCGATTTTCGGTTTTTTTGCCGATTTTTGGGTTTTCGGCCGTTTTTTGTGTTTTCGACAGATTTTTTGTGTTTTCGGCCGATTTTTTGAGTTTTCGGCCGATTTTCGGTTTTTCGGCCGATTTTTGTTTTTCTGCCGATTTTTGAGTTTTTCGGCCGATTTTTGTGTTTTCGGCCGTTTTTTTGTGTTTTCGACGGATTTTTTGAGTTTTCGGCCGATTTTCAATTTTTCGGCCGATTTTTGAGTTTTCGGCCGATTTTCGGTTTTTCGGCCGATTTTCGGTTTTTCGGCCGATTTTTGTGTTTTCGGCCGATTTTTTGAGTTTTCGGCCGATTTTCGGTTTTTTTGCCGATTTTTGGGTTTTCGGCCGTTTTTTGTGTTTTCGACAGATTTTTTGAGTTTTCGGCCGATTTTCAGTTTTTCGGCCGATTTTTGAGTTTTCGGCCGATTTTCGGTTTTTCGAACGATTTTTGAGTTTGGGGATTAGGGTTCATCTTTTCAATTTGGGAGAAATAAAAAATTTGGTTATGGATAAATTTTGGAAATTGAGTAATTTAATCATAAAGTTTGGTTGTGGTCATGGTTATGGATATCTAAATAAAAAACTAATTGGTTTGGTTATAAAACCCAAATATAAATAACTGGTTTTTAAAATTGGATATGGATTTGGTTATGGATAATCCATGATAACCGGTTAAAATGCTCATCCCTACATACCAGATGATGACCTCAAGCCTTATCTGCACCTCGTAAAGACTTACTTAGCAAGACCGTGGGATAAATTTTCCACAGCCGTCTTCCTTGAAAACTATATTGCGGATTTTGTTGATAGAGAAGGATATATGATTTGGTCAAAAGATAAACCAAACATTGAACACCCTTACTTTGCTGAGTTTGGCAACACTGGACCTGGTGCCAATGCTACGGCAAGAGTCTACTGGGCTAAGGGTCTTATCACCAAGAAGGCGGCTTCTTTATTCACAGCCGAGCGGTTCATTAAAGCAAGCACTTGGTTGCCCGCAACCGGAATTCCCTATGATAAAGGATTGGCATAAACTTAACTGTCAGGAGGCATATGTATTTTATTTTAGGCAACTATAAGACATAAGTAATTTCTTTGTTTTCCATTTCAATTGTAATGTTTTCACTATTATGACAAATGGTAGTTGCAGTTTTAGATAATGTGTGTATTAATCGAATTCTAAGTTATCAAATTAAGAAATTACTACTCTCTATTTCGGTAACTCTTTCGTTTCTGATATGAAATTTTCTGATATTCTGTGTATAATGTCATAATTTAATTTGTTTTGGCCAAAGGGGGTCTCATTAATGTTATACTTCTGAATTCTGATAGTTTGTGTGTTTCATGTTTTGGAATAGTATGGGATTATTATGCAGACAGATTCTGGCCTATTCTTTTATAAGGCTGGTTAAAATTTTTATGTTCCAAGGTACTATGAAGGTTGGGCTGTTTATTTCCCTGCAGGTTCAAGTTACTACCTCATAGTTGTAACTTTGGAAGTGAAATGAATATTGAATTGAATTTGATGAATAACTCCTGTTTATTTTCCACACTTTTTTATGCATAGATTCAGGCCATGTATAGAAAATATAATTCACCATGAATAACTTTGGAAAATGTTGGCACTGCTACCTCAAGATTGTATCTGACATTATTGGTTAAGGTTCATATTGCTTCATGACTAAGCTCACAGTTTATGCTATGCAATGGCCACTTGTGAGGGACTATAGTTTTCAATTTCAGATTCAAATTTTTCTTCTTTTTAGCTAGTTTACTTATTACTTTTTCTTATCTTTGTAAAGTTGAAGATCCTCAAAGGCTTAGAAAGAAGACAGGTTAACATGTTCTTTATATTTATTTGACATGCAGGAATTTCTTGAAGAAAAGCAAGAAATTTGACAGACAAAAAATGTCACTACATGTCAATTTGCAGTAGGTAAATGTTTAGTTTACTCCGACCGACGGATGTAGTAGCGAGTGGCGACAATTGTAAAGATTCTTGTTGTAAGTCATGGAGAGAAAAGGCATTGAATTTAAGGCACCTTTTTATGGGTGCTAAACTTGTAGCTTGTAGTACAAGTAACTTGTGTATAAAGGAACTTGCACACTCATTTTGCATATGGATGTATAGCAACTATTGAATACTTGATGTAGGGTATCTTAGTTCTATAGTGGCAGTTATGCAAGCTATTAGTTAGTTAGATATTAACATTGCTATATATAGCTCATTGTAAGTAACCACTTTCCCATTCAACTCTTCAATGATCAAAGAGCTTACTCATAGATTCTCTCTCAATTTTCCTTCACTTTCTCTCTTATTTTCCATCATGTTGCATAATTTCACGAATGTGAACTCTCAATAATAAATGATCAAAAGTCATGAAATTATAACAAAACTCAATAAAAACTTCAATTTCAAAAGTTATTCATTTTTTAAATTTAATTAAGTAATGAAATGTAAATCTTGCTCAATACACTTTTAAAAATAAATTATCAAAAGTCATAAAATTACAACAAAACTCATTAAAAACTTCAATTTCAAGTTCAAAAATTATTCATTTTTGAAATTTAATTAAGTAATGAAATGTAAATAATTAATACACATGGATGAATCTAGTAGAGGGACCAAAATTGTGTGATTTTAAAATAGAGATCCCTATTTAGTGAATGAGTGAAAACAAAGGGACAAAATGGTGGAATATTATTGGATGTTTGTGTAACTATTTTTTATATTGTATGTGCACTTCCTTTAAATTCCTATAAATTTAGTCTCTTTTTTGTTTCATTCTATTAAAATAAATTCTTGTAAAATGTAATATATTTTATTTTATCCCCCTCAAAATAAGAGTAAATAACAAGAATTAATTTTAAAACAAGCCCAATTTCTTGGTGGCCAAGACCGCCTGCACAATGGTCTTTTGTATTTTTTTTAAAACTTGAATAATGTTATCGAAGACTTTTCTTACTTGTTGGTGGCTTAACTCTCGATAAGTTATTGAGGGCAATTTCGTTAGAGAATTAAATTTTTCTTGTAGTGGATGAATCATTTTATTTTGAATGTGTTTTCGAGGATGAAGAAGAGAAAATTTTTCCTTCCACCCGTAAATTTAACCTCTCACCCTTCAAAACACTTAATATTCCAATCTAATCCCATATTCCATTTAATTTAATTTTTTTCACTCTCACTTTCAACTTTTTCAGCCTCCTCCCGATCATAGTTACAACGGATCTTAAACTATGGTCTTCTCTACCAAGTCTAGCGTCAATCGCTGTTTTTACCAAACAGAGCCTTTGTTAATGTGGTTTTTTTTGCTTTAACCATCAGTTTAATTGGTTCATGGGTCAATTTTGGCATCAAGTGATTTCAGCTGCTCACGATCGCAGTTGCAGGGAATTTAATCGTGGTCCTCCCTACTAGTTCAGCGTCAATCACCACTGAACCAACTAACAATTGGTCAAAAAAGAGGTGCAACACAATGACTTCCCAGTAGGTCATCAATCCTAGTACTATTCTCACCTAAGCAAATGTGGTTTTTGACTTTCATCATTAGTTGAATCTGGTTCTGTCATACCCTAATTTTGCCCCATATTATTTTTACTTTTTTTTTCCATCTAGCCATTATTTTTGCACTTTTTAGAAAAGTCAACAAAAAGTCAAATGTTGACCCAAAAAGTCAACCGTTGATCAAATAGTCAAAATTTGACCCAAAATGTCAACTCATGGATAAAAACTTATAAAAACATTTTTCTTTGCATAGCATCATTTATTTTTGAGTTTTTTTTTACCTTTTTGCACTTATCTTTTTAATTAATTACCCTTTTTCATTTATTTTAATTTTGTTACTTGCAATCCAAGAAACCTCATTCAATTATCAAATGCACTTAATTTTTTCAATTCAAATCTAATTCAATTTCATTCTCACCTCATTTCAAAATTATTTGCATCATTTAAATTTCAAAATTGCATTGTTGCATCATGGTTAATTATTTATTTTTTTGTCCAATCACATTTTTGTTAGCCCAAAATCCAAACAATAAAAAAAAACCTCTCATTCCACTAACATCTCTAGAACCTTCCCCATGTTCCACCTCATCACAATTTGATCAAAGAAAACCCAAAATTACCCCCATAATCAAAAACCACAATTACCCTCAATTCCACCCTTAAACCCTAGTTTTCTATCTATAAATAGAGTCTCACATCAGAGCAAAAATGATCATCAATCATAGTAACGAAATTCAGATCAAAAAATCACCAACAATCAACACCAATTCTCTCTCATTTTCCCCATTTCATCAAAAAACCAAAACTCACAAAAACTCATCCAAACGCCAATCTAATTGTTCAAACACCTTCAATCACGCAGCCATCGTGCAACATGGGAAAATTTTGAGAAGCTCTTCAATGGCTGCGTGTTTCTTGTTGTTGCAGGTGCTGGAGGTAGGAGAGGATGACGTGGCGACGCGTCATTGGTTCCCTCCAGTTTAAATCGTGTGCGTTGGATCAGATCAGCAACGCTGATTTTAAAATCTTACCGTGCACCCGTTTTTAATGCCACACGGGAACATTTTTGTGCTGACTTTGTGTTTTGCTTGACTCTGGACGTGGGCTGGGCCTTCTGGCCCAGATATGCTTTTGACACCCCACCCCATTTACTTTTTGCACCCCCTCTGCTTGTATTAATTTTAATTGATTGTCAGCTTATTTCCAAAAACACTTAATTGGTTAATAGCTTATTTAAGCTACTTTAATCATTTTTTAATGCTTAAATTTGGATTGTTCTCTGACTTTCTTGTTTTTGCATTTATTTTGCTTATTTCTTTAGCTCTTTAGCTTATTTTCATAAGCACTTATTTGGTGCTTAAGCTTTTTAGCTTACTGGACCATTTTGTTATGCTTAGATTATGTTTGATCTCTGATTATCTCATTTGAGCTTTTATTTTTGCTTTCTAGCATTTATTTTAGCTTTTTAGCTTAATTAATCACTTTTTAGCTTATTTTCATAAGCACTTATTTGGTGCTTGAGCTTTTTAGCTTACTGGACCATTTTGCTTTGCTTACATCTTAGTAATTTCTAGATTTAAGTTTTAATTCTTATAGCTTGTTCAATTAATCACTTCTAGCTTGTTACCTTATTTATTTAATTGCTTAATTGAGATTAACTTGCTTCCTTAAATTTCTCTAATCATTTTGCTTATGCTAATAGCTTATGAACAGTACCTCTAATGTTTCTGACTCCCTTCATCTTGCTTTTATTTAACTTAGCATGTTTATGCTTATTTAATTCATTGTTCGCTACACTGTTTATGCATTTTTATTTAATTATTGCATCATCAATTGTTATTCATTCTTGTTTCATTCATACATATTTAATTATGTCATAGTGATTCATGCATTTTAATTTAAGCACTTGCATTCCTGCATTGTTTATTTTAGTTATTGCTTTATTATTATATCAATTGTAATTGTTATTATAATGTTGCGATTCTCTTTATTCTCTCGCTTTTCCTTTTGGACTTTGTTTTCGTAATCTAATTAATAAACATTTTCACAAAAAACTAATGAATGAAAAAGGGAGAATCTGACAGTTGCTTCTTTCTTCCCTGAGTTGTCTTGGTAGCCGGTCAGTTGACTAGTTTACTTGAGTTACTCTCATTCTAAAACAAATTAACCCCACACACTCAAACTTCTTTTCAGAAAACATGGATATACGCTTCATCCATTCCTCTGAAACATACGAGCTTAAGCCTCTCTTTAGAGCATACAAGCACCGTTGTATCAGTGGAATGCGAAATAAGCATCATCCGTTATTCAACTCCTTTTTACAATGGATACACGTTTTATCTACTCCTCTGACACATACACAACTTAAGCCTCTGATTAGAGCATACAAGCGTCGTTGTATCAGCGGAATACGAAATAAACGTTATCCGTTAAAATCAACCAACCACATAAACATTTTTTATCAGAACTACGTGAGTTTTGAATTTCCCATTGCACCAGGGAATACGTAGGAGCGGGCTCCTACAACCGTCAAACTCAATAATAAAAAACTGTTTTTTTGTTTTATTCAGAAACGAAGTAGAAGAACAACCAACGATAAAGTATTTTAATCCTGACCTGCGCAGACAATCTTAAACCACCTAAATGGTTTCCATCGGGTACGATGGATGCGAGGGGTGCTAATACCTTCCCCTCGCGTAACCAACTCCCGAACCCGTCATGGTTCTTCAACCATGTTAACCAAGGTTTTCGTGATATTTTCCTTTCCTCTTCCGGGATAAATAAACGTCAATGACGACTTTATTGTATATATGAATTTTTCAGCCCACTACAAGTTCGGATGTCAGTTCTGACATCAAGTAGTTTTTTTTTTCTTTCACAAATCTATTAACATGCTTAATTAGCCAATTAATTTTAAATCAATTGAATCAAACGAATTGATTTATTCAATATTGACCAATACTCCGTAAATTGATGAGTTAAATTATAATAAGTAGGAAATAATCCAAATCATTATTATGATACTTAATTAGCCAATTTGAATTCATTGCATTCAAATTTCAAACTATTTAACCAATTTTTGTTTCCTCAGCATACATTATTTTAAAATATCTTTTATGTTAAGTTTTCAAAGTAATAATACTATTTTCTTTTCTTTTTTTACAAAAAAGTTAACTGATTATGTTAATTGTACTTAATAATTAATATTATGTGCATTATTTCAAAAATGTTATAAATAATATTGATTATTGAGTGAATGTCCATTAATGAGTTGTCTCCTACTCTTGTCCTATAAATAGGACCATCATCCTCTTGTATTTTATACACCTGAAAGTCATAATAAGAATATACTTTCATTCTCTCTATCTCTCATATCTTGCTCTTCTATTTTATTCACAACACGTTATCAGCACGTAGCTCTAATCAAAAAATGAATATTGACACTAGCATCAATGGAGATATGTGTCTTGCCGATAGCGCAACTACGCACACAATTCTTAAAGAAAAAAAATATTTTTCTTATTTAGTGAAGCGAGAAACCAATGTTAATACAATATCTGGAACGACAAAGATAATTGAAGGCTCCGGAAGAGCTAATATTTCATTATGTGGAGGAACAAATTTACATATTGAAAATGCCTTATATTCCTCTAAATCTCAAAGAAATTTATTGAGTTTCAAGGATATCCGTCTAAATGGGTACCATCTTGAAACAAATAATGAAGAAGGTATTGAATATCTTTGTATCACAAAACGTGATCTAAATAAAACATCTATATTGGAAAAGTTGCCTTCCTTTTCCTCTGGTTTGTATTCACTTATATTAGTACAACTGAAACACATTTAACCGTAAACCAGAAGTTTACGAATCATGATAAATTTGTTGTTTGGCACGACCGGTTGGGTCATCCCGGATCTATAATGATGCGAAAAATAGTTGAAAATTCATGTGGACATCAATTGAAGAGCCAGGAGATTCTTCAATCCAATAAGTTCTCATGCACATCATGTTCACAAGGGAAGTTAATAATTCGACCATCACCATTAAAAATTAGAAATGAATCTCTAAATTTTTTAGAACGAATACATGGTGATATTTGTGGGCCAATGCACCCACCATGTGGACCATTTAGATATTTTATGGTTTTAATTGATGCATCAACTAGATGGTCACATGTTTGTTTGTTGTCAACTCGCAACCAGGCGTTTGCGAGACTATTAGCTCAACTAATTCGAATAAGAGCTCACTTCCCCGATTACCCTGTCAAGAAAATACGTCTTGACAATGCTGCTGAGTTTTCATCTCAAGCATTTAATGATTATTGTATGTCTATTGGAATTGACATTGAACATCCTGTAGCACATGTTCACACACAAAATGGCCTTGCAGAATCATTTATTAAGCGTATAAAGTTAATTGCAAGACCACTTCTCATGAGAAGCAAACTTCCAATATCCACTTGGGGACATGCAATTCTACATGCAGCAACATTGATTCGCATCAGGCCAACTAGTTATCATAATTCTTCCCCTTTAAAATTAGTCTTTGGTCAAGAACCGAATATTTCCCATATAAGAATCTTTGGATGTGCGGTATATGTTCCTATTTCTCCACCACATCGCACTAAGATGGGTCCTCAAAGAAAGTTGGGAATATATATTGGATATGAATCTCCATCCATTATAAAATATCTTGAACCAATAACAGGAGATTTATTTACAGCTAGATTTGCTGATTGTCATTTTGATGAATCAAATTTCCCAACTTTAGGGGGAGATAACATGCAGTTGGGAAAAGAGATCAGTTGGAATGAATTATCATTGTCTCACCTTGATCCTCGAACTAAACAATGTGAACTAGAAGTTCAAAAGATAATTCATTTGCAAAGCTTGGCAAATCAATTACCAAATGCATTTACTGATCCAAAAGGTGTAACTAAATCTTATATACCAGCTGCTAATGCTCCAATAAAAATAGATATCCCTGTTGGAAAATCTATTATTGCAAATGAGTCTCAACCACGCTTGAAGCGTGGTAGACCAGTCGGTTCAAAAGACAAAAATCCTCGAATAAGAAAGGGAGCTAAAAATAAAGATGATCCAAGCGAGGATATAGAAACTCAGAAAGAGTCTTCAGACATAATTGATGTTTCAGTTCCAGAAGAGACTGATCAGGTACCTGAAAATCATGAAAATAAAGAGATCTCAATAAATTATGTCACTAATGGAATACAATGGAACCGACATGAAGTCAACGTTGATGATGTTTTTGCATACAATATAGCGCTAAATGTGATAAATGATAATGAGGATCTAGAACCAAAGTCTATTAAAGAGTGTAGACAAAGTGAGAATTGGCCAAAATGGAAAGATGCAATTGAAGCAGAATTAAGCTCTCTTTCCAAGCGAAATGTATTTGGCCCTGTAGTCCGAACACCTGAAGGTGTGAAACCAGTCGGATACAAATGGGTTTTTGTGCGAAAGCGAAACGAGAATGGTGAAATAGCAAGATACAAAGCAAGACTCGTCGCTCAAGGATTCTCTCAGAGACCTGGAATTGACTTTAATGAGACATATTCACCCGTAATTGATGCAACTACCTTTCGCTACTTGATCAGCCTTGTAACAAATGAAGGCCTAAATTTGCACATGATGGATGTTGTTACAGCTTACTTGTATGGCTCACTCGATAATGACATTTACATGAAACTCCCCGAAGGATTTGATTTGCCCGATGTATATAGTTCAGGATCTCGAGAAAACTACTCGATCAAATTGAACAAGTCCCTCTATGGGCTGAAACAATCGGGACGCATGTGGTATAATCGCCTCAGCGAATATTTGTTAAGGGAGGGGTATAAAAATGACTCCATTTGTCCATGTATTTTCATGAAAAGATCGGGAAATGATTTTGCTATAATTGCAGTCTATGTTGATGACATAAACATTATTGGAACCCCCAAGGAACTTTCAAAAGCCATAAATTGCTTAAAGAAAGAATTTGAGATGAAAGACTTGGGAAAAACAAAGTTTTGTCTCGGATTGCAAATTGAGCATCTGAATAATGGAATTTTTGTACACCAAGAAGCTTACATAGCAAAAATGTTAAAACAATTTTATATGGACAAATGTCATCCATTGTCTACCCCAATGGTTGTTAGATCACTAGATGCGAAGAAAGATCCTTTCAGACCTCGAGAAGAGGATGAAGAACTACTTGGTCCTGAAGTACCATATCTTAGTGCAATTGGAGCATTGATGTACCTTGCTAATTATACACGTCCTGATATAGCATTTTCTGTCAATTTATTATCAAGGTATAGTTCTTCACCTACAAAAAGGCATTGGAATGGAGTCAAACATATACTTCGCTACCTTAGAGGTACAATGGATATGGGCATACTTTATCGTAAAGTACCCAAACTAGAAATAATTGGTTATGCAGATGCAGATTATTTGTCAGATCCTCACAATGGTAGATCACAAAAAGGGTACTTGTTTACAAGTGGAGATACAGCCATCTCATGGAGATCAGTGAAACAGACCATAGCAGCAACATCATCAAATCATGCCGAACTTTTAGCACTACATGAGGCAAGCAGAGAATGTGTTTGGTTAAGATCCTTGACTCAACATATACAGAAGAATTGTGGTTTATCCTCCGGAAGAATGGATGCAACTATCATTTATGAAGATAATACCGCATGCATTGCTCAGTTGAAAGAAGGCTATATCAAAGGAGACCGAACAAAGCATATTTCTCCAAAATTCTTTTTCACACATGATCTTCAGAAGAATGGTGAGATAAGCATTCAACAAATTCGTTCATGTGATAATCCCGCAGACCTTTTCACTAAGTCGCTTCCAAGTAAAGTTTTTTGAGAAACTAGTGAAAGGGATTGGTCTTCGTCGTCTTAGAGATAATTGTCTAGTTGAGGGGGAGAAATAACTATATCATGTAATTCACACAAAAGGATATTGTACTCTTTTTCCTTCACTATAATTTTTTCCCACTGAGTTTTTTTCTAGTAAGGTTTTAACGAGGCATATCCTCAATGGACATTCAAGGGGGAGTGTTATAAATAATATTGATTATTGAGTGAATGTCCATTAATGAGTTGTCTCCTACTCTTGTCCTATAAATAGGACCATCATCCTCTTGTATTTTATACACCTAAAAGTCATAATAAGAATATACTTTCGTTCTCTCTATCTCTCATATCTTGCTCTTCTATTTTATTCACAACAAAAAACAATATATACATTGGGCGTAAAATAGTGGGAAAGACATCAATAGTTATTCTTTTTTGGTAAAATATCTATTATATTTCTTTTCTTTTTTGGGTCAAATTATATTTATTCTAGCTATTTATTGTATCTTATAAAATACGTGAAACAATCTCACGCGACATTAATTTTAAAATAAATATAAATAATAAATAATTCAAATATATGGAAATCAAATACCTTTAAACCCTATTCAATTGCCGTGTGAAGGAGAGAGGAAAATGAATCTGTCTAAAATTTCAAGATGATCTTAAAATGATTTTAAACCCATTCAAATCCATGTAGCTTGGTACTCATGATGAACCAATGAACCCAACCTATTTAAGAAATTAACTTTTTTATTATTTTTATTTTAATATATTCTAAGATTTTTAGGTGTTAAATTTTAAATTTTTATACTATGCTTGAAGCATTTCATATAAATTCAAATGTTTAAAAGAATTGAACTATAGTATAAATTTTGAAATTTTATGAAGTAGAAAGTCATTTAACTATATTTTTTAGGGAAATTTTTTCAAACATTATATCTTACGCCCTTTTGATCCAACCCGCTCACTATTTGAAGTTGAATTGCTCCGGGTTTGACGTAAGACTACATGTTTTACACTCAACTCAATTAAATTTTGTTGGATTCCGTAACAGATTTGATCAAAATCGGGTCAGCCCGATAAGTGAACACCCCCTAATTTCACTACATTATTATTATATTTGCTTCCTTAATAAATGTTTTAAGGGGGGAACTTGCTAAAATTTTCCAATCCTTATTAACATACTCCTTCCAAGACATAATATAAGTAAAAATAACTTGCTATATTTATTGAATAATTGATATAGATCCGTCAGATACATCAATTATTTAATGAATATAAAAATAAATGTTTTTTTTTGCTTATATTATATCACAAATGGAATAGTTAATACTTAATAGTTAACTAGTATCTAGACCCGTGTCAAGCACGTGTAAAAATATGTTTATAAATTTGTTGACTGATAAATAATATGTTTTAATATTTTTATCTTTATTTCTATTATTCTCAACTAAAATTATAAAGTTGATGTAAAATAATTTCTCTATGATATATATGGGAGAGATTTTAAGGTTTCGTAAAAAACTTTTGAAGTGGATAATTACAAATAAAAATGTATGCATATCAATATATGAGTAGAAATATTGACTATAATATAAATAACAAAAAAAGACGATTCCCGTATTAATATTTAAGCAGAAATATAGGTTCCCGATGAAATTAAAATAAAAGAGTCTTCTATTAATATACGACTAAAAATATAGATTCCATAAAAATTATAAAATAAATAGGTATTTGTATTAATATATGAGTAAAAATATAGATCTAAGTAGAAATTATAAAAAAAAGGCATCCGTATTAATGCATAGGTAGAAATATATGTTCATGTAGAAATTACAATAAAAAATAGACCCCTTTATTAATGTATGGCTATTTTTTTTTTGTATGAGTATAAATATAGACCTCGTAGAAATAAAATCAAATAGTTCTTTGTATTAAAATAAGTAGAAATATAAACTACACTATAAATTATAAAAATAAAATTGATCATGTACTATTGTATGACTAAACTTAATAAACAGGTGTTTTATGAGCATCACGTGGGTTAGAATTTTCAAAGTTTAGTTGAATGTGTAATATGATGATGTCTATAACTAAAATATGGATCAAAAGAAAATAAGCTCTTATAAGAATAGTAATATATGAGTATATGGTTTCCCGTATAAATTAAAAAAAAAAAATCCAAAAATAGTTGTTTTACTGGTAAAGACCAAATATGTAAGCACTAAATTTACCACTTCATAAAACAAAAGTCTAAAAATATTTGCTTTGGGGTAAAGACCTCAAATTCACATACAATATTTGTAAAGAGAGCACTTAATTATCCCAGTGAACATAACTTTGTTATCAGGAACATTACATTATATTGATGGACACAAAAAAAATATGGATAAATTTTGAATTTTATGAATGAATATCAAAATAGTGTGAAGAATGATGAATGCAAAAACAATATTTATAGTAAGAAGTACACAACTAATATAATTCACGACAAAAAATATTCACAATTAATACCATACATGAACCAACTTTGTGTTCATTTCTATTCTTAATACCATACACTTATGCACGAACGTGTTAATTCGGTCACCATGACCCAGTAAAAAAAATTAATTGAAAAAGAAACAAATGTTTAATTATTTTTTTTTAAGAAGCCAAAAAATATATTAATTGAAAAAAAAAACGCAAGATGTGTCTACAAAAAAGAGTTCAAACATTTGTAAAAAAAAAAAGATTTCAAACACAAAAAACAAAAGTACAGAGTCATCATGTGTTGATTTCTATACAGACTTTAAAAAAAATTACAATCCATAGATATATTTACAACAAAATAACTATAAATCATACTTCATAGGTATATTTACAACAAATTAAAGAATACTATTGAGAAATTAGGGAGAAATAAATTGATGATTCAATTTTACAACGCATAGAGAGTGAAGGTTCATATATATGGCTCAAAAGGGTCGTTAATGTTTTACGTTCTAATTTGTGGCATTATATATTCCACTAATTTCTCTACTTTCACCAATCTTTACTATTATAAATTTCTTGCCAACTTTTTGCAAAAATTTAAACTATTTAAAAATAAAAATGAGAGAATCAACACAATTATTGTGGACATTAATTAAACATTATTCATTTTACTTAATTCCACTAATTTCACCAATTTTACTGTTATAAATTTCTTGCCAACTTTTTGCAAAAATATAAACTATTTGAAAATAAAAATAGGAGAATCAATACAATTATTGTGGACATTAAACATGATTTCATTTTCCTTAATCAGTTTGGTAAAAATAATGACATTAAATATAAAATGCTTGAGAATAGTTTACTATTATAAAAATTTTGCCACTCTATTTACAAAACTTTATGCATTCAAATGACGAAATCAGAATAAGATAAGTTATTTAAAAAGAGAGAGAGAGAGAGAGAGAGAAATTAGAAAGAAAGAAATAAAATAGCTAAAATAGAAAGAAATACAATCGTGAATGTACTAAATAAAAATATGTCCAAAACCAACATCACAATCCGTAAAAAAATTACAAAATTGTCATCGAGACATGAAAAAATTAACTCAATAGAAAAGAATGTAAATCACGACATCATTCACATATTGACTTCACATCCACTTTATTCTTGCAATTATACTATAACTAATTCCATTAATTCCATCACACCCAAGTTCTTTTCAATATGTTTAAGAACTCTTACTTAGGTTGCTGCAAAATTAACAAATGAATCAAAACAAATAAAATTGATATTGTTCTGAAATTATATGCCACAATTTTTTATAACAGTAAAAGTAATATATAGACTATCAAGATGGCCAAGATGATAGATATATTTTAATGGCTACCATCTTGATTTTAACCACATTCTTTTTGGGTTTCTTTTGCATCCCATGATCATCTCTATCATACCTGCAAATATTATGGAAAATATAGTTAGTTCTTATGTTGTTTTCAAAATAAAATTGTAAATAGTATTTGATGAAATCACTTACCAATAAAAAATCTATATCATATAAATCTAAAAACACATCATATAGTCTCCTAAAGAAAAAAATTGGTGAAAACAAAAACCTATATCATATAAATCTAAGAACACATCTTAGTCTCCTGAAGAAAAAAAAAAACACAAAGATAATATTAATGGTTAAAACATAACATATAACATATACACTATAAAAAAATATATTGAAATAATATCGGAAAAAAAATCAAAATTCAAAATTAAGATGATTCAATAGAGAATTACAGAAATGTTTGTGAAGAAAATTTGACAATTGATAGTGTTATTTATAGTACTATAATGTTGTGTGTTGATAAAATAGTCACATTTAAAAATGTTTAAGTGATAAAATAACCAATAATGGGCTTTTGCCCTCTTTTATATCAAAAAAAAAAACTAAAGGGAAACCTAAAGTTTGCCATCTACAACCAATTGCTGACAAGATCAAGTTGAAACTCTCGGCTTGGAAGGCTTCTCTACTCTCCATTGCAGGTAGAGTACAGTTGGTTAAATCTGTGATTCAGAGCATGTTGACATATAGCATCTCTATATATTCTTGGCCTTCTTCTCTTCTCAAAGACTTAGAGAAATGTATCAGGAATTTTATTTGGAGTGGGGACATTGATAAAAGGAAGCTTGTCACCGTGTCATGGAAAAAGATATGTAGGCCTTTGGCTCAGGGTGGTCTCAACATCAGATCATTAATTCATCTGAACAAAGCCTCGAACCTTAAGCTTTGTTGGTCTATGACAAATTCTCAATCTTCTTGGGCTATGTTGCTTAGAGATCGTGTTCTCAGGAAAGGGAAGGCAATAAGATATCACATATTTTCATCTTTATGGTCCAGCATCAAGGATGAATATGAGGTGATTTGTGACAACTCGGTTTGGTTAATTGGTAATGGGGAGAATATCAATTTTTGGATTGACAAATGGTGTGGAGAGCCTCTTACAGACCAGCTGCATATTCAGGATCATGTTCGGCCGTTTCTCTCATCTTTAGTAAGTGATTTTATTTTAAATGGTCATTGGAACATTCCTTCGCAACTTACAGCCATGTTTCCCAACTTGAATTCTATTGTTTCTAAAGTCTTGATTCCTATGGAAGCTTGTAATGATAAGTTTCTATGGGGGCATACAGATAGTGGGGATTTGGAGTTGAAACAGGCTTATATGTTCAAATGTCAACATGTGCAAGATTTAAATTGGGCCAAGCAAATTTGGAATATTGCAATTCCGCCGTCAAAGTCTCTCATGGTGTGGAGATTAATGCATGATAAAATGCCTACCGATGAAAAATTAATGGAAAGAGGTTGTGCAATACCATCTATGTGTAACCTCTGTAATAATCATGTGGAGACCTCTTTTCATTTATTTTTTGAATGTCATTATGCTATCAAGCTTTGGTCATGGTTGGCGGGTTGCTTGAATGTTACCCTTCAATTTTATTCCAATGACGACATATGGAAGTTGTGTGATTCGAATTGGTCACCTCAGAGCAAAGTTACCATCACGGCCGCTATTATCAACTTGCTGAACACTCTCTGGCTTGTTCGTAATAAGGCTCGGTTTGACAACAAACACCTTTCTTGGCAGTCTGCGATATCTTTGATTATTAGCAACACATCATTATCAGGTAATAACACCATCAAAACCTCTTCCAATTCCATGCGTGATTTTTCTTTCTTGAAAATGTTTGGCATCTCTATCCATCAATCTCGGCCCTCTATTTTGAAAGAGGTTCTTTGGCTTCCTCCCATGCTCAACTGGTACAAATGCAACATTGATGGTGCTTTCTGTGGGACCTCTGGTAATGCATCTTGCGGCGGAATTTTTCGTAACCATGCGGCAGAGTTTGTGTATGGGTTTGCTGAGCCTTTAGAGGCTACTAATGCTTTTGTTGCGGAGTTATGTGGTTTCATGAGAGCTATTGAAATTGCTTATCAAAGGCAATAGACTCATCTCTGGATAGAAACAGACTCTTTATCGGTAGTTTCTGCTTTTAATCACCCAGAAAAACAGGTTGCTTGGAGCCTCAGTAACAGATGGAAAAATGCAGTTTTTATGTCCAGCCAGATGCACATCATTGTTACTCATATCTATAGAGAAGGCAATCAAGTGGCGGACCTTCTAGCTAATTACGGGTTAACACTACCTTCTATTGTTTTTTGGGATGTTGCTCCTATATTTGTTAGCGATTGTATTGTTAAGAATAAGCAAGGTGTTCCTAGTTTTCGCATTTGCTTTTTTTAGTTGGGGTTTTGGCCTAGTCCCCCTCATCTTGTACTCGTTTTCCTCTCAATTCAATAAATTTTCTGGTGGTTAGCTCATTGCTTTCCACCTTTTGGTTTAAAAAAAAAATATCAAAAAAAAACCAATAATTGATTACTGATTATATTCTATATTTATTTCATATTAGTGAATTAAATGCTAATTATTTTGTTGCACATGTTAGCTTCTATTAAATCTTTTTAAATTAATGTTTTATATGTTTTTTTTTACAAAACTTTATATGTTTCTTGGCTAGTTGTATCTTTCTTATTAAATTAATTCAGCGTTTTATAAAATGGCAAAAGTCAGGCGTAATTAATTTGAAATTATTCTGCCGTTTATAGATCAAAGGAAAAGAACAATTTATGTTGCTTTTCTGAATTTATTATGAAAACAATATGAGAAGAGGAGCAATATGGACATGCCACGTGTACATGAGACCCGTGCCAAGCACGGGTAAACATGCGCTTATAGATTTGTTGACTTATAATTTATAAATAATATATTTTACTTTAAATTGGAAATGTCCCGTCGAAATTAAAAATAAGTCTTCAAATTAATATGAGTAGAAATATATATCCCCGTATAAATTACAAAAAAAAGTCATCAATGTTAAGTTGATAGTAATGTGTAAAAGTCAAATATATCATCACCATTAACAAAAAAATCGTGCCTTTAATTTTGTATGATTTTATTTCCACTTTCAATTTCAAAGTCAAAATGCATAATCAATGGTGATCATTATGACATTTAATAAATATACATTCTAATGCAAAAGTCTTCACTACCTCCACGTTCAACATGGTCCCTAATTTGGCAAAACTTTTTTGCATATTTGTTATGTGCGTCAACCATTTGTTTGAGTTCTTCAACTAAAATCACGTCTAATGCCTTTGATGGTTCAGTATAACTGGAAAATACACAAATCAAATTAAACAAATTGAATATTTTTTTAACTGTGATAAAAAATAATAATGTACAGAGAAATATGTTGATGCACATAATCAAAGGTGGTCATTATGACATTTAATAAAAATACATTCTTAATAATAATGATGATAATAAGAATAAGAAAACAGTGTGAGAGCAAAATAGTAGTAATAAGAATAAATATAATTAAATACTTGACAAAAATACATTATAATAAAAAATAAATTATGATATTTAATGCTAAGTTGCTGTGAGAGCAGGGTTGCTGTGAGGATGCCACGTGTTAGGAGAGGAAAATGAATTCGTCCCCGCGTACTACATACATAGTAAATTGAGTCAAATAACAATAATAATAATAATAGTAAATTGAGTCAAATAATAAATGAGATTCATTTTAAAACGGAAGGAATAATTCAAATTTATGGTAATTTATTCATTTTTCTCAATTGATGAGAACTATATAAAGCCGCTAAGGAGTAAACTCAAACGAAATCAATAACCCAAAAAAAATAAAAAATTAAACAATATGATTCGTTTCTCCTGTTTTATGGTGGTCTTTTTGTTATGCGTTGTGTCCTCTTATGCTGTGAAAGTTGTGGACGTTGATTCAATTTGCAAAAACGTCACCGACAACCCTTCATTTTGTTTTACACTTCTCAAATCAAAACATGGTGCAGATCTAGTTACCCTTGCTCAATATACTATTGATGTTGCACGTATTAACGTGACCAACATAGTCAATCTAATAAAAACACTAATTTCTCAAAGTGGTAGTGACCTCAAGGCAAAAAATTATTATGAGAATTGTTTGAGTTCATTTGGCACAGAACATGGGGCTGTTGGTAGGCTTGTAGATAGTGAACAATATTTGAAGAACAGGGACTACGAAGAGTTTGGATATCAAGTAGATCGTCTCTTTGCCGATTATCAATCATGTATAGAAACCGATTCACCAGATGACCCTCCTTTTCCCGATAAATCTTTACTTCCAAAATATGCCAGAGTTTTTCATGATGTTATAGAAATTATGAATGTTATATCACTTTATTTGTCCGAGTAAGATGCTAAATTTCGAACGTTGTGTTTATTGGATGATGCGCAATAAATAAGTCAATTTTGATATTAATATTTTTTTCCCAATATAATTGAATTCCATTTTATTTTTTATTCACAATATTCACAATTCATGATAAATAAAAACTGCATAATGGGAATTAAGAATTGTTGCTATGAAGTCCATGGTAATAGTATTGTTCTCTCCAAATAACAATGGTTGCGAGGATTCACAAGGGCACAATCATTTGAAGTCCTTTTTTTTTTTTTGAATTTCACTAGGATAATTTGTGATACATTTTAGATATGGATAATGTGTTTTAAGTCAATTTTAATTTTAATTTAAAATAAAATTGAAAACCTAAATAAAATTATGTTTTTAATCTCTGATTTATTTTGATAATTTTGTTGTAGAAAATAGCCGGATAATATTGAAATTATAGTTAACATCAACTGAAAATAAGGGTATAAAGATATTGATTCCGTTTGGTTTCTCTAAAAAAAAACTTAAAATAATTTTAGTTTTGGTAAAGTGTCTTTTTTCTCATTATTAGTATTCGATCCACTTGACCGCATAATCTTATTTGGAGGTCAGTTTTGACATTAAGTAGTTTCACCATATTTCAATTGCAGTTGCTAGGTGTAATACCCGAGGCTGACGAGGGCGGGGAGTGGTCGCCGGTGCACGAGGCATGACAATGTGCGGCTCCTGGCAGCTTCTAGGCAAACCGAATCACATCCGAATGAGAGGGATCCCGAGGCTGTGCAGGTGTGGGACTGCATGGTTGAAGGAAGGCTTATAAGGATTGATGGGTACTACCTATACCAACAAGATGCATCTTCTTTTCGGTAGCTCATTCCATAAGAACTCCACAGTTAAGCGTGCTTGACTTGGAGTAGTCTTTGGATGGGTGACCTTCTGGGAAGTTTCCTGGAAAGCGTGCAAGTGAGGACAAAGCTCGCTGAAAAGACTCGTGTTGGTTTGTGGGGTCAGTCGGTCATCCTAAAAGCAGTTTGGGGTGTTACACTGGGGATCGAGCTGTGTTTCTCTCTACCAAGTTCAGCGATAATCATCACTGAACTAACTAACGATTGTCTGTAAAGTCTCTTCTTGTGAAATGGAATGAGTGGTTAATTACTTTGAAATTCAAAAATGAAATGAATCCAAATTGACTAATTAAGTATTTTAATAATGATTTGAAATTATTTTTTTGACACAAACAAAATGATATTCATTCATTCAAATCGACAAATACATCAAATACAACCACATATTCAAATTCGCTAAAATCATAAAGGATGAATCTGCGAACAAACTCACAGCATCCGAGTTAATAGCATACAACGGCAACATGCCTACTACAAATATGATAAAATTAAAATCACCGGAATATCCATGCTTCCGGATCTGCAACGTTGATGTCCAAATCATTGATTGAATCTGTAATTGACTGAAGATAATCTTTCGAGAAGAATCAAATGAACCACGCAACAATACGGGAAATCAAATAATGTCGCACAAGACGACGACCAAACACAACGCCGCACTTAGACGACGAAATCACAAAAAAACAAACTTAATCTATGTGAGAATCACTTATTTTTTATTATTATTATTATTATTATTATATATTAATAATGAAATAAGTACAATTAAATTAATTTATTTAGTGGTGACTGATTCATTAGTTAAAAAAGAAACAAAGTTATTTCATTTGACAATTTTAATGACATGATTTGCTTCCTTTTTTTTCTTATGGATTAATATTTGCTTCGACTATTGTTTACTCTCTCAATATCAAATTATAAGGAAAAAAATACATTTATTAAGAATATATGAAACAAATTAAAAATTAGGTATTTTGAAAAAGAAAGAATATACCCAAAATAAATAAAAAAAATAACATTGTCATCTTTGGGTCATTTGCTCTGCTTCATCAATCTTTGTCGTCTCTGGGTTTGTGAACCTGAACAAACAATGACAATCCAAAAAATAAATAAATCAGAATATGAAAGGAAATAATGAAATAAGGTAGAGATTGAGAAGCAAGTTAAAACTTTTTACTTGACAAAGTTGAAGAATAACAGAGGGTGGGAGAGGTTTTGTTTCAAAGTTGTGATGTGCATAAAGAAGAAGAGAGGGATGTTGCATAGATTAGACATTGTCAATCATTGGTTATTGACTAGTTCCATTCAAGCTATTGGCCGTAGGGCTAATAGGAATCCGTAGATACAACATGAATAACAGGGCAATAGGAATCCGTAGAATCACTTTTTAGATAATCCTTTATGTTAGAACTTTATAGAAATTATTGTGAGGTATAATATCAGTATCCATCTACAATGAGAAATGAAAGAAGTTACAACATACGTGTATAACCTCGTCTTCTTTTCACCTACAACATGTATAGAAACAGGGCAATTATTATATATATACTTTTGAAGAGTTGAAACAGGGAAATTATTAGACAGGAAGACAGATTGATATTGTGCTATGTCTGCATCAAGTAGCACCAATTGTTATTCAGTGCATTGCTAAGAAAGAAGAATAAGAGAAAAATTAATGAACTATGGAAGATAAACCACCTTCAATAGTCCTGCAAAACTGTTCTATCATGCCAGATGATGACCTCAAGCCTTATAGTTGTAACTTTGGAAGTGAAATGAATATTGAATTGAATTTGATGAATAACTCCTGTTTATTTTCCACACTTTTTTATGCATAGATTCAGGCCATGTGTAGAAAATATAATTCACCATGAATAACTTTTTTGTTGATAGTTTTTTTAAGGGTAAAATAGGAATAATGAAAAAGTCATCTCAAAAATTTGTATCTTTTTTATATATAGTATAAATATATCTTTAGTTCTATTTTATTATAGAATTTTTTATTACTTTGTCTGTTGCAATGGAATCCTATATTTTTGGTTATTGATATTTTAAAGCTTCATTAGTTTTTATCACAGTGTCATTTTAATTATTTAAATTATATAAGATCGTAAATATTTGTTTCGTTATATAAACCATTTTCAATAAGCAATAAAAAATTTATGTTTTCACTCTAAAGTAAAACATATTAAAATATATTTTTTATAATTCAATAAATCTACAAACGCATTTTTACCCGTGCTTGGCACGAGTCTGGATACTAGTTATATTTATTCTGGCTATTTATTTTATCTTATAAAATACGTGAAACAATCTTACACGACATTAATTTTAAAATAAAATAAATATAAATAATTCAAATATATGGAAAACAAATACCTTTAAACCCTAATTTTCAATTGCCATGTAAAGGAGAGAGGAAAATGAATCTGTCTAAAATTTCAAGATGATCTTAAAATGATTTTAAACCCATTCAAATCCATGTAGCTTGGTTCAGGTAATGAGTTTATGATTTTAAACTCATGAACCAATGAACCCAACCTATTTAAAAAATTAACTTTTTTTTTATTTATTTTAATATATTCTAAGATTTTTAGGTGTTAAATTTTAAACTTTTATACTATGCTTGAAGCATTTCATATAAATTCAAATGTTTAAAAGTATTGAACTATATATAGTATAAATTTTGAAATTTTATGAAATAGAAAGTCATTTAACTATATATTTTTTGGAATTTTTTTTCAAACATTATATCTTATGCCCTTTCGACCCAGCCCGCTCACTACTTGAAGTTGAATTGCTTCGAGTTTACGTAAAACTACATGTTTTACACTCAACCCAATTAAATTTAGTTGGATTCCGTAACAGGTTTGATCAAAATCAGTCTGCCCGATAAGCGAACACCCCCTAATTTCAATACATTATTATTATATTTGCTTCCCTAATAAATGTTTTAAGGGCGGAACTTGCTAGAATTTTCCAATCCTTATTAACATACTCCCTCCGTGACATAATATAAGTAAAAAAAGAATTTTTTAGATTTATCGAATAATTGATATATATGCGTCAGATACATCAATTATTCAATGAATATAAAAATAAATGATTTTTTTGCTTATAGTTATTATATTTTTAATCATGATTTTTTAATTTTGTTTTTTGAAATTAAAATCATATTAACATTCTATAGTTGCCTGTATAATGACATATCCAAACAGTTTAATTTATATATGTATTTTTTAGTGTACATATCAAAACACAAAAGGCTTATTGAATATAAGAGTTTATGATGTAAGTTCTCATACTATACGCTCCTCTAATGCTATAAGCATCTGTATAGGTTATTTATTCAAACGGGTCATAAATACTTACGACTATAAATAATCACACATTACCAATATTTTCATTGTATAATTGAATTGAATGATTGAACCCGTGCGAGCACGGATAAAGAGTCTAGTAATAAATAATTCAAATATATGGAAATCAAATACCTTTAAACCCATTTTCAATTGCCATGTGAAGGAGAGAGGAAAATGAATCTGTCTAAAATTTCAAGATGATCTTAAAATGATTTTAAACCCATTCAAATCCATGTAGATTGGTTCAGGTAATGAGTTTATGATTTTCATGATGAACCAATGAACCCAACCTATTTAAAAAATTAACTTTTTTTAATTATTTTAATATATTCTAAGGCTTTTAGGTGTTAAATTTTAAATTATTATAATATGCTTGAAGCATTTCATATAAATTCAAATGTTTAAAAATATTGAACTATAGTATAAATTTTGAAATTTTATGATATAGAAAGTCATTTAACTATATTTTTTGTGGAAATTTTTTCAAACATTATATCTTACGCCCTTTTGACCCAACCCGCTCACTACTTGAAGTTGAATTGCTTCGGGTTTGACGTAAAACTACATGTTTTACACTCAACCCAATTAAATTTAGTTGGATTCCGTAACAGATTTGATCAAAATCGGGTGAGTCCGATAAGCGTACACCCCTAATTTCAATACATTATTATTATATTTGCTTCCTTAATAAATGTTTTAAGGGGGGAACTGAATTTTCCAATCCTTATTAACATACTCCTTCCGTGACATAATATAAGTAAAAAAAACTTGCTAGATTTATTGAATAAGATATATCCGTCATATACATCAATTATTCAATGAATATAAAATAAATGTTTTTTTGCTTATATTATATCACAAAGGGAATAGTTAATACTTAATAGTTAATTGGTCAATTTTAGATCAACCGAATCAATTGAATTAACTTCTTTAACTTTGACCGATACATACATAGTAAATTGAGTCAAATAATAATAATAGTAAATTGAGTCAAATAATAAATGACATTCATTTTAAAACGGAAGGAATAATTCAAATTTATGGTAATTTATACCTTTTTCTCAATTGATGAGAACTATATAAAGCCGCTAAGGAGTAAACTCAAACGAAATCACTAACCGAAAAAAAATAAAAAAAATTCACAATATGATTCGCTTCTCTTGTTTTATGGTGGTCTTTTTGTTATGCTTTGTGTCCTCTTATGCTGTGAAAGTTGTAGACGTTGATTCAATTTGCAAAAACGTCACCGACAACCCTTCATTTTGTTTTACACTTCTCAAATCAAAACATGGTGCTGATCTAGTTACCCTTGCTCAATATACTATTGATGTTGCACGTATTAACGTGACCAACATAGTCAATCTAATAAAAACACTAATTTCTCAAAGTGGTAGTGATATCAAGGCAAAATATTATTATGAGAATTGTTTGAGTTCATTTGGGACAGAAAATGATGGGGCTCTTAGTACGCTTGTAGATGCTGAACAATATTTGAAGAACAGGGACTACGATGAGTTTGAAAAGCAAGTGGTTGGTCTCTTTGCTGACTATACATCTTGTATTGAAACGGATTCACCAGATGACCCTCCTTTTCCCGATAAATCTTTGCTTCCAAAATATGCCAAAATTTTTCGTGATGTTGTAGAAATTATGAATGTTATATGGCTTTATTTGTCCGATTAAGATGCTAAATTTCGAACGTTGTGTTTATTGGATGATGCGCAATAAATAAGTCAATTTTGATATTAATATATTTTTCCCAATATAATTGAATTCCATTTTATTTCTTATTCACAATATTCACAACTCATGATAAATAAAAACTGCATAATGGGAATTAAGAATTGTTGCTATGAAGTCCTTATTAGTAGTATTGTTCTCTCCAAATAACAATGGTTGCGAGGATTCACAAGGGCACAACCATTTGAAGTCCTTTTTTTTCTTTCAATTTCACTAGGATAATTTGTGATACATTCTAGATTTGGGTAATGTGTTTTAAGTCAATTTTAATTTAAAATAAAATTGAAAACCTACATAAAATTATGTTTTTATTCTCTGATTTATTTTGATAATTTTGTTGTAGAAAATAGCCGGATAATATTGAAATTATATTAACATCAACTGAAAATAAGGGTATAAATGGGAAAAGTTATTATGCATAAGGATTTTCCTTATGCATGGTGCATAAACAAATCCCCACCATTTGTACTCCAAAGTGATTTTGACATTATTAAGTACTTTGGAGTATAAATGGTGGAGATTTGTTTATGCACGCATAAGGAAAATCCTTATGCATAATAACTCTTCCCGGTATAAAGATATTGATTCCGTTTGGTTTCTCTAAAAAAAAAAAAACTTAAAATAATTTTAGTTTTGGTAAACTGTCTTTTTTTTTCCATTATTAGTATTCGACCCACTTGACCGCATAATCTTATTTGGAGGTCAGTTCTAACATCAAGTAGTTTCACCTTTTTTCAATTGCTGTTGTTGGGATCGAGCTGTATTTCTCTCTACCAAATTCAGCGATAATTATCATTGTACTAATAACTATCGTTTGTAAAGTGTCTCTTCTTGTAAATGGAATGAGTGGTTAATTAGTTTGAAATTTAAAAATGCAATGAATCCAAATTGACTAATTAAGTATTTTAATAATGATTTGAAATATTATTATTACTATTATTATATATTAATAATGAAATAAGTACAATTAAATTAATTTATTAAGTGTTGACTGATACAAAATCATCAATCAAGGTAAAACAAATTATACAATGAATCCAAATTATACTATCCCGAGTTTCTAATTAACATGTTATTTCATCTCACTACAATTTGAAGATTAAAAATTTGCAGGTTTATGTTCTTTTATATATCTCACTACAATTTGACTTGCAGGGATTTTTTTGAGAAAAAAGCAAGAACAATGCAAGAGTCTATTGTGGATATATCTTCTACAATTATGCATTATCAATTCCATTTTTAGTAGATGCAGAAAACAATACATGAGATATTGTGGAATTCTTGGAGAAGAGTGTTGCTGACATATTGTAAACTTGCCATGTGAAGGAGAGAGGAAAATGAATCTGTCTAAAATTTCAAGATGATCTTAAAATGATTTTAAACCCATTCAAATCCATGTAGATTGGTTCAGGTAATGAGTTATGATTTTAAACTCATGAACCAATGAACCCAACCTATTTAAAATATTAACTTTTATTTTTTTTTATTTTTTTTTAATATATTCTAAGATTTTTAGGTGTTAAATTTAAAATTTTTATACTATGCTTGAAGCATTTCATATAAATTCAAATGTTTAAAAGTATTGAACTATAGTATAAATTTTGAAATTTTATGAAATAGAAATTCATTTAACTATATATTTTTTGGGAAATTTTATCAAACATTATATCTTATGCCTTTTCCACCCAAGCCGCTCACTACTTGAAGTTGAATTGCTTCGAGTTTGACGTAAACCTACATGTTTTACACTCAACCCAATTAAATTTAGTTGGATTCCGTAACAGGTTTGATCAAAATCGGGTTAGCTCGATAAGTGAACACCCCCTAATTTCAATACATTATTATTATATTTGCTTCTCTAGTAAATGTTTTAAGGGGGGAACTTGCTAGAATTTTCCAATCCTTATTAACATACTCTATCCGTGACATAATATAAGTAAAAAAAAAAAAAACTTTTTAGATTTATTGAATAATTGATATATATCCGTCAAAATTCTAAATCGTTCACTCTGACTCTCAGGGCCCGTTTGATGGTCATGATAAGGAGGAGAATATGATAAATATATGATATCCTATTTTAATTTTAAGTTTGATGCGCCAAAGGGATATGATAAATTATTCCCTTTTTTAATCATATCCCTCCTTTGTAATTTTTATCCTAAGTATTAGAGTGTGAGTATATGTAGGCACGCTGATGTGGCATTTTTTTTGCCACGTGACACCATGAATAGTGAATAGGTAGTACAATTGAAAGAATAGAATAATTTTTAGGTTAATAGGCTTTTACCCCTGCAAAGTAGGCGAATTTTGCATTACCTCTGTATTTTTTTTATGAGATTATTCCTTGCAATTTTTTTTATTTATCCTTTTTTGTTTACGTGGCAGGAAAAAGTCAACTGCCACGTCAGCAAAAAATTGACTTTTTGCCCGCCACGTCAGTAAAAGTGGGGTAAATAAAAATAAATAGATTTTATAGAAGGGTAATCTCATAAAAAAAATGACAAGGGTAACGCAAAAATCCCCTACTTTGCACGGGGTAAAAGCCTGTTAATCCATAATTTTTTTGTCATTAATAAAAAAGAGTTAAAGCATAAAGAGAAATAATTCAAACATTCAAGATAATCATCATTAAAGAAGTTGTAGAATAGTCCAGGAGTCTTAGTTCAACTGCCAGAAAATGCCGAAATTGTTAGGTTGGACATCCATGAGCAAGGACTCGGGTTCGATCCTTGGTAATTTATTTATGATGACTTTGTCATTTCATCTATGTATCAAAAAGAGTAAGTAGAATATTGACAAAAGTTAAAAAGAGTAAGTAAAATAACAAAAAATTCAACAAAGAAAAACATAGCAACAAAAAATGAATTCAATGCAGCAATCCTTATTATTCATTCGGAGAATAGACTTTGGCCCGACTCGAAGGACTTGATCTAGCGATAAAAATTATAGGACTTAGACATTTTGAGTTTGAGCTCCACAATGATTTTTAAAAAAGAGATAAAATATAAATACTTTTATAAATATAGCGATAACTTTACATGGATAAGATGCATCAGTTCATATATAGTGACAACTTCACTTCAAGGGAGTGTGTGAGTGAAAAAGAATGAGGTGGAAGGAGAAAGAAGAAGGAGGAGGAGTGGTCTTTCTTTTTTTAATTTATTTCCATGTTAGCAAATACGGAAAATTCTAACATGGACCACTTATTCAAGTGGTTCATGGTGGACCATTCATAAAAAATCCTATAACAAATACGAATTTTACAAAATCCACCGTTGGATTGAAAGTTTATATCATATAGATCATCTATAGAAAATTTTAGAAAAATTGAAAATCAAAATTAACGGTTATTGAGATCCATCAAAATTAATGGTTTATTAAATACTGTAAATTTTGATAAATCCCAATAAAATATCAAATGATTTTCAATTTTTTAAAAAAATTTTATGAATGCTCTATATGATATAAACTTTCAATCTACCAATAAATTTTGTAAAATTTGTATTCGATTAGCTCACTTTCCACGATGGACCACTTGTGAAGGTGGTCCACCGTAGCATTAGCCTAGCAAATACATGGAGATATCACGCCAGTAACATTAGCCACTTCACTATTTTTTAGTCAAAATTGATCAAAAAGATATGAGGATTAATAAGTGTAAAAGGAGATAAACTTAAGGGATTAAAATCGCACATTTTAACTTTGACAATTAATCAAATTGTTAGTCAGCAAAGAATTTTTTTTTGTCAATTCATTGACGTGCAACGAAAGGACTCGTTCTTGGAGAAAAAATACAGTACTACTTGACGAAAGGATTCATTGTGTTTTCTTGCATTAAGATCAAGGGAGAAGGGAAATTAGAGTAAATTCATATTCTTCAAATTTTATTAATGTCAAAATTGAAACATATATTGCAACATTATTCAAAAAACACAAAGTTCAAAATTAAACATCTACTCTAACAAAAAAATTGTTATAGCAAACATAATATCAGCAACATCAAGAACAACTTTAGCATATTTTGGGAGTACAGATTTATCAGGATAAGGAGGGTCACCCGTGTTGGAACTTAATTGAAGAAAGTAAACACACACATAATTGGAGAATGAGAGAAGAGAAAAGAGAGAATAAAACTTAGAAAAATGGATAGTCAAATTGATAATCCACACACTTGCACAAGTTCACTATATTACACACACTCTACTCATATCACATTACATAGGTATAGGTATATTACTTGCATAACAAGTCCCTCAACAAACTAGTAACTAACTAGTAACCAACTTAAACTAACTAACTAACTAACTTGATACACAAGTAAGTACAATTGGCTAATATGAATTACACTCTAACAACCCGGTGTCCCTCCAGTAATACAATCTGAATATTTAGCTATGATACTATTCACTTCCCCTCTAAAATCAAAGTAGTCTCCATTCTTCAAATATTGTTCACCATCAGCAAGGAATCTAAGTGCGCCACCACCTCCTGTCCCAAATACACTCAAACAATACTCGTAATGGTTTTTTGCCTTCACATCACTGCCACTTTGAGAAATTAGTTTCTTGATTATATTAACTGTGTTTGTCAAGTTAATACGAGCCACATCAATGGTGTATTGAGCAAGGGTAACAAGATTTGCACCATCCTTTGATTTGAGAAGAGTTAAACAAAATGAAGGATTGTCGGCGACATTCTTGCAAATGGTGTGAACATCCACAACTTTCATAGCATATGAGGACACAACACATAAAAGAAAGGCAACCATAAGCGAAGAGAAACGAATCATATTGTATAATTTGTTTTCTCTCGGTTAGTGATTTCATTTGATTTTACTTTAGCGGATTTATACAGTTAACATCAACTGAAAATAAGGGTATAAAGATATTGATTCCTTGTTTGTCAAAAAGATATTGATTCCTTTGGTTTTTTCTAAAAAAAAAAAACTTTAAAATAGTTTTGGTAAAGTGTCTTTTTTTTCACTATCGCTATTCGACCCCTTGACGGCATAATTTAATTTGGAGGTCAGTTCTAGCATTAAGTGGTTTAAGTCCCCTCCCAATCGCAGTTGCGGCGATCAAACTGTGTTCCTTTCTACCAAGAAAGAGAAGTTTTTGGAGGAATAATGCTTTTTTGTTTTTTTTTTTTATCAATTGAATTAACCTATTCAATATTGACGTTACTTACATTTCAAAAATAAAAATATTGACTTTACTAATTCAATCAATAATAGTAGTTAAATGAGTCAAATAACAACAATAGTAAATAATCTAAATCTTTATTAAGATACTTAATTAGATAATTTTAATTCAAAGCTGTCACATTTCAAACCAACTTTAGCAAAAACATTTAGATTATATTTATTAAAAACATTTTCTTATATTTTGGGACAAAGTTGTGTACATTATATTCAACTTTCGATGTAAAAAAATGGGAAAAACATCAATAGTTATATTTATTCTAGGGTAAATAGATTAATACCCCCTGTAATGTGGGCGAATTTTGTTTTTTACCCTGTAATTTTTTTTCTTTTGACTCGCCCCTTGCAATGTTGAATTTTTTGGACTCGCCCCTTGGGTGCACTTTTTAAATCGGTTATTTTGTTCAAACCGATTTAAAAAGTAATGTTTTTTAAAACGGTTAATTTGTTCAACCGATTTAAAAAGTGCAAATTCCTTGCACCCAAGGGGGGAAACCAAAAAAAATATACTTTACAAGGGGCAAATCAAAAGAAAAAAAATTATAGGGGGGAAAAACAAAATTCGTCTACATTACAAGGGGTATCAACCTATTTACCCTTTATTCTAATATTTTATTCCCTCTGGTCTTTTTATAAGAAATAGTTGACTTTTTATATTCATTCAAAAATGAATGTATTTAAACTATAATATACACCAAATACACAAATTATTGAATGAATTTAAAAAGTGAATTGTCTCTTATAAAAAAGACGAGAGGGAATATCTTTTAATATACATGTAAAAATTTTAAATGACATTCATTTTAAAATGAATGAATTCGTTTAAATTTATGGAAATCAATTTATTTATACCCTTATTTACAATTGATGAGAACTTAACTTTATAAAATGTCAAAGGAGTAAACCAAACAAAATCACTACTAACCAAAGAAAAAGAAATTATACAATATGATTCGTTTCTCCTTGCTTTTGGTGGTTTTTCTTTTGTGTGATGTGTCCTCATATGCTATGAAAGTTGTAGACGCTGGTACCATTTGCAAGAATGTCAACGACAATCCTTCATTTTGTTTAACTCTTCTCAAATCAAAGAATGGTACAGATCTTGTTACCCTTGGTCAATACACCATTGAAGTGGCACGGATTGACTTGACCAACACAGTTAATTTAATAAAAAAACTAATTTCTCAAAGTGGCAGCGATATCAAAGCCAAAGCACATTACGAGAATTGTTTGAGTTTATTTGGGACAGGAGATGGTGGTGCTCTTAGTGAGCTTGTGGATGCCGAAAAATATTTAAAGAGTGGAGAGTATATTAGCTTTAGAGTGCAGGTAAATAACATGATAGCTGATTATTCAGATTGTATTACCGGAGGAGATCCTAGTGTCCCTCCTTATCAAGATAGATCTGTACTTCCAAAATATGCTGAAGTTGTTCATGATGTTGTTGATATTCTGTTTGCTATAACAATTTTTTTGTTAGAATAAATGCTTAGTTTTGAACTTTTTCTTGAATAATGTTATAATATATGAGTCAATTTTGACTTTAATAAAACTAGGAACATATGCACGGGGGCGCGTTGTATTTCGTGGGGGTCATTGGTCGTTTCATAAATATAATATGCAAGGAACGCGCCTTCGGCGCGTTCTATTTCATGGAGATGTTGGGTGTCAACGATATGATATATATTTTAAAAAGATTTGTTTAAAGTGAGGTTAACCATATATAATCAATTTTATTTAGAATGAACAATAATATAAAATAAAAAAAGTTGTAATAAAATGAATTAAATAAATAAGCATAAATTATAAGGAGTAATATCATAGGGACGTAATACTATTGATAATTAAATATAGTCATTGTCATTGGCGATAAATTGATAATACATAAAAGATTTGATAAAGATAAAATTTTAAGAATTATAATTTGTCAGTGTATATTAGTTAATTTAAAATTTTATTAGCAATTCTCATGTGTTTGAGAATGAATATAGAATTTTTATCAACAATTGCGACGTAAAAATGTAAAATATTGAACGACAAAAACTTTTTCCCCGTGTATAATAGTTAATTAATTTTGTTATCAACATCAACAATGTGTTTCGCATATCGTTTAAACTTTTTATTAAAAACAACTTGTTCATTATATATAATAGTTAATTAAAAAAATTCATCATCACCCATTTTATTCTTTTGCATAATAGGTAATTAATTTTTTTATCAGCAACAACTTTTATTCCCCGTGTATAATAGTTAATTTAAGTTTTTTATAAGCAAGTACCTTGTTCCTCGCGTATAATTTTAAGTTATTTTCAGCAACAATTTGTTCAGCATATATAAAAAATAAATCTATTTTTGTTATGATAATATATTTACTTACTTTATTATAAATAAAATTTACCGCATAGTCCACAAATGTAGTTCGACTGTTAAAAATATCAAAATTTAATAATTTTATCCCGTGTATAAAACATTGTTAAAAAATAAAAACATTTTAATTTTAAAAATTATATTCACGATAATGTTTTTATTTATTTGTCCTATATATATATTAGTTATTTTAAACTTCTTATCAGCGACAATTTGTCTCGTGTATAATATATAGTTTAGATTTTTCTATTAACAACAACGTCTCCCATGTGTAGATGTCTCGTATTTTATATATTAACATGATATGTTCTATAGACTCATATAATTGTGTCCTTGATTTTTAAAGAGACATTAACAAATAATTTGTATAAATGTCCCGTATATAAAATTTATTTTAAAATTCTTATCAGCGACAATTTGTGTCGTGTATAAAAGAAATTTTAGAATTTTTTATGAGCAACTACAAATATATGTTTTACGACCTTACATGAAGAAATCTGCCTCCAACCTCTGATTTTCTAAGTTTATTTTCAAATCACATCTTCATCCCTAATCTTTCTATTCACTAAGTTTATTTTCAAATCAGAGGTTTTTAAACACCCCCAATCACCACTTTCAATGTTAGATCTAGATCAACATAGACAACCTTTTAAAAAACCATCACCATAGAAAATCTCTTCTCCATCTTCTCTACGAACGCAACAAAAGAAAAATGAAGAATGGAACACCTTCGGTGACCACCGCACCGGAAAAGTGAAGCAACTGTGCTAGAAAATTTGGTGTTTTTTTTTCTTCCTTGGCTTTGGTATTTTTTTAGTGTCCAACTATTTAAATTTGTGTTTCTCATTCTCATATTCTTCATCTTCCTCTACTGTGTTTTTTTAGAGTGCTGGGTCTACTTTTTATTTAGAACTAAAACTTATTGTCTTAGATTAATATTGAATCTTATGTTTGAAATACTTTTATTTTTTTCAATTCATTTTGTATATGGAAAATTTGTTTCAGTTTCCATTTGACAAAACAAAATAATTATTGAGTCTTTTAAAAAAAGTATAAAATCTTAAAAAAAATAAAATGAAAGTCATATATATTAATGTAGTAAAACAAAATGCTACTATTCTTTAAAGATTTCGATTTATGAAATTGATTATGTTATTGTAACCTCATCTCCTTTCTTTTGTTTTTTTTTTCTTCTTTCCACTGCACCTGCAAAAATAGTGTTACAAATGAAAATCATAAAAGTAAAATAATGAATGTTGTTATTTATCAGGGTATGGTAGAATAAGAAAACATAAATGTTAAAGTACACGTTGATGAGTGTTTAAGTGTCATGGAATGTCTATGCTTCTGTTTGTTTCCAGTTGTTTGGCCTCCGGTGTTGATTTTTGCGGTCTTATGCTGTTGGTTTTTTGTGATGGTTTTCATGTTTTTGCTTAAAAAAATACCAATTCCTGCAGATAAAAAATATACTTTATAAAAAAAAATTGGAAAAAAAATAAAATGAAATCATACCCGTGGTTGCTTATCTTCTCATTTATTTGCATCTTTTTTGCGTCCTGAAAAGGAAAAAAATTGCATTGATTAGTCAAGATGTGAATGAAAAATGAGATAGTGATGAAGAAACTATAGTTAAATAAAGTAAAATGATATAAACAAAGTTAGATAATGATGAAAATAATATGCAGAAAATATGGTTTAAGTCTTTCATGGATCTTGGAATGAAAGAAAGAAAGTGTATTAGTAGTAAAAAAATGCAGAAAATATTAATGGAACATGAGAGAGAAGAGAAGTAAGGTGAATGCATTGAGAGAAACCAGAAAATTGTATTTAAAGGGATAAAATGAGGGGGAGATGAAGAAATTTGAATTTGTAATTGAGATGTGACATAGTGTAAGTAAAACAGATTACTTTACTATAGCTTTTTTTCTTTTTCTCAAATTTCACAAGACTAAAATGTCTACAATGCCCTTCAATTTGAATTTCTTACACATATTAATTACACATTGTAAAAGCTTTTGGACAAAGGACAAAATAGGTAATAGATGATAATAAGTGAGGATGAATCTCATAGTTTTAGCTTGATAATTCCGGCAATACCCTTAAGTTTTAGTACAACCAAAAAAAGTGGACAAAAATTGAGAAGGGTTACAATCGGATTTTAACCAGCATATGATTTTCTTAGATTAGTAGTAGATAGTAGATTAGTAGTAGATATTAGGCTTAATTGCACATTTGGTCCTTTATGTTTATTTTAGATTTCAATTTTCTAAAAACTTTTATGAATGATGATCTATATGAAACAAACTTTCAATCCAACGGTGAATTTTGTGAAATTCGTATTCGTTATCGTGTTATTCATAACTGGTCCACCATAAACCACTTGATGAAGTGATCCATTTTAAAATTTGTCTATTAATACGGGATACCTGTTTTTTTGTTTTTTTTTTAATAGGACGTATATTTACACGAGGGTCCATATTTATAATCATATCATATATATTACTAAAGATGCTTAATTTTTTTGTAATTTACATGGGACCTATATTAATACGAGAACCCTTCACTGATTAACATATGTGTACTAGAGATTTGTATTTGTAACAAAAGACTCCCCCACTTTACAATCTTTGTGTGAAACATAACCACCTTACCTGAATGCAAACCATTAAAAATAAATGAATATCAAAATACAAGGTCACCCTCACATTTTACTTCTCTCAATTTTATTTGCTTGAGATCTTTCTCTCTCTTAACCTTACATCTCTAATTTCCTCTTCTAGGAAAAAATACTAAGAAAGAAAAAAACAAAACACACATGAAAGTAGTTTTAATTTTTTTCTTCCTTCTATTGTTCCATCACATATATATGACTTCTACAACAGGAAACTATACCATTGTGTGCCAAAATCCTCACAATTATGAACGTCATGATATCTGGCACTTTGACAACCCTCTTAATAACCCAAATTGTCTTTTCTTTCTTCAATGTTCTTTGATTGCCATTGTCTCTCAATGCATTGATCTTTGTCTCAAACCTCTTGGTCAATCATCCATTGTATCTCAAATTCTTGTAAGCTTTCTCTAGTCCATCACATGTTTCTTTTATTGATCATATAATATATTAATATCTATTTAAGAATTTAATTTATATGAAAACTTAGAGCAAAACAATTTATGCAACGATGAGAAACTCTGACTTTAATTGGATCCCCACCAGTGGACGATGAGATTTAGGCTGAATATTGAGTCTTATAAATTAATCTCATCACTTTTTTGCCTTATAAGTTATAACCTTTCGGTTCTTAGAGAAAGAAGCCCCTGGTAGTCTAAAATTCGGCCGGGAGGTAAATAAAACATGATAAGGATTGTTCCAACCAATCTCCGAGCTAGGATTCTTTCAAACAATTTGCACTTACCTGAAACTCATTCGTCACTTGAATTCAACCACTTGGTTCAAATATATAATATTAAGCAAAGGGAACATTTTTTTGAGTACATAGACGAAATGACAAAACCATCATAAACTCACACACAAAAATAAGGGAACTGGGGTTCGAACCCCGGTCATATCTTCCGGCCTAACAATTTCAACAATTTGTCGGTTGAACTAGGACGTAGACAGCAAAGGAAACATTTTTTGTTACAAACAAGTTCAGAAACGTTAATAGTATATTCACAAACAATAATTGAAAATGTTGTGTCTTATATATATGAAAAAATGTTCATTCTATGAACACAATTGTTATATACATTAATAATAACAAATCTTGAATGGGAACAGGGTGGAGTACTATTTGGCCCATCATTTCTTGGTCACAAAAAGATAATGCTATCAAATTCATTGTTTCCTCCAAAAGGTGCAATGGTAATTGAAACATCAGCAGCATTTGGAGTAATGTTCTTCTTCTTCATAATAGGTGTAAAGATGGATCCAGCCACATTAATGAAAACTGAAAAAAAAGCCATAATCATAGGTCTTTCTGTATTCATATTCACATTTTCAATTCCAACTGGTTTATCTCTTTTTATGACTACTCATGTTTCCATGGACAAAAGTCTCTCAAATTCTCTTCCATTAATAGCTGGTTCACAATCCTTCACTGCTTTTGTTGTCATAGCAATCCTTCTCACTGAGCTCAAGATCCTAAACACTGATATCGGCCGATTAGCAATGTCGGCCGCAATGTTTAATGATATTGTAGGATTTACATTTACAGCGGTTCAATTTGCAGTAATGCAAAATAAAGGTGGTACCAGTTTGAGATTTTTCTGGATCATTTTATCTGTTGTTGCACTCTTTGTTGGGATTTTTTATGTAATGAGACCAATACTATTAAGAATCTCTAAGAATTTCAGTAGTGAAAAACATGTTAATGAATGGTTCATTATATTTATCTTATTCTTTGTTCTTATAACTGGATTACTTAGTGAAATTATAGGACAACATTATATTATGGGACCATTACTTTTAGGATTAGCTATACCAGAAGGACCACCTATAGGAACCAGTTTGATAGCTAAAATGGAGACATTTTCTTTTGGTTTCTTTTATCCAACTTACCTAGCTATTACTGGATTGCAAACTAATCTCTTCAAAATTGATTATAAGTCAATGTGGATTGTGTCAACTATTGTGATTGTTTCTATTGTGGTGAAAATTGGAGCTGTTATGTTGCCTGGATATTACAATAATATACCTTTGAAAGAATGTTTTGTGATTGGACTTATTTTAAATGCAAGGGGCATTGCTGAACTTGTTGTTTATAATCTATGGAGGGGAACCAAGGTACAATATTAATTAATGTATTTCAATTTAACAATCATTTTTTTGGATATGTATTTTGTCTGATTCACGATTTTGGTTTCTATTTTTAAATTCATGATTTTGATCCCCCGTTTTTAAATTGTACGACTTGTTTTCCACCTATGTATTTTGAAATTGGACTTTGATGATTTGACAAGTGAGTTACTTATATGACAACTCAGATGACATAAAAATTAGTAATTGAAAATCCACATATATATAGTATTTTACATCAAAATTGACCGCTTTTACAATATTGACAATTTCGTGTCATCAATTGAGTCGTCACGTCCTCAAAATTCAGCCTCAAAATGCATAAGTGAGCAAAAAAAAAATCACACATGTTAAAAATTGGGGGACCAAAACCAAATGATGGATTTAGAAATAGAGGGGACAAAAGCATGAATGAATTAAAATTGAGGGACTAAAACTTCAATTAAACGGAATATTAACATAATTTCTTTTGTTTTGTCTGTGGCAGATATTATCAGATCAAGAGTTCTCTTTGGCAGTGTTTTCAATTATAGTGATAAATGCTATCATAACACCCCTTATAAAATTCATTTATGATCCTTCAAAACAATATAATGCAATAACAAGAAGTTCCATTCAACATAGCAAAGGAGACATGATGGATTTTCGGGTCATGGTTTGCATTCACAAGGATGAAAACATCCCAACAATGATGAACTTATTGGAAGCATCTCATGCTAGTGAAGATAGACATGTTAAAGTGATAACACTCATCCTAGTAGAGCTTCTAGGAAGATCAAGACCACTTCTCGTCGCGCATCAACAGCACGATATCCTACGGTCCACCGTATCAAAATCAATACAAATCAACAATGCATTTCAACAATATGCACAACAGAACAAAGGGTATGCATCAGTTGAATTATTTACTTCAATCTCAAATTTCGAAACCATGCATGATGATATTTGTCGTATAGCAGTCGACAGAATACCCAACATTTTGATTCTTCCTTTTCACAAACAATGGGCAATTGATGGTAGTGTTGAAATAACAAACAAAGCAATTCAATACTTGAACATTAAAGTTCTCAAAATGGCACCATGTTCTGTTGGAATCCTAATTGATAGAGGAACAATTAATACCACACAATTGTTTTCAAGACAAACATCAACATCAACATTAGCATACCATGTTGGTGTGTTCTTCATTGGAGGTGCAGATGATATAGAAGCATTAGCCTATAGTTCAAGAATGTGTAAACACAAAAATGTGGACGTAACGGTGGTTCGGTTTCTTCAATTCGGATTAGAAAATTCCATCGAGAGGAAGCGCGAGAGTAATATGATAGACGAATATAGAAACATAAATAAGGGAAACAATAGATTTAAGACTACTGATGAAGTTTTGAAAGATGGAATAGAAATATCTAAAAGTATTAGAAAATGGATAGATTCTTTTGATTTGGTTATGGTAGGGATGCAACATTCAGAATCTACTATGTTTGAAGGGTATGAGGAATGGAGTGAGTGTCCTGAGCTAGGAGTCATTGGTGACATGCTTGCTTCTCAGGATTTTTTGACAAAGGCATCAATTTTGGTTGTGCAACAACAAAGAATTATGCAAAGAAAGTTTGCTAAAAATAAAGTTGAAAGAGATCATGTATTATATTCTGCACCTATTGAGATGCAAATACGAATAGATGAAAAAGCACGAAGTAAATAAATAAATTGTTTTATTTAATTAAATTATTTTTTGACTAAATTTTAATTTGATTTGTTGTTTATTATCTCTGTATTACTATTCTCGATAGAAGTCGATATATGATGAGAGAAAAGTAAAATGAAAATCATATTGATAATGAGAGTATGAATTACACCAAGAGTACATAAGTCTAATTTTATATAACTAACTAATGTAACTTTCTAGCAGTATAAGTAACTTTTAGTTCTAATAAATTAAACATTTCTTACACGTACATAAGTCCTTCACTTATTCTCTACACCTCTCTCCTTATTATCTACATCTCTCCATTTATAGCGTTGTGCATTTATCACCTTGAGATTTGTTATTGGCATTTCTTGTGCCATTGTTAGTCAATTCAAATTTATTTGGCTTTTTCCAAGAAAAAAAAACTCATTTTCTTTCTAAAGATAATAAAATTATTGAGAGAGAGATTAGAAATGGATTGAATGCGGTCCAGGTGCACCGGCCATATTGAAGTCATCCCAATCAAAATCAAATAGCACATACTTTAATTACATTTATGATTTTTTAAAATATAAAAATTCTAACCTTGAAATTTAAATTGTCTGATCTTAATTGGATGACTCTAATCTCATCATTGACTATCGGAAGTCATGTGTATTGACGGTATCTAATCAAAATATATGAAATTAAGATAGAAATAAAGAGATGTATAGAATAGAATATAAAGGAGAGATCCAATTTGCTTACCTGGCTAGCTTGTTGTCTCTAAGCTTGGACATTGACAGTTCCAGTTGTCAGTTCCCTAACTTCCATAACTCTGCCGTGGAAAGATAGATTCTTGCATCGATTCATTTACCAATCTATTAGTCAATCATGTCAAATTCACGGTCTCTGAAAATTGGCATAGTTGGATTTGGTTCCTTTGGCCAATTTCTGGCAAAGACTATGATCAAACAAGGCCATACTCTAACAGCAACTTCTCGAACTGATTACTCTCATTCATGTCTCCAATTGGGTATCCAATTCTTCAGGTAAAACATTTTTTAAATTTATTATTATTATTAGATTAATATAAGGAAATTATAAATAAGCACAATAATGAATAATATGTTAACTCTGATACTATGTTGCAGGGATGTTAGAACATTCATTGAGGCAAACAATGATGTCATACTCATATGTACTTCGATTCTGTCTTTTTCGGAGGTTCTCAGTTCTATGCCACTTGCTTGTCTTATGAAACCAACAACTCTCTTTGTTGATGCTCTTTCAGTCAAAGAACACCCAAGAGAACTTTTATTACGGGTACTTTGTATATTTTTTGTTTTATTTTGATTCTTTATCATTGTGTTGTTTGTCTTGGTGAGAACAACATAGTTTGTTTTCTGTTCTAGTTTCTCTTTCTTGGATCAGTTAAAGATAATATGACAAAGTGAATAGTTTGTGAATGTTTGGATTGTTGTTGAAACTTGAAAGCACATTTGCCAAAATCTCCTACAGCCTCTGTTTCCATAACAGGTATTGCCACAGGAGGCAGATATACTCTGCACACACCCAATGTTTGGACCAGAAAGTGGAAAAGATGGGTGGAAAAATCTCAATTTCATGTATGATAAAGTTAGAATAAGTAATGAAGCTACCTGCTCTAATTTCCTCCATATTTTTGCTACTGAGGTAAGCTAGTTAAGTCCTTAGTCATTTATCATCTCTGAAGAATGAGTACTCCTAAAATAGTAGAGGACTCGTACCAGATACAGATACATACTGGTTAAGTTTTAACTATATCCTGCAGCAAGTTTTTAACAGACACTTCAAGCTTGAACAATGTGAAATTACAGCTTGCATTTCAAATGAAGCTCTAAAAGAATTTACCGTGACTCAAATTTATCCAAGGTGATTAATTATTTCCACCTACTTTTTTTTAACAGGGCTGTAAGATGCTACAAATGTCCTGTGAAGAACATGATAAAATAGCTGCAAAGAGCCAATTTATCACACACACCATAGGCAGGTAAGCTGCCTTCTGAACACCAAATCAAACATATACAGATATACGTGCTCAATTGGTAAAACTTTGGGATTATTTTTTATTAGGACATTGGCAGAAATGGATATCGAGTCTACACCTATTGATACAAAGGGATTTCAGACACTTACTCAACTGGTATACTTTCAATCTTTTTGTTTTCAAACTTTCCCCATTCTTCCACCAAAAAAAAGTTTTCTTTACTAGGCATGGCATAGTCAATAAGCAACTAATTGACATATGACAACTTAATTGCAGAAGGACACCACCATGAGAGATAGTTTTGATCTGTATAGTGGATTATTTGTACATAACAGATTTGCTAAGCAAGAGGTATGGACCTGACAGACATATTACTATTTCCAGAAGTATAGCATTCAAAACTATTTACTTTGTATCAGGGAATAATAACCATTCATTTTATTGTAACATTAAAAGAAGTATATGAAGATAAACTCATGAGTTGTGTCAAATATGCAGCTGGAAAACCTCCAACATGCTTTGCACAAAGTTAAAGAGACGCTGGTTCAAAGGACAAGTGAAGAGCTGGGTCCAGAAAAAGACTGAATGTGGATGCATAATAATCTTGTTGAACATGTTCATTCATAAAATATGTTTTATCACTTTCCCTAATCATTTTCCATTCATAAAGTATTTTCAAAATCAGTCATTACTTGATCATAATGGATTGTTAGGGTGAAAGGTGTGAATGTGTCAACTATGGTATGACATGCACATAGCACATGGTTTTTATTTCCGACATCATTCTGTCAAAAGTTTTGAACTTAATGGAATAATATAACTTTTGCCTAGGCAACATAATTTCATTTACTATAAATAGAAAGTTGTAAGTTGAGAATATTTTGAATCTGATAGAAATATCAACAACCATTGAACACATATTTTGGGCACAAAAGGACTCGAGCAAGCAGGAAAATTCAGAAACTAGTGAGGTTTTGCCTTTCCTACGTCCTCTTATAAATAATAATGAAACTTCAAACAGTCAATACAGTATAACATATGCAACTACTGTCAAAAAAAGAAAAGAGTGTACCAACTATGGCCGTAACCGTAATGGTCAAATGCCAATTTAGCCAAATATAATTGTAATGATCAATTTTCTGAATCTATTGTTGGAAAATTTCGCCAATTTGCCTACATATGATATTTGGTGCAGAATAAAAGAATAAATGGGCTGTCATTCTGTCAACTGAATTCACAACCCAGCTCCCAGACAAAATAATGGCGCATAACGAATCATCAATAGGAAAGGCTGGCTCACTTGATTTAGTTGAATGATGGTAAGACAGCAATAAGAGGATCTCCATAACCAACAGCCTCTGTAAACAGTAAACAGCAAAAACAATAAGAAATTCATAAAAACTATATATGTTCCCAGACTTGCCCATCAATTAAAGTGGAAGAACAGTAAATGTGAACTGCTAATCATCAAAGTAGCATTATAAGTTAAACATTTATAATATTGTCTGAGTATTGTTGACAGTATGCAGTAATGATGGCAAATGGAGACGGAACATGGAAAATAATGACAAACCGTACCAAGAAAAAGTTACAGAAATTAAACCAACACAACATGGCTGTTCAACCAATGGATGCTTAATGCCCCAGCTAATTGAACTAGGCTCACAGAATTGGTAGGACAATTAAAATTCTTTCTATTATAATGAAAGTCCTGGAATTTCAACAAACCATTTTTCTCTAGTCTTAGTCAATCATTTTTTCCAAATTTAATTATTGGAAGCGCACTGATACTATTCTTATTTGAGAAGACCCATACTACTTTAGTCCTATATCAAACAATTTGGTGTATTTTATTAAAAGCCATAAACATTATACCTCCATCCTCAAAGAGTAGCTTCAACACTTGTCCAGCCACATCTGACTGCAAGATTGAAAGAAAGAAAGAAAGAAAGAAAAAGTAAGGAGCAGTACAGAGGAAGGATGCATAGTTACAGAAATTTTCAAAGATCACCTTAACAGGAAGTGAAGTGCCAATCTGATCCAAATACCCTATAACGTGTCCATGTTTGATTATATCACCCTGTGGTTTTCAAAATTGAAAACAGAAAATTGAGTTTATGCAAATACAATATAATAATAGAAAAATATTTCTTTAAATAACCTTAAGTAATATCTATTCCATTTATAATATTAATTAATTACTATTGATATGAACAATATAGCCTTGATGTAGTTAATATTGCCTTATTAGGAACATGGAGGTGGAGAATCATAATAGAAAAAGAAGCAATGTGGAACATTCATTTCATTATGATTTATCAACAATCACTTTTTTCTTTTTCTTATTGTTACAATCTGTTTTTGTTAATTAACTTGAGAAACACCACAATGGATAATAGACATAATAACATGTCAAATACCTCTTTACAAATAGGAGGCTGCTTCTTTCCTTTCACAGTTCTACTTCTTTGAAATGAACCAACCTAGAAACAGAGAGATATAAGAAAAATAGGAATTGCAGACTCTACTTAGATCATGTCAAAGATGGTAAATAGGTGAAAGTAAAGTTCAACATATAAAATTTATGTGGCATACCGTAGGAGATGCTACAAAGACATAATTTTTTATACCAGAAGCCTCCAATTCAGCCAACTTTGATGACTTATCATGGGAGTCATTTACAAATGCATTGGTCTTTGCTGGAGATGATTTTGGCGGTGACAGGGTTGGGGTTGAAGGCACAGAATCAACAATAGGCTTAGTTGGAATAGGCGGTGGTGTTGTAGCTGGTGAAATGTTGGATGCAGGGGAGTTTGATACTCCAATGTTTCGCTTCATATGCATCTCAAACTCTCCAACCTAATATCACAAAAAAAAAATCAAATGAAATCATTCACAATTCACAAGATCCGCATATACAACAACCTAAAAGCCCAAATTTTAAGACTAACCAAATACAAACACAAAAAATAGAAATGTAGAATATCATGTCTATACTATAGCCTCATTGTTATAATCATACAATGGTTTTCCTTATTTTAAGAAAGCATAAAACAAGGACTAGAAGGTCACCTTTAATTTCAGTTCAGCAATTTGAGTCTCGTCACATACATCTAATAGTAAAGCCTGATCATAAGCAAACCAGACCAAGTCAGGGAAAAATTAGTTCAAAAGATTATGATCAAAAGTTCAAACAGCAGTATTTTATTATGTAGGCAATATAACTTTGTCTCAAAAAATCCTTTTTCTTTCTTCAGGTTGGTAAAAATAGTGTCAATATGATTGCACAAGTATATTCTTCATCATACAAGGCAGCAATTCCTAGTAGAAAAATATGTTGATTTTTGGCATACTATTGCTGATTACCACAAAAGTTTATCAGTTATCAATAGTAAGCTATATGATGTTTCAGCTAAATATAAAAAGGATAGTTACAGACCTCAAATCCATTAGGAAATGTAGCTGTTTGCAAAGATTTTTTCTCCAAAGAAGCTGCAGCATTATAACAGAAATATCAGGTATTATTGTATAACAACCAAACTACATTAACATGTTACCTCCAAATTACAATTCTCAATTAGCAAAACGATGCCCATCAGCAACAGAAATGAAACTGTTGCCCAATTTTAAGCATCCAAGTGAATATATTATTACTTATAAAGAAGCAAAGAAACAACAAGAAATGACAAATACCCGTTACAGATCAACTTATTCACATACTAATTATTACGAGCAATAATAGAAATTAAGAATTTCTAATTCGATCAGGATAATAGTCAGATAGAATATAAATCTTAGATGAATGTATAGAAATACAAAATTTCTGACCAAGACTTCTATAATGATTAATATATTTCAAAATCTTATAACCCTTGCAAAAGCTAGAAATCAAACACTAACAACATAACAATAAAGAATAAGGTTTTCCAGTTGCCATATTCAACGAACAGCCACAAAATATAAATACATAATTAATTTCAGAATCAAAATAACCCACCCTCAGAATTGCTAGTGTCAATAGCTTCTGTTGTTTTTGCACATGACACTAGTGTCTGCTTCCATTTGTTGTGAGAATCGATGTGCTTCTGACTAATTGTCATGCTCTGGACAAAAGGCCTACTTTGAAAGTTCCATCCAACATTTTGGAAGGGAATTACACCTGATTTCTGCAGTGAGGATTGCATATGGGACATAAAGCCTGTAGGATTTGAAGTCAAAAAGAAACGTTAAGCATATGATTGCAATGGTTTTCGGTATGATCACTATAAATGTTGTGATAACAATAACAAATACATGAAATAGTGCACAATTAGGCAGTTAACTACTTTATATGCTACAATGGGTATGAAGCAACAAAATCAAATATATTTTTGCAACAAAAGCTAAAGGTATAAGTTATGAACATTGACCCTTTAAGAATATTTAAAATAAATAAAATAGTTATTTTAAAAATATTTAATGAAACTTTTGGTATCTATACATAAAACTGTTTTCAATCCAGTCCAATCATGAATGATGTTTTTGAATCAGCCCCCATACATTCTCAATTCAGTCCATGTTATTGCATATAAGAATAGAATAATGCTCCATATTCATCCTCTGTTAATGTTCATAACTTCATATACTTGACGATAAGGACTGAATTGAAAACAATTTCACAGTTGGTACAAGTTTCAAAACTTTTTTTGAAGATGTCAAAAAAAAAGAAATTAACTTAACTATTTCAATAATATAAGGTGAGAGAAGACAGTCAATTTATATTGTTTACATCAGTAAATCACATCAAGAATAATAAAGTGTGCATTATTTGCTGTCTTGTTATAGCCGGACATTGTGATTATTTGCATCCCAATGTGATTTTGTTATAGCCGGACATTGTGATTAAAATTAAAATTCTGTAATAACAACTTGTTACCGGGAAGAGAAGTTTAATTTTGATCAACAGTCAGTGTAAAAAATCAACAAATCACAACCACTAATATGTGTGAACATAGAAGTAGTTAAGATTTGGAGGTTGGTAACTCAACGGGGTTGAACGAAGGATTAAAGGAGTTGAAGTTCCGGGTTCAAACTTGGTGAAAGATGAAATAACACCTAACTACTAACATTGACGGTTAAAGTCCTTACTGTTGAGCTAAGGGATAAAGTTGTTCATGTCTCGGGTTCAAACCCAGTGAAGGATATAGCACTAATCTAACAAGTTTGTTTGGTTCTAGAGGTGTAGAATTGATTTTGACATGTTTGGTTTCTCTAAAGTAGAATTGATTCTGCCTCCAGAATTGACTCTAGTTGAAGACATAGTCACATAATTCTTCCCAAAGGTGACGAACCGTGAATTGGTTCGCGCGTACCAATTCGTGGTACTTTTGCGAATTGGTTCGTCATAATTCTCTCCGAATTCTTTAAAACCTAAGTACCGGCGAACCACCCCAACAATCAAATAAGAACAAAATATAAAATGTTGAGACTGATTTAGACTTAGCTGTGAATATGATGGTTATAACATCACTTGTCCACTAGTACAATGCATTTTGTACAATGTATATTGGATTTGGGTTGTATATTAGAACATCTAACAAATTGTTTATTTCTTGATGCGTGACTTGTTTTCCCTCTATGATACACGAAACACATGTGCTATCACCATACACTCAACTTTTATTTGATGGAAATTTGATTATCAATTTTATGATTAATATAAACTTTAGATTAATAATATTAATCAACATAAATTTAATATTAATTAATATTTTCATCAAATTTTTTATTTAATGTTTTATTAACAACGTACTGATTAGCATACTGGCTATGTGTACCCCTCACGAACCGAATTCTTTAAAGGTAGCATACCGCGTACCCGAACCCGTACCGCCTACCGAAACGAATTGCGAACCGTGTGACTATGGTTGAAGATAAAAATTGTAGCTTCTGATTCTAGAATTAATTTTTACACTTAAATTTTTTGTTTATCTCACTTTTACTTACATGAATCATGAATGTACCAAAACATTCACTCAATTTTACCTTCCACTCACTTTACCTTCAACTCAATTTTAGTCGGAATCAATTTTGCATAATCAATTCACTCAAAATCAATTTTCCCCACACCAAAACCAAACATACACAAATATTGATGTGAATTCATTCATAGATTAGGAGGCTTGGCACAAATAGCATAAATGTAGTTAATCAATGAATGTCCGTGGTTGAAAACATGAAGCGGAGAAAACAGATTGACAAAACTAAAAAACAACACAGCGGTATCAGAGATCGGAGATCAGAAAACACAGAAACAGAGCTCACATTCAGCTATTAACAATTCACAATGCACAAACAAATGGATATAGAGAGAAGGAGAGAGAGATTACAGTGAGAAGATCGAATTGCAGCGGAGGAATCCATGGAACGAATCGGAAGTTGCAGAGAGAATGTGTAAAGTGTGAGCAATTTATTATAGTTATAGTTATTATAGAGGAGAAAGAAATGCAAATAGCGAAGTTGTTAACGAATTAACGTATTGTTGTTGGCTTGTTGCTGTTGGTGAAGTGCTTCGTAATGGTCGCCTTTTATCTTCAATTTCTCCGTTCAACTTTAGCGGTGCATCTATTAAACAATGTTATCCAATTACTACTAGTAGAAATAAATAAAAAAATTAGTTGATTATGTGACGCTAAATTTGATAGAAAGACAACTGTTTGATTTCCGCATTTGTGATTGGAAGGGCTGAAACCACTTATGTCAAAACTGATATTGGAATGTATTTTTCAAAACTTTTTTCTTATGCAAATCACCTATCGAAATATTTCAAATGACGACTGTCAAAAAAGTTTAGTTGGTAATGACTATTATTATTGTAGGTAAGATTTTAGTTTATACAAGATAAGATTCCATTAAGATCAAAAGGGCGTAAACCTATGAAGCCCCGATACACGATACGATACCGATACAGTACGATACCGATACATCAATACGTGAAAATTTTAAAAAATTCATATTCGATACTGGCGTGATACGTTACTTAAAAATTAATTTTAAAATTAAATATATAAATGCACAATATATAAACATGACTAAAATCAATAATATTAATAACGATAATTTTTTTGAAAGACAAAAAATTATTATAATTATTATTATTATTATAAACAACAATAGTTTATTGTACAAAGAGTACACACAAGTCAATTAGCTTGCACAAGAGCAAAACAATTTGAGGCTCAACATACAAGGGCTCCTCAGTCCTAACTAAAGACATATAATAGTTCAAAAAACATATAATAGTCATGACATCAAACCTCTTCAACAAGTCCATCTTGCAGCAATATCAGACAATTATATAGGTCTTGCAGTTGAACAATTAAAAGCATAAAGCATTCATTCTTATACTAGAATTTTGGGACAAGCCCAATACTTAACAAACTGTTATATAGTAGGACACCATAGTGACTTCAGAACAGTGACAAAGACAAAAAATACTAATTATAATAAATTAAGATCATTAATACTAAGTTAAGTATTTGTGTTTTATTAATATTGTCCTAAAAAGAGCATCATTAGTACATTTTAAGTTATACATCTTAAGTTAAGTATTATACAAAAAGAGCATACCATCCAAAAAAAGACATAGTTAGTTACTCGTGTAACAACATAATAGTTTCACATTTACTAGGAATTAGGAAACACATATTGTATCTGATATTATTTTTTATTTAAAAACAAATATTTAACCGATACTTTTCCGATACGAGTATCTGGAAGTATCGGACGCGTATCGGATATTATTTTTTTATTTAAAAATAAAGATTTAACCGATATTTTTCCGATACGAGTATCGAGACGTATCAGAAAAGTATTGGTATCAGGTGCATATCGAACATGATACTTTACCAATTTTAGAATATCGAGCTTATGTGTTCCACATATATCTTGCATAATAAAACATCACCATGCTCATTATAGAAGAAAAAAAATCACGATACTCACTTACATCACCATCACAAATAACATGCATAATAGATTCATCATAAGAATTGCAATACATACATCACCATTATTTTTTTACAAATAAAGGTAGTTTCATGTTAAATTAATATAAATGTAAAATTATTTTACATTAACAATGTACGTCTATTAAACTATGAAATAAAACAAACATATATAATTTTACAATCCTCCAAATCTTATAAAAAAAATACAATTTTGTAATACAAGACCAATACAGTTTTTTTTTTCACGAGCATGTGAATTATTATTTTTTTACGGGAATGTGAATTATTTTTTTAAGCACACAAGTTTGGGAAGCTAATTAAATTAAACCAACTTATTTTTATTTTGCGTTACTCCTAAGCTAAGGAATAATGAGATGAACAATTTCCCTAAACTCCAACCTTCTAGTTTCATGATAAAATGTCCTATACTTATTAGGCAAATAAGTTAACCAAATCCAACCCCTAATCTCCCATTCCATAATCTTCCCTCTAGCACTTTTATCAACTTTCCAACAAACACTTTCACCATATTCATCACCAGCAAAAATAACACCACCTTGTCTAGTAAAAGGTCTATAAGCACTTGAATATCTATCTCTAAACCATGACTTAGGATTAATTAATTCAAATTTTGAAGGCTTTGATGAGAAAACTTCTTTGCCATCAACACTATCATGTAGAAACCAATTTAAATTTGCGCTATAACCATAAACCGATTCTTCGAATTTCCATGGCTTTAAACTCATTGTTGTTGATTCTCCAGCTGAAACATTAAATCCTATGTATGGATTTGTTGGTTGAAATGAAGCTTCTACACTTTTTTCACTACCTATTTCCATTATTGGATTTTCAGAGGATTTTCCTACAGATACACTTAAGACTTGATGTTGGAGTGTTGGAGTGAGTTGTAATGAAATTCTTGATGGAAAATGTTTTTCACATGCACCAGCTCCTCTTTCGTTCATAAGATTGTCGTTTACTAATTTGAAAACATCACATCTATGGACAAAAAATTTAATATTCAATAATATATGATAACAAAAATAAACCTAAACAAACAAAAATTACTTATGAAGATAATACACACAAACAAAGAAAAAGTAGAGATTTAATTGGAGAAAAAACTAATTGAATGGTACAAGTCCTTATAAGGAGAGTGTTCAAGTCCTAGCAAAGAGAACAAAACTAAATAAATAAAAAAGGAGAGTGTTCAAGTTCCGGTAAGGAGGAAAAAATCTAACATAACAATTAATATACTAATAATTTGTCATTGAATTTTTTCTTTGAAGAGTACACAAAAAAGAAAGCCAAATTAAACCTAATAAAGAAGAATTTAGAGAAAAAGCTACCTACTTATAAATAATTATGCCAGTGAAACAGTTTTAAGCAAAAGATTTTTAGTTTTTGACGAAAATTTTAAGCAATCGATAGAAGAACTTGTCTTGTCTCTCTATCCCTAAGTTTTTGATGTATTTCTTTGACAAAAATATGCTAAGTTTTTGATGTATTAACAACCTAAATATGCTAATGATTAATATTATTTGTAAGATTTTATGTAGAGAGTGGTGGTTCAAACATTGCACCCTTATAACACTCAACTTCCATATTATCAAGTCATCCTTATATCCCATAAATATGTTTATCAGTTTATGATCAACTACTTATTTTACATTTTCTTAAGATGGGATGCTTAGTTTTACATTAAAAAAAAATGAGATGCTTTATTATGTAACTACAGTATTTTTTTAACTCTATCGTCTCTAAATATAAGATTTTCTTATAAATACGTTGGGGTGTGTCAAACTTTGGTTAAAATACGGACCTTTACTATTTTAGTACGTAAAAAGTTAATTTTGCAATGACAATAAATAAATAATGATAATTTTAAAAATTTATTATAAATAGTAGTGTCCATCTTTAGATCGGAGACATCTTCTATATATAACATTATTTTTTTTACTTGTTCAAAAAAAACATTATTTTTTTTACAATATGTAATAAGTATGAGGTGATGACATAAAATAATTTTCTATTCAAAAGAAATAACTTTTAAAATAATATCAATTCTAAACAAATTTAACTCTCTCTTTATCTTCAATTATAAACTCTTTGGAAGATTTGTGTCTCTAAATATAAGGAGTACGTGTTATTAATTATTACTCCATATTAGTATTATTATTTAAATAAATCCCTTATTAATTAATAATACAATTTTGTCTTTTTTTAAAAAAATTTGACAAAATACAATTTTGTCTTAAAATATGAAAAGTATATATAATATATATACACAAAAGTTAATTTAGTATTAATAATTATAGAAAAAAAATTAATTTAGTATTAATAGTTATACAAAACAAAAAAAAAAATTAATAAGAAAAAAAGTTATACAAAATAATAAACATGTCGATCAAATCCTATATTTAGAGAAGAATATGTTGTAGTAGTTAATTAGATAATATTACCTTATGTTGTCAATGTTCACCATGATTTCAACCCACTTCTCTTTGACAAAGACTTTGTGATTGAATTGAAGAACACCTTCAAGTTGTTGATATTTGAGAGAGAATTGAAGTCTCTCATCAGCTGCATGGTTGTTAGCTCTAACAACATCCATGGTTATGAGAGGACAATACAATTGAACTTTCCACAATCCATATGCTGAAAATGCATAAGAAAATAAAGGAGATGGTGTTCTAAACTTGCTATAATGATGTGAACCTACTTCTTGTAATTCCACAATCCAATTTGTAATAGCAAGATTAATAGAACGCATCCATTTTTCTTCCAAATTAGAACCTAATAATTTCATCAACAACGTCGATGATTTTCTTGACACGCAACCCGATAATTGTTCCTTTATAGTATTAAGACATCCATAACGAAGATCCGAAGGAGCTTCGTAAATGCAAACTAAGAACAATAGAGTTAAAAAAGCAAGGTTGAAAATATCACTAAAGTTTGAAATGGTATCAAGTTGTGGAAATTTAATGAAGATATTATTATTTTTTGAGCCATAATGAAGAATGTCTTGTATGAAATTAACAAGGAGATTTGAAATGGTTTCTTCATGTGCTACTTTAGTGCTAGGTTTGAATGGTTTTGAGGTCCAAAGAAAAATAGGGATATTAAAATCAGCCACAATAGCAAAAGAGAGTTTTGAGGTTTGGTGATTTTTGGATATGGTAAGATTAAGTGATGGTTGAGATGAGTTCATTGAAGAACATAAGCTTATGGACATAGAATCTGTTTTCCATTGGGATATTGGTGGAAGATTTTGAATCCATGAAAAGACATCAAGGGATTTGCAATAAGCCATATAGATTGATATATGCAACCTATATGTTAATGCTACTTCAATTAATATTGGTCTACGTAGTTGTTATATATATAGTGATTGAGTTAGCTAGGCTATAATATATATATTTTGAGACGTACTTAGCTTGTTTATTTTATGGACGCAAAAGTTGTGAGATTCTTGTTAGGCAAAGAAAAGTCAAAAGTAGTGCATGTGATTATAACGACGAATCAAAGAGGAGTGCAAGGACAAGATAACTAGTTTTTGTGTTTCTTAATTTCCATCATGTGATAGTATATCTTAATCATATTATGCGTGTGTGGCTCAAATGACTATATTGATAGGTTGGACATTTTCACTTGAGTTTAATAGGTTAAATTTTTTCACTTGAGTTCGAATATTATACTCTACAGTTGTGCAGCTAAATTATTTTAGTAATTTTGTTATTTCATCTACATACCAAAAAATAATCACAAAACTACACGATCCTAGTAAAGAAAAAAAGAGGTAATTAATTAATTAATTTGTTGCTTTGGATTGTATGTACATGACATTGGCTACAAATATTTTGACACTGCGTCAATAAAAAACTCGTATTATCACAGACCTGGGTTTGCTACTGTCATGTAATGACGCAGTTCAACGCGGTAAATAATCATAACCGTTGATTTGAGATCAGACGGTTTAAATTTAATATATAATTTTATAAAGCGAAACGATTTCAGCTGTTGATCAAAGATCGGACGGCCTAGAGCAGTTACAGCAACATGAAATTTGTTTCCTATTACCACTGCACCAATAAAATACAATAATGAATATCAACTTAAAAATTTAAAAATTAAAATTGTCATTTAATTTGATATCATTTTTTTCACAAATAAGTTAATCATTATAGGATATGGAGGGATATTAACTAAAGTTGTCCAAAGAAATATGCTATTAGGTGCTTTTAAGACAAACAACCCCTAACTGTGAAAAAAGGTTCCAGATGCTCTATCCAGTCAAAAAATACATAAAGTTTCAAATGTTCTATTCTATTTATTGTTGACTTGTGTTATAAGCAATCTTTCATAAATGCTTCGACTTATTTTGCCTTGCTGGATACTGAATTTTCAGCCAACGTAAACCTAATGTGTGAATATATTCCTACTTTGAAAATAGAATACATAACTTTTGATACCTAAAGAGATCGAGGTTTAATTGTTGTTAACACAAACGGAAGAAAATGGATCATCTCTTCCCACAAGGAACTGCTCTATGATTATAGATGTATGATTATATATTGACTTTAAAATTAGTAGTGTCCAAACGGGAACTCATTAACGTGACCATCTTTCTGGTCGTATCAATAGATTATTCACGAAGTTGTAGTATAATTTTATTTGGATTTAAAAAAATAAAAAAGTTATTCAATTGGTAAGGGAGAATATAATGTATAACATCTCATATGATCGATTTATCTAAAATATAACACATGCACGTAAATAATTAATTGAATTCGGATATACTGAAATTTAAGCATAAATTGTTTGAAACAATCGATGTACAAGTAATTCATCAGACAATTACATACTTCGATAAGGATTATGGATGAGATATGTAGTTCAACTGATTTAACCTAAAGATTAAAGAAGTTGAGAAGATAAAGGTTCAAGGTTCAAATTTTGGTAAAGATAAAAATTACTATGATTAATAACTAATTACTAATTTTGATTGTTTAAAAAATTTGAATAAAATAAAATAATAGAGTATTTACATAGAGCCATAAAATAAAATGGCATCGTGAATGCAATAATACCATAGGGAAGTAAACAAGTGTATCCTTCAACACCTAAGTGATTGAATTCCTGCTGCCTGTGGCTATTCATCGAGTAACTAAGTTGACCACATATAATTTTTAATGAGATAATATACATGAAATAAAGGCGTGACATAAATTATTACTTATTTTGTTCATTTTAAAATTTATCCATGTAGTAGACTCAGCCATCGTCTCATTTGCTACTTCTTTCAATACCTTGTCTTTGAGGTATAAGATAATGGCTCTCAATGCCTTATCATTTATCTTGATCTTCTCTACAGATAAGAGACTAGCCAACATTTATGTTTCTCCCTTCAATGTCTCAATACACTTGTTTTAGATTAAAACTGCTCTCATCTTCACCTTCCATAACTCATAGTCATTACTCTCGGTGAACTTCTTAATATCCCACTTCGAACCAATGGTGCTAGATATCCATCTAATCCCCTTGCCCCACAGTGGGCGCCAATTGTTGTGAATTCGAGAGAAATCACACCAATGAGAAACTTTGATGTGTAGGGCAAGATTAACCAAGCAACCAAATAATAGACGGAACATAGATGATGATGCAATAATCCAAATAAAAACGGGAGAAATAAAAGAACACAATAACAATTTGTTTACCCAGTTCGGTTATAACAACCTACTCTGAGGAAGAGAGCAGCTTTCCTTCCACTATAATCAAATGAGTAACTTACACAAGAAATCTCAAGAATTAACACCTAATTATACTCGACACCCGAATCTCTTCTCATGGCCAAGAGACTCAATTTGACCTAGTCTACCCAAGGTGAACCAATGATGATTCACCCAAACCCCTCGAGTTATACCAAAAGCAATACTCTCTAAAACTCTAGCCTTTGTGGTGTGGAAAATCCTAATCTAATTTTTTTTCAACCCTTATTTTCTATGAATAAAACATTCTCTATTTATAGAAACATATATGTCTTTTATTTAAAACAAATCTGTTATAAAATAAAATCAAATCCAAGTCATATCTCCTTCGAAACAAATATTTCCACAAAATCTGCACATAACAGAACCTGCAAGTCACGCGCATGCGCCACGCTCCAGGCTTGCTGCACCTCACGCAGCCAACAAAGGTTTAGCAGCCTCACGCCAATCAGTTGCGTACCACACAGGACATGTTGTGCCATGTGTGGGCCACAACTTCTGCGGTGCAAATTCAGACTCTTCTAACACTAAAATTTCAAAGCATATTCAACATATTGAAATTGCTAAAAATTATCATTAATGACAATAGAAAAGGATCATCTCCAGTAATTGAGAGGTCTGTCCAATCTACTGTATATCATTGATTTAATTTTTAAAATTAAGTTTGCATATATAAAAACAAAATGTGTGGTTCAGATATGGCTGGAGGAAAAATATAATGGAGAGAATCTACTCTTCAGACAAAGTGTCTACAAGAAAATTCCACTCAGTTTTATCATATACTCTTGTCATGTCCAATTTGACAACACCATTTTTAGTTTTTTTAAGAATACGAAAAGTTTCACAAGATATAAAAATATTGCCAATTATCAATCTCTTGAGGACAAAAGTACAGTGGTAATTACTAATTATGCAAGGCAAAATAATTTTATCTATGTTTAGCTATAATTTTAATTATAAGCTTTAAAATAACACCACAAAGGGCTATCTGCCAATTGTTAGAAGGATATATGGGGCTATTAATTCTGATAATCAGACAATTATAAGTATGATTAAATTGGTCATGGTCTCCTCAAAGTTAAAAATATTATCGATAGAACTTAGGACATAACTATCAATGATATTCTAAAAATTTATGATAGAAAATAGCAGGAAGTTCTATATATATTTTCGCACACGACTAGTAATCTCAAAAACATGAACAAATTGTGTCATGTTTTTGCATAATTTGTGTCATGTTATATAATGCTGATAACAAAATGAAATAATATTAGTCGCAAATTCTTTCTTGCTCAACTGATAAAAATACTATAATTATTAAGAGAGACACACTATAAATGAGTTAAACCCAAATTCCTTCACTTATATGGATAAAACTTCAAAGACTATTAACTTTTCATTTATAAAAAATGAAAATATTAGCTTGGATCAATTAAACAAGTAATAAAATAGAAAGAGCAACAAATCGGTGGCTAACCTTCAATTATGATACACTTAATTAACACTAATAATTTGGCTTATTCTATTATTATTATTGTAAAAAATAATTATAATAAGGCTTAAAGGACCTTTTGGTCCCTGTATGTTCCAAATTTTTTGGTTTTAGTCCCTGTATCTTTTTTTCTTGCAAATTAGTCCCTGCATGTGCAAAATTTTTTGGTTTTCGTCCTTGCCGTCAGATTCCGTTTAAAAAAAGCTTATGTGGCAGATGGAATCACACGTGGCACTATGAGTAGGCAAGTGAAGCTGGTACAGTCACAAAGGAAGGACCAAAACCAAAAAATTTGGAACATACAGGGACAAAAATCAATTGTTTCATTGAAGTTCTTGATTTTTTCCGGAAAAAAATTTCCGATCTTTTTTGGGAAAAATTTTCGATGTTTTTTCGGAAAAAGTTTCGATTTCAGATAAATACAATTTCGGAGTTTTTTCCGAAATAAGGTTTTCGATCTTTTTCCCTAAGTACTAACACCTTAAAAAAATATTAAATTTTTAAGGTGTTAGTACTTAGGGCAAAAATTTAATATTTTTAAGGTGTTAGTACAACAAAAAGAAACAAGATATGACAAACATCAATAAAAAACATCGTGGAAAAGGGGAGAACAATTCCAATGCAGCCGGAACTACTCCATGGCCTGCTTTTTCCCAAAAAAAGATCGAAAACTTTTTCCGAATAAAATATCAGAACTTTTTTCGCGAAAAAAGATCGGAAACTTTTTTTCGGAAAAAACTCAGAAATTGTATTTATCTGAAATCGAAATTTTTTTCCCGAAAAAGATCGGAAAGTTTTTTCCATAAAAAATCAGGAACTTTCGCGAAAAAAGATCACAAACTTTTTTTACGAAAAAAATTCGGAATTGTATTTATGTGATATCGAAACTTTTTTCCGCAAAAAAATCGGGAACTTTTTTTCGAAAAAAATTGAAATTTTTTCCCGAAAAAAAGAAAAAAGATCGGAAACTTTTTTTCCGGTAAAAATCATGAAATTTTTTCCGAATAAATATCGGAACTTTTTTCGCGAAAAAAATAGGAAACCTTGTTTCGGAAAAAACTCCAAAATTATATTTATCTGAAATCAAAATTTTTTCCCGAAAAAAGATCGGAAATTTTTTTCCAGAAAAAATCAGGAACTTCATTGAAACAATTGATTTTCGTCCCTGTATGTTCCAAATTTTTTGGTTTTGGTCCTTCCTTTGTGACTGTACCAGCTTCACTTGTCTGCTCATAGTGCCACGTGTGATTCCGTCTGCCACATAAGCTTTTTTTAAACGGAATCTGACGGCAAGGACGAAAACCAAAAAATTTTGCACATGCAGGGACTAATTTGCAAGAAAAAAAGATACAGGGACTAAAACCAAAAAATTTGGAACATACAGGGACCAAAAGGTCCTTTAAGCCTTATAATAATAATCTTTACAATTTACATAGCCCATCCCATATTAGCAAATAGCAACATTATTTTAAACCAATATAAACTCAAACTTTACAACTTTATCACATCTCCCTCACAAAACCCATAAGGCCCAAACCTCACTCTCACACCACAAGAATCTCCATTGCCCCTTTTTCTCTCAAATCAGTTTCACGCGCGGCAATCGGAGATTCACGCGCCACCATGTCATCTCCACCGACACTCCCCGTTTCCACTTCTCAAACAACCATAAACATCGGTGCCGGCGGAGGAGGAGTTTCCTCCCAATCTCAACCTCCGATCGCGACTCCCGCTTTTCGCGCCTTCGTATCCCGAATCTCCTCCTCTCTCCGTCAAGCCTTCTCACAGCGCCGTCCATGGTACGAACTCATCGACCGTTCCTCAATTTCACGACCAGATAATCTCTCCGAAGCATATTCACGGATCCGCAAGAATTTCACATACTTCCGTGTCAATTACCTAACCCTAATCGTTTTCGCCCTCGCAATTTCCCTCATCACACATCCATTTTCATTGCTTGTTCTTCTCGGACTCCTTGCATCGTGGTCGTTTCTCTATCTCTTCCGTCCTTCCGATCAACCTGTTGTTCTCTTCGGCCGCACCTTCGCCGATCGTGAAACCCTAGGGATCCTCTCTTTGCTCACGATCTTCGTAGTTTTCCTCACAAGCGTTGGATCGTTGTTGATTTCTGCTCTTATGGTTGGATTGGCGATCGTATGTGCTCATGGCGCGTTTCGTGTTCCGGAGGATCTGTTTCTTGATGATCAAGAAGTGACTAGTTCAGGATTCCTATCGTTCTTAGGGGGTGCCGCATCTTCCGCTGCGGTGTAATCGGCGAGATCTGTGATCTGGTGGAGTAGTCTATTATGAGGTTGGTTAACCTGTTTTGCTGTATTATGATGAAATTGAAATTGTTGCAGATTATTTTTTGGATTCTAGATCCAAAGCAAATTGCTTAGGGTTTATAGTTATATGACATTTTTATGCTAAAGAGATTATTGTACTATTAATTACAATCACTAATGCAGTTTAGTTGGCACTTTGGATCTAAATTTGCTATTCGTATTTGGTATTCTTGCATTTGCATTGATAATTTTTATTGTTAGATTAAGCTCTGTTTTGTTGACAATTTTGGTTATAATAATGCAAATTTTGATTTTGTTCAAAATTGGTAAATCTAGAATATTCTGGAATAGACTTGAGTTACACGATTTATATGTGTCTCAATCGTGTACACATGTACGGTGTCGGGCAAATAACGTTTCTGTTGTAGTATGGGTGAATTCGGTTTAGAAAAATGATTTTCGGTTGTAAGAAGAAATTCTGATATGTTTCTTGATTTGAACTTGTAAGTATATTAAAGCCTCAATGCAAAGAAGGAATTTAAGCGGCTTTGTAATAAATTTTACTCTTTTAAAGTAAGTAGAATGTACAGCAAAAGAATTAAGGTTTGTTATTTCAACAAATCTGTGATTTGTTATGGTGAGTGTAGAAAGTCAACCGTTAATTTATTTATCAATGTTGGTGTTAGATATGGGCCTTAATTAGGATAGCAATAATAATGGGCCTTGTTAGTTATTATTATTAGGCAGTTTTTAATTATTAGTAGGCAGTTTTCATAGAAAATAACTGCCGTAATTGCAGTTAGAATAGGAATTAATTAATAAATAGAAGGGTGATTGAGAAAGAGGGTATCTAGGAGTTTAAGTGGAAAGGGACCATTTTGGCATTGGGAGGTGCAGACCCTCGAAGTTCTGCGATATCATTCTGTAATTAAAAGGGATTTTTCCTATTTCTTCCTTTATATATCAGTTGGTTTCTATCAGTTGGATATTATTACTAACTTAAAACAAAGTTGGATATATTACTTATTTTAAATTTTCAATCTTCAACTCTGAGAAGACAGATCCCTTTCTCTCTTTGAGGTGTGTACATTTGACTTAGTGCAGGGGTCGAATTGGATGCGATGCAATTCAATGCCTTGACAAGTTCTGCGCATTTTGATTAATTTAGGGATTAGTTTGGCAGCTGGGCTAGTTTTGTTTGGATCTTCAATGATGTTAACAGAATCCAAAATAGTTCTCTGTTTTTTTTGCTTTTGTTTCAGTAAAGAGTCTTTAGGGTATTGACCAAAAAAAAAAGAGTCTTTAGGGTATCTATTAGTATTTTGTTTTTGAGTGTGTTCGTTAAGGAGAATGGAAGTTGGGTGATCAGATCAGGCTGTGGTTCCTTTATAGATCCTGTGTAGTAAAATCTAAAGCACCTTTAGCTTGGTGGTGTGGTAAAATCACGTGGTCCGTTAAAAGCTATCCCACATGGCTTTTGGTCATCTCGCATTTCATATTGTGTTTGTGGAAACCATCAAAATTGAGTTAAAGCAAATATACAGGTTTTATTAGCATGTTTGGTATATTTGTATTACAGTGGATTTTTAGACGTTAATACGCTCTATCATATTCACCGACATACCAAACATATGTTAAGTTATCCATGAAAAAGTGATGTTACGTGCCGATGTCATTAAAGGAAAAATGTCCAAACAAATGATTACACTTTAAAATCAATTTCGATCAAAGTCACATCTATCTAAGAACATGTGTGTGTTTTTTTATTGCAGAGGTAAACACATTTATATCTGAACACACACACTTATGTGATGCAGTGCTGGTAATCTAGGTTACACAGATGCCATCTATGGTCAGAGACATTTTCCTCACACACAAGAGTATCATATATTTCAGTTTTATTTTTGTATCTTAAAGCTTCAAATCCAACAACCATTGTAACACTTGATAACCCATTTCCTTCCGTATATGATTGGAGGATCTTTTCTAGAAAAACCAGACATGAAATGGGTTTGTGGTCTTGTCGGTTTAGTAATGTACTATCATTGACTTTTTCGTATTACTAGATATTGCCAGTAATTCCGGTATCATCTTCATTAGTACTTGATGGTTTAACACTAAAGTACTTTTTAGTACAAATTTTACCAGTGTTTGCTGTAATAACGATATGGTAGTACTAACCCAGTACTATCATTCATGATCCAATGCATATCATGTTTTAGTGAGCGACTTTACCCAACATTTGTTTTTAAAAATCACATAATTTTGAAGTATACATTCAAAAGGAAAAATGTGTTTTTGACTATATACATTTAAACGCATAAAACCTGTTCTTTTTCGATGAATGCTTTTGAATTTGAAGTGTTTCAGCGTTAGAAAAGTTTCTCCCATATTTTTCCTGCCGAACTGTGGGCTGCACTTAATTAATTTGCTCATAAATCTCTCTCATCCACCGGAAGATATCTTCTGACAGTTTAAATTTTATTAATAGATAGTAGTGTATTTTTCTGTGAGTAATATGGAGAAGATTTTTAAGGTGACACATTTTTTATTTATTTCAGAACTATTTAATTTTTGTCTTGGGGTTGGTCATTGGAGATTTTGTAGTTGACTACATGTTAATATGTGCGACTGCGACGTCAATCGAGTTCATTTTTTCTTCGGATAAATTCAGTTGAGTTTATTTCAACGTGAATTTCTCCACTCTATTCATAACAAATGTAGCAAGAGAAAACTGTCCTTCACAAAAAAGGTAGAAGTATATTTAAATTCAAGATGTGAATGAGAATGCCATAAAGTTTGAAAAGTTCATATTAACCATCTAATTAGCTAGTCATTCCACTTCAAAAACTAATCATTTTCACATTAAGCTTCAATTTGCGTGTGAAAAAAAATGTAAATAAGAGGAAGCGTGCAAACAGTGAGGTGTGGTGTAGAGATGTTGGCAAGGAATGTACAACACTTACAACATCAGTTTCGGTTGCTAACCGTGAGTCAAATGGTTTTGTGGTATACCTAAGATCGAGTGGTTTTCTCTTGTGCATTGTGGAGGAGGATGAGGCGAGTTGAATATATTCGGCTATTATTAAGAGAAAAAACTTTTGTCACCCTGTCTTCTCGTGCGCCTTACGAATTTACCAAAATATCATTGTCCGCTACTTAAGTAGCGAATACATCCAAAAAGACCCTACCATTATAACATCTGCTACTTAAGTAGCGGAAGACATTTTTCAAAAATTACTTATTTTTATAACGTTAATGAGAAAGGGTAGGGCACGCGAGCAACTGGTAGGGTGATAAAAATAAAAGTCTTATTAAGATGGATTCATGAGCTATAGCTTTTTATTGTTGATTTTGAACTTGACTTCCACATGAGTGGTGGATTCTTTTTATAGTCCATTTGAGAACTTGTTTGATTTTGGTAATATCATACCAAATCGTATATGATCCAGGTCGTTGTTTTTTGAAAAATTTATGGTTGAGTTTATGAAGAGACAAATAAATAAGGTAGTTCACATGTTAGTGATAGTACCCATGTCTTTATCTTGCTTTTTTATTTTTATTGATGCACCTAATTGTATTAAATTTATTTTTATAAAAAATGAGTTGTTTGCCCCTATTAAAAATAAAACTAATCACTTAACCAAAAAAAAAAATTATCATTTTCATATTAACATTTGTATGAATTAAAAGTGTATATTAACAATGAGTATGTGCAGTGGCGGACCTGGACTTCAATTACTAGTGGGGCTAACATTTTTGCTCGAAGAATTAAATTATATTAAATTTAACAAAACGTTATAATAAAAATATTCGTAACAACTAGATTTATAAAGAAAATGCCCTATCTTCCATTTGTTGAAAATGAGCTAAAAGTACTTCATTACTAACAGGTTTAAGAACATCTCTTTCTATATAAGTTACAAGTCGATCATTTAACCATTGATCAGCCATCTTGTTACTCAATTGACTCTTCACATATTTCATAGCTGAGAAAACACGTTCAACACTTGCAGTTGCCACAGGCAGAACCAGAGCTAACTTCAGAAGCTTGTACACCACATCAAAGGTAGTGCACTTGTTTGTTTTCACAAGTGTTGCACAAAGGTCTGGAAGTCCTTTCAACTTTGCAAAATTGGGATCATCTCGAACATTTCTAAAATAAGCCCGAAGCTGATGGCGCACCACCACTTCCGGCACGTCCTTAAAATCATTTGGATAAAGTTCAACCATTCTCATTAATTTGTCTACATCAAAAGCTGCAAATGATGACCGTGGACTCAAGCATGCAACACATTGTAATAATAAATGATTCTTTGAGTGCTTGTGTTTCTTGAAGTAAGCATTGACACGTATAGTGGAAAGCACAAAGTGACAAAACACTTAAAGTGCCACAAGACACAAGACATATAGTGGAAAACAGACACGAAGCATTTAATATGCCAACTAGCCAAACAAAACAAAAGCCAATATAAACAAAACAAAATCACTTAATGCTTCTTCTTACCTTTTCTCTATGTATCAGTACCCTTCTTGGCTATTATAATAGTTCAATTCAATGTTCAAGTTCAATACCCAATTTATGGAAACTCAAATCATGGTTTCTAGTTCAATGTTCACTTAGGGTTCTGTTCTGTTTAATTGTTCCCCAATTATGGAAACCCAAACTCAAATTCAAATTCAACACCCACTTTCTATATCAAATCAAATCCCTAACATTATTCATTCAAATCTGATTCCTTTTGTTGGATTTATATTGTGGAATAATGTGTTCTTATTTCTTTCTTATGATAAAATTTCTTACCGGATCTGATTCTGCTGGTGGTTGAGGTGGTTCGTCGGTGGTGCGTGCAGCCGTGCAGTCCGTCGATGGTGGTGAGTGCGGTGCTGTCAGTTGGTGGTGTGGTGTGCCGCGGGCGGTGTTGTGCGATTGTGAAACTATCAATTGCTTTTTTGTCTCGTGTAAGAAGAAGAGAAGGTTGTGGAATCAGATTTTCACTGAGGGTATTAGAGTAATTTTCTGTGTAAATTTTTTTTTTTTTTTTTATTGGACTGGGCTGGTGTGGCTATAGCCACACCTAGCCTTACACAGGTCCGCCCCTGAGTATGTGATGAATTATTTACTAAGTTCTTCTCAGTTTCAACTACTTGAATAACAACTTTTAGGGTTGATGATTTCATGATCTATGAGGTTGTTTCTTTTATTTTTCTACGATGTGCAAATGAAGATCCACCGCTCATCATGTTCTCATACATATCATGTGTGTTTGTATCACTCATTCTGGAGAAGGACCCATCTAAGATTAAGGATGCTAAAAGTCCCGCTTTAGGCCTTTAACAATTTTTTTAACTAGACTGGTTAGGTGCCGAGAGCGCTCGTTTAATATTGTGGTGATCCATGCTTGTCAATTTATTTTTTAATAGATCAAATGCACCCGAAAAGTCATGTGTAGTAGTGATTTAAGGTGAAATTCAAAGATTTTAAATATATTTTTAGTTTGTGTGGTGGATCTGTGTTGATGTGTCAATTAAAGTTTTAATATAATTGATATTTAGAAGATAAATGTCCGACCCCTATAATTTCATAATCCAATTTATAATTTACTCGTTTATCAATTGGCGATATTTTTCATTCTTCAATATTTATAAAAGATTTTACGATTCAAAAAGTTTGAAAATTTTAATTTACATTTAATAAATTAATTTTTGTACTTTAATATAAATATATGAATTGTAATAAACTGTTTCTTTACTACTTTTAAAAATAGTGACGTTGTCAAAATTAAATTTATGTGGGTTGGTTTGGATGTACAAACGCTCCACTCCACTGAAATGGCATACACAGACACAGCACACAGGTTGGAGAATAAACGGCATTGTTCTCCATAGTTATATATGAAAAAACGACAAGTATAAGGACAGAGAGTAATGTGCTTTCTGTGAAGCTGCTGGTGTGTGGACCAATATCCATGAAGGACATGAACGAACTTGATGACTATTGTCACTAATTATGTACCACACAAACAAGACCCCTCTTGGCCTCTTCTATATGAAGTATCAATACTTTCATTGTTTGTTTTCCTAACTTGTCTTCTCACTTTTTTTAAACTAATTTGCCTTTTCTTTTTTTTAAAAAAATTAAAAAAGTAAACACGAATTTGGTCTCTCGTAATTTTCTCGTCGCTAAGTATAACAGATGATACGTAAATACAATCAATCACATTTTTATAGGGAGAAGAATTAGTCTTTTTTGACTTAAAATTAATAGAAAGACTAATTTATTTTGTATATGATTAGAGATTACTTTAGGTATTATTTATTGTTTGAAATTGAATTGATTTGCAAGAAAGACACACTTCCTTTGGTGATCTGCAAATATTCTATCGAATCTGCAAATATTAACATTACACCCAAAAAAAAACAAAGAATTGATTTGTAATAAAATTGTGAGAAACCAAATAAAATTTGTTGGCGAATAAAAAAAGTTGAAATCAATCGTATTTACCATGTTATGGAAATTTATTAAACAACTAAAATTTTTCTTTGTAAATTTTACAAAAAATTGGATTTCCTCATCCAAACACACTCTTAGGTGAGACAATTTTATGATTTATTTATGATTAACAGTAATAGATTTGAATGTAACCTTGAAACTTTAACTACCTTAAATTTTTTGAAAAAACTCTGTTGGCACGTTCATACTTGATGGAATGATCGAAGTGGATTTTCTGCAATAATTACGCAAGATGTAATGAATGATCTGAACTGTTCAATTTTGTAATGTAAAACCGAGTTTATAATCTAAACTGTCTAATAAAAATGCGTCTAAACTATAATCCAAATGATTAATCTTTGTAACTATTTACAAGAAGTCCAACTTTACACTCAAAAATGTTATGTCAACTACACAAGTCAATATGACTCCATTAGTTAAAAAATATAAAGAAGAAACTACATGAGACAAACAATTAACTTTAGTAGTTTCTAAGACAGTGACCGATTTGAATTAATGAATCAAGATAAATTAACTTTGTATTTTAGTCAATTTAATGTCAAAGCATAGTCATTTGACCTTTGATACGAGGATTTAGAGTTTAGACTTTAGACTATGTGACCACATAATTCCCAAACTGCAGGAACATACATGCATCTAAACCAAGCAAGCAAGGTATGAGAAGTGCCTGAAGTGGAAAAGGGTGGTTGAGTCATTTTATCCTATTTGTAATTTTCTATCGGAAACTGAACATTGCAGAACTGGGTTGGCCCTACACTGTTTGGATAGAACAAATAACTAGCCGTTGGAACTTTGGGGTTCGGACATGCAATTAAAGGATGTGTTTCTTTCTTTTATTAGTATCATCTATATGTAGGGGTGTGCAAAAAATCAGGTTAACCATAACCAAAGTACTAATTAAATCAAATCCAATTTTAATAATCAAATCCATTTTATAAGAAAACCACACCAAATCCAATAAAAAAAACCAATTGTAAACCATATCCATTTTTTATAAATGGTTTGTAAACCATATCCATTTTTCAAAAAATTTTGATTTCAAATAAAAGAAATTCCAGAGTTTTTTTCGGAAAAAATTTTTGTAGGGAAAAAAAGTTCCCAAGTTTTCTGGAAAATGTTTCATATTTTACCGGAAAAAGAAGTTTCCAATTTTTTTCGGAAAAAAAGTCCTCGATTTTTCCGTAAAAAAATTCTTGATTTTTTGCCGGAAAAAAGTCCCCAATTTTTCCGGAAAAAAGTTTCCGGTTTTTCCGGAAAAAAAGTTTTCGATTTTTTCCGAAAAAAAGTTCTCGATTTTTTGCCGGGAATAAAAGTCCCCGATTTTTCCGGAAAAAAGTTTCCGGTTTTTCCGGAAAAAAAGTTTCCGATTTTTTCCGGAAAAAAAGTTCTCGATTTTTTGCCGAAAAAAAGTTTCCGATTGTTTCCGGAAAAAAAGTTCTCGATTTTTCTGGAAAAAAGTTTCCGGTTTTTCCGGAAAAAAATTTCTCGATTTATCCGGAAAAAAGTTCTCGATTTTTTGCCGGGAAAAAAAGTTTCCAATTTTTCCGGAAAAAAGTTTCCGGTTTTGCCGGAAAAAAAGTTTCCGATTTTTTCCAGAAAAAAAATTCTCAATTTTTCCGGAAAAAAGTTACCGTTCTTTTTCGGAAATAAGTTTTTGATCTTTTGCCGGGATAATAAAAAAATTAAAATGAAAAGGAAAAAATTGATTTAAAATTAGTTCAAGTAAGTAACCAAATTATTATTACGAATTGGTTATTAATTGGTTTTAAACCGTTTATAAACCATATCCAAATTAGTTTTATATAATAACCAATGTTTATTAAAATGATTTTGGATCTTAAACCAAACCATAAATTTGGAGTGGTGTGGTGTGGTTTTTAAACCATGCACACCCCTATCTGTATGTGTATCTCCTCAACACTCAACATAATAAAATAAACTCAACAAAATAAAATAGTGCACGATTGTAATATTGATTTAAACTCATTGAAATATTTACTTTCAAAAACAATATAATATTTGATATATAAATTATATGCATCAATTATTTAATTAATCTAAAAGGTGAAATTTTATTTTTAATATTGATCGGAGAGGGTATATGTTTGCAGTATATTGTGGTCAGTTCAAATATACTTTATAATAACATGAATTAAATCTTCTCTTATTTTGTATTTTTTTTTCATCTTTTTAGTTATAATCTATCCGTTGATATTCGCATAAAAGAAAATTAATACTAGTAAAGAAAGAAGTCCAAAAAGAGAAAATGTGTGACATCTAAAGATTAAGATTAACTTAGATATTGAGCTCAAACAGATAATGAATTTCCTCTAAGACGAATTATTTGGGAGAACTTGAATTTGATTCTTAATATAAAAAACTTTTGGTCAAACTTTACTTATCTTACGACTGAATTTTAGATTACCCAACCCCTTCTCCTAAAAATGAAAAGGAGGAAAAACACATGAGAGGATTCAGATTCATACTAATATTCAAATATTATATTACGGCTATTTACCCAAAACAAAACTAGCCGTTTGTGTTTGTAATAAGAAGCAAGAAGAGGCTTTCTTTGTAGTTTGTACCAATCCACCTGACAATTTGTTTACACAATTTATGCTCTCTCTCTCCCTCTCTCTCTCTCTCTCTCTCTTCCCAACACAAGATTCCTCAATACCCCGCGCCCCACTCACTCATTCATATGACCAACATCACGTGCTTCTTCTCAGTTTGTTCCTGTTTTCTCTCTCTTCCCCATTACATATTCATCATCCATAACTCTTCTTCTACTGTTTCATTTCTATGATCTATTATTCTCACACATCACACTCTCTTCTCTAACATTACAATAACAGTGTCTTTATGGACACTTCTACTACAGAGAAGAACAACAACAACACTCACCAAGTAATAATAATCACTTTCACTCATAATCTCTTTTCTCTTATTCTATTTAACTTCATTTCTTACTCCATTCATTGCTCTAACTCTTTTATTTTTTGACAATGACCCTTTTCAGATTTTGCAATTTGGAATGAAAAATGCAGCAAAAAGACACAATTGTTACACCAACCCACTTCATTTTTTCAGGTTATTTTTCATTTGCATCTTCTGGGTCAATTTTTTATGGCTTCCTATGAAACCAGTTTTGTGTGAAGAGCGTTGGGATGGAGTTGTTGTAACACAATCAAATTTCTTAGCACTTCAAGCTTTCAAAGAAGAGTTAATTGATCCAAAAGGGTACCTAAAAACATGGAATGATAGTGGCTTTGGAGCTTGTTCTGGTGCTTGGGCTGGAATTAAATGTGCTCAAGGACAAGTTATTGTAATTCAGCTTCCATGGAAAGGATTAAAGGGTAAAATCACTGAGAGAATTGGTCAACTTGAAGGTCTTAGAAAGCTAAGTCTTCATAATAATCAAATTAGTGGTTCAATCCCTTCATCATTAGGACTTTTAATCAATCTTAGAGGAGTTCAACTCTTCAATAATAGGTTAACAGGTTCAATCCCTCCTTCATTAGGTTATTGTCCTATGCTTCAATCTTTAGATTTTAGTAACAATTTGCTCACAGGTATAATCCCTGAGAGTCTTGGAAATGCCACTAAGCTTTATTGGCTTAACTTGAGTTTCAATTCATTGTCTGGTTCAATACCAACTAGTTTAACTAGCTTGAATTCTCTCACTTTCATATCTCTTCAACACAATAATCTTTCAGGTTCTATTCCTAACTCATGGGGTGGTAGCTTGAAAAATGGATTCTCTAGGCTTCAAAATCTTGTATTGGACCATAATTTCTTGACTGGAACAATTCCTGCTTCTTTAGGTAAATTAAGAGAACTTAGAGAGATTTCTGTTGGTCATAACCAATTTAGTGGTCACATTCCTCAAAGTATTGGAAACATTTCAAATCTTAAACAACTTGATTTTTCATCGAATAATCTCAGTGGAGAAATTCCCATTTCTTTTGATAATCTAGATAGTCTAAATTTCTTCAATGTTTCTCATAATAACCTTTCTGGTCCTGTTCCAACCTTACTAGCACAGAAGTTTAACTCGAGCTCATTTGTCGGAAATATTCAACTATGTGGTTATAGTCCTTCGACTCGATGTCCCTCTTTAGCTCCTTCTGAAGTACCTGCAGCACCTTCTGAAGCACCGAAACACCGCCATCACAAGAAACTAGGTACAAAAGACATAATCCTCATAGTAGCAGGAGTGCTCCTTGTAGTCCTGATAATAGTCTGCTGCATCCTTCTCTTCTGTCTATTCCGAAAAAGAAAAACATCGAATGTCGAGGGTGGACAGGCTACAGCGAGAGCAGCTGCTGCTGGCAGGACAGGAAAAGGAGTCCCTCCTATCAGTGGAGAAGTTGAAGCGGGCAGTGACGCTGGAGGCAAACTGGTCCATTTTGATGGACCATTGGCTTTTACAGCTGACGATCTCCTCTGTGCAACGGCCGAGATAATGGGAAAGAGCACATATGGAACAGTGTATAAGGCAACACTGGAGGATGGTAGTCAAGCTGCCGTGAAACGATTGAGGGAAAAAATCACAAAGAATCATAGAGATTTTGAATCTGAAGTTAATGTTCTAGGGAGAATTAGACATCCAAATCTTTTGGCATTGAGAGCCTATTACTTGGGACCTAAAGGAGAAAAGCTTCTGGTTTTTGATTACATGCCTAAAGGAAGTCTTGCTTCTTTTCTACATGGTATGTCTAATGTAAAAGCGTTGTCATAATCATGCATTTTTTTTTTCCTTTCCTTTCCTTTACTTATGAACTCAAGTGTTTTCTGTTTTTCTGCAGCTCATGGACCTGAAATACGAATTGATTGGCCAATAAGGATGAACATAGCACAGGGCATGGCTCGTGGCTTGTTATACCTACATTCACATGAGAACATTATACATGGGAACCTAACTTCAAGCAATGTATTGCTTGATGAGAACACAAATGCAAAAATAGCAGACTTTGGTCTATCAAGGTTGATGACAACTGCGGCTAACTCAAATGTGATTGCTACTGCCGGAGCATTAGGATACCGAGCTCCCGAGCTATCGAAGCTGAAGAAAGCAAACACAAAAACTGATGTATACAGTCTTGGTGTAATCTTGTTAGAACTCCTAACAAGGAAGCCACCTGGTGAGGCAATGAATGGTGTTGATTTACCTCAGTGGGTTGCCTCTATTGTTAAAGAGGAGTGGACAAATGAGGTTTTCGATGTCGATTTGATGAGAGATCCATCAACAAATGGTGATGAATTGTTGAACACTTTGAAGCTTGCTTTGCACTGTGTTGATCCTTCTCCATCAGCACGGCCAGAAGTTCAGCTGATACTTCAGCAGCTAGAAGAGATTAGACCACAGATATCATCAGCCATTTCTAGTGATGAAGGAGCTATCCCTTCCACAAGTGAATAAATTGCATCATGTTTTGCAATTTTTTATTTTTGTCTCTCCTTAGTTTAGATGATCATTAGGATAGTATTCTGTTATTCTTTCATTCTTATATATTAATTAAATTTTTTGCCTGTTTGAGTGTATGTACATACTGATGTGTGTTTTGATTGAGTGAGTGTTTCCTCTTTAATTAACACTTCATCGTTTCATAATGGAAACTAGTTGTTCAACTTGCTCCTACTCTCCCCACTTTTTTAATGTTTCTTCACATATGAAAACAATGCAATAATTTCTTCACATCCTCTTTTACAGTTGAAGTTAAGTAAGTCTGAAACCATGACAATTTTTTTTTACTGAAATAGATTCATTGCTTACCATTATAATCATGTAATCTAAGAAAAACATTTGGGCAAAAAAACATATCTATGGAATGATGGAAAGACAAGCAACTTGGCATCATATAATATTAGCTAAGGAGTGAACAACCTAATTACCTTCTCTCCTAGAAGAACAAACTGAAAAATTAACAGAATTAGGCATAATATCACTGTACTTTTGAAGTATTAAGCCAAACTTAGAAATAGAGTGCGTCCACATTTTGGAGGTCTTGATCCTGAGCTCACCACAGAGCCATCACCAACGTCTCCCACTAACGAACCATCACCAAGGGGTGATGTGATACCAACAACATAAAGCAGCCATAGCCAAACCAGTATTGTACCCAAGAATAGCACCATGGCTGGAAACTTGCCCAGCACCAGTTTTACCCCTTTATCCTCCTCCTTGGTACTTTTTTCCTACTACAACCGGAAACTGAGCTATATTCGACGAAGCCAACGCACTTAGCGACCTCACACGCCCTTCCAGACCAAATTATGTCTAGCGGCCCGCCCATACATGACAAATTTCCTGTCCTGATCAGTTGAGGAGGGCAAGAACAAGGAATATAACCTCTCTAGCTGAGTTTAATTGCTGAAATAAAGCAGATTGTATGGCACCCAAATAACCCCCTCATGCTGAAACCATGATTATTCAGAATACCAAATCTTACCGTTATACATACATACATATATGAGATACTACTATATGGAAAGGTGCCGATTAAGTCTTCACCCTAAAGAAATGCCATTGATTTATTACATACAAAAAAAATTCAAAATTCATCCAATTAACTAATTTAATAATATATTCTGGAAAGAAGAGAATTATATAAGAATGGCTTGCAATGATAGAAGCTATCTACGAAGATTGTGGAGACCACGATAAGTCAAGACATTTCCACATTGAAACATTGAACGTCATCAGACAATAATATATGCTGCATGTACAACTCTGGTTAGTTAAAATTATGTTCGCAAAATGTTCAAAGTATCTTTATACTAAATAAGCTTAAACCTAATGAAATAAAAATCTAGAGAGTGGCATAAAAAGGATGAAAACAAAAATTTACAGCCAAAGTACATTTTAGCTGTTGTCTCTTGAGTATGTAGATGTTTCTTCTGCAAGCTTTTCCCACACAGCAGCCATCTTCTCTGCATAGCCTGCCTGTAAAATGCATGATGTTAAATTACTGCTGTGAACCATAAATCATAAATAGCTGAGCAATCTGATTATCTGATAACAGCCTACAGAAAAGAGAAGATAAACAAGGGTTACCTGATTGACAACAAACCCTCGCAGCATGTTTTGGAAGTCACTTTGCCTCTCCTTGTCAATTCTTTCAAGCTCACTCCTATTATTTTCCTGCAAAGTTTACTTGATATTAATTATTTACATAATACTCCAAGAAAGACTTCATAGCATTTGGCTCCTAAAACAATTTTGTTTTTTCAATAGAATATTGATTTGGAATGGAATGGAATGGAATGGCATGACATGACATGGGTTCGAATAACAGAAAAAACAAAGAGACCTAGACCCCGGCCCAACCTAGCATCATAATTCAAAATTGATGGAAAAATTCATAAACCGTTCAAAACTCAGCATACAAAACGACCTTGACAAGTTCAAAATTAATAAAGGGAGAAAGGTGGATTGGGTACCCCTCGCTGCCATTCAATTCAGCAGCAGGGTTCATTCACCTATTTGGTCTATTGGGTTTCCATGATTGCAAATTGTGTGGGTTCATTCACGTCGTTGGTCTATTGGGTTCTTTCCCAACTCTTTCCAGAATTGCAACAACAGTTTTGTCCATGTTTTCTAACAGTTTGAGACTTCACTATGGAGTTGAGTGCAACAAGCCGAAAACTATGAGGTTAATATTTTTTGCACTAGGAAGCCTTTTCATTTTAGGCATATCTGGTAGAAAATAACCATTAAGTTGATGACTCATTTAATCGTCCTCAAACTCACATTCTATTCAAGTCTATAGGAGTCTGGAGTTAACAGAAAAACTTTTTTATGAGTTACCTCAATTTTGATGCATAGAGTGGTAAGCTGTTACAATTACATAAGTTAACTAAAGAATTTGCACCCATGGATATGAGATGGTCAGACGGCTTGTCTCTGGTTCACTTTTTTGCATATTTGGATGGAGCACTCACTCTTTCATGTGAAATTTTCAGGTATAGTATAGCCTCCTCTTAGCTTTCATATATGTTTTACGCTATCACTCACTGTTTTCTGTGGGATTTTGAAGCACTAAGCAACATAATAGTTATCCTCGGCTTTTATATTTGTTGTATGCTATTCCACTCAGTAACTTATGTTTTCTGCTTGCACCATTAACCTAGAATGGATTAGTAAATTGTGTGGACTAGTAGTGCTTTACTAATTCATTGATCGATCTGGTTTTTAAAACATGAGAGTTTACATATAGAGATGGAAATAGATTTAGAATTCAAATTTTGATGAGTGACCAAATCTACCATTAATTGATTATTTGATTGACGCATCCACAATGCATCAAAATATGGAAATTAAATTCAATGAAACATTTGATCAATCTGGTTTTTAATTGATGATTTAGAAATCTAAATTAGATGGCAACAGATTTAGAAATCAAGCTAATTGATGATTTTCATGGGAGCATTCAATGCAGCACTCAACAAAACATTTACAAGTCATTTGACACTATCGTGGTTCTTTTTATCTTTTTTCCGCAAAACTTATCTTTAAAGACAATTGCATTATAGACAGGACGAAAAAAATGTAAAAACAGAATCATTACCATTCAAATTTATTACCAAGGTGTTATGATGACAATACTAATATTTACTATGACAATATAATTGGATGCCATCGTTAATTATCCATAAGGGTAAACGGGTGATTGAAATTTCGGCAATATATCAAGCTCAGTCATGCAGTTATTTCTCCCTAGGCAAACAAAGACAACAAAGACAATAATCTTCAAATATTTGGCAAATATGGATGCATGAAATGCATGTGTGCCAATGAAAAAACAGAGAAATCAGTTCTAAAGAGCAAAAATATTTTATATGTACGGGGGAAGGGGGAGCTCAAATTTACAACAATACAGGGGAATCTGAGTTATAGATGCTAAGGGATAGGAGAATCCGGAAAGACAAAAATGTATATATATGTTACCTTGATTCGTTCATACTCTCTATCTGCACAAATTTTAGCGCTCTCAGTTACTCTAACGGCTTCCTTCAACTCTTCAATTTTCCGCATCCTAGTCTTGTCTCCACCAAATATTCTGGATGCAGCAACTTCGAGCTTCTCAATCCGTGAATGTAAAGAAGCTAGTTCTGATGAGAGTGTTTGAACCGTCAACAATGCACTTGATCGGTCGGAAAATGCATTGTTGATAGCTAGCATTGTCCCAAGATATTCATGTAGTTTATCCTGCAACATACATAAATTATTACTCATCAACAGAAAGATAGTTGGGGATCATACTCAGACACTAAAACATAATTTTCATCGTATATTATATAAAAGGTTAATATTTCTATAATAATAAGTAATTAGAACTTGCACTTACCAGATGTTTGATTGTTTGTGTATTCAGCTCTCTATATAACCTGCTAGCTTTGACAGCTGCAGTTGCTACATTTCTCATGTCCGCAGCTCGTACTCTCTGAGATTCAAATTCGGCTTCTTCTGACTCAAACTTAGTAAGTTTCACAAAAGCCAGCCCCAACTCACCCATTGTTTCGCCCATGTCTTGCTGAAACTTGACAAGGGATTCAGCCTGCAAACAAATCAATGCAGATAAACCAACAAAATCAACCCTAGCAATGAAAAAGAATATAACAACACCATTCCAAAACAATTCATTCAATTCCACATGACAAAAATGGTAATGCAATTCTTAAAAGGAGAACAATTTAAACAAAACTCCATAAAACACAACGACACTAGAACATGAATGTTTCTCAATCAACAAAGTACCATATCATGTTGAAACCCTAACTTCAAACCTAACTAAAAGCTAATGCATCATGTTTGAGATCTTTTAAATGAATTGTCAAACCTGCACTAAGAAGACACAAGGGCTGTGTAGAATAGATCCTCCACAATGTGCCCTACCTTATACTACCATCACATTGTGATGCGGTCGTAGAGATATCAAAAACCATGATGTCACGGCCCATGTTGACATTGTGGCTGTGGACCTCTTTCTGAAACCCTAACTACAAGCCTATTCTAGAGCAAACAGCTAATGCATGCATCATGTTTGACATCTCTTCAATGAATTTCCAAACATGCACTAAGAAGCCACAAAGGTCTATCTACAATAGATACACAACGAGTCCTATCTTCTACCAACAACATCTTATTCCATTTTGGTAAACAAAATCATACAAACTAATAAAGTTTTAATTTTAACTTTAGCTCTAACAAAAAAATCCAAATTATCAGTTTATCACACTACCTGCTGAGAAACATTGCTAAGTTGCTGTTCAAATTCAATCAATTTATCCTTCTTCTCCATAAACTCCCTATCTTCTTCAACAACCAATGGCTTAGCAGCACCCCAATCATTAGTAACAGATTGTTTCAACTCCTTGAAAATCCTAAGCAAATCCCTCCCACTCTTAGCAGGCTGAGTAACATCATTCAAATCAACCGCCACACTCTCCGAACCAAACAACTGCCGGGGAAGCCTCACCGCCCCATCGAGCATCCTCGACGCAACATCAGTAGTCCTCACCAATGGCAACTTCCCTTGAACCTCCAAAAACAATCTCAGTTCCTCACTCTTTCCAATCACAGGGTGTGACCCTAACTTCCTCAGATACTTCTCCAATGCAACTCTCCTCTGCTCCACAAACTCTTCCTTCTGCATCACTTTCCTCTCCACTGAACTCTTCTCCGGCCTCACCGGAATCACGTAACCACGATACGCCTCGGATAATCTCTCCGACAACGTAACCACCTCTCTAAACCTTCTTCTTACACCGAATTCTGATTTATCGGTTCTCGTCGTGATCAGATAGGTATGGTAGCTGCTTCCGCCGGGAACGAGTGAGTTTGTTAGCTCTTGCTCCTCTTGCGGATCGGAAACTGAGATTTGCATGCAATCGGATTCGGATCTCGAACCAGATCCAGTTCCGGATCGAGTTGATTGTTCTAGGGTTTGATCTTGACCGTTGGAATCAAACGAAGTGAAAATTGCTTCAGCATAAGAAGGAGGATCAAGGAACGAATTGAAAGGTGATTTAGGACTTTGCGACGGTTGTTGAACGTTGCCGGAGGAATCGTTTCCGTTGCTGTTGTTGTTGTTGCTGTTATCGTCGTGAAGAGCTAGCGACTCCATTTCATCGTCTTGGGAAGCGCGAAGAACATGATCTTGATTCATCATTTTTTATTCGATTCAACAAATCAAGAGGTTTTGGATTGAACGAAAATGGAGTTCTGGTGTGTCATCGATTGGTGAAGAAGATGAAGATTGAAGACTCGGAGCGAGTTGGATTGAGTTATGACTCGGTGATTTATGTTGAGTTGACTCGGAAACACGGAATTGTTTTTGTGGATTTGGAAAGTTGGAAGATAATCACATGGGTGACACGGTGCCACATAATAAGTTGAGAAGTCGTTTTTTTAGTTACGTGTCACGGGTTTTGAGTTATGGTTTGACGTGGAAGCCAAAGTGTGATTAATAAAAAGTGATTATTTTTTTAATCTGTGAATTCAAATTCAAACTAGGTTCGTAAAAGCCAAAACTGGGGGCAGTGTTTTTGAGGTTTAGGAATGCTGACCAACTTCGAGTATAGCGTCACACAATCCATATGGCAAATGTTAAATGGATAAGCTGTTTTTGAGCTGGATTAGTACGTGGCATTTTTTAATGTTTTTTCTTTGCAAGGATTTAGGGTCTGTTTGGTTCAATCGAGAGGAGGGGAGGGGAGGGATTTTAATGAGGGGGAGGGGAGGGAAGGGGAGGGGAGGAGAGATCTTTTAATTATTTATATGTTTGGTTCAAAAGAGGGGAGGTGAAGGGAGGGGAGAGATTTTAATTGCAAATGTGTTTGGTTCATGAGGGGAGGGGAGGGATGATAAAACCAAATTACTTTTTTATCCTTATAATATTATTAGAGTTTCATAATTTTAAAATTATCCGCTATATAAATATAAAAACTCAATAGACTCAAAAATTTCACAAATCAAATTATATATTGATAATAATTTTCTGATCTTGATGATCGATCTAACCTAATAAATAATATATAAAATTAAACTCTACATAAAATTTAAATTAAATTTTAATAATATATATATATATATATATGGAAATTAATGTAACAAAACAAAATTTAAACAAAAGGAATAAAAATATATAAAGAAAGAGTATCACTGTTGACGTTAAGGATAAAAAAAATTGAAAAAAACTTAATTTCAACGTAAAAAAAGATTGCATGGAAATTTTTTATATAAAAAAAAAGTTGTATGGATATTATTGTAATACAACATAAACATATTTTGAAAAGAAATTAATATATGGATAATAAGGATAAATGTGACAACAAAAATTAGCAACATAAAAAAATACAAGGATAGTTTTGGTATTTTAAAATAAATATGAGGATAAGTATGTCATTATAATTAAAATTGTAATAATGTAGTTTGTCTCCCCTCTCCTCCCCTCCAAATCCCTCCAATTTGGGGGGAAGCAAAAAATGAGTATGTGAGGGATTTTGCTCCCCTCCACTCCCCTCCTCTCCCCTCATTAAAACTGAACCAAACACAATTAATTATAAATATTACCTCACCTCTCCTCCCCTCCATTTACCTCGAACCAAACACACCCTTAGTACAATATTCATCACCTTACCAAGAGATAGATAGATATTGAAAGGAAAATGATCTACGGACACTTTTTTTTTTGGTAAAAAAAAAAGGCATTGTTGGAATTAATTTAATATTAATCATATGTATAAGACATGCTCAAACTGAATGATTAAAAAAAACCATAATCATACTTTATAGCGGAAGCAGAATAAACAAACAAGCATGCTTATAAACTAGAATCTACGACATGTTGATTTATCAAAGATTGTTATTAGGAATACCTGGATGATGTATTAACCTTCAATGCTAACGCGTAGCAGTAGCAGCGAACCTGAAACACAAAAAAGTAGAGACAGACGACGAGCACCTGTTGGCTTGTGGTTCTTCCTCAACCTGGACTCCTTATGCCCTAAGCTCTCTTCAAATGGGGAGAAGAGGCGATATGCAGTGTGTCTGGTATATTGGGGACCATAGCCTATATATAGTGTGATGGCCAATTAGGGTTCCCATTATTCCGAAATGGGCCATCCTGACATCCACTCATATTGAGCTCATATCCAATTAATTAATTAATTAATTTCTAAATGGAAATCTAAATTGTCTTTTTACTTTATTTGATCACTTAATCAATTAAGGCTCCTAATTGATAAATAACTAATATAATTATATAAAGATATTTGCCCACATAATATTATTGGAATATTATAAAATATTCCAACAATCTCCCACTTGGGCTACATATCATAATAATTATATCATTATTCTTTAGGCGCGCATCTGAATGCTATTTATCCTTAGATTTCAACTTTACAATCTGGTCCACCTCATACATCAATAATGGGACCACCGCGGCTGTCGTCACTGACGTATAACGTGACGGAACCCCGACGACCACCATATCAATGCACTTGACGACATAGATCGATATGGATGAGTGGCATGGAAATTTCATGGAATGTGATCTCTGTATCATGTCTATTTCCAACTGGTCCAACTGAAGTCTTTAGTGAGATCAAACTGAAGTTTGCAAATCAATATTTGCACAAAAGATACAAAACTGGTTATAACAATAATAACCTTAAACTTTATTTCTGCAGAAAACATTAACCAAATATGTATCTGTATCAATACCAAAGTAAGAACATAACGAAAAAGAGGCTCCCACTAATCCAAGACATCCTTAGTGACAACAACCATATGAAAGACCTTAAGTGTCAAGTCTTCGATTAGTGAGTCAGCTAGCATGAAATTTATCTTTATATGTTCTATCCTTCAACAACTTATAAATCGATAAACTTCATAAAATAGTTGTTGAAACATTATATGACTAATTTATGTCATAAAATAACTTGAGTTGTCTTTCATAAATCTTTTACTTTATGCAACCGAGTGACATAAATGCTTACAGTCATTTCTTGAGTTAGAATTTCCATTATAAATGGACATCCAAAATGATCGGAGTCGAACATACTGATGATCTCCAAATTATTTGATCTCCGATATGTGAGCACAAATTATTTTGTTCTCTATAACAATCTTTATGGTTGCTTCAACGATTCAAATTTTGAATTGTTCAAGTATCTGCCAAATGATCTTATTATACACTATTTTCCAAGATCATGCATAAGTTTCTCAAAGCTGAAGCATATAAGAAAATACTTTATTTTCTAAATTTCCAGATTTTCCTTTGGGCAATTATTGAGACTTTTAAACAAATAATCCCTTAGTTTATTAACTTTCATGTCGAATCTACTTTCAACTTTATTGATATATCTCTTTTGTGATAACCGAATGATACATTGAGAATTCTAAGTATCAAAATGCCTAATACAAAAGAGGTGTGCCCAAGATCTTTTGTCACTAAATTTTAGTTAGTGACTTCTTGGTTTGGCACAACAATCATATATCACTGCTGACTTAATAAAATAAAATCGACACATTAAACTAAATTTGGATTACTCAGAATATAGAACATTCCCATACCAAAAAAAACACAGAGAAATACTCCCATTGAATCTGTATAAATCACAACTCTCTATAATATACATCTCAAAACCAAATGAGACAATTACCTAATGAGACTTTTGTGATATCATTAATGAGACAACTTACTTAACAAATAAATGGATTTATTTTGTTTGCAAACCATCTACTCAGTGTCTATTGACAAAAAGTTTCATTTGATTGCACCTTATTATGTTTCTTAAAGTTGCCATTAAGAAAACTATCTTGATATCCATCTTATTTAGCTCCAATAATTATAATCAGTAACAAGTGTCGTGACTATCCGAATAGAGTTTTCAAATCAAAATAGATATGATTTCTCTTTTTAGTCAATACTTTATGACACTTGACGCCCCAGTTCTTGAAGGTATTGAGTTTGATATTGAAGAATTAATTTCTTAACTTAACTTGAGAGAAAATACACTAATGTCTTTATGAGGATCCAAATTTACTATATAAATAGCAACTTTATGAATTGGTTTAGAACCAATTCTTCCTCAATCAAAATTGTTCTTTTGCCATATCTCTCCCCCAAACTCAATATCTTCAAGGGACTTTGTAGTTTATGTCTCAAAATATTCATTAACATGGAACCAAAATTTATATTTCTCAAAATTTTCAACAATTCTAGATTGTCACAAGTCATAACTGAATTGACTATAATAACATTTGTATTTAAAAGACAAATTGAATCTGTTGTTTTAAAACAATAATAATGAAAAAACCATAACAATAAAACAAAAAACTTAATTCAAATTATGATTCACCGGATTGTCTTTTAAATGCAAATATAAGTTAGTAACAACAATCTAACAAATAGTTGAAAAATCATCAATCTTCACCGACTTATTTCCCCTTAGATTGATGTGTCTTTCAACATCATTGGAATTTGTCAGTTTAGATCTTATTTTCTTATTATTCTGTACTTGCCCTTATCCTTTGAGATATTTATATAACGAGCACTGTTTTATTTTCTCCTGCTTCAACTATTTCTTTACTGCACACTTTATGAAATGGTCCTATTAAGGCATCATTTTCAACTTTAACAGTTATAGAATTAATTGGGCAAAGAGAAAATAAAGACTATATTTTCAACCAAGTTACCTGATTATCGAAACCACGACTCTTTAGCAAGATTAAACAGTTACATAATGTGCTCCTTATATTTTCTTTGCTCAACAATCTTAATGAAAAGTCATCTCTCCAACGAGAGCTTGTTTTTCGCATTATTGCTTTAGAAGCACTTTAATTTGAGCAAATAAAAAAAACATGACAAAATTATGTCATCGTAAAAAAACACCTCAAATAATGTTTATGGAATTCAAACTTTATGACCATATGACCTATGTGGTTTGGAGTATACTCTTTTTCTAAACTTGAGTCTCATTTTAAATTTACCGAAATGTGAGAGATTCAAGTTCCTCCATCCTTATCAAAGGTCTAAATCCAAGAACGTAATATTCTTCTTATATTCCTGAGAGTTAGAATTTTAATTCTTAAAATTCGAACACAATTTTGCAGATACATAAACTATATTAGTTTATAGAGAACATAAAATTACTCACCAAAATACCTAGTGCACCATTGATGTCAAACCATTAGAAAATAACTTCAATTGCTAGTGGTATTTTGTGATAATGATCAAACACTGACAATTAATATTGATAAACAATAAATTCTTATAATCGTCACATGTTTATCATTATAAGTGTGAATGTAATCCAATAAATACTTGTATGGTTTTACACTAACACGACTTTATTAGGCATGTCAACAAATTATCGCAAAGACATGCACATCTTTATTTGTAAATTGTAAGACATAACAAGATACCAAACATATCATTAATCCAAGAATTAACTGCAAGCGGTACTCTCAACGTAATGATCAAACATTGGTAATAAGTCCTGTCAGATAATGTGCATCTTTGACACCAACCATTACCCACATGGAAAAACTTAATAATTACCACACATTTACCATCACAGGTATGTAATTATCCGGCCAAACTCTGTCTTCCTTTTGGCCGACTATAACAATTCGCATGAATAATTTCACACCACATCTTTTGTAATTCTAACTGAATCAAATCTACACAACAGAGGTTACTTTTGCAACATGTTGTTTCAACCAACTCAACTAATATTACTGGACAATTTAATAAATTGAATATATATAAATGTAATTATTCGGCCAAACTGTATCTACCTTTTGACAGACCAAAATAGTTTGCATGAACAATTTTATACATATTTTGTGATTCCAATTGAATCAAATCTATACAACAGAGGTTACTTTTGCAACATGTTGCTTCAACCAACTCAACCAAAATCACCTGACAATTTATTAAATCAAATGGGAAAAGTTTTAAATTTACAAGGCACTATCCACGTAGGCCGTATTCCTTTATGATGTCCCTTCATAATCATGTGATTAAATGACATCTATTAATGTGAGGATAAATTCTCACTATCAAACAAAATTGGCATGAAAAAAAATATTCGAAGAGCATGACAAAACAAAATTATTGTTGAAACTTAATAACAATAAACTTAAACATTGTCATCACTCTATAAACCAAATATTTAATTTTCAATCAAATAAAATTGAATATTTATATATCACAAAAAATATTCATGCCACAATTGAGTCAAATTGATTCTTTAAATAAACAAACAATTTTAGAATGATATTTTCTAAAACAAAGAGAAACAAAACTTTATATTCTATAAATAAGTAAATAATTATAGAATCTATATTTTTCCAAAATTTAAAGAATCAAGACTTCAATTTCGTACATCCCAATTTGGATCAAAATAATTTTGAGAATCTTTATTAATTACTATTAAACTCCAATTGATCTTCTACAAAAAATATATGTAATAACCAAATATATATATCGGTACCAAATCATATCTTCATATGCCTTATTTCTCAAAATAACTTTAAGTACGAAATTAATGTGAATTAATTTTAATTTCAAATCAAACCAAAATAAAATTATTTTAGGCAATAAACTCTATTTATAACAACTTTATAAATAAGTCAAACCTTATTTGATTTGAAATCATTCAAATTTAAAATCAAATTTTGCGACTCCTAAAACTAAAAACTTATTACTTATAGTCACATCAAAAAACAAATTATAATTATGACCTACAAATAAACCTGATCAGAAGAACCAATATATAAACTATAGAATAGAAAATAAATTAACCCAATTTTATTTTCCATAGCTTTATACAAGCAAGTCAAAATCCAAATATGCTTATATATGTTTAAACTCCAAATTTTACCGGATTTGTATAAAGCTGTATACATATAAAATTATATGTTAATCCAAAATCTGTAGTCACAAAAGAAAACCAATAATGGCAGGTTTTATACCAAATTATGATTTCAAATAAATTAATATACAAAATCCAAAATTAAGGCAAAACTTTATGTTTGATGTAGAAAAGCTTAATTCATCAAACTCGACTACTTCATGCTCATGACCATCATATTGAAAAGAAAAAAAAAACACTTTCTTGTAATCTCTTAATTTTCCATAATTCAATTTGCCTTTAAATTGGGTATAGTGTGTCAATACTTATTTCTTAAACTAAATGAAAAAAAGTAAATTTATATTGAAACACAAAACCACCAAATATATAGATAGAATATCCAGATATCCCAAATATGAACAGTAACACATGGACTTTGAAACAGAAAGACCACACATGTATACACATTCACGGTAAGACGATTCATGATGAAAAGTAGCCAAATAATTACGGCAAACATAAATCATACATAATTTTAATAAATCAAACATGAAGACCTGCTCTGATATCACTTGTTGGTATTATTTTAATATTAATCATATGTATAAGACATGCTCAAACTGAATGATTAAAAAAAACCATAATCATACTTTATAGCGGAAGCAGAATAAACAAACAAGCATGCTTATAAATTAGGATCTACGACATGTTGATTTATCAAAGATTGTTATCAGGAATATCTGGATGATGTATCAACCTTCAATGCTAACGCGTAGCAGTAGCAGCGAACCTGAAACACAAAAAAGTAGAGACGGACGACGAGCACCTGTTGGCTTGTGGTTCTTCCTCAACCTGGACTCCTTATGCCCTAAGCTCTCTTCAGATGGGGAGAAGAGGCGATATGCAGTGTGTCCGGTATATTGGGGACCATAGCCTATATATAGTGTGATGGCCAATTAGGGTTCTCATTATTCCGAAATGGGTTATCCTGACATCCACTCATATTGAGCCCATATCCAATTAATTAATTAATTAATTTCTAAATGGAAATCTAAATTGCCTTTTTACTTTATTTGATCACTTAATCAATTAAGGCTCCTAATTGATAAATAGCTAATATAATTATATAAAGATAATTTGCCCACATAATATTATTGGAATATTATAAAATATTCCAACAGGCATAACCTAAGAAACAAACTACACTACACGGACACTCAGAGACATGCAAGCGCCAGAAACATCATCAAACATTAACCTTTGAGTTTTCTAGGAGGACTCCCTAGAACATGCAAATCAAGAGAGTTCAAAGTTAGACTGAAATTAGCTAACCAATCAGCTGATCTATTTCCTTCTTGTAACACCCCAAAATTTAGAAATAGTTATTTATTTAGAATATGGTTTATTTAGGTGTTTATGTGCTAAGTAAATTATTTGATAAGTTAGAATTTATTTAATTTAGTGAGAACAAGAGAATTATTTGAAAAATAGAACTAATTAAGATATATTTTAGAGATATAATTTAGAGATATATTTTAGGAATATTTTATGAAAATAAAAGATTAGATTTTTATGAAAAATAAGATGAGAGATTTTAGGAATAGATATTGTGGAAACAAATCCGATAAGAATATATTTTCTTCTAGGAAAAGAAACCTAGTTAGTTGCTTATAAATAGACTAAAGAGAACAATCATTAGGAGAGCAAAATCAGATAGAAACATGGGCAGACCTTGGGAGCTAGGGCATAGCACGAGGGATCACCAACAATGAAGCATTAGAGAATTTCTGCATAATCGAGGTAAGGGGGAGATTGTTCACGCACAGGGGTAGTGTTAACCATAAGAGTAGTCGAGGGGACCTTGCCCTCCTTCCCTTTTCCCTTATTTTTCTTTTCTTTTCTTGGTGTTTGATTCTCTTATCAATCCTTTAATTGTGTTTTGTTTTTGGTCTGCAATTTCATATTTGATTTTGTTATGAGATAGCTAGGAGTGTAGGACAATAGTCTCTTAGAAGAAAACTAATAAAAAGAGGATTAACTATATATTTCGGTCTATGATATACGTTGTTGGTTTTGATTAATTAGGATGTATTTTATTATTCAGTTTTCTTTGAATCAATATAACTACCATGTTTAAAATAGGAGTATTTAACGTGCTTCTTAGGGACTCAATTTGATTACTTTGAAATATGGTTTAAGTGGAAATATTAGGATAAACTTATTTTTTTTAATTTATAATTATAGACCAGTTGTCGATTCTGTCTTATGCAAAACATGTGGATTGTATATTCTTGTGGTCTAATTAATGAGTTGTGGTAAACTATGTTACAGGAGCATAACTCAATCTTGAGTTTAATGTCAGGTTCTAAAGAAACGTTTTAGGGTCTTATAATATAGATGGGATTTAGTGAGCATGGATACAGTAGGTACTATTTATTTTAAAGAGAGATAGTATATCCAAATAGGTGCTAATGTGTTAAAGAAAATTAGAAATTAAACTATCCTTTTTATAAATAATATAAAGAAATTTTCTAATAAATTTGAGAGATAGATTCTATTAAATTTTACATTGTGTTGGGGTTGTTTTGGGATGGTCTTAGTTGCTAGCTAGAGAAGTCAAAAGTTTAATTAAAAGGATTCAAGTGATAGTTGTGAGTGTAATCGGAGTTTGACTTAGTTGATGTTAAATTAATTTGGTGTTGAGTTTAATTGGTGTCGAGCTTATTTGGTGTTGAGTTTCTTTAAGAAATAAATATGGTGATCTTATTGAATAATGACGTTGAAGTAATATTGTAGCCAGATATGGCAATGAAGTTGTAATACTGTAGCCAAATATGGCAATGAAGTTGTAATAATGTAGCCAAATATGGCAATGAAGGAGTAATACTGTAGCCAGATATGGCAATGAAGGAGTAAATTGTAGCCAGATATGGCAATGAAGTTGTAATACTGTAGCCAGATATGGCAATGAAGGAGTAATAATGTAGCCATATATGGCAATGAAGTTGTTAGCTACGATGTAGCGATGAAGTAGTAATATTAAATACTAATAAAGTTGTAAATAATGTTGTGATAGTGGTTACATTTATGAGTTGTGTTAGTTTATATGTTTGATCGTCCCACAGGATGATATTTTTGTGTTTATGTTTTTCCCTATTCTTATGTGTTAATACACCGATGCTTGTGTGAATGTATTCTCACCCCTTGCTTTTTGTCTTGTCTGGCTTGGCCCTGCGATTGTAAAATCGTAGTATCTACAGGTTGTCGAGTTTCGAGTTCGAGTCAAAGGAAGCCCGCTCTGATTGTGACACTTGGGAAGAAGTCTTAGAGTCTAGTATATCTAGCTACTTTATTTTTAAAGCTAATGTATTTTATTAGAAAGGAAGTTACTATGTTTTATCTTTATAATAGTTTTTAAATAATTTCGATATTGGGTCCAATTTACAGTTCTTTTATCCGCTGCGTGATGTCTCTTAAAAGGAATTTTCGAAACAGTATTTTTAAAATTATAATATTAATAGTCTCGGGTTCGGGGCGTTACACTTCTCGCCAGATATGATTAAACTGAACATGCCAATTCAAGTTTTTGAGATAGCGAATACGCTTTATCAAAGTAGGAATATTTTCATTGACGTTGCAGTTTCCTGTTACCATGTCGACCAACACCTTCGAGTCACTTTCTACTTGAAGATGGGTAATCCCCTGTCTACGAGCTAAATTCTTTCTGATGTACATGCCCCACATCTCAGCATGGAGCGCATCGCAAGAGCCAATTTTACGCGCAAAACTACTCAAACAGTTACCATTGCTGTCTCGAAGGAGACCTCCACACCCTGACAGATTAATTGAACTTTTATGAGCGCCATCACAATTGAGTTTAACTCATCCTTCTTGAGGTTGTTTCCATCCAATAAAAATAGTATTTTTCTGTCGAGGCCTTCCATTCAAATGAGTTTGCTTGCATCTATTGATCTCTGTAACCATCTTGAGAATCACCTGAGTTGGGTTGTTGGGGCGGCGAAAACCCTCCTCAAAGATACTTTTGTTTCTCCACATCCACAAGTACCAGCATGTTACCATAAAAATAGTTTGTCAATCCTTATTGTGTGCTCCCGATATGTTCTCGAAGATCCTGTCCCTATAAGACAAAGACAAAGAAAAGAAGTTAGTAATATATTTAGAAGCCACTAGCCGGATCCAAATTTGAGTTGCATGAATACAATCTCTCAAAACATGGATAATAGTCTCATCATCATTTCCACAAGAAGGGCAGGTAGGCGAAATCTCATTCCCCCATCTGCTTCTCCGGTAGTTTGTTAGGAGGCGTTCATGAGTAGCAATCCACAAGAAGGTTTGGATTCTACGAGGTCCATTCCAAATCCACAAACTTTTCCAATTTCCCTCAATTGAGAGATTGTTTCCCCGTTGAAGGTTATATGCACTTTGCACAGTAAATTGACGAGTGCTTGTGCCGCCCCACCCTAACAAATATGGACCATCTGTATCCTTCGGAGCCGGTATAGCCACCAACTGGTTCACAATGGTATGAGGAAGATGGGTGGTGAGAAAGTTGTTATCCTACTCTCCCATGTCTGTTAAAATATATTTCACTGTAAGTGTCGTATCAATGGTTTGCTGAGTGGAAAGATTCATAAGAGAGTGTCCATTAGGCATCCATTTGTCAAGCCAGAAGTTTATTTGTTGTACATTTCCTACTTGCCAAACTGTGTGGCTTCGAAATTGATCCCCGACACTTTGTTTTCAAAGAAAATTATAATGCGGATGATATTAATTTTTTAAAAAATGTAAAATAATTATATTCAAAGGACAATGTTAAGTATAAGGTGTGTGTAAGTGAGATAAAAAGGTTGGATTCAAATAATAGCTAAAGCTTTTTCTTTTTGGTCTTAAACCACTACCAAATATGAATTTTAATTTTGTCAAGCATCAAAGCGATCATCATCTCCTTCTAAACAAAAATTATGTTGTTTTTCTCTTTTCTAATTTGTCACGAACCACACTTTGGATCTCTTTCCCAAATAATAGCTGGTACAAAATTGTAAAATATGAGATTCCACATCAATAAAAAAACACTAGTCACACCAACCAATAAATAATCCCACGCCAAAGAGAGAAAAAAAAAATAGAGAAAATGGTGTCATATATATACAATAATAGGAAAAGAAAAATGGAGAGAAAATAAAGTCTTGAATAACTATTGAAGGGTTAAAGGTGTCAAAATATAAATACTCATTGTAATTGTGTATGAGTTTGACTTCACTTTATTTATGAGTCAATCTTCACCGTCAATGCGTTCCAAAAATCAATATTGTTGTATTTTTGTTCTTCTTCTTCCTCTTTTTCCAATTAATACTCTCTAGTTTTAAATATAAGGAAAAAATTTACCAATACAAATTTATGTATTGGGTTCAAAATTTAAATTAAAATACATGAACTTTTATTTTTTGATAAGATATCAACTTTTAGTGATCAAACTTTTTTCTTCACATATTTTTTTCTTTCACCATCAGTTTAATCTGGTTTGGAGTTCAGTTTTGACATTAAGTGGTTTCAGTCCCCTCCCGATCACAGTTGCGGGGGATCGAATTGTAGTCCTCCATCAAGCTCAATTTCAATCATTACTAGATCAACTAACGATTGATTTCTTTTCTTCACATATTTAAAGAAGAAATAATGCTACTATCGAGTTAATAATTTAATCAAATAAAGAAAATAGTCTATCAAAACAAACAAGTCTACTTTTGTTTATTCTGAAAAAAAAAAGTCTACTTTTGTTTATAGGTCCAATAACAAATTCGTTCGTGTCTAAATATATGTTTGGTATTACGGTAGATGTGTCAGAATCACAGTGATCCATCGTGATTTTCCAAAAATTATACTCTGTAGCTTCGGTAAAATTATGGCGACTCAAACCAAGTTGCTTGGGCTCCGGTGGCAAGGAGCTCCTTCCAAGGACGTGCCCGGGGAATACCAGGTTCGATTCCCAGGGGGAACAACGCTTGGCCAGTGCGCATGCCTCTACGCACGAGCCGGATTAGTCGCTCACCTTTGGTGGGTCGGAACCGGTGCGAAAGCAAAAATAAATTACGGCGACTCACTGTAATTCTGGCATATCCAGCATAATACTAAATATAGGCTAAATTTGAATACATAGTGATAGAGGATGGATAGAAAAATTGGGATGAAGTTTTCAAATAAATTTGTCCAAGTCAAGCTACAAGATGAAATTGGTCCTCAGCTGAACTTTTTTTTTTCTTCTGAATCCCATATCGATATTTGTGGGTTACAACTTACAACTTTCAAATATTTTCTTTGCATTTTTCTTTCTCTCTCCAAACCTTACCTCCCCTCCCCCTTCTCAATTTTTCATAAATACATGTTCAAGTTCTGAAATATGAACGGGAAGTAAAGGAGTTTTCATCCTTCAATGATGTCCTTTTATAATTGGTTCTTTGAAGAGGTGTTGTCTTTTATCCGACAAATTAGTTCTCTTTCTCTCCTCTATAAATATTGTTCTTCATTTATTGCAACATTCAACCTCATTAATCCTCTCAGATAGGGCTGGAAATGAGTCGAGCTGAGTCGAACTCGTCTGAGCTCGACTCGACTCGATAGGAATTGGTTCAGCTCGAAACTCGGCTCGAGTTTGATGCGAACTATTTTTTCAGCTCAAGTTCGGCTCGTTTAAAGTTTACGAACAGTTCGGTTCGGCTCGTTAGGTTCAACTCGTTAAGTCAAATCACATGATTGTGATCATTTTTTTTGTCAAAATTTCAAAATTTAATCTTTAACCTTTTAAACTATTTTTTTAAAAGAAAAAAGCAAATATTAAATTAAAATAAAGAAGAGGAAAGGTAATGAAAAATGAAAAGTCTTTTGAGAAAGAGAGAGTTTAAAGGAGTAATTTGTGACTAATATCAGTACATAAGAAACGGAAAAATTCTTTGATGTGTCAAATTAAAAAGATTTGGAAAGTTTATATATATATATATAACCGAGCTAGTTCATGAACCAAACGAGTCAAACTATATATAGTTTATGTTCAACTCATTTAATTAACGAACTTTTTTTTTGACTCAAGTTCAGCTCATTTGGTTCACGAACCAAGTTCACGAGTCAAATATCGAATCGAGCTTCGAACTATTCACGAGTCTCAGATATCTCCTCTCTTCTCGCAACAATCTTCTTGTCGTTATTTTTAAAAGTTTGTGGGTAAAGGACTTCGTAGCCTATTGATTAATCATAATGTTTTTATTGTTGCTTTTTGATGATGATTGAGAGTGTTATATATAAGGGACTTTGGACCATGATAATTGAGAATGTTATAGTTGATCAAACAAAATCTCCCGAGTTGTTTTAAAACTGTGACACAAATGCGGTTTTTCTTGTGGTGAGCAAATATTTCACCACTTTTGTGGGTGTAAACAAGAGAGTTTCACCCGCTCTAATTTGCAACAAAAAATGGAAAGTTGGATTGTTTTATCTTTATTCTGCGGCAATTTTATGTAATTTTTTATTATTGATTTTGATGAAATTTTCCGCTTAATGTTTTATATAATAAATTTATTTTATGTTGCAATTTTGCTTCATGTAAAACATCCGTTTGAATTCTAAAACTCGAAACTTTTTCGTTTCAGATTCGAAAACTCAAAAATGCAAAAATACTCTTTGAATTTAAAAAATTTAGTAAAGTATTATTGAGTTTACAGGTAGTGCGATAGATTTAAACATAAATTCGTAATATTAGTATAGCGCATTATACTACTGTAGTATCCATATTTTTTTTTATGAGATTCGAACTCGACTTTTAAAATTGCAAAACTAAATTTATATCATTGAGCTAACACTTTGAGTGTTATCTTAGTAACAATTTTGATGAACTTGTAACAAGATTCTAATTTCTATGACTAACATGTGAATTTTACATCTACAAGAAATTATTTTGAGCGTGATATCTAAGAAAGTCCCATTTCAATGTAGCCAATAAATTAAGCACCAAAACTAGCTGGATTAGTTGTTTGATTTTAATTTAATCTTTCTAATCATTTTGGGTTAGACAAAATGTTAACGGTGGATTTAAAATTTCCCATGTTCGCACCCACTTTTAACTAACTATGAAAACGAAAACCCAAGAAATCAAAAAAAGCTAAACCAAGCCAATAACAAACCAAAAGATAAGCAATAATTATTTTACCAGAAAATTGAAAAGTTCTAAAAAAAAGACCAAGTACAAGCACCAGCAAAATTTGACAAGGAATTGTGTTTGATCTGTTTCTGCTCTTGTGTCAATTTTCAGCTGTCTCACTTAATTTTGTGACGACTTTTGTAGTACATAATTGCTACTAGTAGTATTTTTCATTCTTAAGAATATGATGATATATAATTAGAGAGTCAATAACAAACTCTAACAACTTTTTTTTTTCATGTCTATTTCTTTATTTCTTGTTTACCTATCCAATCCTAGTAATTTAGTTTCTCTATCTATCTCGTGTTAATATTTGTCACATGACTCACCATCAATTTGACATTCTTTTGCCTGTTTAAATTTTTTTTTACATTCTTTTGTTACTTTGATTGGTTAGAGATATCGCATATATATATGCAGGTCAAAGTTTGAATTTTAAATTTTTTACTTACTAATCTTAAAGAATGAATGTAATTAAAACATATTTACTTGATAATCATAAACACAAAGTTATCGGAAGTGTGAATATTGAAAATATCGATATATTAGATCAGATCTTCTTCTGTCTAATTACATGCTTTAGAATTTGAGGTTCTCAATGGGCCAAACCGCAAACAAAGTGTTATTCAACATGATGGCAAATAGGACCTAGTCAATTTATTTATGGGAGTGGTTATGGTGCATAAACTTTTTCTTTATGCACCATGCAAAAATAATGAAAATTGTTTAATGCACCCTCATATTGCTTAGCGCACCCCCCAAATTTCTGGCGCACCCCTAAAAATTTGGGGGTTGCGCTAAGCAATCTGGAGGGTGCATTATAAATCTAGGGTGTGCGTTAAGCAATTTTGGGTATTTATGCATGGTGCATAAACATGGCTTATGCATCATAACTTTTGCTTCTATTTATAAGATTACAACCCTAATATCACTCATCATGACCCTAGAGATTGAGCCTACACTTTATTTCTACACAAATCCGAATTAATGTCAAAAATCCATTATGATTGATCACACTTTATCAGGCCTAAACATCATCAAATGAATCACAACAACATAACTCAATTTTATTAAAACCAAAATCCACAATTGATTATAGCCCACAAAATATTAAAAAATATTTTAATAGTAAATTTTTAGTTACGAAATTATATGAGTTATTGTACTCATTCATACTCCCTCCGTTTCTTTTTAATTGTCTTTTACTATCATGTTTAGCGTTTCTATTTAATTGTCCTTTTTGTATTTTATGGGTATGATTTGTCAATTATACCCTTTTTTAATTGCTCTTATCTTTTTCCATAAAACCAATTAATGCTATATATTTGGAAAACTAATTTTTTTTTTAATTTTTTTTTTGTTGATACATAACATATTAATTTTTTTTTTTTATATAATATATTAAATTTATTGGAAAGAGAAAATGTGGGCAAAAAAATAGGAATTTATTAGGGATTAAAAGGAGGGTATAATAGGAAGATAACGTGCAAAAATACACTTCCTTAATTTGGTGTTATCTTTCTAAAAAGACAATTAAAAAGAAACGGAGGGAGTATTACGTTACGTTGACGCTGGTCCATCTTCCTTGTGATTTAAGATTATTAACAAATTGTACTCGTTCATATTACCTTTGGATACTAAAATAGACTTCTCCATGCATGTGTTAGCTTACATGTCTTTTTCTATTTCTATGCATATAGGAGATCCTCATCACCATAACTGTTAGCTTCCATGAATTAACGAAGTCAAATGTATCTTTTGTATAATAACATGCACCATTGTGTGATAGATTTCTATTAGAGTTAAACAAATGAACTAAAGGCCAAGTTAATGGTGTACAAGCGAGACAAAATTTGCACATGTATAAGCTTATTTCTACTAGTGGTTGCAAAGTGGGCCCGTCCAGCCTTGGGACTGCTCAAAAGTGGGATGGAGCGGACCAACTTAATTGTTTGGGTTCAAACCTTATGCCACCCCTTTTGTTGACGGGTTGACAGGCCAGCCCGCTATAATTATTTTTTAAATTTTTAATTATTAAATTAGTTATAAAATTATTAAGCATTAAAAAAATTTGAGGAAATAATGTGCATAATAGACCATTAGATTATAAATATAAAACAATTTTTAAATTTAAAAGACATGGAGAAAAGTTGTTTGATGGTTGAGATGTGAAAATTGAAAAAAATTGAGAGGATCCATTCTCGACAAAAAATATTTTTTAAGAGCACATAATAGAACTTCAACAATACAAAAAACAAACACATACAAAATTACATACATTAAAACACCAAAATAATCCACTTGGTTCAATATTGAGGCAAGAAAACATTAAAACAACTTTACAATACCAAAAACTATAACTATAAAGAACTTTTTAAGAAGGGAAAAAAACAATGAGTAAAAAAAGTTTTCATCTAAGTAAATAAAAAAGTTTGGATTGGACTCCTTAAGATGGCCAATTGTTCAATTTTCATCTAAGTAAAAAAGTTTTTAACAAAGGTCGTGGGCAAGCCCGCCCCTTTTTTAATTGGATAAGGTGGGGCAGGCCAACTTAAGGTACCGAGCCGAAAACTTCAGCCTGATCCGTTCCAAATGGCGGGTCAAACGGACCGGCCCAACAAACTTGGCCCATTTTATCATTCCTAATTTCTACCAATGAATCAATAAGATCAAATGAGACGTGATATATAAATAGTAAAAATATATAAATAGTAAAAGATTTATCTGATTTGTGTATATTCATATTAGACAAAATCATGAAATAATACACACTTAATTAAAGGCGAACCCAAAACTTTATCTTTGAGGCCCATATAAAATGTTAAAATAATTTATGTGTGCTCCTAATTATTTTTCTTTCTACAAAAATGTGTTTTTCTAAATTTGTGTCTATGTAAAAATGTCTTTCAATATTATGTGTCTAAATGACACAGCAAAATCTTCAAAGAATAATCACAACACCATATACTTTTAGAATAAAAGCAAAATAAAGTGATGACTTGAGAAATCGTCAGCTATGACATTTTTTAGTTTAATATATATGCTGTACTATGAAGATCTTATTTTCGTCATGTTCTCTTATTATGTGTTATAGTTTGCTGTTGATGATCCATGTTTGAAATGTGTGTGGAGACAGGCCACCTAATTTAATACCTTAAGTTACATTTTCATAAGTATCTCTAACTAAATTCTTGTTGAACCCAATCAAATCACTTCAATTCAACAATTTTTTTTATTAATTAATTTGCTACACTTTTTTCACATTCTAATACTGTATTATTTTATTTTTTTGACAATTAGTTTCCTATTAATAGCCACTTTAAATAAACAAAACCATTAGATTAAGTATCCTGAAGTAAAACAGGTGCAGGATACCCTACACTTTTTTAAGCCTAACATAATAAAAGCTACCAAACTTTAAACTGGGATAGTTTAGATAAACAATTTAATTTTTGGCATATAACAAATTTTTTTACCATAATAAACTTTTATGCGTAAACTATTTGTATAACAAAAGATAAAATTAAATTGATCAATAACGAATTAGTTTAGATAAAAAGAATTTTGGACCCTTAAGCAAGTGTATAAGAGTTCGATTCTTGGCTCTTGTTTGTAGGAAAAATTCAGTCAAAATTGTCCCACAAATTTCAGGATGAATATTAGTCATCGTTAATAGTAGTAAAAACTTCATACTTGTATTTAACCCAAAAATTAAATTATATTTATTTTTCTATAAACTTTTTTTTATTGGTTATATAAATTTAAAAGAAAAAAACTAAAATCAGCTTCTGAACGTATCATAAACTGTAAGTTGTTTTGATAAGTTCTTCTAAACAATCTAACAAGTGATAAAATAAAATTAAAAAACTCCCTGTTATTTTATAATAACTATTTTTGTAATAATTAGGCTCTGTGTTTTCTAATAGAACACTTGTTTTTGACGGGTATTACTTTTTCATCAAACCATTACCATTCTTTTATTTTTAAGGGCTTTATTTTCTACAACCACCTTAACAAAGAAAATGTCTAATTGGACTAACGCAAAATCTTTTTTTTCTTACTTTGGAAAGTTCTAAGATATCTAGTCTAGGGTCCCCTATAGTTTGGACTCATATGGACCATTTTTTTTCTACTACTAGATTAAATTTTCTTAAACTAGAACATTGCTCACAAGTAATTAATGAGTTTTCTATGAGATAAATTATTTGGAAGAGCCTGAGTTCGATTTTTAGTGAAACAATTTTTAATTAGATTATATTTATCTTGCAGTCAAATTTTAAGTTATCAGATATTATTTATTTTTCTGAAAAAAAAATAAAAATAAAATTGGATCAAATTTCTATGGATAATGGGTTCAAACTATATGGACCCTCTAGTCTATTATAACTTATAAATACATTCTCTATTTAATATTTAAGAAACTTATTTACATAGGTAATAGGTCTTAAAATAACTCAATTAACATTATTGAAGCTTATTTGTAAACTTGTTTAGCATATTATTAATTTCTAAATATGTAAGTTTCTACACCATATATACAAAAAAAAATCATGTTTTAATTTGCCTTTTATTGTAGTACCTATCAAATGTCATACTTAATGAAAAAGGAGATGAGAGAAAAAGGTAAATCAAAACCGTTGTTATTCCCTTGACAAATTAAGTCACAAAATAATCACCCTTTTTTGAAAATTCAACCTCTAGGTAAATGAAAACTTGAGATAGAAGCAAACGTTGATGAAAAGAAAATAATTAACTATTGGGTGCAACAACTTTCATAAGGTTGAACTAAGTTTCTTGATGTATCTTACAACTTTTAGCCGTAATACAACCTAATCTGCCAACCTTAAGACTCTAATCTTCACTATAAAAACCATTCTCTCCCACTCTTACTTCCATTCCAATTTGCAACCTTAATTAACCTTCATTCACACACATAGTTTTAATTACATTGTTAATTACACTCTAAACAATGGAAGCTCTTAACATCATCATCTTATCAATTTTTGTTCTCTTCGCTTCTTTAGCTAATGCGAAAGTTCGCGAGCACGAGTTTGTTGTAAGTTATTTTTCTCTACCGGTCTTCTATTTTATTTTATTTTTTAACGAATCAAAACGACAAGTGTTGATTGCTGAAACATACATGTGACAGCGAGACTACTCTGCCACATGCTGTTTTATTTGTTAGCTTTTAATTTACCCTTTGTGAGACTAATTATTTTGCATTTTTTATTGAGATAGGTTCAAGCAACTCCAGTGAAGAGGCTGTGCAACACACAAATGAGTATTACTGTAAATGGACAATTCCCTGGTCCAACTTTGGAAGTGAATAATGGAGATACTTTGGTTGTTAAAGTTACTAACAAAGCTCGTTACAATGTTACCATTCATTGGTAAGATATTAAGTTAGGACTAATTAGTAGGTTCATATTAAGCTTATTAAAAGAAAATTAGTAGCTCACTTTACCAACAAGCAAACTTTTGTATATAGGAAAATAAATTATGCTTAATGATTGTGATTTATTCATGAAAAAACAGGTTTTATAGTTACTTTTTTAGTTAGTTTTAAAATGTGATCTACCATGTAGAGACATTCCCTTTATTTTTTTAATTCCTTTTTTTCTCCTTACACCCTCCCTATAGTCTTAAATAAATATATGAATATTTATTTTTAAAACTATTTTACTTGAAAACATAAAGAAAACAAAATGAAAGATAAACCAATTAAATAAAATAACATCATTTAGTACTTGTAATTGAAAAAAAAAAACATTCTTTGTATGTTTTAAAAGTAAATTACACAAGTTTCAATACTTTTATATTTTTTCTAGTATCCTTAACTAGTGTCTCGGGGACACTAATTAACATGACTCTTTAAATAAAAAGTCAACTAATATAAATTCTGAAACTAACTTAAATTTCTAAATTATTTATTTAACCAACTGCATATGAGTTTGATTATATGCAATATCAAAGATTAATTACAAATGCAATTTAAAATCTTGATTGTATATTTTGAATGCAACATGCAAGAAAGGATCATATTATATAAGCAAATATTTGATGGTTTATTTTTGTTGACTTTTTGAATCCTGTATTTGTTTAGGCATGGGATTAGACAAATCAGAACAGGGTGGGCTGATGGGCCAGAATTTGTGACACAATGTCCTATTCGTCCTGGAGGAAGTTACACCTATAGATTTACCATTCAAGGACAAGAAGGTACACTTTGGTGGCATGCTCATAGTTCATGGCTTAGAGCCACAGTTTATGGAGCTCTAATCATTCATCCTAAGCAAGGAGATTCTTATCCTTTCACTAAACCAAAGCGTGAAACACCCATTCTTCTAGGTAATCATAATTTTACTTTACCTATAACATTTTTTTTATTAATGTTTCAAATGTAATTATTAGGTTTTTATATTTAACATAACCTATTGTTATAAACCCGGCGTCTAAATAGCTCATAAGTACAAATCATATAGTAACAGATTGCAGGGTGTTTGATATATTGGGCGTGAGTTTGTCACTTCTCAACACTTAGTGTGTGTAAATTTCGGTGCTAGACTTAAAAAAAAAACTAATAAAGTATATATAAACTATTTTTTTTGCCTTAAATTTTGTGACTTTATTTTTTTTTTTAGTAATTTCTTGTGTCCAACTTGTAAATTAATGATGACATGGATGAAATTATGGAATATGTTTGTCTTTATCTTTTTTGACAAATATTATGCTCATGATGGAGATGGTTTAATAGTGAAAATAATAATGATGATTATTTGTTAATTAGGGGAATGGTGGGATGCAAACCCTATTGATGTTATAAGACAAGCCACACAAACAGGAGCAGCTCCAAATATATCTGATGCATACACTATCAATGGTCAACCTGGTGATCTCTACAAGTGCTCTAGCCAAGGTTTGATTAATCATCTACATAGTAAAATATGATTAAATCCATCATTATTGAATATAAATTAAATTTTGATTTAAATATGATGTTAGTCGCATAAATGTAGCACTTTTTTGTTTTAGTTCCCATAAGTTTTATTGTTTGGGTTCAGTCTTTCTAAACTCAAAATAATTGTTTAGTTTTTAACGTCATATGTGGTCCAATATAATCACGTCATGTGATGTTACACAATTCAATAAGGTGTTGTTAATGACTAAAAATAATTGTTTTTAAATTTGTAAGGACCGTGTTCAAATAAAAAGACTTACATAAACTTAAACAGGAAAAATGATATATTTACGGGGACTAAATTCATATTTAAAATTAAACCTTCAATTTTTCATGAAAATAACAATGATAAACATTTTCTATTATTTGACATGATCATTTGGTAATGCAGGCACAACAATTGTTCCAATAGATTCAAGAGAAACAAACCTCATAAGAGTAATCAATGCAGCACTAAACCAACCACTTTTCTTCACAATTGCAAATCACAAACTAACAGTAGTAGGTGCTGATGCTTCCTATGTTAAACCATTCACAACCAATGTCCTAATGTTAGGACCTGGCCAAACCACTGATGTTCTAATCAATGGTGACCAACCACCATCAAGATACTACATCGCCGGACGCGCTTATCAATCCGCTCAAAACGCTCCGTTCGATAACACCACAACTACTGCAATTCTTGAATACAAATCATCTCCATGCCCTGCAAAAGGGGGTGCAAATATCAAACCCATTATGCCTACTTTACCTAATTACAATGACACAAACACTGTTACTTCCTTTAGTAAAAGCTTTAGAAGCCTTAGAGAAGTTGAAGTTCCAAATGAAATTGATGAAGATCTTTTTTTTACTATTGGATTAGGACTCAACAATTGTCCATCGAATTTCAACGCGAATCAATGTCAAGGACCTAACGGGACACGGTTCACTTCTAGTATGAACAATGTGTCTTTTGTACTTCCTAGCAATTTTTCAATCTTGCAAGCTCATAAACTTGGAGTACAAGGTGTATTTACAACCGATTTTCCTGCGAAGCCGCCAGTGAAATTCGATTACACTGGTAATGTGAGTCGGTCGCTCTGGCAACCGATTCAAGGGACTAAAGTGACTAAGTTGAGATTTGGTTCAAGGGTTCAAATTGTTTTGCAAGATACTAGCATTGTTACTCCTGAGAATCACCCTATTCATCTTCATGGATATGATTTTTATATTGTCGCTGAGGGATTTGGAAATTTTAACCCTAAGAAAGATGCTTCAAAATTTAACCTTGTTGATCCACCTATGAGGAACACTGTGGCTGTGCCTGCTAATGGTTGGGCAGTTATCAGATTTGTTGCTGACAATCCAGGTAACATTAGTTCAAATCCAACTTTGCATCGTGTAAAATGCACGATATTAAAAGTTAAATATGTTTTTAGTCTCTATAAAATTACGACATTTTAAAATCAAAGTAAGGACTAATTGTTGATAAAATTTATGTAATGACTTAACTTAAAATATTGTAAATTTTTGAAGGACTAATTTAACCCTAGATTTTACAATAAAGATCAATGAATAGGATCTAAATCACGACATCAAGGTTTTTGATATTTTTGTGGAAATAATTTAGGCCACACCAGTCGCATTTGACTGTGATTCCTTGCAATAATAAGGATGTGTGGCCACATTTTGAAACTTTGGTATAAAAAAAAACATAATCAATTATTCAATGTTTGATCTTATTCAATTGTTGTGATGTTATGTAGGTGTTTGGATTATGCATTGTCACTTGGATGTTCACATTGGATGGGGTTTAGCCACTGTGTTTTTGGTAGAAGATGGAGAAGGGCTATTGGAATCCATAGAATCCCCTCCTGAGGACCTTCCTTTGTGTTAGGACAATAATCCAAAATTATGCAATTTGACACACTATTTGTAATTTTATTTAGTTTTGAAGTTCATTGTTTGTTTCCCTGCATTGGGGATCTTTTCTCCTTTGTTATGTTTCATTCTTCTTCTCATATAGAGATAAATTGGGTTTAGAAAAAGATGGTAATGTGATTTCAAACACAAATGCTATCTCTAATAGTGTCACAAACCCAATTTATTAAATTGATACTAGTTTTATTTCTCTTTGTAATTCATGTTATAAGGAAAAGATATATAAGTTTTGATTATTTCTGGTTCTTTCTTTCCAAGTCTATGAAATATATATGCTTTTAAGATAAGACTTAAGATAATCGGACGTAAACACCGACACGACACCAAGTATGACATCGACATTAATTAACATGTAGATACGAGCAATATTTAACAAAATGGAGATGATTAAGTGTAGTTACATGCTTTTGTGTCATGTTGGACATTGAATTCCTTTAGTATTAATTGTTAGTGTTATATAGCACATAGTTCAATATTAAAAATAAAAAAAATCACAAGTCACTCAATATGAGATATGTAACGAGTTACCATAAAATATTTTAAACAAATATCTTATAAAACTGATACATTATGCAGGAACTGAAATTCAAATTTTACAATTTCACTTATTCATCTTAAAAGATGAAATTCTTACCACTTGACTAAATGGATTTTAGAGCCAATGTTTTTTCTGCGTTATATGACCAAAGTTAGTACTGCCTGTTTGACTATGTTTGGGGTAATAATGTAATATGATAATCACATAAGTAATTAGTAAGCATAGAGCATGCTTCTTAAGACAATTTTTGGAAAACATTTTCTCAAATTGTAAACTGAAATAATTTTTAAGTGAAGGTCAATATGGATACAACGACAGAAGTGGACATGTTACATGTTACATATATAGAATTCAGTCTAACAAGAAATCAAAGGACTATTAGTCCAAAAAAAATAATCAAAGGACTAATGCTTAGGCAAAATATGTTGGCATCCAACTCTTTACTTTTTCTCAACAAAGCCAAGAATTGGATAAACACATAAAGTTAAATTAATGTTTTTGTTGAAATCAACATTTTCTAATTTGGCAAGGCAAACAAAATTGTTTCTACATAAGTTTTTTTTTTGACAAAATTGTTACTACATAAGTTAAACTAGAGAATCACTAGTTTTTATGATGCGGGTAGCCGTCCTAAATATAATTTAAAAAATTTATTATAAATTAAAAAGTTATATATTTTAAAATGTGTATGTCAAAGTTTAGGGTTCAAATCACTTTTCCTTCACCACCTAATCTAACCATTTTTTGAGAAATACCTTTGAATATTTTATCACCCGATTTAGACTCTCTTTGGATTGATGGAATATAATAGGAAGAGGCGGAACAGAATAGAGTAGAGTGAAATGAAATTGAGCAGAATTAAATAAATATATCATTCCATTATTTTAGATAATTTATGATGGAGCGCCATTACATTTCATCATTTACCTCCCAAATTTGATGAACAAATTTAATATTAAAGTTGTGGTATGAGATGAAATTCATTCTATTTTATACCATTTCATTCAATTGTTATTTTTATAATCCAAACAATAGAACATTAATTTATTTCATCCTTTCCATTCCATTTCGTCACATTCCATCAATTCAAACATAGTCTTAGTTAGTTTTGATGTAGTTGAAAATTGTGATTTCGTGTCTATATTATGAGCAAGCTCACTTAGCAATAATTTTGAGGCCTACAGAGCAATGTTTCGGCCCAAAAGGATCATCAATAAGAGTTTTTCTTTTCATGCCTCCACATTTTCTCGTGCGTCGTGCTAGATGACCAAAATACTCCATTTGCTATATATTTAGATTGCAAACTCAGTTCGCAGGTTACGTAGCATGTATGTACTCCAACATTTGCCCCCTGGTTTAAAAAACTATTGTTAGCTATGTAGGTAGGAAACCATGGCAGTACACAAATATGTGTTCAAGCTTGATCTATTCGAGGACCTTTGACAAAATCGCAGCTTGTATGGTTGAACCCAAGGACGATGAAGATGAATTGGTTTGTTTATTTGATCCATAGTTTCGTTTGTGTTTACATTTACTTTTTTCGTTTATATTATCATTTATTATCTTAATTTCAATGTACTATGTTGTTGTTGTTATTCAAAAGTCCAAGTTTGATCTTTATAATCTAGGAGGTGTTTGGTGGTTAAGCAGCAAACTACAAGATGGTTCACTGGATAACTAGTGAACTGTGCGGGGTTTTGCAGGTTAACTGGCGAACTCTTTTGTTACAGAGTTTAGAAACAAAATAAGAAAGGCATTGAATATAGAAAGTAAAATTTCATCAAATTCGCTGGTTAAAATGCGAATTGTGTTCGTAGTATAGGTAGCAAACAATTTTACCCTTAAATTTTACTATTTTACACATTCGGTACCTTATTTGCAAGGGGATGAAATTAGAAATTCAAAGGACACTTAAGAAGCTCAGGAGCATGTATAAAAATCTCTACCAATAAACCAAAGAATGGAATAATTTTTTTTGACGATCCTAAAAATGGAATAATTATGTTGTAAAAAAAAATGGAATAATTATGTTTCCATGAAGTAGTGACTCATTAGTTCAAGACTAGAAGATTGATGACTCGCTAGTTTTTTTTACGGAAGATTGATGACTCACTAGTTTGTTATGAATAAGTTAGGAAGGGATATTATTGAGCCAATAGGAATTTATAATAATTTTGGCATTTCTCTATTACAAACTGAAATTAGTTAATTATCTTCTCACTTTTTAATTTATGTTATGTGAATTTGAAAAAAATGGCTATTGTAAATTTAATTTACAGTGCATATATTAATAAAAATGTATACGGTAAACCATAAGTTTGTTGTGAACATTTTCCTTTTAGAAATAGTGGGTGTGGGAAAAAAGTGAGAGTTTTTTGAAGAAAAGGATAAAATGCGGAGGTGTAATCAAAAGGAGTAGGGTATGTTTAAAAGTGCAGTTTCTAACCGGATTTGATGCTCCAGCGATGTTGCTGCTTCTATGGGGCCTTTTTTCGGCTTCAGCTTTTTGTTGTAGTGTTCTTTCTAGAAGTAAAAAAAAAAAAAACTTGATGTATTTAATTTAAAATTTCAACTAAATATATTAATATATTAATTTTATTTATATTTGAGATAGGAGTAGTACAATCATCCCCGAATCCTTACTATGGGATTTAAATAATAAATTTTATATGAACATGTTCTCTATCTCTTTTTTATTTTTTTCATAATAACATGTTCTCTATCTCTTGTGTATAACATAAATTTAGTTGAAATGAAATAATTGATCTTATAAATTAAACAAATCTCTTAACAGAGATTAATTACCAACTAAATAACGGTGAAAACTGAAAACAAAATTTGTAGGTGAAGAGCAATCATGTGTACATTATTATCCAAACTAAACAATTAAGGCATAACAAGATTTCAATATAAGCCAACTTTATCCATTTGAACCATGTACCCAAGAAGAATTTATTTTGCTACCATACCCTTTTATCGCGTACTCTACAAATCTCTTTATAATACTAAAAGTTGAGTTGCTTTTTCCTATTTCAAGCAAAAACCCTAATCAATTGGCCAATCATATGCAACCATGTGTGGTTTAGGGCACACATGGAATTCACATAAGCCCTAATTTAACTTAGACCAATGCATAAGTTACATGTGGAATCCACTAAGCCCTATTGCATAGATGGCAAATGGTTGATGTGGCGCAACTACTGTAGCATCATGTGCAGAAATATTCCTTCCATTGTATCATTAAATACAATATCAGTTCTACCACCTCCTTTAATCATTTCTTTTGGAAAAGAAAATATTCCTTTTGTCTTTTGCTTTACATGCATTGGTCAGTCTGATTGCAGATCTTCCTTTTAAAAAGCTTCTTCCATGTGTCAGCATTATTATGTGTGCATGAAATTCTATTTGAGAGCAATCAATCAAATACAGTAATATATTCCAATCCATCTTTATAGATGGAAAAAAAAACAGGCGCGCGAGAAAGAGAAAGAGAGAAAAACTAAGCTTCACCGAGAAAGAAAAAGTGTTCCGGCGGTTGACGGCGGCGAGAGAGAGAAAGAGAGAGCGCCGTGAGAAAACGAGAGCGGTGGTTGGACTAGAGGCGGTTCCATTCCAGCCAGAGATGGCAGCTACGATGGAGGGAGTTGGTCGGCGATGGGGGCGACAGATCAAACCCTCCGATCCAACATGGTATGCATCTCCCTCTTCTTCATAAATCATGACTCATAAGATCCAGTACACAGAATCACCTTCTTCTTCCTCATCAACCCTAACCCCCAAATTTCAATTTCTTAAATTTTAATTTCATGCTTTAAATTTTCAATTTCCTAAATTTCAATTTCTTGGGCAAATTGAGTCAATTTTGAATGCATAAATTGAAAGATGTTGAAGGTTTAATTGTTACCATTGAATTAAAAGGTATTTTTAGTAATGGGGTTTCAAATTTTCTTCTAACCCTTTAGTTTATTTTAGTGAAAGCTTTATACTATTGCACTATGTCTCTGTGTATTGTTTTTTACTCTGATTTGTTGAAATTATTTTTGTTGAATATTTTTGCTGATATGTTAAACATGAACGTTACAGTTTGAACTTTTTCTTCTCTGTTTTGTTTGGTGTTTGACAATGGGGGCGATGGTTTGATGATTATGGTGGTAGTAGAGGTTTATGGTGATATGAGGTTGAAGAAAATCTAATGTTAATTATTTTGTATGGTGTTTTGGAATTACATAGAATTTTGTTTCATAATCTGACATGTTTTTCTTTCTTTCCCTTTACAGTTAATGAATGTTATTAAGTACTAAACAAGCTGATTAAATCAAACAAGGATTTTGGTGTTCTGATCCTCTTTTCTTTTATTATGCTCTGCCTCTTTTTTTTTTTTTTTTTTTATAATCTATTTGTATGCCTCTGATTGTGCTCTGCTTATGTCTATGGCCTTTAGATCTAATTATAAATACTTAATAAAACAGCCCATATGGCACCCCCATCTAATTTGTCTGAATATTGAAGCTGAAATAAAAGACAAGAAAATCATGATATCAAACCTTATACCACAAATATGTCAAGGTATAATCAAGGATTCAAATTTATTTTATACTTGTTTCTTTATGTTCTTTCGTTCAATTAATTAGGGAATTTAGGGAATGGGAGAAGTTTAGAGTTTGAGGTTTAGATGTGGAGATTAAAGCCTTGGAAAGGTAATGGATATGTTCTTTGTGTGTTGTGGTTTGTCATGTATAATGAATTTCCTAACATTTTATTGTGTTATTTGATGCAGCCATTAGAGAAAGTTATCATGGTCACTTTAGGAAATGCGGTCTCTTAATTTTGTGTGTTAAGCATGCAAAGGTGAATGACTTCCTTACTCATGCATTTGTATTTGATTTTGGAAGTATAGGCTTCATTGGTCTTTCAACTCATCACCATTGTTTGAAGGTATTTTATATTTCACTTTAGTAAATGTGATCTCCTAATTCTGTGTGTTATGGTTTATCATGTATAATGAATTTTTTAACATTCTTTTGTGTTATTAATGAATTTTTTGTAACAATGGTGTGGGTTTAGTTTTTTAGTTACATTATCTTATTGTGTTATTTGATGCAGGGAAAATTATCTTGAAAGTGTAAGTCTTGCTCACTTTATAGGAGATGTAATCTCTTGCTTTTGTGTGTTAGACATGCAAAGGTAAATGGCTTCCTTGCTTATGCATTTGAATTTGATTTTGAAAGTATAAGCCTTATTGGTCTCTCGATTCATCACCATTATTTATTTTCCAACTTCTTTAAAGATTTATTTTCTAACTTTCAAAGAATAATATTAAGACACAGATTTTGAGTGTCCTTGAATGAATTGTTTATTGTTTTAACGGTCTTAATTTTTCTTTTCTCTTTGTTATTTTATTTTAATTTTTTCTGGTGAAAGGGAAGAGGGGTCATTGATCAAGTAACATTTTTTTTTATCTCTTGATGATATATAATCTTTGTGCAGGTTTTTCATGGGCAACCCATGCATACTAATGTTCCTGCTGCTCCACATCCTCCAGCCATGCGTCCTAGGGTGCGGGCTAGAAGAGGATAGGCTACAGATCCACACAACATAGCTGAGAGAGTGAGATTCAGGATATTTACATGAATATATACTAATTTCTGGCTATTATGTTTGACATTTGTATTGCAGATTGACTTCTTTTATTACAGTTACGCAGAGAAAGAATAGCAGAAAGAATAAGGGCGCTGCAAGATTTGGTTCCAAGTGTCAACAAGGTATGTGATTTCTTTAGCATGTCATTTTATTACAAAATATGGTTTTGCATTATTTGACTCGAGCAAGAGTGGCATTGTCTTTGGAGAGTAAGGGTTAAAGAGACATGTCAACTTGATACTTAATTTTTTATAACATTTCATGTCACTGACTTGATTATGTGACTTGATAATGTCACATAATTTATGGTTTTCCAATTCCGATTTCACTCTTTCTTCTCTTTTAACTTTGATTTTTTTTTTCATCCATGTTTGTTGAGTTAGCTAATCAATCTTCTGTTTATGTGTTGAAAAAAGTTTTCTACTTTTCAGATATTTGAATTGAAAAAAAAAATTGTTTTCTACAAATTGAGATGAGATTCTTTGTTCTGTGATTATGGTACTTTTTACAACATGCATAAATTTCATGAACTTATGCTTATTGAAGAATTAACTCACTCACAATCTTTGAATTTTGGTTGTTTTGAGATTTTGTATTTTACTGTTTATGTATGTGCCACTGCCACCCACTTTTATATACAAAGATAAAAGCTCATCACTTTTTTGTGTTGCTGATCATTAGGTCATGTAGTTTTGCTGGATTATCTCTCCAATTTTCAACGATGGAAGCCACTCACAATCTTAGAAACCACCGTCCCAATTGTACAAAATTCCTCATTAATTCATTCAATTCGCTGTCATTTTCATTTTATTGTTAAAATAAAAATACGGTTTTTATGAAATTCCTTTAATTTGAAAGCTACTCTGATAGTTTCCTTGATCAGCATAATTCTCAAATATTACCTGGTATGGTTAATTGGGGGACCCAGCAACTGTCATTGTAGTACTTGCATGCATGTTATATGGTGGTCGCAGTTCTTAGTCTATGTTCATATCAGAAAATTACATTAAATTTAAAAGTAAAGACAATAGTGCAAACATAGTGATGCTGCTATTCATGTTTTTTTTTTTCACATTCAAAATCGTCACTGTTATTGATTCGCAATTTGATTTGATTTTTTTTTTATGTGTTGCAGTTCGTCGCAGACGGAGTTTTTTCCCGCTGAATTGAATGAGGTTTTGACAAGAAAGCTTGCTGAGGATGGTTTCAGGTGTTGAAGTTAGTGTTACCACGATGCGCACTAAAATCATCATCCGAAGCTGTTCTTGGTAATTTGTTTCATCAATCCTCCAATTTTAATTACTTTAATTGAATCTGATATATGATAATGATGGTGATTAAGAGATTATGAATTTTATTTTTGTTTCATTTTTGTCTTTGTCTTATGATATATGATAATGTTTATGAATATATTATTTTTGTTTTATTTGGATTTTATTCTAATAATGTATGATAATTATTAATGATGTTTGGTTTATTTTTTTGTGATATATTTTTGTATTTTTTATTTATTTTGGGTTTTAATTTTGTGATATATGATAATTCTCTTCATTTGTTCTTCCAATGTTTTTTGTCCAGAAGGACGGTCGACCAGATATCAGTCGCCCACCGCCGTCAATCCTCCACCTGTCGTCGAGATGACATGCTTGATTATTAATAGATTGATATTCTTTTGCAGGAGATAGGAACTAAAAATGCAAATTTTGAGGCTATGAGAAATACAAATGAGAGTTTGAAGAGGATGAAGGTATATTAAAAATTGAATCATATTGAGTTGCACTTCTGATATGTCCATTTTGTTTGGTACTAACCCCAAATTCTTTTGTATTCTCAGCTTGGTTTTGGATCAAAATCTCATAACTAGCCAAGTTCAGCTTCCGTTGAACCACATGATACGGTTGTCGGTCAACCCCACAAGAAGCAACAGAATCTATGCCAAAAAGGATCGAGTCCACTGGAGATATTTTTTCATGATACCAGATCTGAATATGATGCCATCTAAAGATTGTATGATTTGAGATAGGCCTACATTGTTTTGGCAAGACTTTTGGGACAATCATTCTTAGCAATGTACAGGTGGATAGAGAGCATTTTGAAGACTACATGTTTAGGCAAGGGTATATCAATTATATTTGTTGTAGTTCAACGGTGTTCCTTCTGTCTGCAACTCATTTTAGTTTGAACTTATTTCAGGTGTAGATTGGCCAAAGAGGAGAAAACTATACATGCTTTGGGTAAGTATGAAGTTTTATTAAATGAAATTACTGTTTCGTTTAAGGTTATGATATATGAGTTCTGGTGCAAAGTTTTTTTGTATTGTCAGTGAATTGAAAAATAACATTCGGCAGCACTTGACTGAAGGGCCTTTCTGTGAATGACATTGGTTCTTGCTTTAATAAGATTATGGGTATTTGATAAGTTGGGACTTCATGAAAGTAGGAAAGATAAGAACTTGAGAAACACGAAGTAACAATTGATAGGTTTAAGAGGTGATTCACACCTGCACTCGGCTATTCGAATTGGAAATTCGAAATCGGTATTGGAAATGATATTCTCTGAGAATCAAGGTGAAGAAGAGTTAAAGGAGTTATTTCCTAAGCAAAATAATTATGGTGAAACTGCTTTATATATATATCTACCGAAAATAGTCATCTTGATATAGTTAAGGAATTGATCAAATATCATGATGTTGGATTGGCTAGCTTGAAAGCTAGACATGGATTTGATGCATTCTATGTTGCTGCTAAAAATGGGAATTTGGGTATGTTTGTTAAATTTAAATGTATACAAATGTTTAGGTTTAGGATCTTTACTATATATTGTATTCATGGTTTTGGATTTATTGTAATTAAGGTAACTGCAATAGTAACCATAGTTTCATATCTTGATTGTATCTTATGTGGTCCATACAAGTACACCACTGCTCTACCATATGATTAGGCATTAGGGTATAATTTTAATGCACGGGGAGATGCCAATTTTTATCTCTGATAAATTTTTTAAAATCACTATTACAAGTTATTACTAATAAAAATTTATAAATCACAGCGAGATGACAATTTTTATCGTTGATAACATTATTTCAAGTTTAGAATCACTATTACAAACTATTATTGATACAAAATTTTAATTCATGGGGAGATGCCAATTTTGGTTGTTGTAAAACTTTTAAAAACACCATTACAAGTTGTTATCGGTAAAAAATTATAATTGATGGGAAGATGAAAATTTTTATCGTTGATAAAAGTTTTAACATTCTTCAAAAAAGAAGTTTTAAAATCACTATTACAACTTTACAAGTTATTACTGATAAAAATTTGTAATTTATGGGGAGATGACAATTTGGTCATCAATGAAAGTTTTAAAATTACGATTACAAGTTATTACTGATAAAAAATTTTAATTTACGTAGAGATGATATTTTTTTATCGCTAATTATCTTATTTTTTTTATTTTTTTTTTTGTAGTTTTCAGGTTTGATCTATGTTTGGAAAGGGTAAATAAGGGCTTTAGAAGTGATTTGAATTTTTTGGGAATTTTAGTATGAACACCAGATGAAGAACACCATCGTGTTCTTGGGGGAGAGAAGAGATAGTAGAGAGAGAAAGGGTCGAGTGAGAGAAGAAAGATAAGAGAAAGAAAGAGATGTTTCAAATAAAAATATGTGAAAAAAATATGTTCACTGTGATCCAGTGTGCGCGCGTGCACTTCGGCCCACTGTATGTTTTGCATCGTAGACACTCATTTTCATCACATGGCACATATCTTCCTTTCCCAGATCCTATCGGGTGTCGTTCGATATATCAGACGGTGCGATTTAGCCCCCTACTTTTTTTTGTTTCTTTAGTGACTTTGGGCCTTCCTGTGGACTGGGCATTTATTTCATGTTATTTACCCCCCATTATTTTCTTTATCTCTATTTTGTTCTCTTTTTGTATGCATCTGGACTCTGTTATCCTATTTTTTTATGTTATTATCGACTTTGTTATCCTAATATCCTATATATCTTTATATGCATTTGAACTATCTCCTTAGAACCTTTCTTTATATTATATACTTTGTTGTCCTAATTTGGTATATCTTAATATGTATATGTTTGATTTATATGGTTTGGCGTTCTAGCGCGAACCCGTGCAACGCACGAGCATCAAATAGTTATTTTTAAAATAACTATTATAAGTGATTATTAATAAAATTTTAATTCACCGGCAGATGACTATTTTTTATCACCAATAAAATTTTAAAATCACTATTATAAGTTATTACTAAAGTTTTTTAAAATTCACGGGGAGATGACCATTTTTACTGCTGATAAAAATTTTAAAATCACTATTACAAACTATTATTGATACAAATTTTAATTTATGGAGAGATGATATTTTAATCTCTGGTAAAAAATTTAAAATAACTATTATAAGTTATTACTAATATAATTTTAATTCACGGACATGTGACTATTTTTTATCGTCAATAAAAATTTTAAAATCACTATTATAAGGTATTACTAATTTTTTTTTTAAAATTTACGGGGAGATGACAATTTTTGTTGCTGATAAAAAATTTAAAATCAATATTACAAACTATTATTGATACAAAATTTAAATTTACGGAGAGATGACATTTTTAATCTCTGGTAAAAATTTAAAATAACTATTATAAGTTATCACTAATAAAATTTTAATTCACGGGCAGATGACTATTTTTTACCGCCAATAAATTTTTTAAAATCACTATTATAAGTTATTACTTTTTTTTTTTTTTAAATTCAACGGGAGATGCTAATTTTTATTGCTGATAAAAAATTTAAAACCGCTATTACAAACTGTTATTGTTACAAATTTTAATTTACGGAGAGATGACATTTTCAATCTCTGGTAAAAAAATTAAAATAACTATTATAAGTTATATCTAATAAAATTTTAATTTACGGGAAGATGACTATTTTTAATCGCCAATAAAAATTTTAAAATCACTATTATAAGTTATTTTTTTTTTTTTAGAATTGACGGAGAGTTGACAATTTGTATTGATGATAAAAAATTTAAAATCACTATTACAAACTATTATTGATATAAAATTTTAATTTACGGAGAGATGACATTTTTAATCAATGGTAAAACATTTAAAATAATTTTGATATACACAACTTTAATTTGTATGGTTTTGATTTATATGGCTTAGTGTTCCAGCGAACCGTGCAACGCACGGGCATCAGACTAGTTTATTAAAATATCATTGTTCACTAGTTAAGTAGCGGATAAATCCTACCAAACTTTATTTTTATAATGTTCACTTAATAATGAAAACACCTAGGACGTACAAGAAGTAGATACGAAGACAAAAGAATTAGTCATACACAAGATGTCAAGGTTCTATACATATCAAAGATGGGCCTCACTAGCTTAGGTTCACAACTCATCAAATGTATGCATCAGCAATTACGTTGTACATAACATAACAAAAGAGGCTTTCTAACACACTAACATTTTTCAAATAAATGAAATGTGCTATTATAAAAGAAATTTTTACTACCCACAGAAAAGATGGCTAGCGCACATAAATCGTAATTTAATTGATAAAAATGTCAAAATTATTAAGTTGAAATTCAAATTGCCATTCTATTGCTTCTGTGTCAATTCTCAATACCTATTGTCATCTCGTCATTCTAACAAAAAATTAACAATACTTTTTCTTAGCAATACTTATAAAACATAATTTTTTTTAAAATAAAATAATAAAATATAAAAATAATCTGGGGTCAAATGATTGTATATTAAGTAGCTAACAACACATTTTTCTAACATATATACACTAATTAGAATTGTCTTAAACACTTACTTTGGTCTTTGAACACTATTTAAATCTTAAAAGTTGGTTTTCAATTTGAGTTTTAAAATTTTGAGGTCTTGTATTGTAATGTAGCTCGACTTGTACAAGCTCATAGTCATCTCTAACACTAATACACCCTCTTTTATTAATTAAAATTCATATAGACTCTTATAGTGAAAATAAAATCAAACAGACTCTACTAAATCATGTAGATCGTATAAAAATTTGGTATAAAAAGATTGTATCAAATTTTTTTTACTAGACTAAAAATACGTGTTAAAGAGTGATTTGCTAGTGCTATTTTAGGTGCTATATTGTCAAAGTTTTGTAAAGGAAATTAAAAGTAAAAAGTATACATTATAAAATTGTTATTTTCGTGTATATTTTTTTTATGATAATAAAAAGTTAACTTGTTTATGAATTATCTCAATTAGTAGAGATATTGCATAAGAGTTAGAATTTAAACTATAGATATCTTATTTACTTACCTTAAATGTTGAATTTGTAAATATTAGACGATTTAAAAAAAGGTTATGCTAACTAGTGCCTCTGAGACACTACTTGACTATTGTCCTTAGAGCACTAGTTAAAAATACTAAAAAGAGAAGTTTTGCAATGATAATAATATTTTTAATACTTTAAAAAAGTGAAATATACAAGTTCCAAAATATTTTTTACCATTTGTGATTTTTTAATTACTGTTCTAGGGCACTAGTTACTATTTTCTTAAAAAAAAAAAAAGACAAATTGTTGATGGAAAAAATTGGAGAATGTCACATCTTGCTCCTTATATTTATAACGAAACATGAACATCTACTAATCAATCTACCTTAGTTTTATTTCAGTTAATTTTAGCTACTCTTTCGTCACTCTCAGCAGTAAAGTACCTAGAAGAATTGAACCAAACAACCATTCATGAAGTGGTTAGTTAGGCAACACTCATCATTCATTAAACCGTATACCATCAAAAACAACGTACGTGTTACCATTAGGTATCATAAAAGTGTCACAATAGCTGACATGGCACGTGTCCTGACGTGTCAATTATACATAGGGATAATGTCTGATTTCACTGATTCCTATTCCTTATACAAAGGAATCCATTCCATAGCTTACACGTTCCTTTGTTACGTGCCACTTATCCATTTGAACTATATTTAGACTTGTATGTAGTAGTAGTGTTCTTGAAGTGTTATATTTCTTTTTTAATCCCATTTTTCCATCAATATTGAAGCTAATATTTATCACTTTTTAAGATTGCAAAATTGGTATGTACGTACCGCTTTGGAAGATGATTTGTGCTTACTGCTGATTCTACTAGTACTTTTTGGATTTTACAAATGAAACGGCGTTTTGTTCATTTGAATTCTAGAAATGACAAACTATAGTATACACACTTATGTAGAAACTTTTGTAGTGTTCATTACCGTCTTTTCAACGTACATTAAAATAAATTGAGCTTATTAGTAATTATAATCACGTACACTTTTTGGATTAGACATGCTTTGGTATTGGATATGTCGCTGTGTCGAACACCGACTTGACATCTACACTTATAATTATATTGAATTTTGTCATTTTTTTAAAATATTATTGATGTTGATATGTAAGTGTCAATATCATGTCTAACGTCTGTGTCTGTGCTTCATTGATTGGTGGTATATACAGATTAGGTTTAATTAAAGCCGATAATATAACGAGTTAATTTAACTAGAATTTGAGACTTTATAATTGATTTGTTGAATATGATTCATGAATATGAATTGAAAGTTAAATTTGTTAAGAGTGTGTTTGGTTTGAGAGTTTTGGAGAGGGAGGTGAGGTAATATTTTAAATTTTTATGTTGGTTCAATTTTTTATAAGGAGGAGAGGAGGGGAGGGGAGAGAAAATAGCTATTTTTGTTTTCCCCCCAACTTGGGGGATTTGGAGGGGAAGGAAGGAAAGCTAAAATATAATTTATTTTATAAATAAAATTACCCACAATTATTTTGTTAAAATCCTAAATTATCCTTGTTGTAAAAGTTTAAGTTTTATTTTCATTCCTCTTACGACTTGTTGAATATTGATACTGTGTTCTTCATTCTTCCATTATTTCTTGTCTATCTTTTTTTTTATTACAGAGAGGGCTAAAAGCCTGGAAAGAAAAGACTACACAAGAATACTACGAGGGGAGACAATCCCCTTCTCATCAGCAACCAAATGGTGCTTACAAAAGGACGGACAATCCTGAAAGAAGCCAACATCATCCTTCATATCAAAACTATGTCTAGCCAAGGCATCCGCCAAGCAATTCGCTTCACGATAAGAATGCTTAACAACCACATCCCAATCGAACTCCATCAATTGACAAATTCTACCCACTAGAGCCCTTCCACACATCCGAGACGGCTTCTTGTGCCTGATTGTCTATCTTCTTCCTATATATATGCCTCTTGTAAGAATATGAATTTATTGTAACATGTGTTTTTTATTCTTTCTCGAACATCACCATTTTCTATTGATCAATTGTATATATTCTTGCTGGAACATAGTACCTTATTGCGTTACCTCTGGATCATTTTCTATCAAGATTGTCAGAACCGGACCGGTCGGTCGGACCGGTCGAACCAGGAACCGGACCTGCATCCGGTTCGAGTCAGTCGCAAAACCGGTCTGCGCATGAACCAGTCATTGAACCGGAAAACCGTCCGAAAACTGGAAAAAATCGGCCGTTCAAAACCTGAACCGGTTTTAAAAAATTACTTATTATTTTAATTGAATTTTTTTTAAAAAAATCTACAAATTAAGTGGGGTCAATCTCATACCACTAAAAGTCACATTAAATGATGACCAATCAAGTGAGAGACTTCAAATGCACTAATCAAATATCCTAACAAAGGCTTATTTATAACCAAGTGGGAGACTTCAAGTATGAGATTTCTCCAATGTGGGACTTCATAGAGTAGTTTATATACAAAGACACTCTATTTTTATTTACAAAACACATCTAACTTTATTTTTTATTACAAAACACATTTAACTTTATTTTTTATTAATAATTTATAATGAGATTAAAAAAGGCATATTTATTTTATTTTATAAAACATACTTAAATTTATATTTGTTGTAAATTACAAACAAATTTAAAATAAATATAAAGAAAAAAGCAACCAACTTTCTCAATAGCTATTTTTTTTAATTTAAATTATACAATTATAAGCTTTTATATGGACTTCAATTTTTAATAGTGTAAAATTATATATGTTGTCTAACTTTTTGTTTATTATTATTATTATTATATATTATTTAAAATATTAAAATTATATATTTAATTAAAAACAGTCCGACCCTGGTCCGACCATTAAACCTTGAACCGGTAAGCTCTCTGGTTCGATGACCGGTCCGGTTCTGACACCCTTGGATTAGATGGATCAACAAGATCGAAAAATTGCTATTAATAGATTGTTTGATTTGTGTCGAAGAGTTGTAGGTCGATTTATGTACGCTATTGTTTATTGTTAAGACTTTAAGAGTAAAAGAATAAATTAGGTTTAAAATACCTCCCTTCCTCTTGTGAACCAAACATATAGTTAATAAAAATACCTCATCTTCCCTCCCTTTTCCCTCTTTTGAACCAAACATGTATTTAATTAAAACACCTCTCCTCCCTCCTTTTCCCTCTCCTCCATTAAAATCCCTCCCCTCCCCTTCGTTGAACCAAACAGACCCTAAGTTTTTTTAGTTGTTGCTGTTAAATTTGTTAACTCAAATTAAATAAGTTGAACTTTGAACTATGTATACGAATTGATGTGTCGCTTGCCTAAGAGCTTTGAGATGACCTGAGTCTTTTTTAACTTAATTAAGATTTTGGGTTCAATTTTTGACTTAGACATGCATCAATGTTAAAACTTTTATGGAAAGTTTGTCACTCATTTTTGTTCAATAAGGTTCGAGAAATTAGTCTCTGCAACTGCACACAGTGGATATCTGATTTATGCAAAAAAGAAAATTGACGCGTCACTTAGTTTAAGATTTGATTATAGAATTTAGATAATTTCTTCATTTATAGAATTGATTTAAATTTTCAGATAATTTATGTTGAGTAAATTTAAAACTTCTTGTATATATTTTTTTAAATAGATATTTTAAAAAGTATTGTTTAATATGCACAACTGAGACAAGTGTTTCATCACATACAAATAAATTTGTTTTAACTATTGAATTAATAAGTTTGTTTTATGGTATTGGCTAGATTTGTAGAAGGCAGACGATCAACCACAACGGCGTCTCCATTATAAAACAACTCAGTTCAAACTGTTAATTTTACTGCATTAATTGTAGAAATTTGGCCGAGAATTACACCCTCCATGATATTGCGTCCACTCAAATAAGACACCACTACTACTCAAATATGGCATTACAACTGCTCTAAAAAAACAAAGACAAATATTTGGATGAAGAGAGCATATAGAGATATAGAGTGGAAAATTTGAGAAGTGAAATTCTCAGAAGGCCTCCGTGATTGGATCGGAACAACAGATATGGACCAAATAAGACTGAATGCGAACGTAGATCGATCTAATTGAGGAATTTTTTTTTCTACCCCTATATTTATACCTTTACCCCTACAAATAAAATTAATTTTCAATTTTATCCTTTTTATTAGTTGACTTCACCTCACAAAAAAAACCGGTATCCAAAAAAAAAATCAAGAGCCAAAATTGTAAACCTAAAAATCTGATAAAATATTTTTGGAGCAATTCCTTTATCTTTTCCAGTACACAAAAATTTCCAATCTTTCACCGGAACATTCATAAAAGGTTCTAATTTCTAATCATTTATTGTTTCATTTAAGCTGCACAATTTCTGAATGTTTGGAAAGATGAGGGTTAACCATTTTCCCTTTGTTGGGTTCATTCACCTTCCAAATCACAATTCACAACACAATAATTACATTTTGAGTTGAAATTGAATTGCAAAACACAATTAAAGTAGAAAAGAGAAGAAATTTGAAATACCCATGAACTAACTATGCAATAGTGTTGAATATTGCAGAATTAATCAAAGTTTTGATCTTTGTTCATGGTTTCATGGTTTTTTTCTTTCTTTTTGTGACATTGATTTTTGGGTTTTCTTTCAATTGTGTTTTGGTTTGATTTTGTTTGTGTATGGCTATTAAAGCTTATAGATAGCAATTGTCTGAACCAAGAAGAGAGTATAATTTGATTGCAACAAATATTGTGATAAGAAGAAATTTGTCTCGCTTAGTAAAGATATTTAAGTGATACCAACCTTTTTCCTTTGCTTAGCATTAGTGGTTTACCGGAACTCTTTGAGACAAGTGATAATAAACCGGAACTCTTTTGATAAGTGTTCTGGTGAAAGATTAGAAACTTTTGTACACCTGAAAAGATTTTATAAGTGTTCCGGAAATATTTTACAAAGTGTATCGGTTTACAATTTTTGCTACCTGAAATTTGTTGTATGTATTTGAATATTTTTTGTGGAAGTGAAGTCAAATAATAAAAAGGATAAAATTGGAAATTATTTTTATTTGTAGGAATATAGGTATAATTGTAAGGGTAGAAAGAAAATTTTCCTCTAATTGAACGTGGATTATCTAATTGGAAATAAATAAGGGCAAACTTGACCTGCACACAATAAAAATGTGTGCATTAACAAATAAGATCACTGATTATTAAAATAATTATATTATTTTTTACTTTAGGACTGAACTAAACATGTGATTACGAATTTGATACTTACCTCATTCGTAGAGAAAAATAAAATTCTAGTTTGGATGTGAAAACTCACCTTATATGACCAACTAAATTTTTGACTAAAATTAATTATCAATAACAATGAACAATGGTAAAAACTTCGCAGTAAAATTTTTCTCACTTAAATATTTCATTCGTCTAACAATGAGTGAGTCAGTTGATTGTTTTGCATTATTTATACGTTTTTGTTTGACCATATTTTTCTATTAATAAATAAAAATAAACATTAGAATATAAGATGTTACTTCCTTCGGTTCTTAATATAGGAGAAAATTTGCTTTTTAGATTCATTAAATTTTTAATATATTTAGTCTATAATATAGACCAAATACATTCTAAACTCAATGAATCTAAAAAGTAAACTTTCTATTATATTAAAGACCGAATGTAATATTAAATTCGTCCCGATTAATATTTTCAAAATATCAACTTTTTATATTTATTATTATAATACAAATAAAAATACTCCGTCCGGCCTTAATTATAAGTAAATTCCACTTTTTAAATTCATTTGACTACCAATGTATTTGGTCTTAATTAAGTCTAAATACATTTGTAATCAAATGAATTTAAAAAGTGAAATTTGCTTATAATCAAGGCCGAAGGGAGTATTGATTATCAAAATTATAGTATATTAACATGTGTGATTTTATTTTAAAAAAGAATGATAAAATCAATTGTTTGAGCTAAATCACACTAGTCGGTAGATATTTAAGAGGAAACATTGGGTGGACCTATCGCAGTTCGCAGAGAATCCAGAGATTATCGAAAATAATTAAAAAAAACACCAAAAGTTGAGAAGAAGGAAAACGAAACGTGATTTTTTAATTTTTAATTAAAAGAAGTACAAGCAAAACGCTCGTTTAAATGGCTCGGGAAGGTTCGAGCCACAAGGTTCGTGGTACCGAAGCAAAACAACACGACTAAGAAATCGCCACGTCACTCGGTACCGATACGAAATTAAAAAATATCAGAAATATCTAGAAAGAATACTATAAATTCAGTGTGCTACGTCAAAAGATTTTTTCTGTTCTTCTTCACAAAACCAAAACAAAACAACGTTCTTTTTTGTTCTGTCTCAAATCTCTTCAAACCAAAAACACACCACAAAGCAAAATCAACAAAAGAAGAAAAACCCTAAAAGTAAAATCGCTTCTTCAAGAATTAAGCTATCAAGATTCAAGTTACCTCAGGTTAGTTACATTTCACTTAAATTTCTTTGTCTCTGATTTCTTAACTCTTTCTTCCTTTTTCTTCAAATTCATCTCTGTGTCATTACTACTCATCATGTTGATTTTCGAATTTTCATTTTTTTTTGTATAATTTTGGTTTCAGCTTCTCGATTTTGAAGAAATAACAAAAAATCAATAAATCCTTTTTTTTTTGTCAAAAAATATTTTTGTTTTTTAAAGAATAAATCTTGCACACCAAGTATTTGATATTTTGTATCTATCACTTTCTATTACTTTGTGGCTAAGAGCATCTTTAGTGCATGTAAGTTATTACAAAGTTTGTTATAGTTGCTGTCAATTATAAGGAATCATGCATTGTACCCAATATGATGTAGCACTTGATGAACTAAAAATTAGTTCATGTCAACTCCATAAGCAACGTTAGCTAACATTAATCACACTACATAAAACTATTATTCTATACATATTAATGGCTATATTATTGAAGAAAATAACCGAAATGCTTTAAATTCTTTGATTCTTCATAACCAACCACCATTAAAGTAAAAACTACTCAAATCAACTATAAATTTTTTAAATCCTATAAATCACTTTGGGCCCACAAAAAGTAACTTAGATCACCCACTTAAGTTACTCCCACTAAAGATGCTCTAAGGAAATTCCATTTTTGGTTTGATTTGTTATTATTAATTATTAAATTAAATGAATTTATTACAGTAAGCGTATTTTGTGGAATTCAATTTGTACTTTTCTACTTTTTTAGGTTTTTGATTTACTTGGAGTTTTTTATTTTTATCTATAAATAGCGGTGTTGATTTGGTTTATATTTTGTTCTTACAGCAAATTTTGTAAATTGGGGCACTGTTAATATATTTGAAAAAATGGGTGCTTCTGCTTATGATCAGAGTTATGATGTTAATCTTGCGCCATTGGAGTTGTCTAAGAAGAGGAAAACTAGGAGTAGAGGAAAAGGGAATAAATCTGTGGCTGAGATTCTAGCTAAGTGGAGGGAATACAATGAGCCTCTTTATGCAGGTAAAGAGGATGGTAAACCGAAGCCTAAAGCGCCGGCGATAGGTTCAAAGAAAGGGTGTATGAAAGGGAAAGGAGGACCTCAAAACTCAGAGAATATGTATAGAGGTGTTAGACAGAGGACTTGGGGGAAATGGGTTGGTGAAATTAGGGAACCAAATAGAGGTAGTAGGCTTTGGTTAGGTACTTTTCCTACTGCTCAAGATGCTGCTCTTGCTTATGATTATGCTTCTAGAGCTATGTATGGTCCTTCGGCGCGACTTAATTTCCCGAATGTATCAGATTATAGTTCTATTAAGGAATATTTGAAGGATTCTTCATCAGATGCTACTGATACTGCCACTGCTACTGCTGCTGCTAGCTGTTGTTCTTCTGTGGTGACAACTCCTGCAACATCTGAGACAACAACTTTGTCAAGTCATTCTGAGGTTTGTGCTGTTGAGGATGTTAAGGAGATGTTCAAGATACCTGTTACTATGAACAATACTGTTGATGTTTGTTATGAAGTTTCGTCTCCAACTAGTAGAATTAAGGAAGAGCCAAAGGATGAGTTTGCTGATATCATTGACCCTGGTGGCGGTGAAATCCAAGATGCTAAATTAGAAGGAATACAAAAGCTGAAGGATGAGCTTGCTGATATCATTAACCCTGAAATCCAAGATGCCAAATTAGAAGGAGCACAAAAGCCGATGGATGAGCTTGCTGATATCATTGATCCTGGTGGTGGAGAAATTCAAGATGCCAATTTAGAAGTTACACAAACACAGAAACAGGATGTTGTGCAGGTTGGAGAAGGTGTATGTAATGACCAGATGGATCTTTCATGGATTGATAACTTTGACTGTGACTTTAATTTTGACTTCATTGATGATGATAACATGAAGGGTTATTCAATGGATGAGTTCTTTCAAGTGGAAGAGCTTTTGGGGCAATTAGATAATAATCCAGTTGATGAATCTGGGTTGATGCAAAATTTGGATTGTGGACAAATGAGTTTTCCAGAAGAGAGTAATCCTCAGGTTGGGACTAATTCAAGCTTCTTTTATGAATTGGAAAATCCAGATGCTAAACTGTTGGGGAGTTTGCCTCATATGGAACAAACAGACACAACATCAGGTGTTGATTATGCATTAGATTTCTTTAAAATAGAAGAACCTGTGAACTGTAATGATGCACTTGAAGATACACCATATCTTGATTTGAATTTTGATGATGTGAATTATGATTCAAGAATGTAAAATGAAGAATGATTAGAGGGAACTCTGTGCACAACTTTGCCTCAGCAGTATCAACTGTATCAAGTGGCTTGAACATCTGGTTGCAGCTTTTCTCTTGTATTAGTTCTCCTTTTAGCTTTAGCTTTATATGTGCATACAAAAAAAATACATATTAAGTATCTTCTTTATGTTTTCTTTCCTTTAGACATGCTAATTCTTTATAGGGTTTTTTAAAATGGAGAATTAGCTGACAATATTTGTTTATTTTTTAGTTTACTTTGTTTCTTTGGTTTAATTTGGACTACCTTATAACTCATGTACAGTACTTTATAAGGTCTAATACAACATCTTGAGCACTGATTTTGACATTAGTAGTTTTTTCATGTTATATACCAAGGACAGAGACTACTATGTATATCTTGAGTATTTTGAATCATTGTAGTTATTTATGTGTAGAAACAAAACAAGTGGAGCTCTACTTGGGATTATACTGGCTGTTGTTGTCTATGGCCTTTCAAGTGGAGCTTCTTTTTTGTCAAAAAAAAAAAAAAAAAGTGGAGCTTCTTTCTCCCTGCATGTTAAAAACTGTTCTTCTGTGAACATGAAAGTGATGTAAGAAAGGGAAAATCTAATTGATTAGTGATGATATTAGACTTATGCATCCTCATTTGTAGCTGTTATTTGGGTTTGGGTCAGCTTAAAAATCTACTCCAAAATAAAGCCTATTGTACCTTAAAAAATAATGTACTATGGTTTACAGAAGGAAAAGAGGTCACATTTGGACCTTGCAATATTTGGCATTTTTGCTGACCCTGCCTCTGACCTTGTGCTGTTGACTTGTCTTAGATGGTTATACTTCTAGAGAAGATTAATTATGTTGTTTATTAAGTACTTATATTCTGTATTTTTTCCTCAAAACCTGTTTAAATGTGTAATAGGTAAAATTTCAAACTCTCATGTCACAGATTTTCATAATAGTCATACTTTTTAGAATGATCAATGAAAACCCAGTCAAATTATATGTTGTTTAGATATTTGGGTTAAATGGCTTCTGAACTTAGCATAGCAAACTTCCTTAGTTGTTATAAATTCTAATGGATATAGCAAAGCCTGAAATCAGTTTTTATTTCTCAATAGTGTGTTATCAGTTTTTTGAATCTTTGAAGAAAGCTGTTTTTTTGGGAAAAAAAATTCTTATAAACAAAAATGGTTTTAAGAGGAATTGAGTTGATACTGGGAGAGTATATATATTTTGAAATGTGCCTATTTGTGGAATGAACCTCTGAAAAATGCATTGTTTTATTCCATGACTCATCATAAATCAAAACATGTTCAATACATGGTTTAATAATTTTTAAAATTATGGTGACTAGCTCAAAATATGGCCGTGCAAAGGTATGAGCTACCATATTCATTTGTTTTTTGATAAACTTTACCTCGAAATTTATAAATGATGACATAACAATATTATAAACAATTAAGCTGTGAACTCAGTTTCCACAACGATTTTATCAAATAGCATCCACCAATATTTGTGAATCTGTTTCACAAAACACTATCAAAACTTTTATCAGTAGCCGCTTGCATCGCTCCCAGAAGCGCACTAGCTCACCCTCCATGGTAGATAGAGATGCTTGTCGGTCTACCATAGTTGTAGCACCCTTGTTCGCAAATCAACCACCATCGGTATTGCATTTAATCCAACCCAAGTGTGGTTGTACTGTCCCACCTCTGCTGGTACAACAATCAGCCTGCTAGTGCTGCAGTTATGCACTTCAAACTACTTTTTCCAGATGTCAAACGCATTCCGACCAACATGATTCGGTGCCTTCTGGCTACTATTCCAGACCTCATCTTTTCTGTTCTGTCATATACCCCAGACAAACGACGCAACATGCCCAACCATGCCTCTGTCAGATATTCTGCATATTGAGAAAATCCGAGCTGCTGCACGCCTGCACCTATTCTGTGTTCAATGGAATAGTTCATAAGAATATAAGATAACCTGTGCTAAAAGGACCAAACTTATGTCCACAACCAGCACTAGCAAGATTGCTTTTCTTTAATTGCATGGTTCATTTTAAATTTCATCCGAGACCGGTAAATTTAATCGATATGATTCACTCAAATTCAATTCAATGGATTCTGGTTCTGCTCTTTCAGTTTTTTCTCAAGCTCCTTGATTTGAAGAATACAATAATGAACTTTCTGTTGGAGAGTAGAGCATGTTTCCTCTACTCCCTTCAACTTTTCACATAATTTTGCTAGTTCCGCAGTTAAAGATTGCACTTGTTGTCCCAGTTGGCCATTATCAGAGTGAACTAGGCATGGCAATGCCACGGGGTGAGGACATATTTTGTCCTCCCCAAACCTAAATTTATAAAATTCGGCTATCCCAAACACGTCACAATTTTTAACGGGGATGAAAATTAAAACCTCAAATCCATATCCAACAAGGTTAGTTAAAAGAAGAAAATTATTTTGTTTCGATAATATTTATTTATACATAGAAAATAAATAGAGAAAATAAATAGATTAATACTCAACTTAAAAATATGAATGTAATAATCTACCGAAAGAGAATATGAATGTAATTTAGAGTTTATTTAATGGTTTATAATTTATGAATGATAAAATGTAATTCGATATAAGCGGGGCGAATTCGGAAACGGATTCAAGGTGATTATCAATATTTCCGTTACCTACTCCAACTCCATCTTTTAAAATCGGGAAAACTATTTAAGTTAACAAGATTTAAATTTAAATAAAAACTATTTAAACTGCTGAAAAGAAATAAAAAAATATCTAAAAAGTTAAGAATAATAAATAAAAGTAAAGCACCAGTACTCTATATAAGAGCATCTCCTATAAAGATATCAAAGAGAATTTCATATCATTGGAGTTCCATGACGTGACATAGATGGTATCAAAATTGATGATACAATAGTTTATTTAAGGTACCGTATCATCGATTTAATATAATTTTTTTTAGTATTTCAAATTAAATAGAATGAATTACTTATTAATGATGAGTCGTATAAATATTACGAGTCGCATAAATATTACACGACGTTATAAAAATGAATAATTTTCTAATGATATATGATATTCAGAGTGGTATCACTATTGAAGATGCTCTAATCATTCCAAAGTTTATTTTAACAATTAAACTAGGGTCATGCTAACTAGTGCCCCGAACACTAGTTAAAGAGCCAAAAGTAGTAAGTTTTGCATTGAAAATATCATTGTTCATATTTCAAATGTGTTGACTACACAAATTCCTAGATAACTACTCCATCCGGTTCTTAATATAAATTTTTTTTTACTTTTTAGATTCATAGAATAATTGATGTATCTAGTCTAAAAAGTGGACCAAATACATCAATCATTCTATAATCTAAAAAATAAAAGTTTTCTTATATAAAGGAGCATAGGGAGTATATTATAATTAGCATTTTCCATTAAACTATACTATGCTGCATAGAAAACAACTCAGGCTGCGGAAAAGTAAAGCTTTTAATTTGTTTCAATGGCCATAAGAATCTGAGTCCGGAATTTGATACCCCACGCCGTCTGAGAAATCATTCTTTACACCCTCACATCAATACCTGATGATATTCGGTGTCAATTCAATCAAATCCTGTTTTATGTTTTTTTTTCTTTTCAAAAATCATGTTATATGTTAGTAAGAAAAATATTTGTCTCAATTCAATGTAATTAAATTTTGTTAATATACTCTAATTAAATATTTGTCTCAAAATAATACTCTTACAATGAAATTATCAATGAATCTAACAATTTATTAATATTCCATCCGTTTCTTAAACATGTTAGATTTTTATTGTTTTTTTTTTTTTTCACCACCATTTTAATCTGGTTCGGGGGTCAGTTCTGACATCAAGTGGTTTCAGCCCCCTCCGGATCGCAGTTGCGGGGGATCGAACTGCGGTCCTCCCTACCAAATTCAGCGCCAATCACCACTGAACCAACTAACGATTGGTAAACATGTTCGATTTTGTTTGTGTAAAAAAAGTTTGATTTATTTTAGTATTAATTCTATAGCCTTTAGTTCTCAGGGGAAGGAGCTCTAATAATCTAGAGTTTGATCGCAAGATAAATAAAATTTAACAAATAATTTTTTCGTAAAAAATCGAACTCATATTCTTCATAAATCTGCTACCTTATAAGAAAACTCAATAACTATTTGAACACAATGTCTTGAAAAAGTTGATTTTGTTATAATAATGAGAAAAAGGAAATCATTAAATGAAAATATTCAACTAGTTTATCAATAGAGATTACTTTTAACATGATTACAAAATCAAACAAGTAATAATAATATTAACTTAACTGACAAATAACGATATTGTTAAACTGAACGTCTTCACTTGAATTCAAATTTGAGACTTTACAATTGTGTGTGTGAAATTTATAGTGGTAATTGTTATTTCGTCTATAAAATAATAAATAAAAATATTAACCAATAAACCAATAGGAAAATATATTAAATGTTAGAAAACGAAATTGACATGGATATTATGGGATAGTTTTGTGGGTTTCATTTTGAGATTCATTTTGTTTGATGAACCAGTCTTCTCTCATTGGAAAGATTGCTATTTGAGGAATCATTTTAGCTTTGCTCTTAGGTTATTGATTTGAGTTTTTTTTGTACTTCTTTGGTACACATTGATTTGAGTTTTGTATTGTTTTATTTTGTTGTATATCTCAATAATACGCTTACATTTTTATAAAAAAATACATTAAAGTTGTTTGTTAGACTAGCATTTTTAGCTATAAACATAGACACTGAATGCTGTAAAAAAAATGTAGATGCTTCAATGTAAATCATTAAACATGTCTCCTAATCTGATTTGATTTACTAGTATTAAGTTAGTATCGGACAATGTTATGATGAAAATTAATTTCATAAAATTGAATGTGATTTAAAGTGTTTGAATGCAAAATGATCATCTTTAGTTTAGACACATTTATTTATATAAAATAAAATTGAATTGATCAATAAACTTAAGATTAACTTTAAATTAAAATTACATTTGAGACGTCTTTGGCCATCGAAATCGACAATCGCATATGTGCTCGCCGTTCCTTGACCGTCTTTTGGCATAAATTTTTTGGCATTGATGACTTCGCCGATTAGTTTCCTTACAAAAACTTCCGCCATTGATGCATCACCAAGAGCACGCGTTGAATTCCGTTAATTTTAGATGTCGTATCCGCGATATGGCAAGTATATCTATTATAATAAACACGTCAAGAAACATCTAAAATACTTAAAAAGAATTTAAAACCTAATTTATTTACGATATATGTCAAATAGTATTCCTCTAAAAAAGAAATTATAACTTATAATTTTTTTATTTCTTATAGTGAATTGTCATTGGACCACACAGTCGCGATGACCAATCACTCTCCGAAATAGGTGTTTAGAAATTAAAACCAATCAATTCTAAATACAAAATCAATTAGTATTTTTATAAGAGTAAAAATGTCAAAATCAACCTATGACAAAAGTGAATCTAAATATACATTACTAATACTATCATAGCTGGACTCAACTACCCACTCAAAAGTGTAACATAAGAGTATATTTTCTAATTATTTTATTTTGGTATTGATTCTCTTTAACTCGGGAAAAGAGATTTTCAATAATTCAGAATTGCACGACAAGGTAAATAAAATCTAATATAAAAAAGTTTTCAACAAAAATCCAACTTGAATTTTCTCGTTAATTAACCACTTAAGCACGATGTTTTAATCTAAATACTTTCTTTTTTTTTTGCTTTCACCGTTAGTTTAATCTGATTTGGGGGTCAGTTCTGTCATCAATTGATTTCAGCCCCTTCTAATCGTAATTGCGGGAAATTGAAATGTGATCCTCCATACCAAATTCAACACCAATTACTACTAAACCAACTAACAATTGGTTACATTTTCTAATCTTAGCTAACCTAAATGTTTGTGTTTTTCTGACACATAAATCTAGACATTATAATTATTTTAGTAGGTTACAACTAAACACATTAATATTGTTTCATTTCATAGACTGATATACAATCTAAATTGTTAAAAACTTGGTCTTCCCCTATTAACTGCAAAAATCCTCCATTCTCTCTCATCCAACTGCACAAACTTCAAGGATTTTTTTTCTCCTTTTTCTATGTCTGCTTTCACTTCACTTTATTTCTTTTTCTCTCACTGTACTCACTTCACTCTCTCAACTACTACATTTCAAGCAACATTATTACCTCATCTTCTTCTCTCCTCTTTCTCTTTTTCATCACAAAAATCATCATGATTCTTCTGTAACAATACCTGCTATTGTTAGATTCTATTCTCTCTACCTGTTTTCTCTGTTTTGGTAAGAATTTCATCACTTTTTTTAATTAACTTCACTCAAAATAATCTAAAATTACTATGTTTGATTGATTATAGTACTAAGTCAACAATCTTATTCTATTGTCTCTGATCATGTTTTTTTTTCATCGACATGGTTAATTAATACTATGAAAGTCTATGTTTTTTTTTTCCACTTTGTCTTAGGTTGTCGTGTTAATTGTTTTTCTGGTGGTTTTTGTTTTTCTAAAAGTGATAAAAAAAAGATTGCTTTTTTACCTATTTTATGAATGCTTTTTACCTTGTTTTTTTCTATGGATTTTGTAACTAAAATGTTGCTAATTTTGTTCATGTGTAAATTGGTATTATAATCTTAAAAGTGTTTTTTTCATGTTCTTTTTCAGCATATAATTCTGAACTGAATGAAATCTTCACATGTGTGAATGTGTTTGTTTTCTGCAAAACAACACAACCTTTGAGAATCTAGAGTCAGCTGATATATCCTTTAATAGAAAGTTTGTTTTTGTTTTAATTTAATTACATAAAGTTTAGGTGAATCAAGTCTCAGATTACATAAAGTTTAGGTGAATCAGGTCTCAGACGATAAGAAAGTGTTATTTTTTTTTTTACTTTCTATTTCGATTACATAAAGTTTAGGTGAATTAGGTCTGATATCGACAAAGACGGCCATAAGGCTTAAAGAGTGTTATTCGAGGTAATTATATATTACTTGTCAATGAGTTCCTAAAATTGACAGCAAAATTTGATCTGAGTCATAAATTTAGTTTTGGGGTAAATGAACATAGTTTGGTTTTTCTTATGAAATGAATGAATTTCGAGTTTGTGTGCCGATGATTGATCTATGTATATCCATTGCATTTGCGTGTCGATGATTGATTAGCATTTTTTTTTGGTGTCTGAATGAAGTTTGTGTGCCGAATCAGCTGTAGAAGTTGCTCATACATACAACATTGGCAAGTCTGTTAGCAGTTGCAAACAATGAACAGAAAAAGGCGTCTAAATCAATCGACGAATCCAATCGATTCTCACCGTAAGCATTTCCTCTTTCTTTTTAATCCATTCATGACTCTGCATATGACGAAAAAAAGAAAGTAATTGAACAAAATAATTATAAATGGCAATGAAATATAACTCCGAGCTTATTGAGTGACATAAATTAACTTATTGATTTCCTCGAAATTTTCCTTCTAAACAGCCTTTGAAGCAGTTATCTATGGTTCATGGCATCCGGTGGAGTTCATAAAAGTTAAGTCAGGAACTGTAACGATACATTTCGCAGATAATCACCATATGGTTATGGACAAAGGTACTTTATCAGACATCCGTATGAGGTCAAGGAAAACTACAGTGTCAGATTGCTCCTGTTTCTTACGTCCTGGAATCGACATCTGCGTGCTATCACCCCCTCAACGAGCCGCTGACTCAGTTGGTTCAAATGTCGAGCCCGTAAGTGTTCCTTTTAAGATGAATTTTTAAACTTGTAATTTGTTTTTCCTGAGAGTGTCGTGTCTGGTGTCTGTTTCAGTGCTTCATAGAAATTTCCGCATAGTAACATTTGTAACAGAATTACGAAGTCATATATCTTACGGTTTTCTTTTTAATAATAGGTTTGGATGGATGCTAGAATAAGTTCTATACAGAGAAAGCCGCATGGCTCAGAGTGCTCGTGTCAGTTTTTCGTCAATTTCTATGTTGATCAAGGTTCACTTGGTCTGGAGATGAGAACCCTTTGCAAGGATATCAAAGTATTCAGACTTAATCAGATCTCCATCCTCCAAAGAATCGAACATAGTCCTTGTGAAAATCAGCCCTACCGGTGGTCTTCATCCGAGGATTGCTCTTCATTGCCACACACTAAATTGCTTTTGGGAAAATTTTTAACCGATCTTTCATGGTTAATTGTTACATCGGTTCTCATGAAGGTTACGTTCTGTGTAAGATCTGTTGAAAACAAGATGGTGTATCAAGTTTTGGGAGGTGATAATAGTATTAGCTCATCGTCGAACACTGAGTCACATATTGATGTTATCGGTTTCAAAAACGACAATGGCATGTTAGTACCAATTGCTTCTCAAGTTGCTATAACTAACACCAAGAGCGTTGACCAAGCACAAGAATTCCATACGGATGAAGCGTCGCCATCTTATAATGTTGACGGCTTACGACGCTCCAAACGCAGGCATGTACAGCCTGATCGTTACCTTGGCTGCGAAGTTAAAGAATTGGATGTTGGTTCCTTTAGAAACAGGCCACCGGTTAGGATAGATACATCCTGCAAAGAAGATGACTTGCCGTTAGCGTTCTTGTTTCGTTTGCAGCAACAGAAGAGTCCAGAAAAGATCACCGACAATTGTCAGAAGGCCAACCAACCGAATCCCTCCCGGGAGCTTCTAGTGTACAATAGGAGAGCTAAAAATCGAGAGGTGAAGAAGTCTTGTGATGTTGATCATAATGAACATCATAATTCACTTGCTATTATCCCTTTTGCTAATCAAGATGCTGATCCAATAGCCGTTGAGCCTAGCGATCAAAACGGCAATGTTGCTAGAAGTGGTGAACATCAATCATCTGAAATTTCCTCAAAATATATCCATTTGATTAATACTCCCAAACCAAAGAAAAACATTAATTTGTTAGATTTTCCTGAAATGTCAGAAGATACTGTGAAGAGCGACGATGTTTCTTCAAGATGTCAATTTTTTGGAACTCCTAAGTTGCAAAGGAAGAGTTTAGGTAATTTGGATGATATGGATCTTGGAAATAGATGGGAAGGGATAAAAAGGAAAACCAATAAAGGATTTAAGGAAGGAAAATATCGTTCAACGTATTTGAGAAATCCCGGCGAAGGAGGAACTCACAAATATAAAGACAGAACATTAAATGCATCTGCATACAAGAATTTGATAAATTCATATTTATCGAATATTAATACAACAATACCGGTTGAAGAAGAAACCCCTATTATCGACCAGTGGAAGAAATGTAACACAACAAACGTTGTCGAACAAAATAAGGAGACAGAAATTTCTCATGAAAAAGCTGAAGAGGATATGTTGTGGAAAGAACTTGAAGTCGGACTGGCATCAGTTTATTTCGATGATTCAGAGGTGAAAACGTTTGGCCATAGTTTTCGCCTTTTTATTCCTTTTTCTTTTTGTGCTGTTTTTTTTTCTAAGGCTAACAATCAGTTCCATTATTTAATCAGGTTTCAAATGCAAATGCTTCTGCCGAGGCCGAGGAAAAGTTGAAAGAAGTTTGTGAACATGATAATAGATTGGATGAAGAAATTGGAATATACTGCATTAGATGTGGCTTTGTGACAACTCATATCAGAGATGTTAATCCAATCTTTGTAAGTCAACTTATGTTTTTTACATTCATTTTTGTATTCTGGTTTCTCTACATTTCAATCGGCATTTAGATCGAGGCAACGTGAATAAACAGCGAGTTGTAGTGCATGAGCTAAGAGGCTCCCATCACTGTTTCAGAGTGCTTATGGAAACAACTTATGACATGTTCATAAGTTTTTTTAGCTTATTTCCATAAGCTATCCAATATGGCTTATCGCTTATATGAAAACAATTTGAATTTATTTTATCTTTTACTATAGAAGTGGCTTATGCCTTATCTTATGCATAAGCACTTATATGATTACCTTATTGGTATTCGCAGGTTGACAAGGCAGTGTGGCGCCAAGATGAGAAGCCGTGTGATGGAGTAGAAGATAAAGAAGATCCCACCATGGCTGACGAAGATGATGATTTCCATTTTTTCCCAACTGATGCTAATGCTGAAGAACCGATATCGGAAGAAAACAAAAGCGTTTGGTCATTAATTCCTGAACTCAAAGAAAAGTTGCATATGCACCAAAAGAAAGCTTTCGAGTTTCTTTGGAACAATATTGCAGGGTCAACAAATCCAGGACTAATTGAAGCAGAATCCAAAAAACAAGGTGGCTGTGTGATATCTCATACTCCTGGTGCCGGAAAAACTTTTCTCATCATCGCTTTTCTTGTCAGCTACTTGAAGTTATTCCCTGGGAAGAGACCTCTAGTTCTTGCTCCGAAAACTACGCTCTATACTTGGTATAAAGAATTCATCAAGTGGGAGATTCCTATACCGGTGTACTTGATTCACGGTCGTAGAACCTATAGAGTGTTCAAGCAGAATTCAGTTGCGGTTCTTCCTGGAGTTCCTAAGCCTACCGATGATGTCAAGCATGTTTTGGATTGCCTTGAGAAAATACAAAAATGGCATTCGCATCCGAGTGTTCTAATCATGGGCTACACTTCGTTTTTAACATTGATGCGAGAGGATTCGAAGTTTGCACACCGAAAGTTTATGGCGAAAGTGTTGAGGGAAAGTCCTCAACTCTTGGTACTTGATGAAGGTCACAATCCTAGAAGCACTAAATCAAGGTTGCGAAAATGTTTGATGAAAGTGCAAACCGAGTTGAGAATATTACTGTCCGGTACTTTGTTTCAAAACAATTTCTGTGAATACTTCAACACTTTGTGCTTGGCAAGACCAAAATTCGCTCACGAAGTGTTGAAAGCATTAGACCCTAAATACAAGAGGAAAAAGAAAGGAGTAGCAGGGAAAGGAGCAGAAAAGGCGCAATATTTGATCGAGTCACGGGCTAGAAAATTCTTCTTAGATACAATCGCTAAGAAAATTGACTCAAATGTTGGTGATGAAAGGCTGCAAGGCTTAAACATGTTGAGAAATGTGACAAATGGTTTTATCGATGTTTATGAAGGTGGAAGTTCTGATGGTTTACCTGGTTTACAGATTTATACACTGCTAATGAACACAACCGATATACAGCATGAGATTCTGAAGAAACTTCACAGCGACATGGCTAAGTGCAGTGGTTACCCTCTCGAGTTAGAGCTTTTGATAACTCTTGGATCGATACATCCTTGGTTGGTCAAAACCGCGGTATGTTCTCAAAAGTTTTTAACAAAGGAGCAATTGAGTGATCTAGATAAGTACAAGTTTGATTTGAAAATCGGTTCAAAAGTAAGATTTGTTTTGAGCCTTATCTACCGCGTTGTCAAGAACGAAAAGGTTCTTATCTTTTGCCACAACATTGCTCCTGTGAGACTATTTCAAGAATATTTCGAGAAATTCTTTGGATGGCAAAAAGGCCGTGAAGTTTTAGTACTAACTGGGGAACTCGAGCTCTTCGAACGTGGGAAAATAATGGATAAATTTGAGGAGCCCGGTGGTGTATCTAAGATACTACTTGCTTCAATTACAGCCTGTGCTGAAGGCATTAGTTTGACAGCGGCATCTCGTGTGATTATGTTGGATTCAGAATGGAACCCTTCGAAAACAAAGCAAGCTATTGCGCGTGCGTTTCGTCCTGGTCAGCAGAAAATGGTTTATGTTTATCAGCTCTTGGTGACAGGTTCGTTGGAGGAAGATAAATATCGAAGAACCACGTGGAAAGAGTGGGTGTCGAGCATGATTTTCAGTGAGGCGTTTGTCGAGGATCCTTCTCGTTGGCAAGCTGAGAAGATTGAAGATGATATTCTAAGAGAAATGGTCGAGGAGGATAAGTCGAAATCATTTCATATGATTATGAAGAATGAAAAAGCTTCAACAAACAACAGATAAATGGTAAATACTCTTTTGTTATATTCAATATCCTTTTCTTGTATATATATTTATTTATCGATCATACCATAAACGATTTCAAATTTAATTTTCTTCCCAGTTTGATCACATGTAACAAAGGCATCACTTGATCATGGAACAAAAGTGATTCCGAAAAAAGGTTAGTAAGTATATTTCCTTCTCACATTAAAGTTGCATTGTTCAAGTACATGCGCTACTTTTCACCCCCTCGCTACTAAAAAGCCTCGAACGTTTATGAAGACAATATAAGTTGTTCGAAACTGTATTTACAGACAATACAAGTTTAGTGTTTTTTCTGAACGCGTGCATCCAAAAATAAATGCAAATACAATAGTTCTAGCTGCAACTAGTTACTTATACTTATTGGTTGAAATTCTTAACATTTCCCCTACACATCACAGGACTATCCGATTCGAAGCTCAGAATTTCAGCAAGAGCTTTAATAACTGATTCAAGCCTACTTCTCAACAAGTTTCTGTATGCAGACCCCCCCTCCCCCCAAAATAAAGCTTGTGGATTTGTTTCAGGCATATTCTAGTTATGTACTTGTGATAAATTTTCGACATTTTTTCGACTATGGTGCTTTCGAGGTTTACCTAAGTTAGGTCGCATGTAACAGAATAATAATAGGACTGATGCCATGCCAATTGAATTATATAGATGCTGCATAACATTTATGGTGTTTAATGACGTCGCTCGTTTTTTTTTTTTTTTTACAAAGAAATCACGTTTTATTCAACAAAAAGGAGACAAGTCAGAAGAAAGAGTCGAGACTCGATTTGAACATGATAGTATGGCCTATTAGGAGCCATCTTAACCATTCTATTTGTTGATCAACATTACAATTTTTGATGTCGCTATTATTAATTAGAGACATAATTCACACTCGACGACATATCTTTTCTGAAACCAAAGATGGAGGATCCACCGAAGCCAATGTCAGATTCGCCAAATGAGAGGAAGATAAATTATTCGTGTTGCGCATCATTTTCTTTTATACCATTATATGATCTGAAAACTTAGGGAAGTTATCAAAGTACTCAAAGTTAAAGATGAGTTAAAACAGAATGATTCCATATTGATGAATTGATAGTATCAATTACAAAGTGCAATGAAAACTGGTAATAAGAAATGGGATTGGAACTGAATTGAAACAGAAAACTAATTCTGTTATGAGAGCTAACCAACTCAGTAAACTAACCACCTAATAATTTTTTTATTTTATTTTAAAGATTTAGAATATTAAATTCTTTGTCAGCAATGCCTAGTTCAATTGATAATGCTGATATTGTTTGGCCGAACATCTTCCTGGATTCGAACCCTGTAATATCGCAGTTGTGTCTGAATTTGTCTCAAATGAATTTGTCTCAAACTATTTGCTATTCCATTCCATTCAATGGTGCTTGTGCATAGCTGTATAAGATTTCAGCCTCATAGTATATATAAAATAAACAAATATGACTTGGCTTCCATATTTTTTTTTTTTTTAATTCTCTGATTTCTAGGGGAAGGAGTCCTAGTAATCCAAAGTTTGACCGCGAGATAAGTAAAGTTTGGCCAAAAAATTATTTGATTCAAAACTCGAATCCAAATTCTCTTGAAATCTGTCATTTATTGAAGTTCATTAGCCATTTAAGTCTAAAAATTTGGTTATTTGATTTTCGATTTTAGTCCGTACTATTCAAGTGGCTATTTAAAATTGTATTGATTGTTATTTTCCCCCAAAGTCTGGACCATTGAATAATTGAACAAAACAGAAAAGTAAAGCAGCATTGAATACTAACCTCCTTTTTCTTTTTTTAATTATTTTATTTATTGATCCGTTTAATTTGTAAAAAATAAGTACAATATTGAACAACACAACATAAAATAAAATTTTAAGGTATTGAACAATTTTTGACATTATACGATGTTTAGTATATAAAAATTGTCATGCCAAAACCTTTTTTCTTACCGATCAAACGCATCTAACAATCTTTTATCTACAATATACTATCCAAAGAAAATAATGGATTATCTTTTATTTTCCTCAATTGACTTGTCATAAAGGTGGAGTGGTTAAGAAATAGAGTAATACATGATCATATATTAGAAAGAAAATTAATAGTTACTAGTATATACCGGGGGCATCTCTGACTTTTTAGAGATCTTGTGTGATTATTAGAAATAGTCCCTAATAGAAGAAAAAAATATAAAAAAATCAAAAAAATTATCATCGATTTGAATGACAAATAACATCAATAACACTAAAAAGAGTTTGATAGACAAGACAATTTCTATTACACGTCATTTTATTTGATAAAACTATAATATAACAATTATCTATAAAGCGCTTAAAAAATTATTCACAGTAAAAAATCTCTTTTATGACATTTTGTAACTAATAAATCTCTCATTTTAGAATAAAGAGAATCTTAAGTATTTGAACTCCTCAATTTTTCATTTGGAAGTCTGTAATCCTTAGTTTTATACCACTCATTTACTAATACTACTACCTTATAATTTTTTTAAAGGCCCCTATTTTTATGAGGTTTTATGCCATCGCATATGTCGCATATGTAAAAAAGACGCCTTAGTATAATATACGTATCTAGAATTGTCTCTTAGGCAAGAGATTAGTCTTATGCAACATAATGATCAACAATTGAATCTCAACCGAAAAAGGTGTCCATATTTTTTTTTTTAATAATAATGAGGGCCTAAGCCCAAAAAAGAAAAAATACACAGAGACTTAAATGTTCTTAACTCTTCTCTTCAGATTTTGTGATTCCTAATAAATTTATTTTATAAAACTAATATATTATTCGTGTTTACGCATAAGTCGCAACGTTGTTGCAATTTTTATTATTATAGGACAATATTGTATAGTATAAAATTAGTTTTGTTATAACTTATAAAATTAATTGTTATTGCAAGATTGTTGTCCGATGCATGATAACTATAATTGAAACATTTAAAGATGACAATCTAATCATATATGAAAAATATTGGACATGTTATGATAATATTTCTCATTTTAATATAACAATTTTTTATCTATATGAAACATAAAAGTAAAAAAAAAAACTATTAATTGAAGTTTATTATAAATTTTTAAAATACAATAAAGAAGATTTAACATGAATTAAAATTTGGAGATTATAGTTCACCAAAACATATCAATTTTTATATGGACCAATTTTTTTTAATCAAATATAAGGACCAAAAATAAAATTTGATAATTTTATAAGGACTATATATATGAGAGATAAGATGAAAAATTAACACGTATGAAATAAAAAAAAATTAAAACATAAAAATGTGTGGGAGAAAAATGATGCGGCACAATATGGTGCAAGAAGGAGTAGCTTTGAAATTCCATAGTATCAATCTTTAATAGATTTATTATTATATTTTTATTATTTATATTTATTACTTTATATTATATATGATGAAGGGTTGAAATGTGTTAATTAGTGAGACTAAATTAATAAAATTAATTTCAAATGCTTAAAGGAATAAATTAAGTTTTCATTAAATAATAATATTAAAAAGTTATAATGAGTTATATACATATCTGTATAATTTAATTAATCACTTCAATGAAAAAAAATATTTTTCCTCCTATTTCAAATAAATGCATTACACCGTTGGAATAATTCGAATAAACTAGAGAATATATAGCATACACATGTGCTATTGCTAAAACCAATAATAATATTAAAAAATTATAATGAGTTACATATCCTTAGAATTCAATTAATCACTTAAGAGAAAGTTTATGTTGACAACTATTTAGTTGTTGGACAATTTTCATTTATACATTCATCTATTTTTTCAATTTTTTATTATATATCGGGTTGCGTGCATTGTAAGTAAGTTGTTCATTGGTTGTCCATTTTGAGTTGTCAAAATAACACAACTCATCACTAAAATGAGGGTGTATTTTTGTGATGTTTTTTTTTGGCCCACAAATGAAATGATATGTATCATATAAAATTCCCACACATAAGATTTTAGATTTAAATTTAGGTAAAAGTGTTAAGTCTAACAAAAAAACTGACATTGTCAGTTGAGTTGGGCCTTGGAAACTCATCATAATGTTCTTTACTCATTTATTCAATGATGTCATAGAGATCATTGTTACAATTTGTTGTTGAAATTGAAAGTTAGCTGCAGAATCAACTGATACCTTCAACCAACTTTCCATAGTAAGAGAGGAACTTCTCCCCCTTAGTTGTGAGTTCTTTAGCTACTCTTCCAATGAACATTAAGTACGTACGTTATGTTCAAGGTTTTAAAAAACGATTGCGGTCGCGTCTCAGTTACATAAAAGTTTTTGCAATTTCGATCGGTACAGGTGTTATGGCACTAAATGCGATGATCGCGGTGTGAATTAATCACAATTTGTTCTTTAATATAAAAAACATTGATAACGGTAACGATATCGGCACCTGCTAAAACTGTTTTGTCGCGGCCGTTTTCGCGGTTGCGGACCTTTATTTAAAACCTTGCGTATGGTGTATGTGGATAATTTTCTCATTTCATAAGAAATGCATAAAAATAAAGAGATAAAATTGCATAAATAGTTTGATTGATTGTATAAAATGCTAGCCCTATATATTGGCCATAAGTCATCATGCCTAAAAATCATTTGACTCATACGACTATTTGTACGTGTAATGCGTCTATCAAATTGTTCTATATTTTAATCAAATCTACTGTCTTGATGATCATGCTTTATCTCATTATATTTGAGAAAAACTCGACTTCTTCATATTAAACTATATTTATAGTCATCTAGTAAATTTTTAGGTGAAATTTACTACACTATCCACTTATTCATTTGCCATGCTGATTTTTCCTTATATTAGGTCTAAATACAATTATATATTCCTCTCCCCCAACTACTAGCTTTATTTTTCTCAATATTAGACACGAGAAAAAGTATACAAATTGTTTATAATGATGATACATGCATTTCAAAATATGTGTGCCGCCTCTACCACTTGATTATTTTTTGAATAATCTCTACCACTTGATCAATACAATATGATCGGTATCGCAAGCAACTTGCCGTTGCGCCGGAGTTTCTAGACTCATCCTTCAAACATTATCCGTTTCTTAAGATACCCTCGGGATTCTTGCATGATTTTTATTAATTTAAAAACAACACCAACATAAAAAAAAAAAATAGAATTGATCAACAATAAATTAAAGAACAACATGTAACATAGCAACGACTAGTTGTACTCTAAGGTGAAGTTGGTGGATTAAATAATATTCATTGACAAGTGAACAATAAAATACTAATATTAATACATAGAATATGGTAAAGTTGCAGTTTTTTTTAGAATATTCTTTCATGTAATTATAGAAATTAATTAATTTTTTTTCCTTTCACCAACAATTTTTTTTCACCACCAGTTGAATTTGACTCGGGATCATTTCTAGCATCAAGTGGTTCCAGTTCCTCCCGATCGCAATTGTGGGGATCAAACCGTGGTCATCCCTACCAAATTTAGTGTCAATCAACACTAAACCAACTAACGATTGGTCTTTCACCAACAGTTAAATCTGGTTCAGAAGATTAATTCTAACATCAAATAATTTTATCCCCTCTTTAATCGTAGTTGCGGAAATCAAACTGTGATACATTATATTAAATTCAACGTCAATCATTATTAAATAATCAAACTGCGTGTCTTGATTATATACAATGTGTTCACATAAAATTAAATTCTCTATTTTTGAGGTTGGATTTGAATTCAGGACATCTAATTAAAAAAAGAAATTTAAATTATCTCATTTAATAATTTTGGTAAGTTGAAAATTGAGATAAGAAAAAAAATAAAATGATAATTGATAAAACCAATATGTGTTGCAAGTTGCATTCTTACAAAGAACAAGTTGATGATCCACTTGCAAGTAACAACCACGTAATGTCATTTCTTCAATTAATATTCAATAGTAGCATCAATTATGATTCACTTTTATTATCTTTCTATTCTATGTCCCTTTGAACAACAAAGAAGAGAAAAAGAAAAAGAACTCTTATATACCAACTTGTTCATTACAAAATTAATAATAGCCTCTCACACTCTTTCACAACCTCCACATATATATCTAATGTAACACTTTAGCATCACAAAATTAATCTTAAGTTTTATGAGAGCAGAATTGAAGAAAATCATAGTTCTTATACTATTATAAACATTTTATTTTATTTTATTTTATCATATAGTTTTAAAATGCCTTCACCTATTCAGCTTCAAAGATTCAACACTAGCACCGAAACCGCCTCCGTTAATTTCCTAGCTAACGGCGTTAACTGTCCAAAGCAAATCCAACAAACGCGTCGTTACGCGCTTTCTACGGAAAAAATAACCGTTTCCGATACGGTTGCGAATCACCACACACACCTGGTGGGACCACACCAGTGCTACTCCGTCGTGATCCAAAAAATCAACGCCTCCGTTTCAACCGTATGGTCCGTCGTTCGACGATTTGATAATCCACAAGGATACAAAAACTTTGTGAAAAGTTGCAACGTCGTCGCCGGCGATGGCATTCGTGTCGGTGCTCTCCGTGAAGTCCGGTTGGTTTCCGGTTTACCTGCTGTTTCAAGTACGGAACGGTTAGATATACTTGATGAAGAACGCCACGTCATCAGTTTCAGTGTTGTTGGTGGTGTTCATCGGCTTAGGAATTATCGATCGGTGACGACGCTTCACGGTGATGGTAATGGAGGAACGGTTGTTATTGAATCGTATGTTGTTGATGTACCGTGCGGTAACACAAAGGAAGAAACGTGTAGTTTTGTTGATACCATTGTTCGGTGTAATTTACAATCACTAGCTCAGATCGCCGAAAAACTCTGACGAACGAGTTTACTCCTCTCAACATTTCTGAGATTCAAATATTTTGATATCGGTGGTATCTCTGTGTTGAATCAGTCTATACAAAGCATGTTCGGACTCTTCCCTGATTGACGGATGAAATGGTCCTTGAGATATAATGATCTTCGATAGTCGGTTTTTGAGCTGGATATCGAGAGTTTTTTAAATTTCGGGGTTTTTTTTTTTGAATATGGGTTTTGGATCATGAATCATATGTAATTATGTAATTAAGCCCGTATTGGAAATTGGGGGGTGGGGTTAGTAGATTAAACCAGTAAGGTTTTTTTTTTTGGAAGATTAGATGAAACTGCATTGGTATAGAATGTGATATATTTGATGTTATATCATACTCCTATAATGATATAATGTTGATGTATATATGTAGTTCTATTATGTAGTTTTTCTATTTTTTCTTCTTTTAAATATTTATATTTTACCGTTCATTTGGATTGATGAAAGCCAAATAAAGCTTCATTTGAACCATATGAATGGTTAGTAGTGTTGGTTTATTTGTTCATTTGTAGCAACAAGTAGAGTTGATTATATGAATTAACAGCATTCTTGTATTATTACTTACAAATTTCTTATTTTTCATTTATGTTACTAGATTCTATATACTCAACATAAATATATTTAGGATCTTAGGTGGGTTGAGAAATGATCACATAACTACGTCCCTAATTTGTAAAAAGTTGTAAACAAATTTGGCGTGTGTGTGTGGAAGTGGAACTACGTTTCTAAAGTGTAAAAGGTTCCATAAATATTTGGTTCGTGTAATGTAAGTTTAAGTTTCAACCTATACAATTTGTTTGCGTGAGTTTCTAAGAGAAAAATGAATTTTTTTATTTTTTATTTTTAATGTTGAATAGTTTTATGTGGTGAAATTCTAAATAAAAACAATAAACCTTTTAGATAGCAACTACTGTACAACTTGTTGTCTCTAGGTGACCATAGCATGTGTCATGCATGTGTATCAAAGCTTGTGTGTTAAAGTTTCTATTCAAAGCAAATTGGTTGGATCATATTGGTTTAAAGAAATTTTGGAACCTGGAAATTGATTTTTGTTTGTTACAAAAGACTCGATCAAGGTGGAAGTGGAATTCATGATCTTTTGATTTGAAGTCAAACTCGCAAATCCACTATGCTATGCGGTCAAGTGTTTATTAAGAAAATGGGTATATGATGTGTATTTTTTTTGTTGACTAAATTAAAGTATATAATGCGTATTTTTTTTGAAGAAGTATATAATGTGTATGTTAATATCATAAAATTTAGTTTAATTGATTTTATGATTTTAATGTAATTGAAGATGTGAAATATTAGTGGTTGAATATATACGTATAAGCAAACAAAATGCTTAGGGAAAAAAACTTAATAAGAAAATAATAAAAACCATTATTTTATCACTTTATCGTATTTTTTTACACAAATAGATTTTCTATATTAAAAGTAGCAAAGCTATTGATATATCTATATCTACTTTTTAGTGCCAAAAATAAAAGTATTTATCTAATTTTTATAAGTTATATTTGATATGAAGGGCAAAAGTAATAGAGTGAAGTTGGAATAGTAGCTGGGGATGACAATTGGTAGTATATCAATAGAATTTTATAGTGTCTGACCGCCACTATCTGATTCAACGAATTAAGCGATCTTTAATTGTATTTATGTGCATAACTGCATATGATATCCATTTCTTAAAAAAACATGAAAAATTATAGATGATGCAATTATATTAGATAAAATGGATGTGACGGTGGGGGTTTCGATCATCGTCTTCATTTTGATAATGGTGTTGAGTTGGAGGGGTGGCGGTGGATGTGATGGATATGAGATGAGGGGATGTGGTGGTGAGGTGTTGATTTGGCGGTGTTGGATCGGGCGCCACTGATGTGTGGTTGATGCCGTGTGTGGTTGGCTTTCGATAGTACGAGATTTTCTGACCGCTTTTAAATCTGTTAAAATTATTTGGATTCTTTTTTGAGTCTACGTTGGTTTCCAAATCTGCTGAGATTTGCAAATCTCTTTGTATCTGATTGGCTTATTCCACGTCGATGTTGACTGTTTTGGAGGCAGACTGCGAGCTGAGACTTATTTGTCCAAGTTTTCATGCTACCATTGCTCTGTCAATTTTTGGCTCGCGAAGCTGCTTCTTGGATTCCAAGAGGCCGATCACTTTTGACTCGAGATCGGGAGTTAGAGTTTAGTGATATCTTTGTAGGTCGGATTGATGTCTTAGAAATTTAAGATAAATCCATTTCAAACGGACATATTTTTTTTATATACAAAAATTATTATAAGGTCATACAAAGGTACTCAATTCCTTACAATCCAGAGCAAATTATAATATGCTTTAGCAACAAATCATAGGACAATACATCAATTCTAAAAGAGAAAAATACTAGATTTTCTATCATAGCCTTCCTTTCATGTTATAGTCTGAAAGCAGCATGATGAATTTCTTTGTTTCTTTTTTATTTACCCACATCCTTAGCACGGTGGCCATTAGTAATTACAAATTTCCATGAAGCTTCTCTTAATTAACTTTTTGTGGACATAAAGCAATAAGTCATGAGACATGAATTCGTCTTAGTCAATAAAGATATATCTAATTGTAACCATAAACCTTATGTAAATATGGATTACGACATCACGTTAAATTTTTCTATGGTGGATATGAACCAAACAACCACCGAATTGCAACTTGTGTTGGATAATAATCTCAACTTGAGACATAAAAGAATACCAAGTTGCCATTAATCTTTGCCTCTTCAATCTTTACTAGCTATAATATATATACTTTCTATTTTTGTCCCTATTTTATGTGTCGTGTTTAATTTACTATTTATGACGATACAGAAGCCTGCAGAGAGGTTGGAAGCGGCGATGGAATTGCAACTTGACTTGCAAGTGGGCATTATACAATTTATAAAGTACATAATTGCAATGTCAAATTTAAAATTTTGTTACAAATTATAAACATTAGACGAATTACAAATGAAATGACTACAAAAGATAGAGAATGGAGAGAATATTTAATTTGATTAAGATAATAATGTTGATGTATAAAGTGTGAGTTATAAGCAAGGTTTTAAAAAATGGTCGCGGTAGCGTCTCGGTTATGTAAAGGTTTTCGTGATTTCAGACGGTACAGGTGTTATGACACTAATTGCGACTGTTGTGGTGTGAATTAGTCACAATTTGTTCTTTAATATAAAAAACGGTGATAACAGTAACGGTATCGACAACTGCCAAAACCGTTTTGTCGCGGCCCTTTTCGCGGTCGCGGATCTTTATTTAAAACCCTGGTTATAAGGGTTTTTTTTTCAAAGTGTGAGTTATAAGTCTTTTATTAGATGGAAAGAGTTGATATTTTTTTTTCAATAATTAAAATTGTAATAAAACGGACTCTCCAAAAGGAAAGTCGAAGATGAGTACAAAAATTAAGTAAAATAAAGAAATAATTTGTCAAATGCCTACTAAGGAGCGACACTAGACACCACCGAAAAGGAAATCGACATTAGGACAAAGAAATGAGAGATAAAACTTCAACAAAAACACTCACAACCACACTAAAAAGGAGATACCACTAAGCACTGAAAGATTTTTGAGTACGGGGATAAATCTTTGACAACTTAGACACCCACAACCATACCCAAATTGAACACCAACAAAGCACTAAAAAGTTAAAAATAAAGGTAGTAACAATCATTTAAAACACCTAGGAGTGAATCATTTTCTCAAACTTCATCGAAGTTTAGTTAAATTTTGAATTACTTTATTCTCTATCTCTGCATTCAATCCCAACTGTTTACCAATCACCAAAGTTTTATTTGCTTCTTCAATATCATTATCAGATACTTCCCCTTGTTTCACAAAAGTATTACTCCTTTTTTATTGTTTTTTTATTAGGACCAAACTTATGTACAGTTCCTTATACACAGTTCTTACTGTGCTAGATACAAGGAGGTAGTTGTTTTTATTTAAAAGCAGTTTTCTTCTATTTTTTTAAATTAAAAAGAAATAAAAAACTACCTTTTTGTGAGAGGAACAAGACAAACTGCATCTAAAGCAATGCATATAAGTTTTTTCCTTTTTATTATTAAACAATATCAATGGAAGGAGTTGATATTAAACAATATATGAGAGTTTATACATCTAATGCATTTTTCTCGCGTCAAATGATGAAGGGACATAACTCTTGATAGATTTTCACCAATGTTAATTTGAAACAATACTTATGATTCACTCTTGTTCACAAAATATTGCAAGTCTAAACCAACAGACACATTGTTTCGAACTAACCATTGCTTCGTATTTCAAGTATATTTTGGAAATTCTTCAACAAACCCTCATTGTTGGTTGTTGCACATGGTTATGCATGGTTATGGGTACGAGATACGACAATTTATGAAAGTTATGAAAGTTTTATCATATAGTTTAACATGAAAGAGCTAATAGGAGTGTAAGAGAATAAACAAGACTGATTAAACTGAAGATCTAAACTAATTCAAGTCGGAAAATAAGAGATTTGTTCTTGTTCGATTAAAAATTGAATCAAATTGATAAAAATCTACCTCATTTGATTTGGTTTTTGGATTTCCTTTTTAAAAACCGAAGAATCGATAAATCAAACTAATATATATAATAACCTTACTATTATGTAGCTCATTATATGAAACACGCTTACTTGATTCGCTTTCATCATATGAAACACGCTTATAATATAGATTTAATTATACATCAAATATAACAATTATTCAATAAATTTAAAAAATAATTTTTTTGTTTATAATTATAGATGAATAGTATATCTAAGGACTCACCCGGGTGGAGGTTCCTTTGCATACATTTTAGCTTAATTCATTCACGGAAGTGATTATGATGCATAAGTTTTTTCCTTATGCATCATGCATAAATAATAAAAATTGCTTAATGCACCCCTAAAATTGCTTAGCGCATCCCCCAGATTTCTAGTGCACCTCCAAATTTATATGCACTAAACAATCTGAAATATTTATGCATGGTGCATAAGCATTATGCATGATAACTTGTACCTTCATTCACATCTTAATAAATTGTCTTTTTCATGAAAAAGAATAACGCAGTCGCTCTCAGCAAGCACCAAAGATATAAAATGATTTACATGCATGCAGTGCAATCATGCACATAAATGAGGTTTGATAGATGACATAAATCATATATATCATCTCCTACTCCCATTGAGTGGGGAAAAAGGAAAACAAGAATTTTCAACAAAACAGACAAAATTTATAAAGAGAAATCAATTTTGGAGCATTGATCCTCTGCCGGGGATTTTTTATTAGATGAGATTTAGTAAACATTTACATCGTTTATTTAACTTTTTAAAATTATTGCTACCGTGATAAAAAAAGATAAAAGATTAGGATTTTATTTCATAGATAATATAATGAGATATGATTTATTCGTAATTTTGAAACTCATGATAAAATGTCATAACAAATCTGAGCTGAATTTTGAGTTAAACTAATTTTTATTTAGTTGAGTTCGAACTAATTTTTATATAAGCAAATTCTCCGTCGAGTAATAAACAGCGAGTATAAATATCTTTAAGAAGTTTCTTGTAAAAAAAATTTAAAATTTTAAACTTTCAAGTTACATCCATGTCGCATAATCATACAAATATAGTAATCAAAAAAAGTTGATGGAACCAGTGAGTAGAGTAACTTTTCGAAAGAAAAAAAAAACAAAAAAATGTACTTTTTTGTTTTGAAACAACAAAAAAATGTACTTAGTAGGTGGAAGTTAAACCCAAAGAGTTGAATATTGGATTATATTGGGCTTCATATGAATAACTTTCAATGAATTTATATGTTTGTCACCCTAGAGCCAGAGGTGTACCTCCTCTCACTCTCACCCCTCAACCTATAAAATGACTAACGTTTTCAAAATATCTTGTGCAAAAATTCTAAAATGCATTTTTTTTCTTCAGAATTTTATAAATTGAAACACTATTATAAAAATTCAGATAAGTTTTAAACTTTCATGTGTAAACAAGAATTCGCTAACATTACAGAATACAAAAGTGTGTTGAACACAACATCTAGCCACAGTTGAACCGTGTCTAACTTCTTAAAATTTATATTTTTCAAAAAATTCACGACGTTAAAATTATTCTATTCTAAATTTCATAATATGAAAATTTCTAAAAAACTTATAAATTTACATTTTTGACCAAAATAAAATTAGCAGATTAATATTACAATTTTTTACCAAAGACTGATTTCGGAAGTTATATTATGAAATTAAGTAATTTTGGAACATAACTTCCATTTCGGAACGTATATTTCAAAATTCACTTTTTTATACATTTTGTTCAACAACTACGCCTTTCAATATATAAGTTTGTTTCGGAACATACTTTCTAAAAATACTTAGTTTCAAATTATATGTTCCAAAACCTTTGTTAAGGGCATTTTCGTAAAAACAAGGGGATTGAATAGCAGTAGAGGAGGCCTAAAGCACAATTTTCATTAAATGATGAGACAAAGTGAGTTCAACCCAAAACACAATGGTGTTCATGTTGTCATGTGACAAAGTGAGTTCAGCCCGAAAATCAAATTGGTGTTCATATTTTTTTAGAAGAGTTGATGTTCATGTTTGTCATGTCTAACATGTGAAAACTTCAAATGTGGTAATTATATATAGGTAATTGACACACAAAATTTAGAAAAGTATAAAATAAATGAATTTGGTATGACAATCATAGGAAAGTGGGACAAAATCTACCAAATTTTCCCATATATTTTTTTCTTGTACATATGAAACAATTTTCAAGGATAAAACAAGCAAACAAAAGTTCATTCCAATTATCTTGAAGATCAGGTAAACACCATTGTACACAATCAGTATAGCTTACTGGGTTAGCTAATTGTTTAATTGTTTTTTTAATTGTTAAATCTAAGCAATAAAAACCAGGTAAACTAAAGGATTCCATTGTTTCTTGTATATTGAAGTTTGTGCCTCTTTGCGGTAACTTGAGAGTTGTGTGATGTTAATAAATGTAATTGGAACTTTTGTTTTTCTTAACACTTCATCAATCACTTGCACCATGCTTTTTCTACAATCTGAATGTAATTGGATAATTCTCTTCAGTCATGAGATGTGAGACGAGAACAAGACCAGGATGATCACAACGGTGAATGAAAAAAGAATTCATCGGTTGAACCTCCATGGTTAGAATAAAAAAAAGGTTGAAGATGATTGAATCAAGAAGAAAACGGAAGCAAGAAATCAAAGCTTGTGAGAAGGAACTGAACCGCAAGATTTGAACAAAAAATCTTCTGATACCATATTGAATCTTACACAATGATCAATTGTTCAACCCTAATTTCATGGACATGAATGTAGAAGAAAAATAAAAGGATCATTGTGCTCTGCAATTTTTATTTCTCAAAGAAGATAATGAGTCAAAATTAGATACAAAGATGAGTCACAACTCTATTTATACCTAGGTAACAATCTAAAAAACTTACACGTGTGCTAACAGACTTAGAAAATACTAATAGACCCTCTAAGATTTGTTTCTATTTTTCTTCTTCCTCCTTTTTTTGCATTTGAAGTAGTAGCATTCTGACCTTGTGAACCAGGTTGTGTTTCAGGGTTGTTTGACTACAAAAAATAAACATCACCTTAGGTAGATTAAACAAGTGAGTACATCATAAATCAAGTATAAGTAGATTAAACAAACACACACCTAAGAGGATATAGCATCACCAACAACTCATACCAGTATATTCTTTGACATTAGGAGTTAAGATACCTGAGTAGAGATGATCATTGACAGGATATCAATTTGAAGTATTAGCTTTAACTTCTCGTTAGTTTGATCATCTATCTCTCTCTCTAGCAAGCTAATTTGTTCATTCAAATTGTCCAGATTTAATAACTTGCCGATCGGATGATCAAAGTAAGAAAGAAAGTGCTCAAGGAGAGGAAAAGCAGGTTCATCGATTCCATCATCCGTTTCCGTGATCTGCGATACAAAATAATCAATTATAAACTACTCATAAAATCAAAAAGCGAAATCAATTATAAACTCTAAAATCAAAAAGCGAAAACTCGTAAATTATTTGTTGTTTCGTATCTGTATGAGATTGCGATTATTCTCTCTCACTCTCCACCTCTTTCCGACGACGGTGAGAGAGAAAGTGTTTCGGTTTCAGATATATATATATATATATATATATATATATATATATATATATATATATGTTGTGAATTCGACGATAAACTCACACCAATAATAAACTGATGTGTGAGGCAAGCGAAACAAGCAACCAAATATAAGGACGATAGAGATGATGATGCAATAATTCAAAGCAATAAAACGGCGGAAGATAAAGGACACGATTAATTTGTTTACCCAGTTCGGTGTTAATTAACCTACGTCTGGGGGAGAGAGCAACTCTCCGTTGCACTATGATCAAAGAGAAACTTTACACAAGAAATTCTCAAACAAGGGTTACAAGAATTAATCCTAATTCTACCCTAGTGAGGTGTATCACAAACCCCTTACATGTTTGCTCTCTTATTTTTCTATGAACAAAACACTTTCTATTTATAGAAAAATATATGCCTGTTATTTTAAAAGCAATCTTTTAAAATAAAACCAAATCTCCTATTTATTTTTAAATGTATCCAATTTAAAAACAAACACAATCCAAGTCAGATATTCTTCAAAAATATATTTTTCCACAAAATCTACAATATTCTGACTTCCAATCTTGAGATTTAAAGACATATCCAACAATTCTCCACCTTGTCTTTAAATCGATGGTGATCCAATCAACCACCGTGTGCTCTCTCCATCTTAAATCTTCTTCAAGATCCCCGGCCAAGTCCATGACCTAGGCGTTAGCCTCCACTTGCTTCCCGCAAGCATTACCTCATCCCCTTCATCCTCGGAATGCCTTCCGCTCTCATGAAGGTCTTGTGTCCCACTACCACAGGATTTTAGGTAGCTCACACGATTCACCGCCTCCTCTTCAGACTCCGGACTGGTCAAGTCCGTACCCCTAAAGAAACTGATGTGTGGGGCAAGCGAAACAAGCAACCAAATATAAGGACGATAGAGATGATGATGCAATAATTCAAAGCAATAAAACGGCGGAAGATAAAGAACACGATTAATTTGTTTACCCAGTCCGGTGTTAATTAACCTACGTCTGGGGGAGAGAGCAACTCTCCGTTGCACTATGATCAAAGAGAAACTTTACACAAGAAATTCTCAAACAAGGGTTACAAGAATTAATCCTAATTCTACCCTAGTGAGGTGTATCACAAACCCCTTACATGTTTGCTCTCTTATTTTTCTATGAACAAAACACTTTCTATTTATAGAAAAATATATGCCTATTATTTTAAAAGCAATCTTTTAAAATAAAACCAAATCTCCTATTTATTTTTAAATATATCCAATTTAAAAACAAACACAATCCAAGTCAGATATTCTTCAAAAATATATTTTTCCACAAAATCTACAATATTCTGACTTCCAATCTTGAGATTTAAAGGCATATCCAACAATATATATATATATATATATATATATATATATATATATAGAGAGAGAGAAATAAATTAATGGCAAAGTTTTAGGATGAAATATAAAAAACACCCTTATTGTATTGTTTTCCAAAAAACGAAATTCTCAACGTAACACACAATAACAATGTCCATTGAGTGAACAAAATACAAAATCAACATGAAAGAGTTAACGTATTGTATTGTTCTTCAGAAAACAAAATTCTCAACGTAACAACACAACATCAATGTCCATAAGAAAGAGTGAACAAAATACAAAATTAACAAGAAAGAGTTAACAAATAGGTAGTTACAGTATTTCTGGTGCTACGAAGAAGATTTGGAACCGCAAACATGGTGAGTGTGGGAAGGTAATGAAAGAGTATCGGTTTGTGACTTTCTGTAGTGAGTGTAAGTGTGAGTGAAAACAGGGCACTAAATAACAATAGAGGAGGCCTAAATCGCAATTTTCATTAAATGATGAGACAAAGTGAGTTCAGCCCAAAAATCAAATTGGTGTTCATGTTGTCATGTGACAAAGTGTGTTCATATTTTTTTTAGAAGAATTGATGTTCATGTTGTCATGTCTAACATGTGAAAACTTCAAATGTGGTAATTATATATGTAATATAGGTAATTCACGGTGTAAAAAAGGTGAACAATAAATTGACACACAAAATTTAGAAAAGTATAAAATAAATGAATTTGGTATGACATCCATAGGAAAGTGGGACAAAATCTACCAAATTTTCCCATATATTTTTCTCTTGTACATATGAAACAATTTTCAAGGATAAAACAACTTAGCAAACAAAAGTTCATTCCAATTATCTTGAAGACCAGGTAAACACCAATGTACACAATCAGCATAGCTAACTGGGTTAGCTAATTGTTCTTGAGTTAAAGGGTTCCATTGTTTCTTGTATATTGAAGTGTGTGCATCTTTGCGGTAACTTGAGAGTTGTGTGATGTTAAGAAATGTAATTGGAACTTTTGTTTTTCTTAACACTTCATCAATCACTTGCATTATGCTTTTTCTACAGTCTGAACCCCAATATGTGGAATTATTAATCAAAGTTTTTTCACTGTAACAATTTCCACCTGGTTCACCTCCCCAATCTATACTCCTGCCACATATTTTGTTGAAATATTAGTAGTGATGCATGAGATGAAAATGAGTAATATACCATGGTTTAGTGTCTTCTTACTTACTTAGTGCTTATAGCATAGGAAAATATGATAGTCATATTTGTGCATCCTAGGTTTTTGTTTGAGTTACTATGTTATTGCTTATTGATACGGCGAAGTAACCATCTATGAAGCATATAAAGTGAATTATATCATTCATGCACAAAAGTCAAAGAACAAATTACTGACTATTAACTTAAGGAGTCAAAAACTCTCATAATATTGTAGAGACATGTTCAATTTGGTTACTAAAATTAATTTATTTGAAAATGATATTTGGATTTTGAAAATTTTCAATCATATTATTGATCGACTCAAGAGATTTAATGTGATCAGTGATTTTAAATTTCAACAATTGTTCTAAAATTTCATTTAATTTTATGATTAAATTGTCCAAAGTTTACATTTCTAATTAGTGGTAAACTTTTTAAATTATATGACCAACTAAGTCACAATCCTTGATGTTGGAAAAAATTGCAATTTAAAAAATTGTTGTGTAGGAGAGCAAGAGTCAACTGGATTTAAATTTGGTGCAATACACATATGTCACACAATTTTTTATCCCAACCATCTAATCTCAAATTAACGGTCAAACTCGTTTTAAACGGATTTTGTTATAGTATGATATTAAGTATTAACCATCCGATTTCATATAACCAGCTAGAGAAAAAGAAGTATACTTACTTTCCATGAGAAGGTGACATGCTAGTGAAAAAGACTCTAGTATTCTTTGGATTCATGTTCAACCTCACCCATCTAAGCATACTTTTCATAGCCATACGATAAGCATCCTCTGTTGAAACTGTGACAATCTCTTTTACTTCATCATCAAAAGATCCAAGTCTAAAAATTTGATCAAAAAGGATTATTACTTTATATTTATAATTTTCAAAAAACAAAAAATCACAAGAAAAAACAAAGAGAGCTAAAGATGGAACATACAAGATCTTCATCTCCAAGCCAGTCATCCACCAAAGATATGTGTTGAATACTAAAATGTCAACACCTTTCCAATTTCTACCATGCTTATTGATTGAACCTTTTCTTACAATCCTATCAGATATTCTATGAACAACAGCATTGTCCGAGTTTGATTCTAGTAGGAAAGGTGCCCAATAGAACTCTATTGTTGCATTGTATTCCTAATTAAATTAAACACAAGAGAATATATCAGTGAAAATGATGCATATCAGATAAAACCTATGTGGCACTGACATTTCATATTAAATAAGTGTCTATTATCTGTGACGCGTATTGGTTTCAATATTGATACAACACTGACACATGTACTTGTTTTGTATTACTTCTATTGTACAAAATTATAACTTTAAAGGTATGCACTTTACCTTAGCTGTGAATACGGTGAGTGAATCAAAGGTTTCCATGGATTTGGCATCTGCAGGAATGAGTTGATGAAGAAGACATACAATAGAAACATACTGCCCACGATTGAGAGAGTCTCCAACAAACATCATCCTCTTTCCACGAAGTGTTTCAAGCATCAAACTTGCATTGAATCTGCATTGTTTGTCACGCACACAAAAAAGTATGTTAAATTTGTAATTTTGTACATTTCTTTTTTTGCTCAATTGTAATTCAATATACCTTATTTGAGGCCCATTGTGATTATGTACATCTTCAATGTTTAGAGTCGTCCAACACTAAATGAGGCTTAAAACGGACTCTAAAGTAAGATTTTTTTGTTTAAAAATAATAAAATTTTATCAAAATTATTTGTTTTATTTACATTTTATTTTTCAAAACAAAATAATTTATTAAACTATCATAATAAATTTTATTTAACATTTTTTTAACCGATAAAAAACAAATACATTTAATTTTTATGAGACATTGTTGATTTAAGATAGATTCAAATGTTATGGTTGCTTAAATTGTTGAATAGTTGTTATACGATTTTCATAATTATAATTTTTTTTTCTTATAAGCCTTTATACTTTTTCCCGAGACTTTTTTTCTACTGTGGACTAATGAACTTTTGACTTGTGGGAGACTTTTTTTCCTTCATAATTTTTTTTTTTAGGCCTAAAACTTTTACTTGAACAGTCTTAACCTTAAGCGGACCATATACATGTTTTTGTCAATTGTAATTTTGTACGCATTATATATTTGGTCAATGATGATGATATACTTGAAAATAGTGTTTTAAAAATCGAACCGGTCATCGAACCGGAGAAGTACTGGTTCACTGATTTATTGGTCGAACCTTTAGGTCACTGGTCGAATCGCATGATTAAATCGGATTAAACCGGATAAACCGGTTAAATAAACCGGTCTCTATAATAAAATTATATAGGTATTAAATTGGATTGAATCAAATTTCGCGCTCTCTAAAAAAGTATTCCTCTTAAAATGTTTTAATATAAAGTACCTATCTCTCTATAACGTTTTCCTTATAGTTTTTAATAAAGTATCCCTCTTAATATATTTTTCTTTAATTTTTGAATAAAACACTCATCTCTTAACATATTTTATATATGGGCCTTGTTTCAAGAATAATATACGGGCCTAACCAAGTGAGAACCCAATGCATATCTCTTAAAATAAGATGCCAATGAAAACAACCCTAATTTTCTATGTTTTAGATCAGCCGCCCACCTCTTCTTCTTCTTCTACTTCTTCACTTCTCCCTCTCTGTTTCTACTTCTATTCCCACAAACATATATTATTAATTTTTGAAAATATAAAAACATACAAAGATTAAAAGTAAGGAACTGGTGAATGCCATGGTGAGTGTGGTGTTTGTAATGAGATTGTTACTCTTTTTCGTTTACACTCATGGGTTCTCTGTATGCGGCCATTTTCTAATTATTTCTGATTTTTTTTTTTTTTTAATGATGCATTTAGACCGGCCGATTTTTCAAACCACTGAGTCACATTTTTTTCGAGTTTGACCGGTTTACACCGGTTCAATTGCATGACCGGTTCATTAGCGAACCAACTCGGTGACCCTCCGGTCCATGGTCGGACCGGTCCGACCGGCCCGTTCGGTCCGGTTTTTAAAACACTGAAATCATTGCAATAGTGCTAAGATAAGTTGTAATGAGAAAACTATTTAATTATGACTAATTTCCGTAAAAAAAAAAGTGTAAAATTCTTTCCTTTCAACTGAATTTTTTTGTGTATAGAAATTATGATCAAACTTCTTAGCACTTATCTATGAAATTCAAAATCTTCATAGCTTAAACTAATTTATTATTGGTCATGATTACAATGTTTTCTAGCTACAAATTTAAATAAGAAGCAATAAAAAGAATGAAACACAAATAGTAGACTAGACACTTACTTAGGAAGATCGCAACCATGTGGCTGCCACCTCCAATGTTGGTAATCTTTGTCAGGCCTCCCATGTTCTTGGCAAGTCAATTGTGGTTGTATGTACGGACAATCTGATTCCTCGTACAATGGTCGACCAACCTCGTCCCAAACCCATCTTCCACTAAATATATCACATCTTTCCTCTGTTTTACCCACGGCAAATGGTACTTTGATCTGCTTCTTTACCCTCTCTTTTTCATTATTCACCCCCCAAAACACAAGATAACCCAATTTAAATCAATACAAAAAGATCAAATGAATAAACAAAATAAAACGACAAAATTATTAATGTCATATTTAATTAACCATGGTTTGTTTGTTGTAGATTAGAAATAAAAATTGATTTTAAAGATCATTTTTGAAAAGAAGTTATTTTGAGCTTGTTTATTGTAAAAAAAACAAATTTTTATGAAACAATCAATTACGAAAAAAGTTTAATCGATATGCTAGCGATGTCAATAAAAATTAATTTTACATTGATATTCTATAGCAATTAAATATTTTTTCATGTCATACAATTAAAGTGAGTAGTGGAGTGATTTGATAAAATACGCGACTATTATTAGATGAGAATGTTATTTACTATCAAAATTATCCTATATTTTCTTACAAAAAATGATTTACTAAAAAAACAACTCAAAAAACTTTTTACTTAAATATATTTTCATATTCACATTTTTAAAAAAAACTACAACAGTTAAAAAACTTCTAAAAATATAAACCAAAATGATTTTTTTTCACACACAAAAAAGAAGTAAGAAAAGAGTCCTAAATCATAACCATAGTGATAGCAGATTCGGATTTGAGGAAGTCATTATAGAAAATGAAGCGAGTATTATAGATTATTAATTAATAAATTAAAAGCAGATATTACAAATGCATTTTTTCATTTTTGAGGAGTCAAATTCATATATCGACAATATTACATTTAATTTTGCAATTGGTGATGATCGAAGAATTTGCAGTTATACTTATACCCTCTCTGTTACAAATTATAAGTACAAGTTGGTCAACAAAAGTGAATATATTTTGTCTAAATTTTGAACCAAATACATCAAGTTTCTTTGACTCGCTTTTGCTTATATTTTGTAACGGATGGAGTACCATTAAAACCCCATGAATATTGCAGGCCCGGCCCTGAGGGTAGGCAATGAGTGCCATGGCCTAAGGCCGATCATTTTTAGGGGCCCAAAATATTTTATTATATCTAACTACTATTATTGAAATTAAAAAATCAATTATATTTAAAGAAAGAAAACATACTACTGTAAAAAAAATCAATTATATTTGAAAATATGATTAAACCTATGAAATAAGTGGTATTTAAAATGTGATTGAAGTCCAATTTTTTTTTTATACCTACCTAATAATTAGGCATAATGGTAGGATTAAAATAGAACCCTGCATAACAACAAAAAGACGGCACCACTTGTCTTTATTCCTAATTCCTATTGAGTTTGTTTTGTTTTTTCTTTTCTAATTCTTGCATTCTTGTAAGGTATGTAAGAATTTATAGGTTTTTCTTGTTTAGGTTTTGGCGTTGTTTTATTTTTTGTGTTCCTAATTTTATTAACAAGTTATTTAATTTATTTTCTACAAATTGTTAATACTTACATGTTATTTTTTTCGTCCAATTTCAACCATTTGGATCTTAAAATTTTTCAATTGTTCTTCGAAGTCAGCATTCTACTTCCATGTGTTATTGTTCTCTACTTGAGTTTTTTTTTTTCTATCCAAAGTTTAGAAGATGTTGCCTAAAAAACATTTATGTGGAAAAGAAAAACTGAAAAAAAAAATGAAAGGAAGAGCTAATAAAATCACAACAAGGGGCTTTTGAAAAATTTGTTTTCAAAATGGTAAATATCCAAGAAGTATGTATTAATGCTATTATATTAAACGAAACTTTTTTTTTTGCCTAAGGCCCATAAAAAGTCAGGAACGGCACTGAAATATTGTTGTTAAATTTTTTTGTTAAAACAATGATAATTGGTTGTAAATAATAGAATGGGAAGAATGAACTCACCATTTGTGGAGTAGAGTTTGTCTTGGTTAGAGTAGTTTTGGAGTTGTTGACCAAAGATGCACATGAAATCTTCACCATAGATGATCACAACAAAGATAATGAAAGCTAGAAGGGTGAAAAGGTAAGGGGAGAACCGAACTTTGCTTCTTAGAATGGAAGAAGAAGGTGAGAATGGATGCTTCATTATTTGCATGCATTCATTAAACCTTAACTCAACTCTGTTTTCGTTTTCTTTGATTATTTCATTTCACCTATGCCACTCACTAATATTTACGTTAATATAGCAAACTAATCCTTTTTTTTTCTGTGGTCAAATGTAGCAAACTACTCTAATACTTGGAAGAAAAAATAAAAATAACTTTGATAGAATGTATAGGAATAAGACATTGTGGAAAGTCAAGATATATAACGATTATACTTATGTTATGCCTTTGTTTTGTTGGAAAGGGAAATGAAATTTTCTTAAATTAGCTTCCTTTCACAATAAGGAAAAGAAGAAGAATAGAGTATTTGATTTCATTTAAGACAAGAAAATGAAAAGCTTGTATTATTCTTAGTTAAATTAATTATTTCAATTTTCAATATAAATGTAAAAAATGATTACTCTTTGTCTTAAATACTTGTATATCCAATTTGATTTTTCACTTGGACATACAATAACGTTAAAATTTTTAGGGAGAATTTACTGCTCATTGAGTTCCATAATTCTTTGTCTTAATCTTCCGATTTTAAGGAAAATATACTTAGATAATTTTAAGTTCGGCCGAAAAATAAATAAAGTCCGATCAATTACTTTTTTACTCAATTTGGATCAATTATTTGTTTTTTATAATTAAATCAAAATAAAGTCAAACTAATCTAATTTCACTGGGCTCAAACCAGCCTTATAATTGACCAATTGGCCAATATAGTTTTTTCTTTTACATCTTATACTGTAATAATTTAAATTAAATTTTGATAGGTTATTATAATTTGAGAAAAAAAAATTATTCTTAAATGTTGTAAGCAAGTTAAGAAATTGTGTGCCTCAACATGATAATTGTGTTTTCATATAGAGTATACCACAACGTACAACGTGAAAATACAAATCATATACTCCAATATTATGGTGGGTGGTGCGTGATTCATAAGTTGAGATATACTTGAAGGGCTATATAAATGTTGCTTCACTTCAAAGACAAGGTGCGTGGAAGATTGCTAATCATAATCACTTTTTTTTTTCTTTCTTCATATTTAAATGATTGTACTGAATAACATCATAAAGGTACATGAGGTATGAGCTTTTTTTTATGAAATTGGTTAGAACATTAGGTGGAGAGGGTGATTAGGTATTAGGTAATATTTAGCTATCATTTAAAACTTACTTGTGTCGTTACTTTCATTCTCACCAAAACAAAGAAATTTCTCACACACGCACACATTATTTGGACATAAAAAAAGTTTAGAACGACTTATCAACTAAAAACTAATAAACAAACAAGAGTAGAGTATATCCTAATTATCAATGATTCCTAATCCTTTATTCTTTTGCAAATTATAGATTATTATTTTTGAGTAGTTGTTCCATTTACATTCACTAATTCGGTCGTATTTTGGTAATCACAGCCAAAAACCACTTAGAAAACGCAATTGTCACGAAATCGACTTCCCATGTAGTAGGAGTTACTTAAATAGTAACTCAAATGATTAGAGATGGCAAAGCGGGCTATCTAACCCGTTTCGGGCCAGTTCAGACAGGCTTTGGGATTTGTTGGACCGGGTTAAAAAGTTCAGATAAAATATGAGTTCCACAAATTAGTGTCCGCGTCCGGCTTGAAACGGGCAGTCGCCAATCGGTTTGGGCCGCCCATTTTACTATTAGTGCTCAATTAAAATAGATGTTGCTAGTTTTGTTTTACCTTCATTCCATAAACTTAATATATCTAAGTTACAAATAAAAAAACATAGAAAACCAAAAGAAATAGAATTATTCATATTTAAGTTCACATATAAATTCAACACAAAAAAAATTAGAAATACTAATTCACATTAAAAAAACAAATCAACAATATATTAGATTGAGTTGACTCAAATAAAAAAAAAATGAGACTTAAAATATAACATACTAAAATTTAAGTAAATCCAACACACATTTAATACTAAAAAAACGAAAAAATACGATCAATTTTCATAATTTCTATGTTTTACTTAAAGAACTAAAAATAAGTCTTTGGTACATTCAATGAGTAATCACTACAACCGATTACAAAATGGAAATTTGAAATAAACACAAAAAAATAGAAAACTGAATTTACAGTAGAAATTTGGATCTTGCTGCAATTGGTGGATCATTTTTTTGGGTAGGTTGAGCAAATTGTATGGGAGGAGCATGTTGGTTAGGTGCCGCTAATGATGTTTGTAATCCAAGTTCTCATGTCCTCAAGAGGCTCTGAGGATCAGAAGCTCAAGAAGTCAGAAGCTGAGCTCCAGGCTCAGAAGCTCTAAACGGGTCAAGAGGTTCAGAAGCTGAGAAGCTCATGTTCTCAGGCTCTGATCACGCAGGTTCTGAACGCTGAAGACTCTGTTAGTTAGTTATTTAGAGATTTTTGTTTTGTCTTAGGTAGTTAGTTACAATTGTTTGGTAGTGAAGTAAGCCTCCTTTTGTATATAAATACCTTTGCCCCTAGTGGATGAATAACAACTTTCATTTTTCTCTAATCTTTCTATTCAATTCACTTTCGTTCTCTATTCTCAAATTACTCCAACAAATTGGTATAACAGAGTCCGGTTCGTATTCATCGTTTTCGTTTGATTCCTTGATCAAGAATCATGGCAAACAATGGTACAACCTCCACGCAATTCCCAGCAAATCTTCCAGTTTTCAAAGGCGAAAACTATGATCGTTGGTGTGCACAAATGAAAGTGATTTTCAGATTTCAAGATGTTCTTGAAATTGTAACTAATGGAGTAGAAGAACTGGCTGCAGATGCTGATGAAGCAGCAAGAACTCGACACAAAGAATTGAAAAAGAAAGATGCTAAAGGCTTGTTCATCATTCATCAATGCGTTGATTCTAATATCTTTGAGAAGATAATAGAAGAAGAAACCTCAAAGGGAGCTTGGGATACATTGAAGAAAATCTATGGTGGTGATGAGAAATTGAAGGGTATCAAGCTTCAAGCTTTGAGAAGGCAATATGAGATGATGCAGATGAATGAACAAGAAACGATCTCTGAGTATTTGGCGAGAATGCTGGCCTTGACAAATTTGATGAAGTCTTGTGGAGAAGCAATGACTGATAAGGTCAAGATTGAGAAAATCTTGAGGACCTTGACTGAGAAATTTGATCACATAGTGGTTGCTATTGAAGAATCAAAGGATTTGGCAACTATGAAGATTGAAGAGCTGCAAGCATCCTTAGAAGCTCATGAGCTAAGGGTTAAGCAGAGGAGTTCGAACAAGGCAGTGGAACAAGCATTACAGGCCAAGACTCAGAACAAGAAAGGAAAAGATAAGTGGAAGAAAAAGAAAGAGGATTCAGAGAATTCAACCAAGAATTCAAAGAATCAGAATGTAGATTCCACTAAAGATTCAAGTCAGAACAAGAAGAGTTCCAAGAAGAAGATTGATAAGAAAGAAATTCAATGTTACAACTGTCAAAAATTTGGGCATTATGCAAGAGAATGTCGCTCTAAGAAGGTAGCCAGAGAAGACAAAGATGAAGCCCAATATGCTAATGGAGGTGGTAGTGATTCTGATGATTCACTCCTAATGGCAATCACAAATTCTGAGGCAGACAAGTCAAATTTGTGGTATCTTGATACAGGGTGTAGCAATCATATGACTGGTAACAAGAAGTGGTTCTTGAAGCTTGATTATTCAGTGAAGAGAAACATCAAGTTCGCAGACAACAGTCAAGTTACTAGTGCTGGCGTGGGAACTGTTCTTGTGAAAAGAAAGGATGGTCAAGAATCAACCATCAATGAGGTATTGTATGTTCCTTCTATGGCAAGTAATTTTATAAGCTTAGGTCAATTACTTGAGAAAGGTTATACAATGAAGATGGCTAATAGAGAGTTGAGGATTTATGATGCTAAGAGTAGATTAATTTTGAAAGCTCCACTGTCGAACAATGGGACTTTCAAAATTGAAATCAATGTAATTGATCATCACTGTCTCGCTTCAATTACAAACTCTGAAGGAGATTGGATGTGGCATCATAGATTTGGGCACTTGAACTTCAAAAGTTTGAGCTTGTTGAAGTCAAAAGAGATGGTACATGGCTTGCCTCTGATAAGAACACCAAGTACAGTGTGTGAAGAGTGTTGTGCAGCCAAGCAAACCAGAAATTCATTCAAGAATGAATTGCCCATGAGATCAACTCAGAAGTTAGAAATGGTGTACTCAGATGTGTGTGGACCTTTTGAAGTAAAGTCCATTGGAGGTAACAACTATTTCTTAACTTTCATAGATGACTATACTAGACATGTGTGGCTCTATCTTATTGAGAAGAAGAGTGAGGTATTCACTAAGTTCAAGAAATTTAAGACACTAGTTGAAAAGCAAAGTGGCTGTAGTGTTAAGAAATTGAGAACAGATGGAGGTGGTGAATACACTTCACTAGAATTTGCAAAATTCTGTGAAGAAGAAGGTATAGTGCATGAAGTTACTGCTCCTTACACTCCTCAACACAATGGTGTTGCTGAAAGGAAGAACAGGAGTATAATGAACATGGCCAGAAGCATGCTGAAGGGAAAGAACATGCCTCATAAATTCTGGGGAGAAGCAACCTCAACAGCAGTACATATCATCAATAGAAGTCCAACCAAGAAGCTGAAGAACAAAACTCCTTATGAAGCTTGGACAGGTCTCAAACCAAGTGTAAGTCATTTCAGAATTTTTGGCTCACTTTGTTTTAGACATGTTCCTGATCAAGTGAGAAGAAAACTTGATGATAGAAGTCAACAAATGATTCTATTGGGATATCACCCCACTGGTGCTTACAAGCTTTATGCTCCAAAAGAGAATAAAGTTGTGATAAGCAGAGACATAAAGTTTGATGAATCAAAGGGTTGGGACTGGATTGAAAGTACTAGTGCTGAGAACACCAGTTCATTGCTCAATAGAAAGCTTGTGCTTGAGGAAATAGATGATCAACCAGAAGCTGATCAACCAGAAGCTGATCAACCAGAAGATGATGCAGCTGGTAATCACACTCATATTCCTAATGATCAACCTAATCAGCCTCTGAGAAGATCTACAAGAGATAGAGTGCAGTCAGTTAGGTTGAATGAGTATGATGTATTTCCAGATCAAGCAATAACAGAAGATGGTGAACTGATCAATGAAGCTATGATAGCTGAATTGGAGCCAGTTACATTAGAACAAGCTCTAAATGACTCTAAATGGAAGGCAGTCATGAAAGAAGAGTTAAAGTCTATTGAGAAGAACAACACTTGGGAGTTAATGCACAAAACAGTCAACAAGAGGCCAATTGATGTGAAATGGGTCTTCAAGTTGAAGATGAATCCCAATGGTGAAATTGCTAAGTATAAAGCAAGGCTAGTAGCAAAGGGTTTTTTACAGAAGCAAGGACTTGACTTTAATGAAGTATTTGCACCTGTGGCTAGGATAGAGACCATTAGATTAGTAGTTGCAATAGCCACTTACAAGAATTGGTCTATGCATCAGCTAGATGTGAAATCTGCCTTCTTAAATGGACCTCTAGATGAAGAAGTTTATGTGAAGCAGCCACCAGGTTTTGAGATTAAAGGTCAAGAGAACAAAGTGTTCAAACTGAAGAAAGCCCTCTATGGCTTGAAACAAGCTCCAAGAGCTTGGAATAAGAGAATTGATAGCTTTCTAATTGATTTGAAATTCACTAGATGCACAACAGAACATGGTGTATATGTGAAGGGTTCAAATCATGAAGAAATGATAATACTATGTCTGTATGTTGATGATTTGTTGATCACTGGATCACACAAAGCTGTGTTAGAGAAGTTCAAAACAGACATAATGAAAGAGTTTGAGATGACTGACTTAGGTGAGCTATCATATTTTCTTGGCATGGAGTTTGCTAAGACAAGCAGAGGCTGTTTCTTGCATCAGAAGAAGTATGTTGCTGACATATTGAAGAGGTTTCATATGAGCAATTGCAACCCAGCAATTACTCCTATGGAAACTGGTGTGAAGCTGAGCAAGAATTCAAATGATGAATTGGTTGATTCAACCTTGTACAAGCAGATAATTGGTTCATTGAGGTACTTGTGCAACACTAGAATTGACCTATGTCATAGTGTTGGTTTGTTGAGCAGATTCATGGATCAACCAAGGATGTGTCACTTGACTGCTGCAAAGAGAGTGCTCAGATATGTAAAGGGAACTAATGATCATGGCATTTTGATCCCAAACCAAAAGAACAATAGCAAGAAGTTAGAGGCTTAAGGCTACTCAGACTCTGACTGGGGAGGAGATCAAGATGACAGAAAGAGCACTGCAGGTTATTTGTTCATGATTGGCAATGCACCAATTTCCTGGTGTTCTAAGAAACAAGGAATAGTTGCATTATCATCATGTGAAGCTGAGTATGTTGCAGCTTCATTTGCAGCTTATCAGGCAAATTGGATTGAGATGTTACTTTCAGAACTTAAGGCAGTTGAAGTAACAAAGATGAAGGTGCTTGTGGATAACAAGTCAGCAATTGACTTAGCTAATAATCCTGTGAGTCATGGCAGGAGCAAGCATATTGAAAGAAGGTTTCACTTTTTGAGAGATCAAGTGAACAAGGAGAAGCTTGAGTTGGAATATTGCAACACTGAGATTCAACTTGCAGATATTCTAACTAAACCTATGGCTAAGGCTAGGTTTGATGCTTTGAAGAAACTGATAGGAATGGGATCGTTGGAGAACATGAATTAGGAGGTGTGATGTTTGTAATCCAAGTTCTCATGTCCTCGAGAGGCTCTGAGGATCAGAAGCTCAAGAAGTCAGAAGCTGAGCTCCAGGCTCAGAAGCTCTAAACGGGTCAAGAGGTTCAGAAGCTGAGAAGCTCATGTTCTCAGGCTCTGATCACGCAGGTTCTGAACATGCAGGTTCTGAACGCTGAAGACTCTGTTAGTTAGTTAGTTAGAGATTTTTGTTTTGTCTTAGGTAGTTAGTTACAATTGCTTGGTAGTGAAGTAAGCCTCCTTTTGTATATAAATACCTTTGCCCCTAGTGGATGAATAACAACTTTCATTTTTCTCTAATCTTTCTATTCAATTCATTTTCGTTCTCTATTCTCAAATTACTCCAACAGCTAAAAGTGTTGCATTATATCCTAGAGTTATTTCTTGTCAGTAAGAGTAGAGTTGGAATGAGTCGACTCATGTTGAATTTGTCTGAACTCAACTCGATAAGAATTGGTTTGGTTCAAAACTCAGCTCGAGTTCGACACAAACTCTTTTTTCAGCACGAGATCGGCTCATTTAGAGTTCACATACAGTTCCATTCGGCTCGTTAGTTTCAGTTCGTTCTAAACTCGAAATTCAACTCAAGAGTTCGACAAGATTTTTTTCCTATTTACTCTCATTTTTTATTTTTATTTTTTGGTAAGGGACTCTCCATTGATTTTATATACACTATAATGTGAGACTATTTATTTTTCAAATTCGTAAAATTACATCATTGTGCATGTCGTTGTCTATAAATTTTAATGTTATTACTAATTTTTATCATATTATTATTAAGTGTTTGTCTTAATTTCTTTAAAGTATTATATATATTATCAGTCATCTAAATCTATAAAATCAATTATATATATGGAAATGAAAATCAATTATATAAATATAAATTTCTAAAATCAAAAAGCGAAAACTCATAAATTATTTGTTGTTTCGTATTTGTATTCGATTGCCATTATTCTCTCACTCTCTGCCTCTTTCCGGCGACGGTGAGAGAGAAATTGCTTCATTTTCAGATCGAGAGAGGGGGAGAGAGAGAAAGAAAAATTAATGGCAAAGTTTACGGAAACACGCTTTTACGGAAACGTGCTTTTACCAATATATCCTCATTTTTTAAGATGAAATATCAAAAATACCCTTATTGTTCTTCAAGAAAACGAAATTCTCAACGTAACACACAACAACAATGTCCATTGAGTGAACAAAATACAAAATCAACAAGAAAGAGTTAACGTATTGTTCTTCAAGGAAACGAAATTCTCAACATAACAACACAACATCAGTGTCCATAAGAAAGAGTGAACAAAATACAAAATCAACAAGAGTTAACAAATAGGTATTTACAATATTTTTGGTGCTACGAAGAAGATCCGGAACCGCAAACATGGTGAGTGTGGGAAGGTAATGAAAGAGTATCGGTTTGTGACTTTGTGTAGTGAGTGTTTGTGTGAGTGAAAACAGGGGGACTGAGTAGCTAAAGAGGAGGCCTAAAGCGCAATTTTTATTACATGATTAGACAAAGTGAGTCCAGCCCAAAAATCAAATTAGTGTTCATGTTGTCATGTGACAAAGTGAGTTCAGTCCAAAAATTAAATTGGTGTACATATTTTTTTTTTGAAGAATTGATGTTCATGTTGTCATGTCTAACATGTGAAAACTTCAAATTTGGTAATTATATATATAGGTAATTCACGGTATAAAAAAGGTGAATAATAAATTGACACACAAAATTTAGAAAAGTATAAAATAAATGAATTTGGTATGACAGCCATAGGAAAGTGGGACGAAATCTACCAAATTTTCCCATATATTTTTCTCTTATACATATGAAACAATTTTCAAGGATAAAACAACTTAGCAAACAAAAGTTCATTCAAATTATCTTGAAGGCCAGGTAAACACCAATGTACACAGTCAGTATAGCTAACTGAGTTAGGTAAATTTATATAAATATAAATTTATAAAATCAAACATATATAAATTTAAAATCAATTATATAAATATAAATTTGAAGTGTGATATCTTTAATTGAGTCAGCTCGTGAACCAAACGAGTCGACCAATATATAGCTCAAGTTTAACTCATTTAATTAACGAATCTAATATTTAGCTCAAGTTCGACTCATTTAAGCTACAAACCAAGTTCAATGAATCAATTCGAATTGAGTCTCGAACTTTGTTGGAATTGGTTCGATCGGTTCATTGTCAGCCCGAAGCAAGAGCTTGATGAAGATGGTTTTTTAAGTATATAATATAGATAATAATAACATAGAATAGTGTGTTGGATATATTTTTTAATCCTTTTATTTACTGTTGACTAAAATATATTCTAATAAGAGGATAATAAAAATAAGAATATATAATAAAAGAAAGAAATAGTTGACTTTAATGAATTTGATTTATTTTTTATTTGTTTCTTGTTTAATAGGTTTTAAATTGATCTGACTTCTTTTTATTAAGGTAAGTTTTTTAATAAGAAAATAATTTGATTGTGTGAATTGTTCGGTACTTGTTGTATTTGAATATGTGCCGATATATTTATAGAAGTGACCAATTTTGATAGATTTACAACTAATATTTATTAATTTTTCATAATTAAACATTAGCTTCCCATTTTTTTAAACTGATGATTTAATCTACTACTAATATATCTACTATAATATAATAAAGTTACATAGACCATGAAATTAAGGTACAAATTTATAATGACTTAATTCATTAAAGATATTTTCATTTAGTAAAAAAAAATATAATAAAGTTGGTTACTTCCAAATTTACGAAATTATTCTCAATAAACTTAATCAAATCACCAAATTAATGGGGAATTAAACATCTTTTAGCACTATAAAAATTGACACATAAGAAAAAGATGAGAATGAGAGAATTGTGTATAATTTATTAACTTAACCATATGAAAGATGAAAGGAAATATAAAAAGAAATAAGAGAATTGAGAAACAATGTTGCATGAAGTATTATATAAAAAAATTAAGAAGAGTTTTTTGGAAGTAATCAGTTTTGAGTTTTTTTATGATTGATATTCATGACTCCTGAGAGAGTAATATTTATATGAGGGAATGAGGAAATTGTGGATGCTTTATTAATATTAAAATTTTAAATTTAAACTTGATAATAGGTTGATGGTATCATACATATAATTGGTTGGTCATCTTTTTGGTTATTGTATTGATATGTATGACTTCAAGAGTCATATTTAACTAATGAAAATAAGAGAAAATAAATTGTGCATTATTTATCTAATATTCGAAATAGAATTAAAAAGTTATGGTATATTAACTTCTTTTAATACAAGATTCTTTTGAGTTTTTCTTTGTCCATTTTTATAAGTATCCTTTTTTTTTCACTTTTTATAAGTATCTTAAATCATTAACTATTTATTCATCGATATACCTCTAATTATAATATAATTATTTCTACAATATGTAATAATTATTTAATGTAAAAACATTTATTATGTCTCTCTCTCTCTCTCTCTCTATGTATTATTATAAGTTTATTAAATACAGTATAATTTATGAAAAAACATTGTATGAAGATACAATTTTTGTTAATAAAAATATATGAATTTTTTAGCTTATGAAAAATTATTTATGCAAATAAATAAGTTTTTATGTTAATTCATATTTTTACATTTAAAAAAAGGAATTTGAAACAAAACACAAAATAATGGAAATATGAATTTACTTAAATTCGTAGAAATTTAATTTGGATCTCGCTGCAATCGGTGGATCATTTTCTTGGGTTTAAGCAACTGCTGGAGGTTGAGCTTGTATGGGAGGATCATGTTGGTTAGCTGGAGCTAAAATTGATGCATTATCATCCTGGAGGTATTTCTCGTAGCAAAGCTTGCTGAAGCTGATTTTTGATATTATCTAATGCTAAAAGTTGTGCTTGTAAATGTTTCAAATGCAGAACCTATATGTATAAAGATATCCTATATGTATACAAGATGAAAATAATTTCAAATGCAACAAACCTATATCTAACCGCCAAATAACGGACTCACCCCTCTATTTCTATATAATAACGACTTACATTGCCGAGTTAACTCACCATTGAAATCTCTCACTCTCTCTACCACCTCAGCCACCACCAAATCACCATTGACATGAAAACCCACCCCAATTAACCTGATCTCTCGATCATCCACTCCACATTCTCTCTTTCACGTACAACAAAATCTCTTCTTCACCATTCCCAAACCCAATTCTCATCTCCAAAATTTCAAGAATTCATGTCAATTTTTGAGTAATTTTAATCACAGCGATTTCCATTTCGTTCTACTTCCGGTCAAAGTTGATTCATGTCAATTGCTTTACATAACCACAATTGATTCTCCAGGCGTTTCAAGAACTTCCAGTCAAGATTCCAACGTCTTCTTCCACGTCAAGATTTCCACAACCTCCAGGCGTTTCAAGAATTTTAGTTATGTAGAATATCTTTGAGGCCCTAATTAACATATCGTTTTGTTATTTACTGTTCAGATTTAATTGATGGCGAATAATAATAATGATAATGATACTTGTGTGTTCCGTAAAAAATGACACGTGAGCTGTCATCCTAATTTTAATTAATTTTTTATTTTAATATGTATATATATAGGATATCTTTATACATAGGATATCTACTATAATATAATAAAGTTACATAGACCATGAAATTAAGGTACAAATTTGTAATGACTTAATTCATTAAAGATATTTTCATTTAGTAAAAAAAATATAAAAAAAATATCTTTAATGAAAATATAGTGAATGAAAATATCTTCATTAAAAATATCTCCCACCAGTCGCGTGACTTAGGCTCTGTTTGAATTGATAGAATATAACGGAATTGAGCGGAAAGGAATAAAATAATATTTCATTGTTTGGATTTGAAAAAAAATAATGGAATTGAGCGGAGCGGGATGAAATAGAATGGAATAAATTTCATCTCATACCACCACATACCTTTAATTTTGTTCTTCTATTTCTTAAAATATCCAAACAATGGAATGGAATATTTCATTCGGCTCCGTACCATTCAACTCCACTCTATTTCGCTCCGCTCCATTTCATTATATTCCATCAATCCAAACAAAGCATTAGTATTATTAACAGTGATAAAGATAGTTACTAAAATACTCTCTCCGTTTCTTTTTATTTATCTTTTTTTTTGTGGGCTTTAGAATAGTAACACCAAATTAAGAAAATTTATTTTTGCACCTTATCTTTCTATTATACCCTATTTTTATTTTATTTTTGAAATATATTATACCCTAATTTTAATCCACCAATAAACTCATATTTTTTTGCGCACACATAAAAAAATAGGAACAAAAATAAAAACAATAAAAAAATTATATGAAATGTAGTCAATAAAAAAGTAGTCAATAAAAAGATAAGAAGGAGGGTATAATAGACAAAATATAACCTTAAATTATTAAAACGACAAATAATTTAAAATATATACTTACACATAAATGTTTAGGCGTATCATGATACCATAAAAATATTGACCCAATTAGGGGTGTATATGGCCAGATTAAGTTGGGTTTGACCAAATAAAAACGGGTACTTTGGATTGAATTGAATGAAATAACCACCCACTTTAGTATTTGACCGAGTTGAGTAAATCAATTCATTTTTCGTGTTAAATTGGGTGGATATATAGTGGGTTACCCACATTTATATATTTTTTTAATATTAAATGACGGATCATCATATTTTTAAATAAAAATAACTCAACATTTTATTTTCTTAAAAAGTAGTGTAGTGTAAAATGATAATATCATCACCATATATTTTTCTCATAAAAAGAACTTATTATAACTAATTTTAAAGCATGATATTTTTTTGCACCACTACTTTTATATAGCATAAAGAAGTCGAAGAGTGAAGAATCGAAGGAGATGATAATAATGCGTTAAAATTGTGATGTATGGAAAATTAATGTTTGCCGTTTGAAATAAACATGCATAAAACTTGTTTTGGAAATCAAAGTTGAACTTGTGACTTTTCTGTTTTATGATCAAATTGCAAAAGAAAAATCTTTGATATTTATATGAAAAATATTTTAAAAAATTATAGCACTATCGATTTAGTGGGTCGGTGGGATTTTTGGATATGGTCCGGTTTTGCCCAAAATCCAATTTATTTTATTGATTTTTCATTTTGAAAACCATACCCACTCATTAACCTGGCCCAACCCATTTTTTTGGGTTAAATTCGGGTTTGATTGGATTGACCGAATTTGCGCAAACTATATATACCCGTTGACGAAATATCACTGTATAATATTATATTGAATAATATCATTTTCGACATATATTTTCTATAACAAATATTTTATTTTGAGCTGTCACATGAACAAACTATGAAATCAGCTCAAAACAAAGAGCATACAATTATGAACTATTTTTATAAAATCTTTAATCACTTTATGTATAATTTAAATACGGGTGATTATTAGAATGGTCGGGGTTCCAACTCTGAATTTCATATTTCTCTACATTTAAATATGTGAGTCTAGTCAATAGATTATTTGACCAAAAAAAATAAAAATAAAATACAGGTGTTTCTTTTACCATTCTATGAGTTTCTCGCGTGTCCTATTTTTATTCATCCGCTATTTAAATAACGGGGATGTCATAAAATGAAAAATTTGAGGAAAAATATCATCACTAAATAACGAATGGTGCTTTAAAAACTCATTGGACCGCAAAATAAATTTCTTGTAAATATACTATTTCAATTTGACAATAAAAAATACATACAATTCCAATAAATATCCATTTATAATACTCAGAAGCCTGTTTGAACATTTTAGGTGGAAAATGCTTTTTTTTTGGTATATTTTAGGTGAAAAATGTTACTATCCTTCAACTCTAAACTTTGTCTTATATAGCCCTCACGTCTAAAATAGAGGACTGGATTAACAATGATTTTTCACATAGGACTAGAAAGCCGTAAGTTTTTTTTTTTTTTTTTTGACTAAGAAAGCCATAAGTTAAAAGGTTCAATGCTCAAAATCTGTATATACATGGCGGCGAGCTATATACAATGAAAAGTACTGATTAGTACTTCTAGTACATTAGTTAAGAAATTTAATATATTTAAGGGTTTTTAAAAAAACTATTTATTCAAAAAGTTAAACTTTTTAATGTGTTAATTTTATAAATTTCTATAAAAAATTTATAAAGCCTTACTATTTAAGGCTTTAAAGAATACCCAAAATACTCTTTTGTGTATATTTAATAAGTAAATTAATCTTAAAATTTATGCAATTTATTTTTTCAAAAATAAAAAATATTATTTTTAATATAAAATTTATCAACTAGTATATGTAGAAGAGGAGTGCTAGGGACGCACCTTCTAACACACCCTTTTAGACACACTCCAATCTATTGCTGCCACATCATCTATTCTTTTAGGGTGTGTTTGGTTTAAAAGAGAAATTGAGAAGAGAGAAATAGGTAAGAGAGAGAGTGGGAAGAGAGAAAAAGGTGAGAAAAATAGTAGATTTAATGGATGGTTTGGTTTAAGAGAAAGAGAAGAAAAATAGAGAAGAGAGAAGTGTTGATTATATTAAAAAGTACAAAAATACCCTTGGGTTAAAAAATCACAAATAAAAATGATTTAATTCATTCAACTACTTAATTTAGTTTTGAATAGCTTAAATAATTAGATTAATTTAATTAATTATTACATTGATTATTAAACTAAAAAATATAATTATCAACTAATTTGACTAATTTAATATTTTAATTTTATTAGACCAACTTTCACTTTCTTAAAATTGTAAAAATAAAAAACACATAAACTTCTGTGTTACTCAATTCCATCAACAAAATTTCAAGATGCAGCGCCACCGCTTGCTTCGTTCACCAGACCTTCCCTCCAACGTATATTTTAGCTTAATATCATATATGTTGTTTTGGAAGAAAACATCATCAACTTCAAGGGCAAAAACGGAAACATGCTTTCTCCACTCCATTTCTTCGCAAGATAGAGAGAACTTAAAAAGGTATGGGTCCCATGTTATTTTGCTCTCTCTTCTCTATTTCTTTTCTGTTCCAAACGAGAGAAGTTGCATCTCTCTATCCTATTTCTCTCGCTGCTATTTCTATCTTCACCATTTCACTCGTACCAAACACACGCTTAGTTCCTACCTGTTAACCGGTAGAGCAAGTGAGATGTAACTTATAATTTTTTTTAATTAAAAAATAAAAATAAAATTAACACATGTCTCCTCCAATTCTCTCCATCTCCAAAAAGAAACTTCAAGCACATCCATATATGGGATCTGTAAGTTCATCGTTTGATCAACTAAAATACCATTGGCACTTAATTATTCTTCTTTTAATAAAAGATGGATATTAAGATTTTGAATCCTGAGATACCTTCCATCGCATCCCTGGATCTACGAAAATTGGATACAAAGTACCTTCTTCATCTTTTGAAAATACCAGATATGGATGACATAGAAGCAATTAAATTGTAAAATACCCAGCAAACCCATATTTAATTCTACGGTCGATTCATTTAATACCCCGTAAGTCCACAGAAATCGATTTCATTCGCAAGCAGCAACTATGACAACAAAAACAACCAGATCTCACTAAAACAAAGGGTGGCAACGACCGGAGATGGCAGCGACCGCCAGAGCTCTTGGCAAATACAATACATACGCAACAAAGGGTGGGTGATGTGGTTGAAGCTCCTGGAGGAGAAGACATATGTTAAATTTTTTATTTTTATTTTTTTCAATTAAAAAAGAAAGAAACATATAAAACTTGTTTGACCGGTTAAAAGGTAAGAATTAGAAAAAGAAGTGACATGGCAGTAATAGATTGGAGTGTGTCTAAAAGGGTGTGTTAGAGGGTGTGACAATAGCACTCCTCATATGTAGAATATTAGTTAGTATGACTCATACTAGTATATAATAGCATAGCTTCAAGTTCAATATGGTTTAGTTTTTTTTGTTTGGCGTTGAAAGGTCAAAGGTAAGAAATAAGAGAATTTGATTGAATATTGCAGTTGTATTTTATTTAATTTTAATATTGATTTTAGAGTTGGACAAATTAAAAGGTAAATTTCTCTCTCACTAAATTACATGGCAATTTTTTATTTCAGATATAAATTGTTTAAAACATTCAAATAATCAAATGTCCACCAAATGATATACAAAGTAAAAAAGTTATTCAAAATCCTAAAAATTTATATGTGTTATTTTATTCGGTCCCTACCATTTATGAATCAAATGGACTCAAATTGGCTATATGCACTATACTTTGACTTACAAAATAAGAAAAAATATAAGTCAAAGAGAAAGAAGTGAAGAGGGTGGTGTGTCTAAATTCCAAAACAGAACACTTTTTGGAAGTATTGTCCTCGAGCCCCCTCAGAAGAAAAATGAATTCCTAATATCACTTTCTTGTCGCCACAAAAGGCAGAATTTCTTAATATCACTTTCATTAATCTATTGTCATATAATTCCTCTACTTTGTCTCACTACTTGAACTCATGTTTTGAGTTCCGATCAAATAATTTGATTTCTTTTTGAAGAACTATATAATGCAACAAATTTGGATAACAATGTTTAGAGTATGGGGAGTTGTGGGAAATTTTTTGTTCAGCTTTTAGTTATATACGGTTGAATTCTAAATTAATGAATCTCATTCAAGAACTTGATCCTAATATACTTGATTCAAATTGTCTATTAGATATAACTTGTTGCGAAAATCAATACTCGGGACCACTTTTTGATAACCTTTGAATCTTAATATGAATTGAAACTTCTCATATCATAAAATACAATTTTGAGAGAAAAAAAATGTACAAAATAATCATGACAGATTTTTAGAGTTACATTACTTTAACTTTCAACGAAAATAGCTTTGAGGAACTAAAGATCACTATATATTCAATTGAAGAACTAATTTTATTTTTTTATAAAGCACAAATAACATCGATAATATTATATATTTTGCAATATTATGATAATGCAATATTATGACTCATGTTAAGGATTTTAATATAAAAATATTTATTTTAAAATTCATGTATTCAATTTTTGAAATAGAAATAATATTTTTTCGCTACAGATTTTTTCCCAAATCAAGTATGAGAGAATAGAGAGAGAGGGTTAGTTTTGGATGAAATTGAAAATTAAATTTCATTTAAAGAGTTTTTTTTACCACTAGTTTAATCTGATTCGGGAGTCAGTTTTGACATCAAATTGTTCCAACTTCCTCCCGATCACAGTTGTGGGGATCAAACCGCGGTTCCAACCAAATTCAGCGAAAATCACCACTGAACCAACTAACGATTAGTCATTTAAAAAGTATTTTAGTCATTCAAGAATATAACCAAATATTTAAAGGGTGTTATTAAAAATATATTATTCAATGGTGGCTTGAATACATTGTCTTCCTCGACCATGAGATTGTCATTCTTGTTCTAGTAGTAAATAGTAATGTAATATATAATTGTCAGAATGTTTGCCATTTTTATAAACAACACCGACCCTTGCCATAGTGGTTGCATAGAAGCATCTTACCTAGTATCATTTATAAATTAAATTTGATATCTCTAAGCATAAAATGATATAAAGTTGATTTAGTAGTTAAAATAAAAAAATATCATAGGTGTGGTAATAAAAAGATCTAAAGTGCAATCTCCATTTTAAAATTAATACTGTTGAACAAAAAACATATGTATTGCTCTTAGAAAACACAAGTATAGAATAACTAAATCATCCGACGATATATTTAAATTAGTCTCTTTTGATAAATACTTTTTATAAATCAAAGATCAAATTCATACTTACATATTATCTCTGATGTCATATATAAATATAAATTAGATACATAAATTATTTAATAAATTTAAAAAAAATATATTCGCTATATATAAAATTAGAGAGAATATTTAACCATATTCTTAAACTAGTGTCACACACTATAGGAGTGCGGGTGCCCTAATTAGTTTTTTATAACCATAGCTACCAATTAAGAAGACACAACATTACATTAGTGGTACTTAATCACATGCTAGAGTTGACTCTAGAAATACCTTATCATACAACTTCACAAATATTAAAAACTACATAAAATTAATATTTCATACTCAATAATACAAGTAGAAAGAGAATTTGTTTGAATAATTAAAAAAATAATCAAAGGGATGACCATAGTCTAATTAAAAAACTACAAAGCACGTGACTAAATTTAATTCATGAAACCATATCATGTCCATACATATTATCTCTCTTAAGAGAATCATGAATTACATTATTACTAGAAGAAGAACCATAATTAAGATATTGAGTGAGTTCATCTTGAATAAAATAAGATTTCTGATCTTGATTAATTTCTTGTGTTGGAATCACTTGTTCATTTTGCATTTGGATGCAAAGTATCTCTGCTTGAGCAACTGCAAGTTGCATTTGAAGCTCAGAAACTTGATTTTGTAAATAAGATATTGCTCCAACACAACCATAAACTGGATCCCTCACTCTTGCATTTGCTTCATAGACTAAACTACTCACTGCATCAGCTCTTTGGTGAATTGGAAGCTCCTAATTATTCATTGTATGAGAACAAAAAAAATCATTTAGATTCAAAATACTACTACTAATAATTTTTGAATAATAATAAATCTAATTGTAAAGTAAAATGATAAGCGCACAAGACTCAAAGATTGATCAATGTGTTCGGTCAGTTGTTCGAGTGATTATTATACTTTCTTATTATGCGAAAAATTAGGGTTAGAGAGTTTTAACTATGTTCAAATATTATGGTACAATTTACAAGTTTACCCGTGATTCCATGAACAATAGTATACACTTATTGGTGAATACGAGTTATATTCAACAATAACAATTATCATCATTAAAAAAGTTTTAAATCACAGTCCTCTCGTATTGTAATATTTGATATTTCAAAGATATCACGCACGGTCAAATGTAGATGATACAACCTTAGTCGTGATTATGTCACATTACTTTGATAATATGGCTACGATCATAGTTCCCATATATGTTTTTAAAACTTTAATAATAATAATTCCTTAAAAAAAATATTAATAATAATAATAATAATAATAATATAAACAGCAAAATAAGGCAATGAGTAAAAAAGCTAAAAAAGGCAAAGAGTATTAAATACCAATTTATAAAGTTTCTCCTTTTATGTTCTTACTTTAGGAAGTTTTAGAATTAGAACCTAAAATATATCTAAAAAAAATCTCAACATTTTTTTCTTTTCTTTTTCTAAAATATCTTAGTTTATTTTACTCACAAACTATTCAACCTACTATAAGGTGTACCCTAAATATAAACAAAATAAAAAATAAACTTCTAATCATGGTTTATTTAATTTTATGCAAATGATTGATAAACTAATGCAAAATAAAAAAATTGTAAGCCCTTAAAATCATCAAAGAAAGTAAATGAAACACCAAAAAGAGAGAAACAAAGTACCTGCAACATTTTGCTAACGTTGCTAGCCCCAAAAACCTTATGAACAATAGCAAACTTTTGGGGTTCATGAGAAGGAAAATAAGGAGCGAAAGTGCAATCTTTTGTGCATCTGCGTCTCAAAAGCTTGCATGAAGCACATGGTGAATTTCCACCCATTTTTCAAAACAGAGGAAAATAAAAAAACAGAGGAAAAACAGAGGAAGTTAATAGAAGACAAAACAAAGGAACAGAGCATATAATGAGACTATGAGTGGGAGTGTTATGTGTATTTATAATGGTTTAAATCAAAGACATTTATTAATTTGTGATTTAAAAATACTAATTAATGATTTGGTTATTTTAATTATCTTTATTGCCTATTTCTTTTGGCTAACCATTATTTTATTTGATTGTAATAATGGAAATAAAAAATTACTTTGCTATTTTATATCAACACAAAGCCTAGCACTTTGTTTAGATCTTAAGGTTTAGTGTTAGTAATTTAATGATTCAAAATTCAAATAAGAGGTCATTTGATTGACCCAAAAATAAGGGTAAGACTCTGTTTGGTCCGGTTTATTTTCAACTTTTTTTCTTCTCCTTAAAAATAATAAAGAAGGAAAAAAAATTGTGTTTGACTTCACTTTTCTTTATTATTTACTTCTTTACTTTATTTCTCTAATACTTTTAAGGAGAAATAGTGTCAAATATAATTTTATACTTCTCTATTTCATTTAAGCATAAATAGAAAAGTAAAAAATAAGCCGGGCCAAACGAGACCTAATTGTCACACATACTTCTCATTTTTATTAGTTTATAGAAATGGAGAAGTTGGTACACTCAATACAATTATCTAGTAAAAATTTGTTTCATTGAAAAATCAAATTCATATTCTTTCGAATAATTTTAAAAAAAATTATTAACTATTTAAACTCAATTATTTAGTTATTCGATATAAACTTATACAAATATATGCCTTTGATATATGAATATTTCAAAATTCATTTTGTTAAATAGTGTCATGGTTAGAAATACACTTTCAATGTAGGTATTTTATTTTACTACATATTTGTGATATGATAAAATATATTAATTTATTAGTACAAAAAAAAAATATAAAATTATGATTTCTCATTACTTTTTTATGGAAAATTGGCACTTTTCCTTTTATATTTTTTTGGGTCTTTCTACCATGTATAAATTTGTACATATTTAGAAGTTCAAAATAGTAAATTTGTATTGAAATTTGTGTATTTTATAACTTTTTAATAAACAATTTTTGTTTTTCAATAAAAAACAAATTACTATTTTTCTAATATGTGCAATATTGTTTATGTTAGATAAACTCTTTTAAATCCTATTTTTAACAATATATTCATTTATATTTGCAAAGTAACCATATATATGTGATGATTTTGATTTCTGCTATGTAAATTTCTATTTTATTATACTTATCCCTTAATTTTATTATATCAGTTTCAAAATATATATATAAAATTATGTTTTTTTATTCCTTTTTAGGCTTATGGTATATTGACACTTATCTTCTCTTTATTTGAGTAGTCAAATATCCTTTTATATATTGTATTTTTTCCCTATTTACAACCGATTTTGATTTACTCTAAAAAAAAAAAATGAATCATGTTTTATGTAAATATCTTCTTTCTATTCTAATTCTTCTTTCTATTCTAGTTTTTTTTTTCTATTCTAAGTTTTCTACTTTAGCCTATACTATTTATTTCTAATTTTATTTTGATTTGTAATGTAATATATGTTTCCTTATTTATCTATATATATCTAGAGTTAGGGTCAAATGACACAAATATATTAAAATTTATTTGATATCAAATTTCATCCATTTATTTCATTTAATTCAAGAATATAAAATTATCACAAAAATAATTAATGTACACCAAATCCTCTCTATCTCGCATAATTAAAAAAAATATCATCATAAATACTTAATCAAACAAAACATACCCTATTTGTTTTCCTTTTTTTTTATCGGCTCATTATATTTTCTTTTGTACATATCCGATCATTATTATGAGTGACACACTCATACTTATTTTAAGATAATAAAAATTCTTTGCAAATTTTATTCTTATGATGATGGATGTACGTTCATTGCCTTTCTTTTTTTGTAAGATCGTTGCCTTAAATGTAATCAAACAAATCGTAATAAAAAACATTCAAATGCCTCTCTATTTCATAATTAAATTTGTTTGTTAATTAAATATAATCAAACAAATTGTAATAAAAAACATTCAAATGATTCAGCATAAGAAAAATTATGAGTTACTAGCCGCCACGTTCCGTGCCCATTTGTGTGATCAATATTCTTTTTTTTATCGATATTCTATATTGTACAAATATAAATAACTACTTAATCACCTTTTTTATTGGACTTAGTTAATTGATAACTACGTGACATCTTTTTTTGTTGTGGCTAGTTATTAAGAAGAAAAAAATATTTTTTTTTTACTATAAAAAGACTGAAAACCTACTTTTATGTGGAAGTTGTACTTAGTTATTAAGAAGAAAAAAAATATTATTTACTAAAAAAATTGAAAATCTATTTTTACGTGGAAGTTATTTTTTAAGGGTAAAATAGGAATAATGAAAAAGCCATCTCAAAAATTTTAATCCTTTTTATATATAGTAATGGATTCCGTAAGTACGATTTGCCGGAACAAGTGAACAAACTATAGTATGATATGAATTATTATATATTATAGTAGATTAGTAAAAAGTTCAGATATAATTCATGTGACACATACTGAATAATGCATAGCAAAAACCTTTTTCTTACTTCGAAAATATCTTTGAACTTATCTTAATCTAGAATAGTCAATATATATATATATATATATATATATTAATATTTCTCAACTTATTAGTAGCATATGCCACAAATTGGATGGCGTTTGACTTGTCAATAAAAACAAAAAGGAAAAAGTAATCTAACATTTTTTCTCGTTAATTCAGTAATACAACTTTCATTTTATTTTATTTCCAAAACATTTACTACAGTATTAAACATAGAACAAAACATGCATCTATATATTCGCTTTCTATTAAAAAGATTGAAGCGTCAACTACATGTGATATACTTTCATTTTGGCACCCCCCGGCAAATTAAAAGAAGTAGATTGTGACAGGCAAGTATGGCTTACACGATGTTTAAATTTAAATGAATATGTAAGTATGATTAACGGTTTTTAATTAGTTGCATGCTCTCACTAAAGCAGGCTCAGCATGGTTGTTAGCTGATCTTCTTAATATAGTAAAAGCCCATCATGCTAAACCCTAATGCCCCTTACATAACCCTAATGCCTTACATCATCAATGATGTCATTCTTGACTAATTATTGCTTAACATGTGTCTCAATCTATGCCACTCACTTGTGCCCATTTCTTTCCAATCTGTTTACATGTGTTGCAGTGCATGAATGCCACATGTTTCATTTTCTCTTCAAAACTCCATTCATTCTCTGTCATCATCATCTCACCGTCTCACCCTCTCTCATACCATTCTTCTTCTCTCTCTTGCTCTCTTTTTCTCTCATTGTCTCACCTTCCTCTCTCTTTCTCCGCCCTCTCTCACGGACCTTCTTTCCACCGCCGCTCTCTCCGGCCGCACACCATCACACCCACTTTTATCTCCGTCGCTCTCATCGTCTCCCTCGCGAGGTTTCTCACTGCCGATTCTCCCTCCGGTCGCGCACCACCACATCCACGACATTGGTATTTCTCTCTCTCTCTCTCTCTCTCTCTCTCTCTCTCTCTCTCTCCATCTCTCACTGATTAACCCTATTTCTCACTTTTTCGTCACTCTCCCAGAAATTGAAATTGGATTTTGGTTGCACTTTTCTCTGCATGCATGCTTTGAATTTATTGATTTGGGTTTTCTTATGAATTTGAGTTTACTCAGAGTTAATTTTTGGGTTTTGTTAACATTGTTTTGCGATTAATTTGTGGGATATGTTATGAATTGGTGGTAGTGATGAATATGATGAATAAATTGTTCGTTGTTGTGTGATTATGATTAATTACATTTTTCCTTTGCTTACTCAGGATTTTATTTTGCATGTTTGAGGTGATCCAAGGAATTGGAGCTTTGGGTATCAATAAGCTAAGGTATTGTTTTGAATCTTTATATGATGCATGAATATGTTTTTCTAACGCCCAGATTTTAATTTCTCATATTTTGATGTTGCATGTTTGAGATTTTTACTAAGTTTGAGTTTTTGTATCTTTCTATGATGCATGAATTCGTTTTTCTAACACCCAGATTTCAATTGATGTTGCATGTTTGGGATCTTTCATGAAATTTATCTTTTGAATCTTTCTATGATGCATTAATTTGTTTTGTTCTGTTTTTAAATTTGTTTCCCAACAAAATTGTGTTGAAGGAGTGCAGGAACATATGGACAATAGTGGTAGCAAGAGTGATGAGGTGATGCTGTTAATCTTTGTGAAAGGTTGGTTTTTTCCCTACACAGATTTGCATCAGTAAGAATTTGTTTATTATTCTGATTTGGTATTGCCTTGAACCTCTCTTACTCAAATTTTTATTCTGTTGTATTTTTAGAAATAGTGGGTTCTTGCTATTCTTAATGGTGTTTATGATGATTTTATAAGCATATGATCTAGAAAGTATTGTTCTTTCTGCATGTTCACTTTTAATATCAAATTGTTAAGTTTTGACTATAATCCCTTTTTTTTTATGTATTGAGTTGTGTTTGGTTCATGAAATTGCAAATTCTTACATTAGTATTGAAGTGAATAGTATATGGAAATACTTCTGCATCCAAACATAAAATATCACTATAGCTCCATTATTACGTTTATGCTTCACAAGTTAATGCATAAAATACTTATGATTACATTATGCTTTGAATTTCTTGATTTGGATTTTCTTATGAATTTGAGTTTACTCAGAATTTGAGTTTTCTTATGGATTTGATTTTGCATTTTTGAGGTGATCCAAGAAACTGGAGCTTTGGGTATCAATAAGCTAAGGTAACAAATTGTTTGTTATTGTTGTTGGGTCTGAATTTTTTTTAAAAGATCATGTTAGGCTGCTTTTCCCCTACATGCATGCTTTTGCTTTCTTTAATTGGGTTTTGTCATGATTTTTTTGTGCTGAGATTGTTGGTGGTATTCATGAAGATGGTGAATAAATTGATTTATTTGATGTGTGTGTTGTTAAATTGTTGTTGATTTGGGTTTATATATCACTACTTTTTCAATATGTGTAACTTAGTTTCATGACTTAGTTTGTTTTTAAAATTTGTAAATATGTGGATCATGTCCTTAAAATTTAAGTCTTGCATGTCAATGAAGTTGAAGTTTTTCATGTCAATAAACTGATGTAACTATATTAATCTCATCTATCTTCCATTTTCAAGTTGTTTTGTTTTGATTTTGAGTTTTTCAAAATAATTTGTATTGACCCTCTCTCAATTGGATTTTGATCTTGCATGATTAAGGTATTGCATGTAATTGAAGCTTAATTTGTATTGAATCTCTCTCTTTAGTTCTTTACTCATTTGAGGTTTTTTCTCCATAATTGTTTTGTTTTTTTTTCTTTCCAGGAACTCCATGGACAAAAAAAGGAAGCACTTATTCAATACAGGAGAAAACCTTTCCAATCTGCAATTCATTGGTATTGTTATGAACTGTTTTATAAATTTAATTATTTGTATTTAGATTCAAAAAAATTCCAAACTCTTCCAAGACTTTATCCATTTTTTCAACTATTGAAAAGGGTTTGCCAAGATTACTTTTTCCCTCTTTACAATCTGCTTTTTCCCTCATTTTATTACAAATTCATTGTATTTAGTTCAATTTTTTCCCTCTGATTTCAAATAATTGAGTGATTTTAATAATGATTTTTTGATGAATTTTGGCTGCAGGTGTGGTTAAATGGTTGTTCCAAATGCTCTAAGTAAGTAAGATAATAATAAACTACAACCTGATGGCCTCCAATTTTTTAAAATTTTAGTATGCCCATCATTTGTACTAATTTGACTCTAATGATTGTTTGTTGGTCAACTAAATTCACAGCACAAGTGATTGTGAGAATGCACTTCCTAATGAAGAATACTCAGTTGACACTCATTTATTGATTGATATGTTCATGCGTGTTGAAAGGTTTTATTTGGTTTTTCCTAGATATGAAACTTAAAATCTTAATTATTCATGATTATTTATTTAATTACTAAGAAGAAACATTACATTGATGGAGTGCATGATTATTTGGTTTTGAGATTATGTTTTGCATGATTATTTATTTACTAACTCTTTTGATGTTATGATTGGAAGCTTCTAATGTTTGTTTAATAATTGATTTCGTTAAGGTGTGGGTTCCATTTTTTCTCTTTTCTTTTTTATTCTCTCAATTTAAGATCCAATTTCACATTTGCATGCATGTTTTGGTTATTGATTTAATTTCTTTTATTTTGATGGATTTAGGTTTTTAGGGATTTCATTTCAATTTTCTATTCATGTTGTTTCAATGCTAATTAGATGATAAATCTCTATTCATGTTTTTTTTACAATTTGATTTGATTTGTTTATGTGTTGCAGTTCTTCGCCGATCGAGTTTTTTTCCCGTTGGATTGAATGAGGTTGGTTTATAATTTTCTCAATTATAGTTTTCTGTTTAGCTTGATATTCTTTTTGAATGATTTTATTTTTTAGAGATTGGTTTACACTATAGCATGCTTTTTTTCACATTCAAATTCGTAACTGTTATTGATTTTCAATTTGATTTGTTTCTGTTTCAGTTGGTCGCATACGGAATTGAGTGAAGGTAATTTTTGGTATTTTCTTTTTGGTTTTTGTTAAAATAAATTTTGCTGATTTTGTTTTGTGCAGGAGAAGTTGAGGAACTGAGTGTGAAGCATAGAATAGTAGATGATAAGATAAGAGAAGCATTGAGTAAGATATTGGATATCAAAGGTAGCGTTAATTATCGATTCTATTCGATGTTGACGTATGAATTGGAATTTTGTTGATATGTTATTTTAATTCAAGGGTTGAAGAATTTGATTTATTTTGATATTCAGGTAGCATTAGAATGTTTTGTAGAACTCGACCGAATCATTTGACAGAGAAGAGGAGAAATTCTGAACCAGTATCAGCTGGATCGGAGAGAATTCAGATTAAGTTGGGAGGAACAAGGAAGGATTTTGAGTTTGATAAAGTTTTTCCTCAAGAAACAAGCCAATGTTAGTATCAAACACCATTCATTGTGTTGTGTTTCCGAATTTTAATTTTTATTCGAATACAATAGAAAAGGATCTTTGTGCAATTTTGAATATAAGGTGTGTCGCTTTCTCTTATCTACCGTCACAATGTCGTTCCTTGATGAGTGCATTTCACTTTTCAGTTTTTTTTGTTTGAGGTAAGAATTCTTACTGATTTTTATAGTTTTAGATATATGAGATGCTGAGTACGACTATTGTGTTGTAAAATCTTTTGGTTGTTCTGCTTGATTTTGTTCAAGATATCTTCTTTCAAGTTTTAAGTCTTTCTTAGTTTCCCTAATTGGAAAATACATACCCAAGAACATATGATCTACTACATGCAGCAGGTCTCTTCTCTATTGAAAAAAAGAGGTTAATCATAATTCTAATTGTAGTTGAAAACCAAACTTTTGACTTTCTTTGAACTAATAGTCAAAGGAAAATGTTAGATCTAAGGAACATTTGGATTTTGAGTTCCTTTGAAGTTATGTTATTTTGACTATGAATTTATTTCCAGGTGCGAACCGATGCTACATGTGTTTGAGTGATTTACTTGGACTTGGTGGTAGATGGATATTCGTAAGTATTGTTCTAATCTAATGCAGCTTAGTTTCTTTCTTTTTTTTGGTACAAAAGAGGGGCAAAGCCCCAATGCAGCTTAGTTTCTTTTATTATATTTTAGTATTTTACTAATAGTTGAAGTACTACTTCTATGATTTTTCTTGACTTAATCAAAAAGCAGGGACAAATACATAGATCCTAAATTCGTATTCATAGTTATCATGTCAATTGAGCAATTTTTATTGAAGAATAACTATAATGCTTCTGTTCATATTATAAGAATGATGATTTGTGTGAGAATATATTTTTATTGGATAATCAAATGTTCGGAATGCTTTAGCTGCAACTCAAAGTAAGGGTGGGCAAGAATTATCAAGAGATAAAAAAAATAGTGGCTTATTGCATCCTTAATAAAGTTTTGATTAAAAAGGTATGAAGTACATTGTTTTAATTCTATTACCTGTTTATTTGGAAGATGCATAATTCTATTTCATTGTAGGCATAATTCTTTTAATTCTATCCCTTAATGTTGTTGATTGGATAATTTGGACTGAAAAGGCAATTAGAGAAAGGAAGTTGTTCTTAGTAGATGACCATGACACAATGATGCCATACTTAGGGAGGATAAACTCCACCTCAACAAAGACATATGCCTTATCACACTCTAAAAAATTAAAGAGACCTTAAAATTAGCGAGGATGCATAACAAACAACTTCCTTGACAGCTCTGTGAATGCAAGGCAAAAAGTTCATATTGAGGTAAACATGATTGTTTATATTAAGAACTCTTTTATGATATGCAATGTTGCAAAGTGTGGTAATTAGAGTCTCTGATTTTTATTAAAAATGTGAGTTTATCTTTGGTCTCAATTTCTCACTGTCTAAAGTTTTGAGATATTGGTCATTTGTTTACTAGCTTCTTTCAAAATGCTTTCTGTCTTGCATGATCATTTATTTGCTCTTTTTTTTAAGTGTCTGATTTTTTACTTTGCATGATCGATTGATCGAGGGTATAACTATCACATTTGGAGTCACTAATGCATCAAATAACAAGCTGATTCATTTCCAACTTTCCCCTTCCATAGGTGTGCGTACAACTTGGGTTGCACCTACATTCGCTGGAGGACACAAAGCATTCTATCAGAATGAACATCGATTTATTTTATAAGTCCCTTTATGCTAACAAAGTTGTCTTATATCCTAGCTTGGTCTTATTATCTTTTGCCAATGTTGGTTTTGCTTGGACTATGATGTTTTGTATCATACATTAACCTATCATTATCTTATTTTGGATCATTTGTGTTCTTCTTGCTCCAAGCAACAACCATGATTGATTGTGGCCATGATTGATATCTTTATGCCAGTCCGTCGAACCCGTGCATCGCACGGGTCGGCGTCTAGTTGCTACAACAACAAAAATAGAAAAGTACACATGTTTAGAGACCAATCATATCTCATCATCTACATGTGTGAGGAACAAAATTTTATGTGGACGGTACACCAATTACAAAATTCTAAAAGCTAAGCTACCACCAAATACTAAATTTTATTTTAAACTAGAATCTAAGTCACAGTTAGTGTGTATGCCCTTGGAGGTTTCTTAATTCTAACCCATCAAATTCTCTTGTGACGGCAACCTCGCCTCAACTAAGCCAGATGATTCATCAGCAATAACAAAAATCTTCCGCACAAGCTCTGAAGATATCTACACCCTGCCTCAAATCACTCAGACGATTTCCAAATCGTTCGCACAAATTGTGAATGGAAACATGGATTCAATTAACTGGTCAATTCTGAAGAATATTTGTGCCCTAAAACTTTATTTAAGATTGTTTGCGCTATTGCATAGTCAGGACTATAGCCCCAATCATGACAACTAATAAAATGAGACTAAAAATAAAAAACCAGACGAACGCCTATTTCAATAGATGAAAAAGGAGGCAGCAATATTATTCAAGAATTTTCTCCCTGAGATCAAGGAAAAATTGTTAAGAATCATGACGAAGTATCTAATACAGACTCAATTGGCACTTTCTTTTATCAAGAGCTGCATCATAGTAGGTCTGTAGTAGTGGTGGTGGAATCTAATTTGTCAAACATTGATCAATGCAAATATTCTACATGACATGTAAGTTTTAGGGCTTGCGCCGACTGCGACCCAACAAGCTATGAATTTTCTGTGTGTTTCTTGAGATAACATGGCTCATAATAAAGAGATTGTTGATTTAGATGGAAACACTAATCAACTGTTTCTTGGTTATTCCGAGAAAAAAGGACAAGTTTACTCAGTAGCCGGTTGATACTAGCTAATAGTTTAAAGTACGTGCTTCCAATTGTCCCTCTTTGTTCTAACCAAGAGTCGAACTCGGGTTCTCTAGAACAATTTGTGATAGGGGCTCTTTAATCACTTGAGTTCAATATCTTAGTTATTACCTTATGTCCTTAATATTAGAGAAATGATTACATTTTAGATACATTAGTTACTCAATGTATCTAAAAAGTAAGTTTTCTTTTACAGTAAGGGTCACACGGAGTACCGGTTAAGAAATTTCACATTTGATGTGAGATAGTTTGGACATGAGTTTATAAGTAGAAACATTTCTCATTTTACAAGTCGGTTTTGTATGGTTGATTTATGTTTAACTCCTGATTCTAAGATGGTATCCGAGTCTCTACAAGTTTTGTTGAGCCACCTGCTATCAGTTTTGGCTATCGGGCGACACACCATTTATATTCACGCATCAAACTCAATAGTGTCGGGTATGAAGATGTGTGTTAAGAAGTCTTACATTGAATGTGAGGCTGAGAGGGTTTGGACATAAATTTATAAAGTAGAGATAATTTTCACGGACCATTTTTATAAGATTGAGTTAGGTCTACTACTCTTAATTTTAAGGAAAATGTTAAACGCTACCCCCGGGGCACTGTTTAAGAAAGCAAATATAGTAATATGACATTAAAGTTTGTGCAGTCAACTCCTCAAAAGTTTAAAAGGTGTTATTTTCAATTTGAAATTTTCTATTTTGGTTTCCTTAACCATTTCCTCAGGGACACCGGTTAGTATGACCCTAATTTTAAAACTATTTAAAAAGAGAAGAAAAAAACAAAAAAACAAATTGTAAAAAGAAAATAGCTAAAGCAAAGAGAAATTAGAGAAGTTCCCACCAAGGCATTAATGAGATTCCTGACATGCAATTAAGTTGTAGGGATTATTATAAATGAAGCTCATTTCGATATTGAAACACTATGCTATCTTCGCATTAATTGTCTCACATGATTCAAAGCTTCCTTTTCATTTCTTTCAAAATAAAACACCTCTCCTTTCATGCTTTGACTGGAGGAGTATCTTTGTTTTCTAAATTCCTACTATGTTTTCTTCAACAATAAAGTAATTAACCCTATGTTTTACCGTTAATATTATGATGATGATACTACTCCAATGACATGAGAAATCGCAATTTGCTGAAGAAAACATATTAGGCATTGAGAAAACAAAGATACTCCAATCAAAACATGAAAAGGGAGGTGTTTTATTTTGAAAGAGATGAAAATGAAGCTTTGAATCATGTGAGGCTAGCTATTACTCCAAATTGAACTTAATTTGATTTTTAATCTTGTTTTATAGTATACGTACTACTAACTAACATATACGGCGTTTAATTTAATATCATGTTAATTAGTATCCGGGTAGGGTACTAGTTAAACATACAAAAAATATAAATTTATATTGAAAGCAATATTTTTTATATTTTACAAAAATTGAATACACAAATTTCAATATAATTTTACTATACTACTTCTCCGGTCCTTTTTATAAGAGATAATTAATTTTTTAAATTTATTTAATAATTGATATATTTAGTCTATGTTTTAGTCTGTAACATAAACTAAATAGAAGTACATTAGCTATTCAATGACTTTAAAGAGTAAATTATCGAATAGATGAAGTATTTCATTTCATTAACTAGTACCCCGATAACATTACTACATTATTTTGCAATTCCCTTTAATTTAAGCCTAACATTACTAACATTACTATACTAAGATTTAATTTGATTTTAAGGTTGTTTTTTTGTATAGATAGGGCCTAAATTTAATTTCAACCCCTCGGATGGAGAGACTATGGAAGCTGAGACTGATAAATTTGTCGTTTGGTTTCTCCAAAGTCACAAATTTTGAAGGCAATAAAATATGGCTGAAGAACAGACATCTCACCATGTTGGAAGAAAAAACATGAGCCCTTCAACGTGAAAATTAAATGAGCATCGATGTGATGAAGATTCATTTTCGAGATGCATGTTGTTTAATTTTCTACCAATGTTGAATATATTTTCCATCTTAGTTTTGCTTTTTATAATAAGGAAATGTTGGTAAGTTATGACTTAGTATATGTTTGCATTAAGTTTTAGGGTTTAATAGAACTCTGGACACCCTATCTAGACCTTAAAATAGAACCTTGTTCGTCGATATATGCCCGAATTGACTCTAACATTGATAGGGAAATTCAAATTAATGGAATTCGGATTTTAGTTTTTTCTAATTTTAAAAAACGTGGGTGGGGTGGGTAATTTGGACATTGAAATCCGTCGTGAACTTGTTTCTAAATCTCTTTGGATATGCATTTGAGTTTCCACTTTTCATTCCCGTTGAGAATTAAAATGGATACGAGGATACATGAACTATATGTGTTTGTATTTGAGGACAGTAAAATTCGGCCTCACTTTGTTGTCATGCCTAACCCCAATTAAAATGTGTTTGGATCATCTATACACTTACTTATCTCCGACTTTCTTTTTACTAGTTAGTTTCTAATCTCTTTTTTTTTTATTATTATTATTCTTTTATTGATTTTCTCTGAAAAGAAAAATTATTCACAAAGAAAAAAAGTTCATATTGTGTCGTTCCTAAAAAGATCACTACATGGTTATTTATTTTTTTGCTTTCACCACCAGTTGAATCTGGTTCGGGGGTCAGTTCTGGAATCAAGTGGTTTCAGTCCCCTCCTCATCGCAGTTGCAGGGAATCAAACCGTAATCCTCTCTACCAAGTTCAGCGACAATCACCACTGAACCAACTAATGATTGATAAGATCACTACATGGTTAGTTACAAAGATGACTGCTTTTATATTATTTATGTTTTTTTTAATTTAAATAGAAAATAATTTTTATTTCAATACTTTGATTTTTTTATATGAGATCTATTTTTAGTATTTGAGCCAGAAATCTAAATAGTAAAAAAATTATGACTATATACAAAATGACAAAAAAAAAAAAAAAGAATGACCAGCTTACCATACTATACTGTTAAATAAGTTTTTAATTCTTATAAATATTTCAATTTTCATGTTTAGTCCATACACAAATATTTAACAACTTTTGATCCATCAATTTTTTTGGCAAAATTACACGTTTGGTTCTTTAAAGAACATGAAGATATGAAAGAATTGACGAAAATGATGAACATATTCATCAAAATTATGAGTTTTATTTAATTTTAATAAAAATATATCTCAACAAATAAAATTAAGCATTTTTTATTTAAAAAAATACAAAAAAAAAGGTTTATATGTGAATGTTATAAAAGATAAGGGATTAAAGTATTACAAATAAAAGATAAATGACCAAAGTATTGTAAATATATAAGATAAAGGACCAAAGTGTTACAAATAAAAGATAAATCATCAAAATATTACAAAAAAATAAGATAAATGACCAAACATGTAATTTTGCCTTTTTTTAATAGCTTTACATCAAATATTTTCATGAGGATCAAAAGAAAACTTTAAAACTCGAAAAGACCAAACAAAGGATAAGGTAGGCCCAACATAGGAATAAAGGCCCAAAGTGCGTTGCTTGATTATTTTTTAAACATACACCCCACGTACAGTTTGTAAATTGTAATTGATTTTCCAACACTTTTGTCACATAGATCAACAGTTTGTAAATTATTTTTCCAACACTTTTGTAGTTTGGTTGTAAGGTCAATAAAGTCTAGCCGAAAATTATTTCATAAAAAATTGTACTTAGATTCTCTAGGTATTCTAGAAAAATTTATTAACCATTTGAACTTAATCATCTGATGCGTTTAATTTACGTCCACACAATGATGATATGCAAATATGCATGATTTTTAGTGGTAATTTGAATAACTAAAATAAACTTGTGTTTGAAGTTTATTGGAACTATTTACTTATTTTGTTTTCTATTACTTTCTAACTTTAGTTCTTCATCCTTGGAATGTGAAGAAAAGATTGATTTTGATGAATATAAAGGTGTCTTAAAGATCAAGACATTTTTTTGAACAGATAAAAATAGAATATATTAACAAAAACAAAGTGGTCGATACTCGATATAACGCAAGGCATACAAAAAAGACCAGTGTAGATTAAAAATAAGTCCTCCAAGAAATCAAAACAATACATGTTAGCCGATGCCCAAATAACAAAACGGGTTCGACCACAAATTATGATAGCTAAAAAATGAGCATTCTTATCCTTCCTTCACCAAAAGGAATAAAGTTTCATTTATCCAACAACTGAGGTGTGTAATTCTCTTTATTTTTGAATAATCTATGATTGCGTTCATTCCACACAACCCAAGCACAAAGGAGCCAGATAAATTGTAAAAAGGAGCGTCGCACATTCAATTCACCTGCCTCGTAAATAAATTGAATAAAATGAGCGGAAAGTTGTTGCAGTCTGCCGACAAAACACCAATTCAAGGTCGAACTAATGACCAAAGGGAACCAAAAGTGCTGCATGAGAAGAATAAATGATGAGTTGATTCTACACTTCCGCATCTAAACATACAAAAGCGAGCATCCAAAGAAATTATGTTGCGGGCCACCAAATTTGCTTTTGTAGGGAACCTGTCGTGAAAGAGTCTCCACACGAATATAGAAACCTTCGAGAGAACATGTCTGTGCCATATGAAATCTTCCACCTAATCCAAATGAACAAAGTACCGTGACATTAAGAGTGCTGGTAAACGCCGCGAACAGAGTATCCTCAAACGGGGTCAGGCTGCCACTACCACTGATCTGAAACACTGAGTCTACAAAACAAAATTGTGAACTAAGCCCTATACACTCTTCTAACATATCTTCCTTTCACATCCGCAACCATCTCCTCCAACCTCCAATATCATGCCTCACCCCCTTTGGCCGACGCTAAAGAAAAGAGGAGTTGATATTTTCTTATCATTTAGACCGGATGCTATAGAATTGATATTATTAAAAATTTTAAATCATGTTTTTCTAATTTTTATAACAACTCGAAAGTTGAGTTTATCTGAATATATTTTATATAAGACAACTAATCCTATTTGCATTAAAAAAAATGAAATAAATTGTATAGCATCCTTAATGGGTCCTATTTTGCTAACAAAATACAGAAACTAATCCTATTTTGCTAATAAAAGAAAAGAGTTGGTGATAAATAATTACTACAAATCGTTAGTTCGTTTTGTGGTAATTGACGCTGAATTTGGTAGAGAGGACCACAGTTCAATTCTTCGCAACTGCGATTAGGAGGGACTGAAATTATTTGATTCCAGAATTGATCTCCGAATCAGATTAAAATAGTGACCGTAAAAGTCAAAAAAAAAATTATAATAATTTTTTTAATAATATCAAAGTTAATGGGTCCAAAGTTCCGATTAAGTAGTTCTCTATTGTTTTTTTTTTTTTTTTTGAAAAAATAGTTCTCTATTGTTCACTAGTCTAGCCTCGTGTGTTAAAGTTGACCAATATGATTGCCAATTTATTAGTAATTATTTATCATCAACTCTTTTCTTTTACGGTAACCCTCAATTATTAAGTTGCTGTTATTAAGGTATATGAGAGATTCTTTCAATTTATAGAACTGAGTATAAAACATAGAGCATTGCTATTTAGCATGAAATTTTTACACAAGAAATGCAAGAATTAACACATGGCAAAATCTTAAAGGATGATGTCATTTAATCTCCTTTTTTAGTGGAAAACATGGGTGGTTATGGATGTAATCAAGGGTGAGGATTTATTCTTCTCTTTCTTACATCAAAAATTCTTGCTAAATAGCATTTTCCTAAAACATATCCGGTCAACAATTGCATATACGAGAGATCCTTATTTTGTTTGTGTGCAATTATTTCTCTTTTTTTTTTAAGGTTACTAGTACTTTTTTTTTTTGTAAGGTTACTATATTCTTGAAAACACCAAATCCACAGGAAATGACTCTTTAGTGCAAAATCTGTAGATCCGCAGAAAATTAACAAATTTCTAGTAGTGTGTTTTCATATAAGATTCATTAAATTGAGATTTTATTTACCCCTATAATGCTGGTGACATTCTTCTAAATTCGAAATGATAATAAAATAAAATATTCAATAACACCGATTTAAATTCAGAATGATAATAAAATATTCTCTCTGGAATATTAAGTAAAAAATTATAAAAAAAATTAATATATTTGGTTCAAATTTTACATCAAATACATTAATGTTTGCTAAAAAAATCTCCATTTTTAGTAACACCGATAAAATGAAATATTTCGTGTTTTTGATTATAGTCCAACCTGTATTATGAACAATCTTTTACTAGAAATGAAATAAATTTGTTCTTGTAAAGAAAAAAATAATCAACAAAAATATTTGATTTAAATTTTACACAAAATACATCAAAATTTGGCAAGGACAATGCTGTAGGAATAATAACTAACATAACAAAACATGACATTAATCCCCTAAAAAACGTGACATTAATATTTGTCCTAAAATCACTCCTATAAATTCACCAATGTTTCATCACTTTCTTGCAAAAAAAAAAAAGCCAACATAATTATTCTCATCATCACTTTTTCTCTCTAGAATCTAAGAGAGAGGGAGAGAGAGTAGCAATAGAAGAAAAAACTAGCTAGGTGACAATGGAGAACAAAGGTTGGAAGAGGTTTGGTGTGTTATTATGTGCAGAGGATTCAGAGCATGTGAAAAATTTATATGGGGGTTATTTTGGGGTATTCACAAAAATGTTGGAAGAGGAAAAGGAGACATGGGACATGTACAAAGTTTCATGTGGAGAGTTTCCTAAGGATGATGAATTGAGTCTCTATGATGGGTTTGTGATTACTGGTAGTTGTAGTAATGCTTATGGAAATGATAAATGGATTTGTGATCTTATTAACTTGATTAAGAAATTGGACTCAATGCATACCAAAATCCTTGGCATTTGTTTTGGTCACCAGGTAATTGTTACTATATTAATCATTACTTTATTATGTTAATTAGTATATTTTTTGTTGCTTAATTTGTGATTTTGATAAATGGCTATAACTTGGTACATTCAATTTCATGACTTTTTTCATGTTATCATGTAATAAGAGAATTAATCTTTAATAAGAGAATTAATCTGAATTCCAATGTGTAGAAGAAACATGTATCTCATTGAAGCAATGGATTATTATGTTTTAATTTTGTCCTCAAAATCAAATATTTAGGTAGGGATGAAGAGGATTGTTGTACATTAATTACACTATTATTTTTCTTTAAGTTAAAAAACATTATATTCGGTTTTATATGTATAAGTAGCATAAACGTTTGAGAGAATCAAATTTAACTCCTAAAAAACTTTACTTATATTGTACTTTTTTTTTTTTTTTTTTGACAAGTTATATTGTACTTTTCTTTTGGACTAAAAAATGGGTATATTTACTTAAAATTGGTTTTTACTAGTTTTGTAAGTTGCAACATGTACAATTTCTCAAAAGTTGTGTCTCACTAAGAACTTCACGTGTACTATCATTTAGGTTATATCATTATATGGTATGAGAATGTATTCTTTCAAGAAAATAAATTGAGGAAATAATGAGTCGTTTGTTTTGGCTATTTTTGAAAATAGATTTTATAGTGTTATAGTACTTTGTATAAAAAAAAAAATTAAAGAAATTTTTTATAAAAACTTTAAATGAAAGTTTGTTTTGAATAGTTATTCTTAAAATGTCATTTTAGGCATTTCATCATTTTATTGAATTTTTTTTTGGATAGCCAAATTTCAAAAAAATCACTTAATTTGAAACTATTTCAAATAGATTTTCATAAAAATAATTTTTGAAATACAACTTTTTCAAAAAATTGTGATTTTGACTATGTTTTGTTCTTCAATAATGTATGTTTATATTATATGATGTCAAAATTAGTGTTTCAATTTAGAAAAAATGAATATAAAAAAACTTATAATATTTTGAAAAACGGTTTTACAAAATCCATTTTCAATAATACAAATAAAAAATCTATTTTTTTAAAGCTAAAACAAACGCACCCAATGTGGAATAGACCATTAGATCATAAATATAAAACAATATTTAAATCTAAAAGAAATTGAGAGAAGTCGATTGATGGTTGAGATGTGAAAATTGAGAAAAATTGAGAGAATCCATTCTCATATGGTATGATATGGTACTATTATTTTTTAGGTTATAATAATTGTTTTATTCTATTTTAATTTTTGACAAAACTGCTTGAAGTTATATGGTGTGACGAGGAAGTCTAATGTGGTCCTAACTCCTAACCACATGGTCCTAACCACAGATAAATATTATTTAGTCGCACACATATAAATGAGAAAATAAAAAATTATTTGATTAAAAAAAGAAAAAGAAATGATAAAATATTTTAAAGATGAGTATTTTAAAATACATAAATAATATGAATGATTAAGTGTGCGCAACTAGATGAATTTTTTTGTTGTGTATATAACTATATATAGAAGTATTTTCCATTGTAGGATACATGTTATTATTATTATTATTATTATTATTATTATTATTTCTTTTTTTTTTGTTAAATAATTTAATTATTGGCTAGAAATTTACCTCTTAAATTAAATAAGTGGAAAATCTCAAACTTAAACCTGAAGTGAATTCCTACACATAAAATATGATTATTATTTAAGTTAGATTTATGTTCACGGGAACTTACTAATATTATTTCTCAGGTTATGCATGTTTAACTTTTAAGGGTATATTCACACGCAAAAAATATTGCTTTTATGAGCATATGGGCTTCTAACCTATAAGTGAGAAGGTTTGGGCTCTTGGGGTAGTTGGTCAATATAAAGTTAACTTTAAAATTCTACTCTATACCCCCATAAATTTGACTTCTAATCCCCACAAAATTTTAGAAAACTCAATTCTGCTTCTTTTTAAGAAACAAAACTTAAAGTTTGGGTTTGTCCGAATCTATTAGTATTCTGGCAACTCAATTTTGCTGAAAAATCAAATTTTATGTTTGTTTGAAATCATCAAATTATTTTTGAAAATTATTTTTTATTTATCATTATGAAATATAATTTAAGTACTTCAAATAATTTGTGGATAGAAGTATAATTCAGGAAATTTTCTATTCTAGAATCCAGTTTGTTTTATTTCATTATGTTTATTAACTTTTTCTACCAAAAATTTTATAAAGAAAATAATTAAGAATATTTTTTTGATAAGGTACTTTGCCGTGCATTGGGAGGAAAGGTTGGTCCTTCTCCAACAGGTTGGGACATTGGTGTGAGAAGCATAACATTGTCATCACATGCTTGCCCCTCTTCTCTTGATCTTCCAACAAAGCTTTCCATCATCCAATGTCATAGGGATGAGGTGTGTTTATATTCATCTAAAAATGTTACCATAGACTTCAAAAAAAATTTACTAACCCTTTGGTTCTTAAAAAAGGAACCCTAATAATTCAGAGTCCGGCCATAAAATAAGTAAAATGTGGTTAAAAATTGTTTCCATTGAACGAACTTCAAATTTTTACAACATAAAATATGATAGTAATTAAAAAAAATCCTTCAAGAATAATAGTAATTGATCGTTATATAACTTGTGCTATTTTAATCAAATTAGGTACAAGAGTTACCTACAAAGGCAGAGATAATTGCTAAGTCAGATAAGACTGGAATTGAGATGTTTAAATATGATGATCACATTATGGGAATTCAAGGTCATCCTGAATACTCTAAAGACCTTCTTTGGCATCTTATTGATCGTCTTATTCAAAAAAAATTCATCATGGTATGTCTATTTTCTTGTCTAATTGTGGTTTTCTATTTTCTTGCACGCAGTGATTGGTCTCAGCCATTGATTTGGAATGAAATGGTCCAAATTATATTGTAAATTTTACACAGATAAAACAACATCGATCGATTGGTTGGAAGCCGTAAATGTGTCGCACAATTAGAATAAGGAACCCATTTTTAAAGGCTTCTTCTAACATCAACACTAACATAAACTAAAATCTTTCATTTAATAATAATAATAATATGGATGACTTAAGAATGGGTTGGAACTGATAAATGTCTATTCTTATTCAATCATAAATTTTGATCAAGTTTAATTCTTTAAAACTTAACTCATTCATATAAATGAATTAACTTAAAAGCTTCTTTTTTTTTAATCAAATACACCTTATGTTTGGAGTAGTCCTACACTTATCATGATTCTATCATGCCTTGGTAGTATAATTAATGTACAATAATTTGAATTATATTTTAAATTGATTTACTTATAGAGGATGTTTTGAATGACAGGAAGCTATTGCTGTAGGAGCAAGAGAGAGGGCTGTTATGTTAGAGCCAGATACTAATGCATGGAAGAGACTCTGCATCAGCTTTCTTAAGAGTGGAATTTGAAAATAAATAAATAAATAGAATGAATGCATGAAATTCTATAGCTAAGTGATAATCTAAAAAAAGTTCTTTTTTTTTTTCGAAATCTAAAAAAAAGTTGCCACTTTTGTTTTGTGTTAATTATCTATTTTAATTTTTTGTGACAAATTTGTTATATTTTTGTTATTTTAATATTGGGGTATTTCTAATTTTGACTAGTTTAGCATTTTCCTTTTTCTATTACTCCTTCCGCTCATTATTATTAACAAAAAATCATTATTTAGATCAATTGAATATTGATGTATCTGAACTATAAGTTATAACATAGGTGAGATACATTAGTTTTTCATTGAATCTAATCTCTTATATTATAAGTTTATTACGTTTTGCAAATTCATATAATCCTAATTATTTTCCTCTCATTTTCCCTCCATTTTAACCCTAAATTATTTCAAATAAAATGTTAAAAATCTACCTTAGTAGGAATCAAACTCACATCCTTTAAGATTATGTAGTGCATTTGCCACTAAGCTACATCAATCAATTTGATATAATTTGGCAATCAACATGTAGTAAATATGCAATCATTGCCTAATCCTTATCCTTTAATTACATAAATTTATTACATTAGCAAACATAAACCTAATTACTTAACCTCGTTTTTTCACTCATTTTTTTTAGCAGCTTACATTCTTAATTTTGCTATCAATTAATTAACCTTAATATATGTGTATTTGTTAATGTTTGGTTGCTAAAAAAAATTATTTGAGCCTATAATATATATGTTAGTCCACATTCTTAATTTTGGTATCAATTAACCTTAATCATATCTATGCTTATCAATTAATGTTCGGTTTCTAAAAAAAATCATTTGTCCTGTACTAAGTCAGACCACATTCTTAATTTTTGTGTGTCAATTAAACCTTAATATCAAATAATTTTTACAGTATCTACATATTTCTTAATTCAAATCTAAAATAACAGTCAATTACAAATTAACTTATACGAAATAAATGCAATTACAAAAAAAATAATCATTTTTGAATGTGAAAAGATATGACGAATGTGTATATAATTTAAAAATTACAAAGCAAGCCACATTTTTTTTGTTACCACTATTCTTTATGCCAAACAAATCATAATTCAATTAAAGTTCACAATGTGACGTTTTAATATTTAATCAAAATTTAAAATAAATAGTCAGGGACAATCTCTTAAATATGTTGGGATATATCTTCCGTCGTTAGTGTTTTCACATGATCAGTTGTATGTTGCGATTTCAAGAGTTACCTCTAGTGATTGATTAAAAATTTTGATTATCAATGAAGATGATGAAAATACAAATAAAGCTTCCAATGTATATAATGAAGTATTTTGTAATATAACATAATTTATGTTGTATGAATATTTATCCAAATTTATTGTTAAACTAATGTTTAATGTTACTCCACTTTTTCATATACCTTTTAGTATTAAAATTTTTTTACTATATTTTTTATTATTACATATTATGGCTAATTTGACTCGTGCATCGAAATTCTAGTCAAAAATAGTTTTTTGCTTATAATAGTAACCGGATGGAGTAATTCTCTAGGGTGTTTAAGTCCTCTCTTACCTTTGATTAAGTTTAATAATTAGTCTTCTATAGTGATTAATATGAATTATGATGCTTGATACCAAATTTTTACATGTATCAGTTGATCTTTTGCTATCATTAACCTCGTAATTCTGTTTTTCATTGATCATTATCATTAGTGTTGAGCACTATTAGAGATATAGTTAGTTACTCTATCCCATGAAAATTTTCTATTGTTCCATTACAAGATTTCAAAGCAAGACATGATAACAAGCACTCCCATTTAAGAACTATCTTCATCGGGTTTTGGCCATTCTAAAATGTATTTTTCAACCTAAAGGCATCAATATGCCTGATTCAATACAGTCAATCTGTACCAGATAGGGAAGCGACCCCCTTTCTTATGGTTCATATTCTCATGTTAGTGTGCATTCATCTGGTCAGGACTATGATATATTTGCCGAAAATGCTGGAAACCGGCTGTTCTTTGCGAGTGAGGCCACTTGTAGGCAATATCCAGCCACTATGCATGGAGCTTTCATGAGTGGCTTGAAAGAGGCTTCGCGCATATATCAGTTAACTCATGTTCAGCAAGCCATTATGCATGGTGAACATGAGTTAACTAATATATGCGCGAAGCCTCTCTCAAGCCACTCATGAAAGCTCCATGCATAGTGGCTGGATATTGCCTACAAGTGGCCTCACCCGTAAGAACAACCGGTTTTCAACATTTTCGGCAAGTATATCATAATCCTGACTAGATGAATGCATACTAACATGAGAATATGAACCATAAGAAAGGGGGTCGCTTCCCCATCTGGTACAGATTGACTGTATTGGATCAGGCACAATGATGCCTTTAGGTTGAAAAATACCTTTTAGAATGGCCAAAACCCGATGAAGATAGTTCTTAAATGGGAGTGCTTGTTATCATGTCTTGCTTTGAAATCTTGTAATGGAACAATAGATTAGTTTGCGTAATTTTCTTTTGTCCCTTTTTCTGTCCATAACTCCAAGTATTTGCAATAATTATGGTAATACTGCTGACTTTTTTAGTAAAAATTATTACAAGAGAGTCGAATACATTAACTTTTCAAAATATTGATATTGTCCTCTATGTACAAATTGTCCCGTGATGCAATGTGCATAAAGTGAACAATTCTTTTGCCAATTCTCTACAAATTGTCCCTTCATACAATGGACCATTGGAGGGACACTTTTTTACAAAAATAGAAGTATGCCACTCTAAGCAATGAGCACAAGGTAATCCTCCTTAAGAAAAGGCAAAAGAATAATTCATTTTGTGTTTAGAGGACAATATTACTATGCTGACAAATTAATTTATTAGACTCTCTTGTAATATTATTTTAATAAAAAAGACAACAATATTATCATAATTATTGCAAATTTACTTAGAGTTATTCAAGTACAATGTATCCTATAATTGTCGTATAAGCTAAAATATATAAAAATTGGTAAAAGAGATCTATTATTTTAACCCCCAAAGTTTTTCTTTGAAAATTTTAACCCCCAAAATTTTGATATATAAAAATTGGTAAAGGGGATCTTGTGGTATATTAATGTTTGATATATTAAACAATAAAATTCATTTATTCAAATATTTTTTAACTAATTTGTTTTAATACCTTTTAATTTAATAATTGAAAAGTTAGAAAGAAATCACAATCTAACTTTATTTCGGTTAGATTGTGATTTCGCACTAACCTTTCAATTATCAATTTTAAAAAATATTAAAATAAATAAAAAATGATTAAAAAAATATTAGAACCGACGTATTTAACTTTGAACAAATATTAAACATAATATATCTTTTAACTTATTGCTAGTGGCAAATAAAGTTTTGATTAGCAAATTCCAGAATATATCTTTTACCTTGGCTTTGAGTATATCATATCATCCGCAAATTATTGGCGACTGAAGTTCTCAATTGCTACCTCTAAATGTATCTGCGACGTTATGTTAGTGAAGAACCTCAACAATGATTTATTTTTTTTTCTTGTTGAATTTTGGTTCCATACATCTCATTACTCCATTATTGTCTTGACTCCATTTGAAACTCTCCACGGTCGTGCTCCACAGTCTCTTACCAATTATATCATTGGATTGTGATTGTCCAATATTACTACACTTGATGCAACCCTTGTGAAGAATGGCCAAAACCGAAGTTGCTCAAAAAAACCTAACAAGAGCACGACACTGCATAGTTCAGCAAGTAATTTCAAAGAGAAGAGGCAAGCAATTTTACGGATGGGATTGGGTATACCTGAAACTAGGGTTAGGCATCGGTTGGGTTCAGGCCAACGCTGCAGAGCCGATGAAATCGATGGGTGAAAAAACTAGGTCCAATTCGAACCATTCATCATTCGAGTGTTTGTTTTTGGGCTGGCCAATCAGAATAAACTGGTTAAAAGAAAGAAAACTCAGCAAAAAATTAACGACAAAATCGACCTAAAAATTCAGCAAAAAAAATATGCATGAAAGAACAAAGAAAATAAAACTAGAACAAAGTTGGAGGTGAGAGAATAAAAAATGATGTAAATAAGAGTAGATCTATAACGAAGGCGGGGTTGAGAGAACACAAAGCAAGGGTGGCACTGCAATAGCGAGAAAGGATGGCACGACGATTGAGAATGGCGTGGAACGAGTGAAAGTGTTGGAGTTAGATTGTGTATTTTAATGTTGTTGACGATGATGATGATGATGTGATATGTTTTGAGGATGGTGATACTCCATTGCATGTTGGAATGGTGGAGTGAAAGTGGTGAAGTGAAGGGGATAGAAGGTTGAGTTTGGAGCGGCGCTGATACCGATAGCAACCATTTATAGAGAGAGAGTAAGAAATTATTAGGGTTACACAATTGGTGGGCGAGGTTATTTTATTCGGCTATTGGCCATTGGGTTGGGCTTAGTTAACTTTGGGCCGCTTTCAAAATATCATTAAAATAATAACATAAAATAATAATAGTTTTATATATTAATAGGATTTGTTTGACCACTTGTGGGTTAAAATAAAGTAGTTGAACCAAAAATAACCACATAATCTGAAAAAACATGATTTACTCTTCTTCTTCTTTATCGGGTGAGTCGGGTGACTACACACAGTTTCTTTTTCTCCTTCTCATGTACACTTTGTTATCTAAATGGAAAATAAGTATATTATCTTTGTTGTAATTTTCGAAATTTAAAAGTATAAAAATCCTTTTTTTTCCTTTATATAGTTAGAGTTTTACTTATTATGTGGATTTCAAATTTAATTTGCTCATCTCTTGATGATTTGATAATTTGATGATTAGTATTATTTTGATTATTATTTTAGTGTTGTTAAAGAAAATGGATTTTGACACATTATTTAGATTTGTTGAAGACAAAGGTTTATGTACTAAAATCTATTTGATTTTGGATGATCTCTTTTCTCTTCAAATTAGGCCTATGCTATTATGAACATATATATGGTACTTTTTATTGGTTTTCACTAGCTAATTTTTTTAAAAGAAAAGTTAGTGTGGCTTATCTTTTTCTTTTTTTTTTTGGTTTAGTTTTTTTCTAGATATTAGATGAAAAAACTTAATCAAATGATGAAGAAGACCAACTCAAGCTGTATTTTCCTTTGTTTGTAAGGTTTGCAAATTTTTTGTCCAAACTCAACCTAATGAAATGAATCTTGCTTTTATGTCTTCGCATGTTTCTCACATGGTGCATCACCAATATATGTTGTTCTCTCTTTGTTTGCTTTCTTTCTTTGTTCTATCCTTTCCCATAAATCATATATGATACGATTGCTTTGTTATTTTTTGGGTTATTAGCAATAACGTTGGCCCTGTATTTTATTATGTTAGTAATTAAATTCCTTCCTTAAATTTAAAATATATATATATAATTGTTGTGCTGTTGTCAAAAAAAGAAAAACACAACGCTTTTCCTTGCCTGCAATTGCATCTTTCATTGGCAATTGCTTATTGACATATTTAGGTGTGTAATTGGACCGGTTTAGATCGATTTTGAGTGAATTCAATGTCCGAACCAATGAACTCTTGATTGTTTCGGTTTGGTTTGGTTTTTAGTATTTTCCAAAAATGAATCTGAATCAAACTCGTCGGTTGGGTTCGGTTTGGTTCGGATACTTTAATTGGTTTTTACCGCGTATTTTTTTTGATGTATTTCATGCTATTATTTTTTTCCCTATATACTCTTTTCTCATAAGTTCATCAAATACAAAATACAATTCATCAAATAAGTTCACCAGATACAAAATACAATTTTTTTCCTATAAGTTTATCAAATATAAAATAGAATTTTTTCTCATAAGTTCATCTAATAAATTCCCATTTATAAAAAAAAACGCGCGTACTAATTGGTAGTTTAATTATATAATGTTTAAACCATCGTAAAAAAAATTAAACCAAAATTAATAATCAGTTTTTGACCCGAACCATAAAAGTTTGTTTTTTTTTTCGATTTGAATTGATTTGGATAATTAATTCAATTGGATTTTTCTGATCCGCATTCAGGCTTGGTAATGTAATTATCCAGATCATCTCTCATTGGCATTTTGACAATGAATACATGTGCCACATATTCTCTTGTAATTAATTAAGAAAGAAAAGAAAAAGGAAAATGCTGGTGTCGTGCCTTTCGTCGGTTAAAACATGTCGTCCATGTAGCACCTCTCAAAGGAAAATGCTGGTGTCGTGCATTTCGTCGGTTAAAACATGTCGTCCATGTAGCACCTCTCTTCTTTTAATTAGTAAAGGATACATTATGTTCAAATATTTAACACTCGTACACAAAATCAATTTTTTTTTACTCAAACAAACATAGTGCATTTCATTAATTAGTAAACGTTCAATATACAAAATCAATTTCTTCATCCACTTTGCTTCTTTTTTCCTTCACTATCTTCTTTCATCAAAGATAACCTTTTTCACAAGTCACCCTTTCTATTTTTACATCTCTTTTTCTTAACTCTGTTTGTGTCTTTTTTTGTAAATAGATTTTGTTTTTGCTTTTTGGTCACCGGTATCATCTCTAGAGAACAAAATCATATCTTATAGTAGATGTATTTTCTATTTTTTTTCTTGATTCTACTATTTTGACTCGCTTGTTCTATCAATTCAACAAAAGTTTTCATCTTTTTTATTTCAAGGTAAGAAATTATGGAACTCATTAGGACGACTAATGACTATTTGAGCTTAAGAGGTTAGTGAAAAATGAAAGGATTCGGTTTTGCAAAACTATAGAAGATTTTGAAGTAAGCGATTAGGGAGTTCCTACAGTATATTTGAATAATTTGAATGTACCGGTACATAAGTTACTAAATTCATAGATTAGCGATTATGTTTATGAGTTAAAAAAATATTAGCTGATTATTGTATTTTGGAGACAATAATATCACAGGAAAAAATACAATATCATTGTTTACATAATTTTGTAACATTTCATCATAAAAAGAGTTCAATATTGACTATTATGATGAATAAAATTTCAAAAAAAATCAAATTTCATATTTTTTATAGTTTTAATAAACAATATTTTATTATTATACTTTTTAATGATAGAAAAAATAATTTCTTTTTAAAAAAAATCATTTAACTATTTTTTTAATATGCTAATGTATCATAGAATTTTTCAAGGGTTATGAATTAAAAAAACTTGATATCCATTAACCAATAACCACTACTAAGTGTAATTAACCATTTATATATCGAGAAAGCGAAACACTTGCTTTGGAGAATTTGTAGAGGTTGCCTTCCAACACGTATAAGTTTGCAGCAAAGGTGCGTGCCTTGCTCTTTAAATTGTCCTCTTTGTGATCATGGTTTTGAGGATGATTGGCATGTATTCCTTGACTGTCATGACAGTGTGCAAGCAAGGCTAGCTGCAGGTTTGGAGCAATTAATAACAGGAAGCATGCAGCAGTGCCAAACTGTCAAGGAAATTGTTTTAAAAATCTGTCAAAGTGTGGATAGAAATACTGTGGGGCTGTTTGCGATGTTGTTATGGGTACTGTGGAATAACCACAACAATTGCGTGTGGAATGATACGAAAGAAGTAGGCCGTAATCTGGGTTTTAAAGCAAAGTATATGTGGGAAGAGTGGAGTGCAGTTCAGCAATGCCAACAGCCGAGATTGACAGCAGTTCAGCAACAACATGACCGTACATGGCAGCAACCTCCTCGGGGATGGTACAAATGCAATGTTGACGCGGGTTTTTTCGATGATTTGCATAAAACTAGCGCGGGATGGTGTTTGCGTGATTACACCGTCAGTTTTGTAATGGCTGGAACGTTGTGGAATGAAGGGAATTGGTCTACAATTGAAGGAGAGTCGTTTGCTTTACTTGAAGCTATGAGAGCAATGGTGAATAGAGGCATAACTCATGTTATATTTGAGTCGGATTCAAAGATTGTGGTTGATGCTATTCACACGTCACGCGATGGAGTCTCCGAATTTAGTTCACTTATTTGTAATATTAAGAATATGTTGTTAGCAAATTCCAACTTTGTGGTAAAGTTTATTAGGCGGCAAGCAAACATGGTCGCTCACTCGCTTGCTAGAGCGGCCATTTCTAGGCCTCGCCGCGATGTTATTGATATATTACCTCCTTGTATTGCTACCTTATTATATAATGAAATAATATAAGTTGTTGATTGTCAAAAAAAAAAAAAAAAACCATTTATATATCGAGAAAGAAAAAGTGTAATTAACCATTTAACCATGTATTTAGACTGTGTTAACCATATAATAAGGATAGAGTTAACATCAGAGATGAGAATTAGTGTACTCATTTACCTTGAATTCCATTTTTTTTAATAATTAAAATTGCAAGTGGCAAAAAAATGAAAAAAAATTGAGATTTCACTAGAATAAAATGTCATGGAAGAGAATTTCTTTCTAGATAAATATTAAATTACGATATTTATGTCATCATTTTTGTATCAAAACTAGTTTTGAGATCGCACGGGTCTATTGACTTTTATTAATAAAATATTATTAAAACATAAGTTAAGTTATTGTGTTCTTTTTTGTAAAATTTATTAAATTAATAATTTTTTTATTAAAGTAATTGTCCCGTGTATGATTTTTGTGTAATAAATTATAATTAATAATAACAAATATTTATTATTCAATTCATTTTTTATTAAAGCAACGGTCCCGTGTATGATTAAATTTTTTTGATTAAAGTAATTGTCTCGTGTATGAATTTTTTATTCAATTCATTTTATGTATTAGTGATAAATATTTTGTCTTGTGTTTTTTTATATTTATTATTGATGAGAATACATTCTTCAGTTGTTTAAAAAAATTATTTGTGAAAGCTCATGTCCATTATTTTTTTTTATATTTAAGATTGATATTATACTAAAATATAAAATTAATTTAGAATAAAATATTTAGAAAAATATTATAAAATATTATTAAATTATAAGTGACGTCACTGTGTTCATTCTTGTAAAATTTATTAAATTAATATTTCTTGATTAAAGCAATTGTCTCGTGTATGCTTTTTGTGTAATAAATTAAAATTAATAAATATTTATTATTCAATTACTCTTTTTTATTTTATCAATTGTCCTGTGTATGATTAAATTTTTTTATTAAAGCAATTGTCCCGTGTTAATTCATAAGCTTTTTTGACGCATATTAATTCATAAATTTTCACTAACAAAAAGTATACCTTTATAAACTTTTTTCATAAACTACCTTATAAGTCAATCCAAATGCGTTCATTTTCTGTAATAAATTAAAATTAAAATTAATTAATATTTATTATTCAATTCCTTTTTTTTATTAAATCAATTGTACCGTGTATGATTAAAAAAGATTATTAAAACAATTGTCCCGGGTAAATTCGTAAGTTTTTTTTACGCATGTTAATTCATAAGTTTTTACTAACAAAAATTTTATCTTATAAAATTTTTTTATAAACTACTTTATAAAATTTAAAATAAGTCAATCCAAATAGGTTCATTGTGTTTTTGTTTTTATTTTTATGTTCTTTTTATTTTTACGCTCATAAATAAGTATCTTCTTTAATTAGGTTCTTCTATTTTTATTTTTTATATATAAGTTGTTATATGTTAGATTGAGTTATCATTCATCATTCAAAAAAAAAAATACTATTTTTTCATTAAGAAAAAAGTTTGCATTATTTTTTATGTGTATCTTTTATATTGATTTTTGTTCCTATTTTTATGCGTAAATTTTTTTTAATTAAATATATTTGATTAACATCTTTTTTTAGAGGTGGTGTCCGATGCTATTTTTTTGGAAGATTTATTTATGCTTTTTTTTTGTTCCTATTTTTGTTTTTGTATTTTTTTTTTAGTTTAGATTACATTTAAGGGCATAAACTCTGAAATATTATTAAACTTGGTTGGACAAATTTAGTATTTTAGTAGTAGTTCATTTTAATATATCATAAGATAACATTTTTCTTGTGACATGTATGATGTCTAAAATTAAATGACCTTACCACACAACTCTAATATATTTTTTTTAAATTGAGATCATATAGAAAGACTCTTGTCTTCACTCTTCACCCTTATCTTTGATAAGCATCATCCTACAGCTAGTCGATGATTTAACATATTTTGTCTTCATGTTTATGTTTTGTCTACCTGAAGCTACCTTTATCATATTAAAGTACAAACTATACTACTTGTAGACAAGTTTAAAACAATAAAGTAAATCGTGTGCTCATCCATATTAAGTACACAGTACACTGCTATGGGAAAATAAATTAGGAGAATAGTGACAAAAAATATTGAAATTAAAAATACTAGTCATGCGGATGTTCTGATATATAGATGGGTAGAAGGGAAACATGCTTGTGTAGATTTGATTGGAGTTTCTCTACTTGTGGGATCGGGGTTTAGAAATTTTATAGTAGGACAGACAATGCTCAAAGCTGCTTCAAGCAAAATGGTCAAACATGAAAAAACGTACTCTGACAATCAATACTTTTTTATATTATTTGCATTTGACACTTTTGGCTTTTTAGCACCAGAGGTGGTAGACGCTATGGATAAAAACTAAGAGCGGTAAAACGGGCGATCAAAGCCTCCTTAGGCCCATCCTGTTTAAGCCCGTCCAATAATAGGAGGGAACGTAGAGGGTCAACTTGGAAGTCTCTTCACTGATAGGACAGCCCGCAAAACATTATTTAAAAAAAAATCTTATGTTGATAAATTTTCTACATGGTTTACAATTATTGTTTTCAAAACAAAGAATATTTTTCAACAACCCATAACATAAAATGACTCAAAACATTAATAAACTCAATTCATATAGTAAATAGTAATAGTTTGGTCTTAAAAATTATGATATCCCTATTTGATTTTATTTTTTTTGACAAAAAAAAAATCCACTAAATTATCAATTTGAGCTCAAATAATACATATTTATAATAGCAAGATGTTATTACAGCATCAAATCCGCATCCTTTTTTCTTTTGTCAAATAATCTAATAATTTAAAATTCTACCCTTAAAATAAATAAATAAAATGACGGGATTCGAAACTCAATCCCCTAATCCACGTCGATTACACCCTAAATTAAATAACACATGATTATCAATTTTTTATACTTTCCATTTTGGTCTCATTATTACACTGATAGAAAAAGCATCAATAAAAACCAACCACATAAAACAGCTTCATTGGACCAAAAAAGAATCTAGATATTTCATGTATCAAATGACAATGATACCCACTAAACCACGAGCACGCCACGCGCTCACCTATCTAAACCCTCCACGTTGCATCAAATCCAACGGTCACCACACTCTCAACTATCCAATAAAATCGCCACACTTATCTCCATCATTCTCACACACTCATCACTCCATTTCCCTCTGAATTTTTCTTTTCTTTCCATTTCCGAAGGAAAATTCTAAAACCCTAATTAATCATTATCATGACTCTTCTCAAAGCTTCTATAACCGCTTCTTCTTCACAATCACTTTCTCTTTTTAATTCTGAAAACGCGCGTTTGGTTCCTTTTCTTAACAGAGGAAGTAAATTGGATCGAATTGCGGTTTCTGCTACAAAAGGTTCGAGCAATAACCGTGTTTTAACCGGTGTTTTGTTTGAACCTTTTGAAGAAGTGAAAAAGGAACTTGATCTTGTTCCTATTGTTCCTCAAGATTCTCTTGCTCGTCATAAATTTAATGTTGAATCTGAATCCGCCATTAATGAACAAATCAAGTTCGTTTTCGTTCCTCTTTCATTTTTAATAATTTGATTTAATTTTTGTTTTATTACTTGGATTTAATTAATTAATTGATTATTTTTTTGTGCAGTGTGGAGTATAATGTTTCGTATGTTTACCATGCAATGTATGCGTATTTTGATAGAGACAATGTTGCTTTGAGAGGTCTTGCTAAGTAAGTGATTATTTATGTTTATTTTGTTTTGTTTTGATTTGATTTGTTTGATGTTTTGTTGGGAATTTGTTAGTCATATGTTGTTAATTAATGTTGTTTTGTTTATAGGTTTTTTAAGGAATCTAGTGAAGAAGAAAGAGGGCATGCTGAGAAATTGATGGAATATCAGGTTTATTGCTTTTACTTATTACAACTGATGTTTGAATGTCGATTTTCGATAACAAAGTTCGATAATTTTTTAATGGTTAGCGCACTTCATACACGCGGTTAATTAATGAAGTGTTAGATTTTGTTAATAGTTACTAATATAAGGTGTTGGGGTTAATCGCGTGCGTGAATTGCGTTAACCAATTACTGTTAAAATTTGTTGAATTTTTTTACTGATTTTGTATTTTTTTTTTTTGGGTGTTGTGTTATCCTATGATGTTTAATTCTGATTGTCTGTGTTGTTTTGTTTATAGAACAAAAGGGGTGGAAAAGTGAAGTTGCAATCTATAGTGATGCCGCTTTCTGAATTTGATCATGCTGATAAGGGTGATGCACTGCATGGTTAGTTTCTTTTTTTAGATCTTTTGTTCTGTAATTAGTAACATAATTTGTTTCTTTCTTTTGCTTTTTCCTGCATTTAACTGAGTGTAAAGTGTGATATGTGTAGAATTTATGGATCAAATTATTTGTTTATGATGTTATGGCACTTTGTGATGTTGAGTTTTGAAGATAATGGATGTATTGTGGGGTTTGGATCAGTGTTTCATACACATGATTTTGAATAGAATTGATTTTATTGAATTATTAGATTATTATAACCGAGTTTGAATGATTTTACTCACAAAGCATGATCTTAAGTTTTTAGCACAATACAGAATCATATTTTCATCAAATTGAGCTTGCGAGTGAAATCAATTATGACACGAAAGAAACCAAATACTGGATTTTCACTGATATATCACTTTATTATAGGCAAAACTATGATGTACTTTATCATCAAATTTAACATACTAGAATCCTTAGTTTTATAGTTTTCAGATTTCACTGATGACAATTATGATATACCGAAATGGGATTTACGGCACCTCCTTAAATGTTTTGATACGGTTCTTGTAAATTGAATCCTGATTTCAGATTACATTTATGTTTTTTTATGCCCCTTCTAATTACTATGGTTATTGTGTAGTGAAATGAGTAACAAAGATGTGGAAATCAACTTTGTACAATTGATACCTGCATGGATTTTTTAAACATTTTTTCCCTGTATTGCAGCAATGGAACTCGCTTTATCATTGGAAAAGCTAACGAATGAAAAGCTCCTTAACCTGCACAATGTAAGACATGTTTATTAAGTTTTGGTTTCTTGTTTAATGGTTTAAATTTCCTTTATTTTAACTTGAAGTATGTTTTTTCCACAGGTTGCCTCAAAGACTGGTGATGTGCAGTTGGCAGACTTTGTGGAAAGTGAGTTTTTGGGTGAACAGGTATGCATGAAATCAATGTTGCAACTTACCATATTTCTTTGTTTAGTGTAAGAAATTGTACACAATTGTGACACATGAAATCTAAATTCTTCCCTTTAATTATTTCTCCTTTCATAGGTGGAAGCCATCAAAAAAATCTCCGAGTATGTTGCTCAGCTAAGAAGAGTTGGCAAAGGACATGGTGAGCCATCTTATTTTTCTTAATTTGATCTAGTTTTCTAGTCCTGTGATTTTTCTAAGTGTTAACTTTTGTTGCTTCCTCGATGTATTTTCAGGTGTCTGGCACTTTGATCAGATGTTGCTCAACGAAGCAGCTGCAGCTTGATGATTTTATATTTTCCTCCCTTTAGTCATTTGTATCTGTTCATATAGATGACTTTCAAGTCTATTTGCTAGAACTAGAAGTTTGAACTTAACCACCCTAAATAAAATTAATGTGGGTTGTTTTTGGTCAATGTTATTTTTCAGTTTATTTAGTAGCTGATCCATGGTGGTTCATTTTTCCATTTAAGTTAAGCTTTCTTTCTGTCTGCAACTAGATTAAGTTACCAAACACTAGTAAACTGATCAAATGCCTGATGAACTTGTTTTTACATAATATTACCAACAGTGCACAACGTTTTGCATATCAGTAAGTTTTTGAATCTGTTAATTCATGCTATTTGTGCTACTTTAAGTAATTGGTGGTGTTCAAATTTCAAAGTATGTATGGGAAAAAAACTTGTGTGGTTTATAGCTTTAAAGGGCAATCTTTTACATCAAGAAAAACTGGTGGATAATTTCTAAGCATGTATGGGGAAAAAATAGCATGTTCAACCGCAATGCGTAAGCCATTGAGACATCACTGTTTTGAAACATCAGCATATTACATAAAATAAACACCAAATCTTTTTTATATGACCAATGTCGGTAATTGTTAATAATGTGTTGGGAGTGGCCATTGGATTATCTTGTCATTTTGTTCATTAACTCTATCGCTCTCAAGTCATCCTTATATTGTATGATACTGAACTCCAACTATCTCTAATAAAATATGTGGCTATCTGTTTCTGTTGATAAAGTGGTGTAACTGAAGAGAATTTCAAGTTCATAAGAATTTAAAGAATAAATTATTGGTCAGAAGTTTATTCTTCAACTTTGGTGTACTCAGTTGCAATCTTGCAAAAAGAGTAGGAGAAATAATAAGACATCTCCTTTTGAATACAAGGAAAAAACATCTTTTCAAATTCATGGCATAAATTATATATCGAACCTATTTTATAGTATAAATACATACTTTATACAATGAATTTAAAAATGTATTTTTTGTTTATATTCAAAGGCGGAGGAAGTATGTAATGAGGTTGGGTTTAGAGATTTTGATCTATTTATAATTGTTCTGTAATGCAATGAAGAAGAGGTTTCCATTCCTTTGTGGGAATGTTTAGAGTTTCTTCTTTTTTGTCAAATAAAGCTAATCCGTTATGCAATACATCATATGTTATCGATTTTCATGTGCAAGTTGGACTTCATGAATCCAACTTAGAGTTCCACATCATAAGTCATAAATCTGGTGTGATAATTTGTACAAGATTAGACAATCCTCTCATTTAAACAATGGTTTTGAGGTAGAGTTAGGTTCAATCTATATCAATTGGTATCAAAGCAGGTTTGATCATTGGGCGTCGGGATTGAACATGAAAATTTTTTGAAGTGGAATTAGGCTCAACCTGTATGTTCACTATCAGACTAAAACATCTAATGCAGAGTCAAACAAATATAACTATAATCACTAGATTTACTCTTAACTTGGCAAACTTGACAAAATTGTTAAAGCAAAGACTAAAACTACAGTAAAGTATTTGACATATAAAACTAAACAAAATAGTCCATCAAATCAACTAAACCAAAGCTATAAATCCGAAAAACACACAAGGCACCGGAAGATGCAAGTATGGACTAGGACTAGATCGAGAGTTCGAGGGCAAGCAACAAGGGCAAATCACAACAAACACAGGCAACAAGGAACAAAGCATAAATAAAAATAAACTTCGAAAAAATGCCATATAAAGTTAGGATTTATGCAAGTATGGACTAGGAGGACCAGATCGAGAGTTTGAGGACAAGCTTAGTTGTGAAGGGGGTAGTTATGGTGGAAGCAGTCAGAAATACACAACCAGGAGGAGGTTGGAAATGGAAAATAAAATACTTATCTCATGATGACTCAGAAACGGTAAAAGGAGGCAAGAAATTGGCACTCTCTTAAATAGAGCAGAAACCCTGCTCTACCCTAATCTCACTCTTAATTTGCTGGAATTTGTCTAAACATGCATAAATTGAAATATTTGGCCTTTTTATCAGATGGGAAATATTGGCATATGGAATAATGCATGTCGTAGTCACATAATCTTACTTTCACATAATATACATGATATTGATATTCTGATGTGGATGTGTAGGAATGAATATATGACAGTGTGAAAATATAAATTGGAGAGAAACATGAATACAGAAACATCTCTGATTCTCTATATAATCCAATTTTAAAACCTCTTATAAAAACAAAATCAACACAAATTCAATGATACAATTAGCAGGTGTCTCTATTCTAATCTTCCTCACTTACCATCCTCCTCGACTCAAGCAATGGTGGTTTCTTAACAACATAATTCCATTCATTAGTCAGAAAACAGAAGGTTCCTTCCACCCTATGCATAGTATGCAAAACTTAAATACTCTAGGGTTTAAGCCTTTAAGGATCTAAACATTAAGACTGCCCCCACACATTAGTTTAATTCTATATTAATCACAACCTAAAAACATGAGATCCAGCAAAGCCAAACTCAGCACAAACTGAAAGGGGTTACAAGCAATTATCCAATGTCGGAACATAAATAGGATTTGCACTAGTAAATATGCTTTAGCTACTCAGTACTAGCAAAATGATTCAACACTAGGGAATGAAAAGATTCCTTCATGAATAAGTATAGTAGGCATAATATAAGTTGTAGAATGCAAATTGCAAAAGTCAAAACTCAGCTGATAAAAAACATAAGAAACCAAAATCGTCAATAAGCTACAAAACACTCAAGTCTATTATAAATTATTCGAAAAAGATTTAAGCAGCAATTGCTTGTTGGGCTGCAGCAGCCCTCTTTCTAGCTTCCTCGATGACGGTTAGCTTAATACCCTTACCCTTAGGAAGAGATACCCATGGCTTTGTTCCCTTACCAATAGTGAACACATTTCCCAAACGAGTTGCAAATTCATGACCAGTAGCATCCTGAACGTGGATTGTCTCGAAAGTTCCCTTATGCTTTTCCCTGTTCTTGATCACTCCGACACGCCCTCTATTCCTTCCACCAGTAACCATCACAACATTACCAACATCGAATTTGATGAAATCAACAATCTTGTTTTCCTCCAGATCCAGCTTGATGGTGTCATTGGCCCTGATGACAGGGTCTGGGTAGCGGATAGTGCGACCATCATAGGTGTTCAGGTATGGGATACCTTTCTGCCCAAATTGAACTGAGCGAACCTTGCAGAGCTTGAACTGCAATAAAAACAACATACAACAAAAACATGTAAAATTAGTGAGGAATAATACAAAAATTACAAGGTTGTAACTCCAAATTCATACAATAAAATTACAGGCTAGAGATTGATGTGATAAAAAGGCACACAATCATTATTTCACATAAGCAAAAAAAACAACAATAAAAGCTAACTATTATGCTATTAGATAAAATATCTTATTACAGCAACAGAGGCCATAGCGGTTTTTTTACAACAGCCAACATGGCGATGCGATGGTGTTTTATGACAGATATGGCGGTGCCATGCCATCTGGTGGAACTTTAGCAATAGCAATCGCCATTGGTAACACCATACGACAAAAGGGATAGATGAATAATTGAATACAAGATCTCAGTAAGCAAGTAACCATACCTTTGCCTCATCATCCCTAACTGAGTGGAGACGGAAACGGCCTTTAGTGTCATAGAGCAGGCGAAAGTTCTCATTGGTTTTAGGAATTGACACAACATCTGTAAAGCCATAAAATTTATCAAAAACTATAGCATTCCTCCGACCAAATAAAAAAAAATTACAATACTTCTGTGCCGAGATATAGAAAACTAAGTGACTTGTTTAATCTTATAAACATCAACTCAATTTTTTCCAAATACTAGTCAAAATGTCAAATAAACTATATCATGTATTCAATATTCATCAAATATATGAATACAGTTAACATTCAACTTGTTCGTTAAATACTTCAGATTCAAATACCGAACTACAATATATCAGAAATCATCTATAGCTCAGAACAATATGATGAAATGTTTAGCATATAAAGCAGTCAAAATAATTTACAAAGGCAACATTAAACAGCACAACATGAATTGAGTTATTCTGGAAATTGACATGCAACATAACATACCCATGAATCCAGCTGGATAAGTCTTGTCAGTCCTGACTTTCCCGTCAACAAGAACATGACGCTGCATAAGAATAGCAATAACCTCACGGTATGTCAAAGCATACTTCAACCTGTTTCGCAAAATGAGAATGAGTGGAAGACATTCCCTTGACTTGTGTGGTCCAGATGATGGTTTAGGAGCCTATACAATTCACACATACAAAAAAACCACATCAGCCTTTAAAAAAAACACACTCATAATAACCAATCAAAAGCTCTATAGCACAGACACTTCTGATGAAAGACATGTCTGGTGTCCAACATGTGCCAATGTCTGACACCAAATACATACACTTAATTCATTTTTTCAATCTTTTATCGGTGTCAACTTATATCTATATCAGTGTCTATGTCGTGTCCGTGCTTCACAGATTGAAATGTAATGAAAATTTAACTTACAAAAGCACCACCCAATTTGTCAAGCATCCAATGCTTGGGGGCATTGAGCCTCTTCAAATGCTTCTTCAAACCTCTTGCCTGTAACAGTCATAAAAAATCATCAAATTTCATACTTAAAAACCCTAATGAAACTAATTTAAACATTAAATTCAACTATGATGGATAAATTGTATAGTTTCCTAAGCTCCCAATTTTATTTCAGCATAAAATAAACATCATGTGCAAGATCTATGCTTGTTCTAGTTAAATCCATAAAAATGTAAAGAATAAAAAACATGATTAAAACGTGAATACAGAAACAGAACAAAAATAAGATAAATCGAATACGAACCATGTTGTGGGATTTGGGAACTGAGCAGCAAAATGCTCCAAAAGCTACTTCGGCAACAACAAACAACGAAGTGGAAACGAAACAGAAGAGTGAAGCCGTAATGTAACCCTAATCAAAGAATGCAAAGTTATGGGCTGCGTGACGCCGTGACCCATATTCTTTATTTGCAGCCCAATTCAGTGTTATCATTTTTTATTATAAAAAAAACAAAAACTTAAATGTCATTTCCGTCCATGTGTTCGCAAATTTTTTGTTTTAGTCCTTATATTTTTTTTTGCAAATAAGTCTCTGAATATACAAAATTTGTTGGTTTTAATCTTTGTCATCTGCTACTATTACAAAAAACGCTAATTTGTCAAACGTTTGCACATGTGCTCGCTATGATGTGTCAAGTTAAGCTGATCCGGTCATAAATGAATAATCATAATCACCCTTAGGATATAAAGAAAATGCATGCTTACACCGTAATTTTGTTTCAACTTTTACCAAGATTTAATTTTGGTCCTTCATTTAAGACCCGGTCAGCTTAACTTGACATATCATAGAGGCCACATGTGCATACGTTTGACAAATAAGTGTTTTTTATAACGGTAGCAGACTTCATGGACTATAACCAACAAATTGTGTACATTCAAGGACTTAGTTGCAACAAAAAAAAAATACAGGGATTAAAACAAAAAATTCGCGAACATACAGAGACGGAAATGATATTTCGGCCTAAAAAAAATTATATATAATATTTTATTTTTGTTATATTAAAGAAAAAACTATGTATAATTCAATGACATATCAAATGATTTTCAATTTCTTTTAAAAAAATCGAATGCTCTATATGATATAAATTTTTAATTTAATGGTGAATTTTGTAAAATTCGTATTCGTTATGATATTTTTTTAAAGTTGTGCACCATGGAAGATAGTCTTCCATGTTAGAACTTGCCTAGATTGAAATATGGGCAACTTGACATGAGTAAATAACATTAACCTTTTGATATTACATTTCACCTATAACAAACTTCGCTAAAGATATAGATCCAAAAAAGACAGTCGTTTAGTTTTTTTTAAAGTGTGTTTTTTATGATGATGTATTATTCACATAATTTACATTGACCACAAGTATTTATTAATTAATATATAAAAAAGATGTCAGCAAATAAAATATTGTTCTATTTGATATAAAAATAGAACAATATTTGAATCAATCCCAAAACTACATTTTTGATATAGTGTGATATTAACCATATAGTAAATCATATTAAATATACCAGAGCAGTCAATTTGTTCAACCAGCCCGTCTAGCTCAGTTGGTAGAGCGCAAGGCTCTTAACCTTGTGGTCGTGGGTTCTCGAGCCCCACGGTGGGCGTTTATACTTTTGTTCAAATTTTTAGAACTTTTATAAAACGACGTCGTTTAGAACTTTTATACTGCCATACTCACTCGTAATCTTTCGTACACTATTCATAAGGTTAGTGTATCATGCTGAACTTTTATTTTTAAAGAAAGAAAATCACCTCCCCCAATAATCACTACTCCTCCAACCCTTTTAAAAAAAATCCAAAATTAGAAAGGTGTCACGAAATTTACTTAATTTTTGTTGGGTCAAATGATCACATTTACTTACTTTTTTCTTCTATAAATAATTTGCACATTGCATTAGTTATTCTCATCATCACTCAGTAATATAATTTTCATTCTTTCATATATCACTTAACCATGAAAACTGTCATGATAATCAAACTTTCCTTTTGATTTTTGTTCAACACTCAATAGCTCAATATGATTTCTTCAAATTCAATCTTTAGGCCGGATATCAAATTTAAAATAAAAAAATAAAAAATTTAAACTCAGTAGCTCAATATAATTTCTTCAAATTCGATCCTTAGGTCGGATATCAAATTTAAAAAAAAAATAAAAAAATTAAACTCAGTGCATAGTCGGTCCTTAGACCAAATATCAAGTTTTCAAAAAATAAAAAATTCTTTAAGCTCGGTGCATAGTGGCCTCGAGCTCCATGTCACACATTAACTTGAAATTAATTTACATAAGTTAATCTATCTTAATTGTAATTTCTTTTCAAACAATTTTTTTTTTGACTAAAAACGATTTCGTTAAGGAAGGAATCATTTTTTCTCAACTATAAGTTTCTTAATTGTGTAAAAACATAGAAAAACTAAAAGTTGCTTAGCTATTTTAAGGTACCATTTGACCTAATTTATTTTAAATTTTTTTACTCAATAAAAAGAGAAGTTAGACCAACAGGTTTTCAAGAAGTTTTTTATAGGAAAAAAATTGTTTAATTTTTATAAGTAAATAAAATACATAGATAAAATACATTTGAATTTTAAAAAAAATTACCAATCGGCTTTATATTTTTTTCTAAAAGTTTTTATTTTTACTTTTAACTTTTAAATAACTTTTAAAACTAAAAAAAAAAAACAGTTCAAACGATACTTGAATTCACATTAACAAAACTTTAAGTCTACTTGGTCAACAATAATAACATGTATATAGTTTATCCCATTATGCTGTTTATGCAAGACACAATCAACGTATCAAACATTGTTTTATGTTTATCCGTATTCAAAAGATTAAAAGTATCATTTTATAAGAGTTGAGCCGCAAACTACATTTTCAAGTTTCAACTGAAATTTGAGAGATGGGAAATGGAATTGTTTGCTCTTGTATTGTTGTTAACCTGAATTGTAGTATCATCATGCTTAACATCTCTCAAACTAAGAAATTTCCTTTATTTCTTTATTTTTTTTCCTTTAGAAAACTAAGAAATTTCCTAGTTTAGTTGTACTTGTTGAGTAAATAAACTACACACACAAATTCCAAAATCTAGTTCTCTCCGGTCACTCATTTCACACATTTGACACATATATGATATGATTGGTTTAGATTTTAATGTAATTTTCAATTAATTAATTTTTTTTGTTAATTAGCATATCGATTATAATTTTACCTCTTAAGATGAAATAATAGTGGAAGAGTGTTTGAACTTAGACATCTACATATTACAATATTATTACCAACTGAATTATATTTACATAAATCATTTTAAATTTATAAATATCAACTAAAATATTAAATTCAAGTATTTAATGAACGTCTTGCGATCGAACTCTTAAAATTATTAGACAAATTGTCAATGGAGTAGAGCATGGTCCCACAAATCCATGTGATGCAACTTATAAAAATCAAGCAACCCACAAAATTATTAACTACAACTATTGAAAATTCTTTGATCAAGTAAAAGATCCCCCTCATTTCTCTCATATTTCCCACTTCCATTCCCCAAAATGCAACCCTTTCCTTCACTCCACACATATTCATACCTCCTCATTCTTTTCTTCACCACTTTCCTTCATCACTCTCAATCTCACTCTCACTCTCACTCTCAACCAAACCATTTCAAAACCTCTCAAGAACACTCTCAACAACAACCTCACCTAAATGGGCCCCACAGAGAATACATAGAAGTAAGTTACCCACCCCCCACACACCAACCAACACCATCATGTTCTCATCAAATCCTTCACCACACTTTTGCAAACACTATCAACACCCCCCCTTTTTCCACACCATACTCCCCACCTTTCAATTGTCCTCCACCATGGACACGTGTCCTCCTACACTTCCACGCCAAAACCAAAGACGAACAATACGACCGCATCGCCGCCATTTGGCTCGCCGGAGTCGAAATTCTCCGAACAAGCACTGCTCAACCTCCTAATTCTAGAATCTTCTGGAATGTTCGGAAAGATATTACTAAATACACCTCCCTACTTACTAAATCAAACCTCGATTTAACCATGATGCTTGAAAATATCGTTAACGCTGAACTCACCGGTGTTTTTCAAGTTACCGTTACTCTTTTGTATTATTACAAAAACGACGTTAGGGTTCCGTTTAATCAAAGTTCAGATTCAATTTCAACGTCAAAATCAAAATTGAGATCGAGATCGAGGTCTCTTGTGAATGAATTGCAAGTACCTGATCCTAGGGTTTTGAATGAATTACCAGCTGATTTGATTATTCCGTTATCTGATGATGGAAAACAAGGGTTTTGGTTTAGGTTGGAGAAAGAAAAGGATGTGAAGAAACGTAGAATTCGAATTCCGCGGAATACTTTCAAAGCGGTTCTCGAATTATACGTTTCTTATCATGGAAATGATGAATTTTGGTATTCGAATCCACCGAATTCGTATATTACGACAAATGGTTTGAATACAGGGAGAGGGAATGGTGCTTATAGAGAAGTTTATGTAACAATTGATGGCGAGGTTGTTGGATCGGAGATTCCTTTTCCGGTGATTTTCACCGGTGGAATTAATCCGCTTTTTTGGGAACCAATAGTTGCAATTGGTGCTTTTAATCTTCCTTCGTACGACATTGAATTAACGCCGTTTTTAGGTAAGATTCTCGATGGAAGAAGACATGTTTTTGGAATTGGAGTGACTAGAGGATTATCATTTTGGCTTGTGAATGCAAATTTGCATCTTTGGTTAGATCGTGAATCATCGATAGTTCGTGCGAATCGAGTCATTGGTCATAGTCCGAAAACCGATGTTCAACGTGCAGAAGAGTTTACAGGACTTAATGGCGAGTTTCAGGTGATAGCAGGGAAGGATACAATGACGACAGGGTGGGTTTTAACGAGTTCCGGTAACATCACCACCGTTGTAATGAAGGGATTCACTTTTAGCAATGTTATAAAGTTCAAACAAAATGGAACTTATAAGATTGTTAAGCAGAAATTCAAATTCAAGAAGAAAGTTAAAGTGTTTGATAATAGAGGTGAAATGATTTCTAAGTTTAAAGTTAAGAGAAAATATCCTCTAAGAGTTATTACTGTGACAGAACCTTATGGTTTAGATGATAGATACAAGCTTGTTACTAATTTATCTCATGGTTTCAATGAGAGGTATGAAGGTAAGGGATTCATACATTCAATTAGTAATGTTCAAGAATCTAGGGGATGGATTAATGTGATGGGCCATTCAGTTCTAAGTGGTCATGGAAGTACCAAGCAAAATTATAGTCATGTTGATAAGATTAATTGTTATAATAGGAATGTTGCATCTGATCATGGCAGGATTGTTAGTGACAATTCAAATTATATTTGTGAAAATGCCTTGTAATTTCTTTAGCAACAAGTACTTATTTGTGTAGTTTCCTATGTAGGATTTTGTGTAGTACATTTTCAATGTGTATGTATGTATGTATGTATCTATTATTCTTGTACGTGCTTTTGTGGCTTGATCTAGACATAGACAAAAATACAAGATGCTTTTTTCAATGGAAGATAATGATCTAAAGAAAATAGTCCACACAAATCTACACATGGATTTCATGCCTATAAGACATCGGCGTGTCACCGGTAATAATGCATGAAAGTGGATAATGTAATTACACATGTTGGTATCCGATATTGAACACACATTCAATAAGAAGTGCTAGTGCGAGATATTTCTTCCAATTGTACAAATAAGCATCATAAATTTATGGCTCAAAGCATATGAAAGCTTGAAGATCATCAACTTCAGCTTCAAGCATTATTGTTTTCAAGCCCTTGATATCATCCATGCTAGTTTGTGGCAAAAACCTATGTTTGGTTTACATAACTGGTTTCTTCAATCCCAAAAGGTAAATGGGCGAAATTTGAATAAACACTTCAAAGATTAAAATGTAATTGAAATGTAGATTCAACTCTTAAACTCGTAGACCTTACTTCATATTAAAATAAATATATGTATATAATGTATATTTTAACTTATTTAATTTTAAATGTAATCTGAAATTAATAATTTTATTTTTAATTTAGAAATTTAAGTATTATGAATATTAATTAAAGAAAATATCACAAAATTAATATAGTATTAATCCAACAAATATATTACTAATTCGCAAAAAACTTCCTCACGGAATTAATATGATAATATTGGAGGAATTAGTTTGATGACCGGAACAATGTGAAGACTACGACACGAGTCTAGCTCAAGTGATTGATGCACAAAGTTTTGTAAACGCTGGAGTACCGAATTCGACTCCAACCTCTCAAAAAAACTATATAAAAGACCAATAGGAGCTAAATAGCGAATGAACAAATCGCGGATTCTTCTTAACCATTTGTGTGCAAGCAGCTTGTGTGATTTGTAAAAGAACTGGATTCTCTATATTTACTATATATATGTTTCAACAACAAATTTCACACTCATACAAGATTACCTGTTGAATAAGTTTATATTCCTTTCTTAAAATCCTATATTTTGCTCGTAATTTATATAGGTAATCGATAGAATACAGTATCATGTTCATCAACCTGTGTGCATTAAGCTTCATGAGCTCATCGGACGCCAAAAACTTTTCCTGCCGACAAGAAACTGATTTTGATGAATTGTTACAGACCAGTGAAGTGAACGCAAGATTGGACTCAGTTTGCTAAGCATTTCCATGGAATCATTAATCACAAGATATCCATTTGGTCTCAATATACGATCTATCTCCACAAGCACGTCTACGAGGTCACATCTGTCAAAGATTGAAATTTGTCAAAATCAAGTCTCAACACATTCATATCCTCCATGTAGAACCCACCTTTACAATTTTACAATAAGCATACCTTTGCTCGAGATGTTTGAAAAGAAAGCTAGAATGAAGGAGGTCATATGTGCGGGGATAGGTACTTAAGGACTCGCACCAATCATGATACATTCCTATTAATCCTCGGTCCATTATAATAGAAAGCGTATCTGGCATATCAATAGGTACTACATTCATCACCCATATTGGTCGATCAATGAGAGCTGCGGCAAATCTGAAAAATAACACGCTTGTTATCAGTTAGAAAGAAACTTGGAGGAAACTTGAAAACGTGAGTTAACACAATAGATATGATTGGTGTCAATAAAGCCGTACGAAGTTCAAGAAAAAACAACTAATATTTTACTAAATATATTATACTTTACCCTGCATAACCAGCATTCATGTCCATTACATTTCGAACACTTGACCATTTTATCGAAAGACCGTCCTCATAAACATCTGACACTAGTTTAGACCAGTGATTGCTATCCTTGTTGAACTCATCAATGACCTTTGAATCACTAGGTAAGCTAGGGGGCTTACTGGTAAGCCTTTGAGGCCAAGGTTTGGGCCAGCTCTGAAGTTTACCGTTACCATCAACCGGAAGAGGGGTAAGGCAATTATTGAGTCGAGCATACCTTAAAAGTAATAATGCATAAAAAATCAGAATAAATATAAAGTAAACTAACAGCAGCAATTGGTGTAAATAAAATTTTCAATCACATACTTAGGAAATGTCATATAGGCAACAGGACAAGAAATAATTCGAGAAATAAAATACCATGAGCTATTTTTCCCGTCCGCATTTTCACATAATGGTGGATTGTTCTCTTTACGGTTCTCGTAGCAAGAAGATGAAGTAGGCTTCTGGTATATAACAAGACCTATTCCAGATGAATCGTCGGCCTTAGCCACAACTTTCCAGCACATAGCCTTTGTTATAGCCACCATGGCTGCATTTTGAAAAATAGAATGAATTAAATTAAACTAATGATCTTGATAATCTCTATGTATTAAATTAAACATCTCGATAGATAATGAGAAACAAACCTTTCCATACTTTTTGATCCCGATCATCATCACGATAAACTGGTGTTGCAGACCATGCAAAGTAACCGCCAGGTCTAAGAACCCTATTGAGTTCGTATAACGGTTTACCACCTAAAGTTATAAACCCAATTTGTGAATAAATATATCTATCAGATATTGATATTAATTGAACAACAAATAGATAAGTACCATCTGCATCCCAGTGAACTCTGCATCGAGCACAGTGGATCAAATCGAAACCATTGTCAGGAAAAGTCAACTTTTGTGTTCCAATGACTGAAAGTGTTGCGGGAATTCCTCGTTCCAAAGCAAACTGTATCTGAGCTTCATGTTCGTCCTTCGGAGCAAATGACATAGTAATAACATTTTTGTCCAGCAAATAGCCTCCAAAGCTAGCAACACCGCAACCAACATCTAGAACAACCCTAATATGCTTTCCCCATTGAATTTTCGCTAATGTCTAGTGAGCAACAACAAAAAAACAACAAACCGCAAATAGTAGTAGCTAGTAAGCATTCAAAAACTAGTCCCATCGACATAATACATATATCATAGTAAAGGAAAACTATACCTTCTCGATGAACTCGATATAATGATCAACTCCGTCTTTGAATTGAGTACCACCACCTGGAAATTTGAGATATTCACCGGATTTCACAACCCAATGTTGGTCTTTCTTGTACTCAACTAGCTTTGGATGAGGAACATTATCATACCAAATCTGTTTAAACAGAAATATAATAAAAATTCATTATCCATTGCTTCCATAACTAGATAAAAGTAAAAATCAGGCATTCAATACTAACAATCAAATATGTGAGCAAATCACTAAGCAAAACCTCTTAACAATAGTCATACATTTTTATACTCTTCATTAAATGATGTCGAATGATCTATGTGCAAAATTTTTTATGATTTAACAACTTTCATAACTTCAACTAAAACTAAACTAAACTTGGTGTATGTTTGGATTCACACTGAGTTTGGCAAAACACGTTGGAGCTCTAAAGTGTAACTTTTACAAAAATTACGCGGCTCACCATGATTCTATCAAACTCACCGCGACTATGCTAATCTTAAAGTCAATCCAAATCCAAATATGCACTTAAAATTGAGCTAAAAACAAAGGTTAAAAGATTAGACAGATTAGTCGGTCTTTGGATCGGATACACAGTCTTGAGAAAAAAGACAAACAATATTGATCAAATGAGATTTAAAAACTTCAAAAACAATGATCAACATTTTACACACATAACAAAAACACAACATCTTACCAAACTATGAATCTCACCATATCCCTACTTTTAGGCCAATGAAGTGGAACTTTATACCCTTTAGGAAGAGGCAACAAACAATTAAGACTAGTTTCAGGACAATGTCTTTCTCTATGTTCCATATGTCTCCTTGATTTCAAAGCCATAATAGCTTTATAGTTATCCAAACAAGGTATATAATCAACCGTAACAGGATCTTTACAAAGCTTCCAATCAATACTTAAAGCCTCTTCCTTTTGTGGTAATCCTTGTTCCTTTGATGGTAGTTTTGGAGTTATTATTGTAGAATCTGTAGGTAGAGAGACAGAGGAAGAAGGGTTAAAGGGTGGTTTTTGTTGGTGTTTGAGATTAGAGTAGAAAATAAGAGGGTTTGAGGTGGTGTTTGAGGTTGTGAAAAGGAAGAGTGTGACACAGATGAGTAAGATAGAGAGAGTTAGAATAAAAGGGTATTTCTTTTGTTTGAAGAAGTTGTTATCTTCAGCTGGAACTGCCATTTTTGTTGAAGAGGAAGAGAGAAACGCGGGTTTATAAGGAAAAAATGGAACAAGAATGAGATGAATCTCTGAATGGGATTGTCCTTTGTACTTGAACTACTTTTGGTGTTAACATGTGAAGGCTGTTTCAATTCAATCCTAGGATCTAGACGCGTTTACACTGACAGTCACTGACGGTGGGGTGCCAAGGTTTTATTTTGTCAGTGCCAAGGTTTTTTTTTTTTTTTTTAACGGCGAAATTTAGGGTGAGGGATGGTGCCTCAGTCCAAAGCAATAAAGACCTTAAGGCTCAAAGAGCATTTATAAAAGTAATTACATTTACCTACTTCAAAGACACCAGCAGAGCTCGAACCTGGAACCTATCGAATTCAAGACCTGTTATTTTACCACTAGACCAAGTCTTTGAATTGTGCCAAGGTTTTCTTTATTCATTCATTAATCAATATGAATACTCTATTGCACATCTTATTTTGGATATTAACAAGTATATTGATAAGATAGATGATTTTGATAGACTAAAAATTAATAGATATTATTTGTTAATTTATTAGAATTATTCATCTCAACAATATATAAATAGATATTAAAATAAAATGTCTACAAAAATTATTGTTTTGTCAAATAGTATAATGACTAGAAATTTCACATTTAAAATGGATAATCGAAATTCAAACTTCAACTCCTTGTATATATAAATCAATTTCTTGCCGATTGAGTTAATTTCACAAAACTACTAGAAAAAATATTTATTGGACCAAAGAATTCATCTAATCAATATCAAGGGTATTTTTTTTGTGAACAATCAATATCAGCATTTATTAACATGGGTATTTATTTGTTCACGGGGACGGATGATACGTTTATCGGGTGATCCAACCCAGTCCAACACGTATTTTATTCTAATTTGTTTAAGTGTCGATTCAATTCGAACTAACTCGTTCAAACTCGAGTAGTTTGATTCGGATAATGAATTTATGATTATAAAGTCATGAACTCACGGATCCAATTAGTTTGAAAAAATGTTATATTTTTTATAATATAATTTAATATTTGTATGTGCTAAAATCTAAAGAAACTATACTTGACATGTTTACTATAATTACAAGTGTTTAAATTTTAAATAGTGAAATTTAACCTAAAATGTCAAAATTCTCATGAAATAAAACATCATTTGCTTTGAAATTTTTTTAGAATTTGTTTAGAAAAATATCCAAAGTGGTTTTGTTCGGGTAACAAGTTTATGATTTTAAATCCATGAATCCGTAAATCTAACCCGTTTGAAAAATATATATATTTTTATAATATAATTTAATATTTGTATGTGTTAAAATCTAAAAACATTATACTATACTTAATACTTGACATGTTTCTTGTAATTTCAATATTTTAAATAGTAAAATTTAGTCTAAAATATTAAAATTCTCATGAAATAGAACATCATTTAACTATATTTGTTTCAAAAGATATTTAGAATTTTAATTGTTATGACTCGTTCACCAAACTCCAAACTAACTCGCTACCGGATTAAGTTGGTTCGAGTCAGACATAAAATATACGGATTTTATACTCAACCAAAGTCAATTAACTATGTGCGTATCGTGTAACAAGTTTGACTAAAATTGACCAAACCCTACCCCAAACACCTCTAAATAAAAACATTGTCCAATTTCTCATCACCATCGTCTATTTTCCACCCTCAATTTAATTCTTATGATGATTGATAACAAAATAAGAGTACAATTTTAAACCAATGTAAGAGCAAGAGTGGAATATGCTCCTTTGCTAACAAGCAACTTACACACATCCTCATAACCCCAAACTTTAGCCATATACAAAGGTGTGACACCCCTCTTATTCATAGCATTAAGGTTCACACCCTTCTCAACAAAAATCTTAACTGTCTCAATATCACCACTTTCCACTGCCATATGCAAGGGTACATGACCTTCATTGTCTTCACATTCTAAGTCTAACCCTGCCTTACAAAGCATTAACACCACATCCTTGTGCCCTTTAAATGCTGCAGCATGAAGTGGTGTTAAGCCATAATTATCACGGTAGTTGAAATTCACACCTCTTCTTAATAGGGATTCAAGTTCCCTCACATTTCCTTGCCTTGAAGCCTCTAACACTAATTCTCCATGCTCCACATCGTCCACCTAACAAACAAAAAAGGAATTCATCAAAGAGCATTGCTATTTAGCATGAAATTTTTACACAAGAAATGCAAGAATTAACACATGGCAAAATCTTAAAGGATGATGTCATTTAATCTTCTTTTTTAGTGGAAAACATGGGTGGTTATGGATGTAATTAAGGGTGAGGATTTATTCTTTTCTTTCTTGCATCAAAAAATTCTTGCTAAATAGCATTTTCCTTCATCAAAACATATTTAACGTTTTAAATAGCGGTTGTAGTCACTTTAAGAATAACGGTTACAGTGTAAATTAATCACAACATTATATAAATCTTATTAAAATTATTTATACTATCATATCATATAATGCATAATAATTTAATGGAAAATGCTTATTGTAGCGAAGGCTACTTTCACGAACATATTGCGAAAGGCGTGATAATTTATTTCTCTCACCTACGCTTCTCTTTCTACCATTACTATTACCAATATTTGATACATTTCCATGGCATATAATGATTTTAAAGTAGAACATGGATCTCTCGTTGTTTATAATTTCAAGATTACTTAATAGCTATGAAGTTTGGGTACTTCATTTTAGGGAGAGTATCGGTATTGGGTACGTATCGGTATCCGATATTTTTATAGTATTCCTTGCCATCCTTGGATACGCACCGATGGCGTATCTATTTTATTTTATATTTTTTTGCAACGGATACACGTGTGGTGCTTTGTGGTACGTGCATGGTATACAAGTCCAAAAAAACGCAATTTTTTCTTTCTTTTAATCGCTTTTTTTTATTTATAAGAATATTTATGTTTTTTATTTGTTTATTATATAAAAGTAGCAGCTCTACTAAATCAATAACAAATTAGTAACTGGATTTATTCACTCATTCATTGAAAATGAATATGCTCAATCTAATTTTATTCAAAAAATATGCATCTGCTCTATCGAGAGAGAAATAATAATACTTATAATGAAGGAACAACAAAAACATGCGATATTGATATGTAGATGGTTTTTTTGAAGTTGCAAGTCTTTCTTGCGAAGAACCTGAGTTAGATACCATTTTTTTAATGATGATGAAGAGGGAAACAATTTGACTTTTTTTAGCTAATTGCTTTTTACTTGTTTAATTATTTGTTGTAACAATATAGTTCTATTATTTTATTTATATAATTATATTAAAAAAAATTATACAAATGTACCCATACTTTAATTTTTTTAAAATTGCCGTACCCCATATTAGTACCGATACCGGATACTGGTACCGTACCCGCACCTAGGTTAAAATTGTGTGACTGTGTGAGTAAAAGAGTATTGACAAACAAAAAGGTTACAATTCCTTGTGCGTGTTTAACAAGTTCGTGAAAATTTCGTGATGAAATTTTCGCACTATATAGCATTACTGTAATTTAATTTCTCATTGTTTCTTTATAATCTTATAATTGTAATTCGTCTCATAACTTTTTTAATGAATTTGTTTCTTCTAAAAACAAATTTATCACTAATAAATTTAGATCACAGCGGTACAAAGTTTATACACAGCGTAATGTTTTGTCACAATCATTTCCGCAAATATTATTCACTTTGTCAAAATGAAAAATAACACTACTGAATACTGATATTATTTTGTGTGGTGTTTTAATGATAATGAGCCATTTTTTAAAACCTTGAACATATTAAAAAAAGGCCTGAATCTCTGTAATGGGCCTTAACTATAGACTTTTGAAAATGATTAACACTAAATAAAGTACATTGTAATTAAGATTTTACTCCTACAATTGTGTTATTCCAAAGATACTCATTCAAAATTTCATAGCATGAATTAACATTTTCAAACTTTTCGTGGTTGTAGAATGTGTTTAGATTACTTTCTTAAGATTCTAACTTTCTTATCTATAAAATGAACTCTTATACGGACATTTGTCATGAGACATTAACACTATACCGCTACATATTTATAAAAGATCAAAATCGAGAATCAAAATATATACATGTGCATCTAAGGGGAACAAATTACTTTATTAAAAATTAATTTAAAACAATACAAGCTAGATAGTATTTGACCTATGTTTATCCATCTACTATCATTAAGCTAAAAATATTGTAATAAAAATATAATCTTTTTAATCTCCCATTGATCAATATCATTATTTCGACACATTTTTAATCTTATAAATATGTTGAACACCGCGATACTATGCTTCATAATTCTTAACACTTATATCAATCCATGTATAGTGTTTTTTTTCAAGAGTTTTGAATAAAAAATTCAATTTCTAGTAAATTCATATTTTTTAGGGTTAATAGGTCTTTACCTCTGTAAAGTAGGCGAGTTTTGCTTTACCCCATATAAATTTTTTTTTGAGATTACCCCCTGCAAAATTTATTTTTTTGATTTACCCCCTTGGTTGCACTTTTTAAATCGGTTATTTTGTTCAACCGATTTAAAAAGTATTGTTTTTAAATCGGTTATTATGTTTTTTTTGCATGTCACGTCAGCAAAAGGGGGTAAATAAAAAAAATAAATTTTGCAGGGGTAATCTTAAAAAAAAATTATTATAGGGGTAAAGCAAAACTCGCCTACTTTGCAGGGGGTAAAAGCCTATTAACCCTATTTTTTAATTAAGTAAATTCAAATTTTACTCATAAATACTACATGGGCTAGTGTGATTAATCGATTTTCTAGTATTTTGGGCTTAACATGAATAAGTACTCCTACAATAGAACAAAAAGTGATTGTAAGTGATGAGGCACTCACGTGTTGTTCTTCATCACAAGGAATATTCCCACCAGCCACATGTACATCATCAGAGCCCTTGAAACTACCAGATCCAACGGCCTCACAAATTCTCAACCCAGCTTCAAGCAAAACATGAACCATATCATCCGGGTTATTCAACTCAGAAGCAACTCGTAAAAGCGACTCAGACTCAGCAGGGTTCAAATCCAAAAGCAAAGAACGCTGTCGTTTAATCAAACTCCTAACACATTCCAAATCACCACGAGAAACAGCATCATACAAAAGATATTTCCCAACAAACGCAACTTTGAGTTTAATATCATAAGTTGAAAATCCATAAGGACGAGTAGCGAACCACGAGTTAATTGAATCGGTATCGGAGTGAGTTGACTCAGACGAGTTACACGAAAAGTTACTAAACTCAGCGGTTTTGATGAGGAATTTGTCGGAGGGTGAGCGAGGGTAGGAACAAGGGAGATGAGATTGAGGTTTGAGGATGATTTGGAAGGTGGAGATTGAGAGTGGTGGAATGAGTCCACTCGGTGGGTTAACTAGGAATTTGTTGGGTGATGAGGTTTGGATTTTGAATGCTATTGGTTTTGTTGGGTTTAGTGATTTGAGTTGGATTGTGGTTCGGCATTTGGTATGGAGTGTGAATTCTATCCGAACCTCTGCTGGTTCGCATACTTCTACTAGCTTCTCCATCTACCAAGCCTGGTTGGGGTGGAATGGTGGATCTTCAGGATTGGGATTGAGATTTCGGTGAGAGAAGCAGAGGTTTTTTCTTTTCTTTTTTGGTATATATATGTGGTGAAAAGTTAAACTTTGAGTTCACGTGACAATGTCAGAATGGAATACTCGATCCGTCCCATATTATAAGAAGAAAAAAAAATTATACTTATTAAAAAAAATAAAATGTGATAATTTGAAGTATGATTTTTTATGTTTTCTTTTAAATAAATGTTATGGGAAGATGTAAGAAGAATTTTTATTGGTTATTGCTTATGGAGAAAATAACAGAGAGAGTAAATCAAATGCAATTTGTATTAAATTTTATGAGAGTAAATAAAAGTAAATATTGAAAATGAAAATGAAAGTGATTGGGACAAGAAAAAGTGTTTTTTTTCTCTTATAATATGGGACGGAGGAAGTATGTCTATAGTCTATCTTTAATTTGTATTAAATGTGTTCCGATCTGAAGAGAGATTGTCCGTTTTAAGTTTATCTGTCACGATTTTGTCCTTTGTATAAAATGCGCCTCAGTTGGTTTGAAAGGTGTGTGTTGTATATAAACTACCATTTACCTCGAATATCAAGCAACGTGAGAATATTTAGGTGTATCTAAAACATAATGCTTGAAATATTTCCTTACAAAAAAAAAAAATCATATTATTTCACTCATTGAGATGCAGTAATATAAAATGAATTCAAATTAAAATTATGAGAGTAAACATAAGACTTTGACGGCCTTACAAGTGAGTGAACAACAACGGTAGTTTATTTGCAAAAATTATTTTTAAGTTTGAATAATTTCACAATAATTTGCGACATTTATTTATAATTTGACAAAACTCAAATTCATCATTGGGGTTATCCTTTCATGGCGCTTATGGCTAGCAAACAATTTAATCCTATGATCATTCTAGATAATTTTAATTCTTTTAAAGTAGTATCACCAATAAAGTAAAATATGTATGAATTGTATAAGTATTAGATGATATTATATAGAGATTACTTGTTAATAATATATAATATCTAAAATGACTTCACAATTAAATATGTTGTTATACTATCACATTTTCGATTGTAGACAAATTTAAATTAACTAAAGTTATTTATTTGTCAAAATCAAGTTAATTTTGCAGACTTAAATATACACGCAAGTTACATGTATAAGTACCAGTGTAAATCTGAGTCAGGTACCCCTTAATGAATCAAGATAATCTGGGTGAGGTATCCCTTGATGAAGAAGAACCTGTCGGTGAGGTTGAAGAAGAACCTGCTGATGATGTGAACAAACCCTTTTAATGAAGAAGAATCTGCTGATGATGTGGACAAACCTCTTAACCTGCTAAATTGGAAGCGATGACCACCAAAGTTGCTGAAAAGATGCTTCCAAATTTTGTAGCAGCTGTTGTTCCTCAGATTGTTGCTACTTGCTGGACTTGCCCAGCAAAGGGAAAATAATAATTGAGGTAACTATGCATCCACAAATGGGATAAATGGCATAACCATATCAGCAATCATACCATGTCTATTGAATCTGGTTTTCTGCCAATTAATCTATTGAATCTGGTTTTCTGTCAATTAATCTATTAAATCTGGTTTTCTAACATAACCATATCAACTTCATTGTATAGCATCATACCATGTATATTGAATCTGATTTTATGTCTATTAATCTATTAAGTTCTTAAGTGTTCTATTAAAATTAACATGGTATAAATTTAGAACTAAAATATGAGTTAGTAAGCTTATGAAGAAAAAAAGAAAAAGATTCAAAACATAAAAATAGGACTGATGCGATGAGAACCTTTTTTCTTCGTGAATAATTTTTCTTTTAGTTTCCTTACAAAAAAAAAAACATAAAAATAGGGAAAAAAATTAGTTAAAAGAAATCTACGCATGAAAATATGAATAAAAATGTGATAAAAGATGCGCATAAAAAATAGTAACTCAATATAATATATAACAATTTATCGAAAATTTAAAATGAAGTCATAACAACTTTAAAAAAATAACAGAAAAACCTAATTAAAGAATATGTGTGGAGAAAAAATTAAAAAAAATTAGACAACTTATATAAAAAAAATACAAAACTTAGGTGTAATTCTTTTGGTGATTTTCGTATGATTTTTAACATAAAATTCTTATTTTTGTGGATAAAACAAACTTTGAAAAAATCATGAATTTGAGTAAGTCATAATTTTTATGTTAACAATCATGCGAAAATTATTTAAAGAAATGCACTTAAGTTTTATTCAAAAAAGAATATCTGTCTACAATAAAAGATTAAGAACATAAAAATTTAAACAAAAATGCAGTGTATAAATTTTTAGGCCAAATTTAAGTTTTGCATCTGTATGAGATAGAACCTTTAAGGTTTTTTTTGTTTCAAATAAGTCATTATGTTATATTCCGTTATAAAAAAAAATGTGACCGTTAACTTGATGACGTGGAACGCCCTAGATAATAGATACAAGAAAAACAAATCATAGAATTTATTTTCTTTAAACACATCATCTTTTTTTTTTGTAACGGAATCTAGCGGAAAAACCTAGATGATACATTTTAAACACTTTAAGGACTTATTTGAAACAAAAAAAAAAAAACTTAAAGGGCCTATTTTGAAACAAAAAAACAAATTTAAAGGATCTATCTGATACAAATACAAAACTTAAAGGACCTACATATGTGTTTGGCCAAATTTTTATGTTAATATAATGATGAACTTAAATATCGAATAAAAATCAATAGACTTGAGCGACTGAAAACTTTTCAAATTAGTTTGTTTTTCATCATATAATTTTTGTTTTGTTTTAACTAAGCAAGATTTCTAAATTCATAGCTTATTAATTAATATATTAGAACATACCATGAATCAAAATTAGCGTACCGACTATGTATATCCCATATGTACCGAATTCATTAAAGGTTACGTATCACATACCGAACCCGTATCACGTACCGAAGTGAATTGCGAACATGATGACTATGCTACACTCCACCTTATTAAATCTTGGGTGCGTTTGTTTCAGCTTTAAAAAAATGAGTTTTTTCTTTGTATTTTTTAAAATAGATTTTGTAAAACGGATTTTCAAAATATTACAAGTTTTTTAATATTAATTTTTTCTAAATTGAAACACTAATTTTGAATCATATAACATAAACGTACATTATTGAAGATCAAATCATAATCAAAATTACAATTTTTTAAAAAAGTTGTATTTCTAAAATGATTTTTATAAAAATATATTTGAAATAACTTCAAATTAAATTATTTTTTTAAAATTTTGAAATCCAATTTTTTTTTCCAATAAAATGATGAAATTCACAAAATGACATTTTAAAAATAATGATTCAAACCAAATTTTATTTGAAACTTTTGTAAAAAGTTTCATCGTAAATTTATATAATCTATTTTTGTAAAAAGCAAAATGAGGTTCATATCAGAGAGAGAGAACACTGTGCACTTTAGTGTAGCGTATCCATTTCCGTTCACTACGAACGAGTGCGTTCATTCCCCCTCACAATGCGCTTCTTGCTTGTGCATTTGGCGGGTATACAAATAAGAGATTTCAGTGAGAATCGCTTTTTCACTTTCTTTCATTCTTTCTCTCTCTGCAATTTTCTTCAACATTTCTTCAACTTAACACTACATAACGCAGAGTTCTTGCAACTTTCTCGTCATAGATAACTTTCTTTTCATAATCTCCATAGCTACAAGATGTTTTACTCACACCAGCTTCTCGCTCGAAAAGCTCCACTCGGTCAAATCTGGTACTGATTCTCACATTTTTCACGTTTTCGCTTTTCATCTGCATTTGAAATTTCTCTCACAAGCATGTTCATGCTCTGTTTTTAAAAATTTGAACAACTTATACATTTCATCTACATTTGAATTTGAATTTCGTCGTATTAATTTTACGATCTTCAAATTATGATTTCGAAAATAGATAAATAGTTGTTTATTTTTCTTCAATTTCGGCGTGTTGTTATTGTTACTAAAATAAGCTCAATATCTGCTTAATCGATTTTTCTTGATGAAGGATGGCTGCGACTATGCATGCGAAGATTAACAGAAAGAAACTGAGTAAGCTCAATATCATCAAGATCTGGTATCGTAATCGTTTTTCTTGATAGTAATTGTTGTTTATTGATAATTGATTTTGTTTGCTTATTTTTCTTCTTTAACTGAATTTCTTATACGGTGTCGTTTTGATATGCTTGTTTACAGTGAAGAGATTCTGAATCCAGCGGTTCCAATGGCTCTGAGACTTTCTGGAATTCTCATGGGTATATTCACACTCTTTCTATGTTTGATACTTTTTTTTTGTGTTCTTTTACTATTTTCTGTGATTCTATTGAATGGATTTTGTGCTTTTCAAAAGGTGGAGTTGTGATTGTCTATGAAAGAAAAGTGAAGATGCTTTATGGTAAATTTCTTGATCGCTTGTTTTTCATGATTAATTAGTTAATAAAATGTTAAATCCACGAAGTTTCTGAATTCTCGCTGTTTTTCTTTTTTGAATTTTGTCTTTCTTCATGCAGATGACGTTTCTCGTCTTCTGATATATAATTAAACTTTTAGTCTTCTCTTATTATGTTTATAATTTTCAACTGATTTCAGTTTTGGTATATAATTGATTTAAATTTGATTATGTAAGGTTGAGATTAATGAAGCTTGGAAAGTAAAGAGTGGCCCAGATCCTACAATGCTTCCTAAAGGGAAATCTCAAGCCAAGTAAATCAAATTTGCATTAATTGTTAATTATTTTCTATTTTAACTTGTTCATGGTCTGGAGCTATTTTCAATTTTCTAGAGGGAAGATATTACATTTTACTTTTTCTTAATTTGATTTCCTTTAATTTGCCATGTGTTAACTTTTTGATAGGAAATCGGCAATTACTTTGCCGGATAAAGAGCAGATGACTATTGAAATGGAACAGTCCCATCAGTCCAATGCAACATGGTTCCAGCATAACGGTTATTTTTCTATGGTAATACATCGACAGAAATTAAAATCATGTTTTTCAATGAATTATGTTGAGTTAATTTATACTACCAATAACTTGTGTAGCAAGATATTGTAGTTTCATTTTTTAGGCTTTGCAAACAAGATATGACTTATCTATGCTTTTCCTTTTGTTGCAGACACTTGATGATGTGGAGGAACCCAACTTTGGTAATCGAGATCAAGGGAATGATCACCATCAAGGTTTTCATATTGAATTTACCAAACATTTACATATTTGCATTATTGTCAAAAAAAGTTTGCATTTGGTCTAATTGTTCCTATGCTGATACTTTAATATTCGCAGCTGCTCCGGAGGATATCAACCTACCTGAACCTTACCAATATAATATGGATCCACCCAATCGAGATGAGAGGTTTTTTGGCTTCAACAATCCTTCCTTTGTATAATTGTTCTTTCTAGCAGTATTTTAGTCATTTTAATTTTAAGCTTTATGCCATGTATGTCATAATTGAGATGAAGTTGTAAATATTTTTCTGTGTCATAGATCAATGATTCAATCCCATTAGTTGATTCTTGAATCTTAAGAAAATGATCTATTATTATCATCATTTACTTACCCGTTTGTTTTTCTTAATGCTGTGAGACAGGTTTGATGTAGGAGATGACGAAACACAACCGAATGTAACTCCAGCGGATTATGGTCAATTTCCACCCGTGTTTATACCCTCCCCACCTCCTCGAGATGACCCAAAGAGAGGTGAGTATCATACCAATCACTTGACTGCTTCTAAACACCAAGATTTTCAATCTAGCAGATTGTTTTTCCATATAAGAGTAAATCAGAAAATGTTGGAACAAGTATTTCCATCCCCTCAATTTCATTTCTGCTCTGAACGGGCAGAACGGAGTCACTCCAAGGCTAAGAAATGAGGCTAAGTGCAGTGGTTCTTGAGTCTCAGATAGGGGGGGGGGGGGGGGGGGGGGGGAAGGAATTGGGTACATACACAAGAATTAAGTCTTTTGTCTTTTAAATTTTAATATAGGATTTTGATTTATGTAATTCGATTATTTTTTTGGCTATAATGGAAAGCCTGTTTAAGCTCATAGGCTATGCATTAAAAAAATTGGTTTTCATGTCTTACCAAAGGATTCCCTTTCTACATGAACTGAAGTTTCTTGCCATGCATATATTTTGTTCTGTTCTCACTGATATAACTATTCTGCAAATGATATAGTGGAAGACCGACATCCTATTCCTGAGCACCCGAGGATGCGGCCACATGATGACAACATGAATGCTAGAGAGGTACTATAATCATTTATCTATGCCATTACCACGTTGTGAAAAAAAAAAAGACCAACCACTTAAGTGTAACGCAACAGGAATCTGAAAAGCGAAGGCCAGCTAAAAGGAAAAGAGTAAAACCAATACAAATGGACCGTGAGCAAATCGTGATCGCTGCTCCTACATACCAAAGCTGGCTTCAAGACCCTTCTGCTTTAGTCTCAAAAAGAGGAGGAATGATCAAGGTACAATATTACTTGTTAAGGTTTCTATACTATTGGAAAAGCCTAGCTATAGTAATCTATTCTTTATCCACTTAACACAAGTTTCTTTTCAGATCTTTTTGTGGAGACCGCACCCACTCAAACACAAGGAAAGGCCAATCATCCTAGTGACGAGTTGACCAAATCAATCCATGAGTATGAATATTTTATGAACCTACATTATAAAGGATTAGTTTTGATAATAATAAGGTATATTTATTGAATCTTGAATGTTACAGTCAGATGAAAAAACATTTTGACTGCCCTGGAGCTCCTCAATATGAATCCCTAGATGCCTTAACTACTGATATGACAAGAAAAAAAGCAGCACTACTTTTCTATCAAACTTGTGGTATTATTTCTCAGTCCTCCAACTTTTTTTTTAGGCTAATAACTAATAACCGTTTTCATTATCAATAGTTGAAAGTGAAATTCTAGTAACGAAATAATCAGAATATAGGTGTTCCATTCCACAAAAGATAAAATAGCTCACTCAAGCCTGAAGCCCATGAAAAGCTCTTCTATCTTTCTACATATATTTATAGCTATCCAAAGCCTCAAAGTACAGCACAAAATTCATACATTCCAACGAAAATGGTGTTTGCTTTCCATCTCCCCATTGATATATCATGTACTTCTCCCCTTTTGCCCATCCTCTCTTGCGCTTAAGTTGTTTCATCTGTTCCACAATATAAGTGATAACTTCTTTCAAAGTTGCCTTCCTCTTTTCCTTGAAGTTCCATAGCTCCCAAACAGCATATCCTCCACTTGGATTGTATTCATTTACTTCTTTCACGGTTGTTACAACAGCTGAGTATACCTCATCCCCCCATTCCTGCTTGAGTTTTTTTAATTTCTCATCTTCCTCTCATCACTTTAAAAGGATGCCAATTTGAATTCTTCACATTCTCCTGCCAAAAAGAGCAAAGCTCCATGCCCTTTACCCCACCTTCTTCAAAATATCTTTTCTTGCAGGCATTCACAAACACCTGCTCGTCTAGCTCTCCCATTCTCTTGGTCCCAATATTAGTAGCTTTAGGACAGGTCAGCATTGCATTTAACCCTTCTATTAATTCTTTACGAGCTTCCTGTAGTTCATCATTGCTTTGGCGCTCCTTGACAATGAGGGTTTGATTCATTGACTCCATATCCTCCAAACTTTCTATTTTGTCAGTCAATTCATTAGTCATTTCTTCCATTTTTTTCTTGATAGCTGCATCATCTTGATCACCAAGATGTTTCATAACCTGCAATAAAAAGATCTGACATCTCATATATCAATATATCTGTTGTGCATAGTTCTTGCTACCCGCGATGTCCTAAGAGTGAAGCAGGAGGTACCTTATGGGGAGATTATTATCTCTAGAGGATCAAAGATGTGATGAGGGTTTGGTTTTATCTCCAATTATGCAGGTTTCTTCTAAACTGTTTTTCCTCTTCATTGAAGTATTGAACCTATAGAGCATTACTAATCGATTTGTTTATCTTTCTTTAACTGCAGATGGATGTTGATGTTTAATTTAGGAAACAAAAGTGATTCCTCCATACATATAAATTCATTTTAGTTACCACAGACAAACTCCTTCAAACATAACAAAGCTGGAATACCATATAGGCATATAGCATAGCAACCACTGGGACTTTAATTTTGAAAATATGTTATTACTGGACAGTTGATTATTGTTCTCCTTAATGAAATATCCATAAGTATTATGTGCATAATTGGATTCAAAAGTGAGAGAGAAAATTGATTTGATTGTCATATTCCTATATAATTGATTTCGACATGTTTGAATACTTTAAAGTAAATTTAGTATTTTGCTTAGAGAATTGGTTCTAAAATAAAGTTGAGATTATTTGCCTATTAAAAACGCTTGAGATTTGAAACTTTTGTGTTTAAAATCAATTGAGGTTCAAATTGTTAGCAATTATTTATTTTTGAGGCTCAAATACTAGTACCGTATATTTTCAAACTCAGTTTTCTTTTTTGGTACAAAAAACTCAGTTTTCTTTTAGGCTCAAATTATTAAATTACACACCATTCTAAAGTAATTGTAAGTGAAAATTATTTAAGCTAGTGCAACAATACATAGGAGAGTCCTTTCAAAGAGAGAAACAAAAGGAAAAAGAAGAGATGAAAAGAAAAAGTATTATAAAACTGTCATTGTGTATGTATTGTGTAAGAAAAATGTGTCTAAATGTCATTTCTCAAATTTTAAATAGTAATTCTTTTGGGGACACATAAAACACATATTAATTAGGACTATTTTATACTCACTCTGTCCTTAATTATAATAACCTTTTACAAAAAAAATTGCCCCTAAATATAACACATTTTACAAATTTCAAGATGCAAGTATTATAAAAGAGACACTTGTGAACATAATTGCAATTTCGATATATTCAGTAACGAATCTCATAGCGAGATACTTTGTTTTTTTTATTTAGTGAAATGTCTAAAGTTTGAACTCCGACTCTTACTTATAAAATACAATATATTTTTTTAATGACCAAAATAGTAATTTGTCCTTCTTTTTAATAAAACATATGAGCCAACAAAAGATGTATTTGTTTCATGAATCATATACATACATAAATTTTAAAATACTCATTTCTCTTATAAAAGGATCAAAGATAACAATAATAATTTTATGCAATTACTCATGTACTACTTCTTTCTTTAACATTTTCAGGCAATATTATATACATAACCTTTTTTATATAAGATATCGATAAATTTTTTAATTATCTTTTTTGTTATTAGTTACATTTTTTTGTTGGTAAGTTACATTTTCAATATTTCAGGACAATTAAAAATGCTTGTTATTTTCCCACAACAAAAAATATATGTTGCGCACACTGTATATTTATATGTATTTTTGTAACTTAAAAGCATCCTGGTATCTTTTTTCTACGTGCTAAATCAATATTACTATTATTTCTTACCATAAACTATTTTCACTATTTCTTTTACACAAATAAACTATTTTAACTATATTTTTCATATTTGTCAAAAAAAAAAAACTATATTTTTCATATATATGATTAAATTTTATAATTTTTCATATATAAGAAGAAAAAATGGAAAGAACAACGCACATGGTATAGTAGGTAAGTTATGATTGGGATTCATGGATTTGTGAAAGAGACTCAATAACCATTCCATTTATAAATTCATTCTTTCTCTTTTCTATCTCTCTCAATTCTCTCCCTTCAAAATTTTCCACCCAAATTCTCTCTCTCTTTTTCTCTCCCCCCAATGTGGACACCTTGGTTGAATTCACCGCGTCGCCACCGCAATTCACCACCGCCGTCACCGTCATCACCGTCACATTGCCGAACTCCCTCCGTTAACTTTTCATGCTCTTCCTTCAAAGACATTCAATCTCTCATCCAAGAAAAACCTGAACCAAATTTACCAAAAACTCCTTCACTTTTCCGCCGCGTTCGAATCTCCACCACCTTCCTCCGCGCCTTAGGCGCCGCCTCCCGCACCACCGTCACTCCCTCATCAAAAGTCATACTCCCTCCCGGCCTCGAAAACCGCGTCGTGATATACTACACAAGCCTCCGCGTCGTCCGTCGTACATTCGACGACTGCCGCGCCGTCCGCGCAATTCTCCGATGTTTCCACGTCTCCGTCGACGAACGTGACGTTTCAATTGACGATAACTTCCGCGAAGAACTCAACGGGATCTTAAATCGGAAAAGCGTAACACTCCCTAGGGTTTTCGTCGGCGGCGTTTACATCGGTGGAGTTGACGAAGTAAAACAGTTACACGAAAACGGTGAACTGAATAGTTTAATCGAACGGTTACCAAAGACGAATCAAAACGGTTGTTGTGATTGCTGTGGAGGGTTCAGATTTGTTGTGTGTGATGAGTGTAACGGAAGTCACAAAGTGTTTACGGAGAAAAATGGATTTAGAAGTTGTTTATCCTGTAATGCTAACGGTTTGATTAGGTGTCCTGCATGTTTCTTCATACTGCCGCGACACACCAGATAGTAGATTGATTATTATTGCTTAGTTTCTCAGTTAGTTACAGCTCATAAACAAGTCAGAAAGAAAAAATAATTATTGTTTGTTTATTTGATAATTTAACTTAGAGTTGAATAATACAGTATGTTAGTATTATTATATAAGTTTAAACTGAAAATTTCACTGTATGATATAATTAAATTATGATTATGGTATTAGAATATTTTGAGCCAGCTTTGATTTGTTATGGTGGGTGTTGAAAATTAATTAATGATTTCACGTGGAGCAAGATAAGCACTTTTCGTGTGATGGATGTTGAGGGTATCGTGGGCGGGGAACAAAATAAAACTGAAATTAGGTGGTAGATGATGATAACAATTAACAACTAACAAGCGATTTTAAGAATCCTATTACTGTGTAAATTTAATTTTAAGATTCGAAGTCTTGGTGTGTCGAATAAAATGAGTAGGGAATACGTAAGGTACTCTATTTATAGAGGGATTTCACAATTGAAAATATTGAGAAATGTGGAAGTATTTGCGAGCAGATTAACTCAGGTGAAACCGATGAAGTGAAAACGAGGGAAGTGAAATTGACGCGCGCATATGGATAGAAATGACAGTGATTTGTTGGAGGCTCGGTAAAACGCATGACAAAAATGTGTGCAAATGAAATAGAGCGAGAACAAAACACGTGTTTAAAGCTTTTAGAAAATTAATTGATTTTTTTCCATTTTATCGATTACTAAAAAATAATACCTAACTTGGTCAAGATCCGACTCAACCAAATCGAGTTGACCGACTGCACCGGAGTGCATTGTGGTCATAAGTGAGTGTGTTCTCCTATTATAAAAGTGGATACTCCCTTGGGACAAACCCAAGAGTACACCTCCAAGCATATAAACAGCACTAATGTTTTCAATTCAGACACACACACACACTAGGCACTAGCTCTAAGTCTTGGTGTTTAGCCTTCCAACTTCCAACAAAATTCCAACATTAACATTTGGACTTTGTAACATTTTGTGACTTGTTGATAGTCTATCTTGGTACATCTTATGCTATATATATAACACAGCCTCCATAGCATAAGATGTACCAAGATATATATATATATATATATATATATATATATATATATATATATATATATATATATATATATATATATATATATATATATTTCATTTATAAATTTATATTTATATTATTAATTTTTTTTCCACATATATTTAATTGATTTTATAAATTTAGATAATTGATAATATATACAGTACTTTAAAGAAACTAAGATAAACATTTAAGGCTATGTTTGGATTGATGGAATATAATGGAATGAAGCGGAGCGGTATAGAGTGGAGTGAAATGGAATGGAGCGGAATGAAATAAATCTTACATTCCATTGTTTGGATAATTTATGATGGAACGGAACCAAGTTTCCATTCCATTGTTTGGAAATTGGACGGAGCGGAATGAGTTATAACCTTTTCATTCCATTTTTACCCTTATATTAAAAACTATTATTATTATTATTATTATATATATATATGATTTAAATATATTATCTTTTTTTATATCTTTTATTAAAATAATTCAATTTATAGTTTATTTCAAATATTTTCTCCTTTTTCTACAATGGAATAAAATCCAAAAAAATAAATAAAAAGACCTTCTGCATATTATTTGTTCCTTCTCAATATTGTGTGGAGTAGAAATAACACTCATGCTATGCAACAAAAAAAAAGAAAAAAAGAAAAGAAATAACACTCATGCTGGATGCTATATGTTGTTATCGTAAGGAATATTGGTATGCTAGTATGATACCCACTTGCAACACTTTTTTATATGTTGAATCCATGCTTCAAATTGATTATGACTCGGAAAGTAAGCTGTGACAAATATTTTTATGTTGCCTCTGAAAATAAGGGTGGAAACTACAGACTCCATTAAAGTATAATGGAGTATGCATTTCAATCAGGCGTGAGATAATTTCAAGCAGCACGCAGAAGAAGAAGTGAGGTAGTTTTATGAAGAAAGTCTTTCTCTTGTGAAATATGGGTATTTGAGAAGAGGATGAGACAAATAAAATAAGGGTAAAAAAGTAATATTAAAAATATGAAGCTCCATTCCATTGGATACACCCCAAATTGGGGGGAATGAAAACTTGAAGGATTGAGTGGTATAAGATGGAATTTGTTCCATTGGGTTCCATTCCATTCCATTAGTTTTTTGCAAATCCAAACAATGGAATTTTATTATGTACCACTCCATTCCATTCCATTCCACCACTTACCACCAATCCAAACATAACCTAAGAGCATCAATAATGCTAGTAGCTAAGTGATGGATTTCTTATAAATACAGTTTCTAATACTCCCTCCGGTCCTATATATAAGAAAACTTTTACTTTTTAGGTTCATTGTAAAATGGATGTATGTAGACTATATTATTGTCTAGATTCATCCATTTTACAATGAATCTAAAAAGTAAAAGTTTTCTTATATATAGGACCGGAGGGAGTACTTCCTTGTCATTGAAGTAGTGCCACTTGGCATAGTGTGTGCACTAAGTTTAGTTGAAGTTCATTGTAGAACACACCGTGCACTAACTCTGCTCTCTCCTATAAAAACCAACTTTTCATTCAATCAAACTCATTAATTGTAATAATTATTTGAATAAAAATTAATAACAAATAACAAAATATAAATATATGGGGTCAAAAATTGGTTCTTTATAACCAACCACCATTAAAGTAAAAACTACTCAAATCAACTATAAATTTCTTAAATCCTACAAATCACTTTGAACCTACAAAAAATAACTTAATTCATCCACTTAGTTTACTCCCACTAAAGATGCTCTAACAATAATATGATAAAAATTAGTAATAACATTAAAATTTATACACAACAACATGTACAGTGATGTGTTTTTACGTATTTGTAAAATAAATAATCTCACATTAGAGTGTATATAAAATAATGGGGAGTGAAATAGAAAAAAATTCATGTCGAACTCTTGAGTTGAATTTTGAGTTTTAAACGAATTGAATCTAACGAGCCGAACTGAACAGCTCGTGAATTCTAAACGAGCCGAACTTGAGCCGAACCAATTCTTATCGAATCGAACTCAGACAGGTTCGACTCGATTCGATTCATTTTCAGCCTTAAGTGTATGTATGAAATTATCACGAGTTTAATGAATTTTCTATAACACAATAATTTGTCCAGCCTTTAAAGTATATATTTTTGTCAAAATTATGATGTTCACCGTGATAAAACTAACTCATTCTCAATTTAAACAGACTAAAAATTGTCATCACAAAATATGAAATGTACAAATCTCTTTTTAAGTATGAATTCCTATAATAAAACCCAGCCTTTGGAATTTTCAGAAGCGCTGTGCCGAGTCTTCTAACAAGGATTATATCAAGAAACCAAATGCAATGCCTACTTTAAAATGGTTGATGAAGTTGAGGACTGTCAGAAGAGGATGCTGACTCTATGAGTGATAGCAAGGAGATTATGTATTTTGATAGCTAGGAAAATGGTAAAGATATAAACAGTGGCGGATTAAAAAAAAAAATTGGTGGGGCTAAAAACTATTACAACTTGTATTTTTTATATTTTTATAAATGATGCTTCATTTATTTTAATATAAAAACCAAACAAATTAAAAAGGAAACTACAAATTTGCAATTGTTCCAGTGAAATAGAAGACAAATAAAATAAAAATGATAACATGTAAATATTAGTTGTGAGAGAATATTAAATATACTTCAGATAAAAATTATTTGATATCGAAGTAAAAAATTTAAACTTTAAATATTTGAAAGCAAGGTAACAGCAAAAAAGAGAAAGAAAAAAAAAAGGTTTATGGTGCTCTATTGGGAGAAAAGGTTGCATACCGCAAGTACGGTTACAGAAATTATATATTCACCTAAATTTAGTTTAATTTTAAGGACAAATTTATTATTACAATTTACCATATTATTTCTCTCTATTCTCTCTCATAGCATTTTTACAACAAATACAAGTAAATGTAGGTGAATGAATATATGTATTTTAAATGTAGAGATTCAAATTCCTTTTTGGGAGGTTGTATAGTTGTGAATTGTGATATGATTGTTTTTATTGGAGTGAATCAATATTATAATTTTATATGGTCATCTATATCTATATTATATATATTTGAGACCCTATTCATAAGAACATGACATGTGTCCTTTTTTATTTAATTATTTATTACATTAATTTTTATTTAATATTTTATAACGTTACATTTTTAATTAAATACTAAAATAAATAATATTTATATTATTATTCCAATACGTTACATTTTATTTAATAATTGAAAACGTTACATTTTATTTTAAATATTTTTTATATTTATTTGAACGTTACATAGTAGTTAAATACTAAAATAAATGATATTTATATTATTATTCCAATACGTTACATTTTATTTAATAATTGAAGACGTTACATTTTATTTTAAATATTTTTTATATTTATTTGAACATTACATAGTAGTTTCGTCGGTTACATATATATTTTTATTTTTATATTAATGTTAAGTTGTAACGGATATTTTGTCATAAAATCATATTTATTTTTTGTCTTTCTAAAGTTATCTATAAATACAAATCATTTTGCCACAAAAACTCACAAAGTTTCGAAATCATTTTTGCCTACTTCAGTTATCGCTCAACATGGCTCCAAAAATTAACCAAATTTCCGAAATCAACCAAAGCAGTGGAAGTTTGAATATTGTTGTTCGTGTAATTCAGATGTGGCTGGTTAGTGATGTATCAAGCAATAGTATACCATTTTCTTTGGATATGGTACTAATGGATTCAATTGTAAGGAATTTTCTATAAGTTTAATTTTTATTTACACTAATTTTTGATTTTTTTATGTATTATATTAATATATTGTCTTATTGTTAAGGGAAACAAAATACAAGGTACAGTGTGTCGCACTCTAATTTATAAGTTTGAAAAAGACTTTAAGGAATGTAATGTTTACTCGATTACAAATTTTGGAGTTGTTGCAAAAGAGTGGATCATACCGTGTTACTAGGCACGAGTATAAATTAAATTTTTAATTCCACACGAAGGTAAAACTTTGCAACTCGAAAAAAATTTCTTCCGATATTATATGATTGAAAGTCCAATTCCAACATTTTCACTTGATTATGATACAAACTATCTTTATGGTAAGAAATATTAGTATGTTATGTATTATTTTTTGTTTTTGTCATCATCACATTGTAAATATGTGGTATCAATAATCGTGTGTATAATCATATTTTGTAGATATTATGGGAAAGCTAACCGGCGTTGGAATTCAAAAGGATTATGAAAGCGATGGTTTGAAGACCAAAATGGTTGCAATTCAGTTGAACTATGATCGGTTAATATCACATATTTTGCATTTCAATCTATGACAAAATATTTCAATGCTTTAAAAAATTCTTTAATCATATATATATTATTTACACATATTCAAGTTTAAAGTTACCATTTTTGGTCCATATGTTAATGAGTTGAATGCATTTGTTGCGGCAGGCAATACTGAAAACACAATAGTCGTTGTGTTAATGGCTAAAATTAAGATATGGCAAGGTATTCATGTATTTTGATAAAGTTATATAAAGTTATCGTTTTTTTTCATTGCAAATGTAAACTCATAAACTGTTACAAATGTGTTTCTTTTATAGGATCTGCAACAATTCAAAATTCTTTTAATTCAACTAGGTTGTTGTTTAATGATTTGAAGAAAAGGTATGCATAACAACTTTTGTGTTTATTTTACTTATTTATTTATACGTTGGATTTTACAATTTATGTTGGAGCTATTAATATGGATTATAGGATGCTGAAAAAAAATGATTCTCCGTCTCCTGATATTTGTTTGATCCATGGTTCTAATGGATTGAGCGAAGAAGGAGATTTTCTCAAAGTCACGCCAAGGATAACAATTGAGGGGTTGAAAGAAAGTCGTGGGGTTAGTTTTTTTGCTTAACAAAATAATTTTTTATATTCACTTAAGGTACATGTAGAAATCATATATATTATTAATCGTATAAAACTTAATCATTATTTATTTCCTTAAATCCAACAATCATCTTACATTGTCTTGGGAACAATCAAAGGTTTGTTTGATACACATGGGTGGTGGTACACTGCATGTGAATGTAACAAAAAGTTATTTTTGATGAGGGCATGTACTATTGTTCTAAATGTAATAAACATGTGGCTCATGTTAGCTAAAGGTAACATATAAAAAGTGTATTAATTTTATTTTTCAAACACGTAAAATTATAAGTGTAACGTTTGTTTTTTACTACTATTTAGGTACAAAATCAATGTCTCTGTAATTGATTCAACCGACTTTGCCACATTCGTCATTTTTGACCGTGAAGCTACAAAATTGTTCAAAAAAAAAAGTCTTTCAAATGATGTATTTGAATTAGTCGTAGTGATGCAAAAAAAATTATATATGTTGTATTATCAATCTTAATGTAATAATTGTATTTATATAGGAAAAATCGTCTGATGTCCTACCTAAAGACATTTCTAGGTTGATTGATTCTACATTTTTGTTCAAGGTTGAGTCTAACCTCAATAGTGACACTAGGTTTTTATAACATTTCTTATTCTCTCTAAACCGTTTGTGACACATGTATTTTTTCATTTAATTATTTATTGTATTAATTTTTATTTAATATTTTATGACGTTACATTTTTAATTAAATATTAAAATAAATAATATTTATATTATTATTCCAATACGTTACATTTTATTGAATAATTGACGACGTTACATTTTATATTAAATACTAAAATAAAAATATTTACATGATTATGTTACAAATTAATGTAATTTCATAGGTTATATGCAAATAAAATCAATACATTAAGCGTTTCTATATATTTTTTAACGCTCATAAACATATTTCGGTTACGTGTAATTTTCAATTATTATAATAAATATTTTTTATATCTATTTGAACGTTACATAACAATTTCGTCAGTTACATACAAATTATAATTAATTAAATAAATATTTTGTTATATTAAAGTTGTAGCTGATATTTGTTTATTTTTTTATTTCTTAAAATGTATTTATTTACGGTAATTAAATTCATATTTTGTCATATGTTATTTAGATGTGAAATAAAAAAATGTGTCGGTTACATGCAAATCATAATTAATAAAATTAACGTTTTGATATATTAAAGTTTTAATAGTTATATTATTAAAAATTATTAATTATTAATAAGAAATGTCGCAATATTTTATTAATTGTCAAAAATCATGTTTAATTTTGTGTTTCTATAACTCACTATAAATATAAGTCATTGTCACAACAAAATCCACAAATTCATTTCATTTTCATCCATATTAAAAAATTTGTATTGTTTTGTTTCTCTCATTTTTGTCTGAAAGCAATGTCACATATGAACGATTTTATTATTGATATATCATTAGGAAAACAATCGTGGATATTGGTTGTAAGAGTTGTGCGTTTATGATGATTTATTATTTGTTATGTAGGGAGATTAGATTGGAGTTTTTGTGCGAAGAACATTGATCTGCAAGTTCAAAGACCAACTTCAAGGGGTATGGATTACAAGATATCCTCATTAGATGTTGGTTCTATCGATGTTTAAATTTTATTATATAACAATATTCTATGTTAATTGTATTTATATACTTCATATTTCACACTCGAAAGAAGAAATAAAAAAATTTCATATTTTGTGTGTGTGTGTGTGTGTATAACTTGACCTAATATATGTGTCAATTTAAGTTTTTAATGATAGTGTGTAAAAAAAAAAAACCCAGAAGGTTGTGGAAGGGGAAGAAATTATTGACTTGAAGTGTATCTTCACTATTTTATGTTAAAAATAGAATGTTTTCTTTAGAAGAGGCATGAGTAGTATCCAATGAAAATGTCCAAATGGGCAAAAAAATTATTAAAATAAAGAAATAGTTGTTGAACATAAATATGTTTCTTTTGAGTTTTTGCTTAATGTTTCTTCATTGAAATTTCAATTTATTATAAATTTGTGTTTTCAAATATTATTCTTTATGAGATTATGTGTCAAATTACCTATATTATTGTTTCTATAAATTTTTTGGGTTGATTGCATCTAAATTTTGCAAATATATGGGTCAAAGAGACAGCAATATGGCGGATGAAAGATGAAGAAGATGTAATGAGAAGAGAAAGAAGAAATTTGCGATTTTGACAATTATAATTTTTATTTAGATTTAGTCTTTCAATTTAAATAATCAGTTGAACTGGTGGTCAATAGCCATGTCACTATGTGACACGCGTGTCTATGATTGGCACCTTCAATTTTTTAATGATGACTAACGTCAGAGACCAAAATCAAATTAAAGAATTTCAATTTTTCAATGGCTATTTCCTATAAAAAAAATATACATAGACGAAAACTAAAAAAACGCAAACTTATAGGGAAGAACTGCATATTTAAGCCTAAAATGTTTGACAAATTTTATGTTATATTAAAATGGTATCATATTTTTTTAATTGATCAATTTATTTTTAATAAAATTGTGGGTAATGGATGCGAATATGAGTACTCTAATACCTCAAAAGTTCATGTACAGGTACGAGTGTAAATATTGTTACCCACACACATGTGAGTTATAACACAAACTTATTTAAAATTGAAAGGAACAAACTTTATAAAAATACCTATTTTGTGACAAAAAATGATCAAAATAAAAAAACGCAAACTTATAGGGAAGAACTGCATATTTAAGCCTAAAATGTTTGACAAATTTTATGTTATATTAAAATGGTATCATATTTTTTTAATTGATCAATTTATTTTTAATAAAATTGTGGGTAATGGATGCGAATATGAGTACTCTAATACCTCAAAAGTTCATGTACAGGTACGAGTGTAAATATTGTTACCCACACACATGTGAGTTATAACACAAACTTATTTAAAATTGAAAGGAACAAACTTTATAAAAATACCTATTTTGTGACAAAAAATGATCAAAATAACAAAAACATTGAAATTCAGTTCATAAGTTAACTTTCATTTTTTATTCTTCTTTAATTGTTGGACAAAATTAGAGTTATCAAAACGAACTATCTGGCATTCAACGGGCTGACCCAGTTGGGCTACGAGCCCTATCGGACCGGGCCAACCACTCTATTTTTAAATATGGGTTTTTTCGAGGAATGCTAAAAAACTCTAAAAATATTTGTGCTAATATTTCCAGGCCCAAACCCAATATTTATTTGTGCTCGGCGGACCAGTGCTTACGGGCTAACTCATCTTGACAACTTTAGAGCTGTTAAAACGGGCCGAGCCAAAAAGCCCATATTTAAATTCAGACCTTTTCAGGTTGGGGTAAACCCTTAACAAATATGGGCTAATATTTTAAGTTCTAATCCCTAAATTTATTCCGGATTTACAGGCTGGTCCATATGAGCTAGCCCATTTTGATAGCTCTAAAACTGTATCTCGAAAAAAGTTAATGTCGTTAATGTTTTAACATGACAATAAAAAAAATCACCAAAACAACAAAAATACTAAAACATTCGCTATCATCTTAGAAACATTATATTCAAACATTTAAAAACAAATAAAAACTATTACTTACTTATGACTGAAAAACAGATAACATAAATAGCTAGATTACAAAGAGATAGAACTATGTAAAAGTTCACAATTTGCGAACTGATCCAATGACCACAATAATTTTAGTTTAGAGTTAAATATATTTTATGTTTTATTTTTAGTCTTTCTATAAATTTCCTTTGAACTTTGGTTGTACTAAATGTTATGTTTTAAATTTTAATCTGTTCTTTTTTTTATCGAGTTCATATTGCATGCTCAAAGCGACTTTAAATGAATCTAAAGAGTTGTTTTTTTTCTCAAGAATGACAAGTGGACTCATATACAATAGGTCTCCGCAAAAAATAAACACATAAATTGGTAATTATCCGTAATAATGAACGGGTATGGGTACTTTAGTACCCACCTCTCCCCCATACTCGCATATATTTACATTTTTTATTTATATTATTATATAAAAATATAAGTATATCAATTTTAAAAAATATAACACTACTAAACTCTTGCAAATTTGCAATTAAAAAATGTGTATTTAGAACATAATGAATATATCAACAAAGATATATATGAACATTAGTATGATTAATAATATATTTTTTTATAATTTTCAAAAGTCAACATTAATTTTTTTTATAAAAAAATTAATAATATTAAAACGATATCTTATTTTTTAATTGATCAATTTATTCTTAATAAAGTTAAAGGTAATGAGTGCGAGTATGGGTACTCTGATACTCAATGGTACGTGTATGATACGAGTAAAAATATTGTTATGCACGCAGATATGAGTCAGGATCTATGAAGCATGTACACTCCTCAGATTAGTTGTGTTCTGTGTCGGACACCAACACTTATGATTACATTTAATTATATTATTTTTTCAAATTATAATTGATGTTGATGTGTTAGTATTTGTGTCGTGTCTAAGATCCATATGTATATTCGTGCTTCAAAGATATAATATATGCATATATTTAGAACAAAAAATGTTAGTTATCCGTGCTTGGCACGGGATGCATTCTAGTATTATAATAAGTGTTTCGTGACACATATTAAGCATACTAAAAAGAAAATTCCAGATAAAATTAATGTTAGAAAGACAATTTTTTATATTTTTGATGTATTAAATGCACAAATTTTAAGATAAAACTTTCATATTAGTATCTTTATTATATTAAGTGAGAATAAAAATCTACTACTTAAACCCTAATTACATGTTGATTTAGGAGGGAAAAACATAATTAACGCTTTGCTTTGCCAATTACTTCCTCTCATTAATTATTCCACCTAATCATGCATTTCTCCTAAAAAATTGTCTACCTTTTTCACCTAAAAAATTATTACCGATGTATTTTATGCTCATTATACAATGCATTCAATTTGGAGGCTGAATTTGTTTTATTTGCCACTTACCAATGCATTCACTCTCACACTCTCTCTTCTTCTCTATGTACGGTTCTAAAAAAATTCCATTCCTCACTCTTTTTCAACAAGCAAAATCTCAACTGCATTTTGAACAAAATTTTTCTTCCTTCTAAAAAATTTCTTTCTCTTTTTCTGTTCATATTCAACTTCTACCTTACTTTCATTATCTACCTTCTTCTTTTTCTTTCCTAACCAACTATGGTTGAATCTCACTGATGCGGGTTCAAGCTTCTGCTATTTTTTCTTCATCTTACGATGAGACTTTTTTTGATGAAGGATTCTGTTTCATAAAGTCTCTGGTGCATTGTATGTTAGTTACAATGTTATGTAATTAAAATAGTTAAAAAAAATGGTAATTTATCTATTGATTTGAGAGGTTGATCTTAAAACAGTCCTTTGTTTGGGTGAAATAATTTTGATCTTCATGAAAAGAAAAAAAAAATCATCTGAATGCATGTTAGAAAATGTATAATATTAGTTCAATTTAATCTTTTTTCTTTTATTATAATTTGTTAGAGTTTGTATATCTTTTTTCAATTTAATCTTTATTCAAAGTTTGCCTAAAAAATATGTATTATTTGAAGTGGATTAAACTGCATAAGTATGAATGATTTATTATATTTTTTATATATAAAAACAGTAGTTCAATGCAAATCATATATTTTATCATGTCATACAATTAAATTGGATATAGTTGGATGATTTGACGGTATAAATGGTTAATATTGAATAACATGGTAAAATTATTTGGGTTTAATTGATATGCACTGACGGTGTAAAATAATTTTACACGATCATCCAATAAGAAACCATCAATCTTCCATATCATATGAAGAAAGTGGGGTAAAGTGGGGTGACGTGGCGGAATACATGGTTGTCATTGGTTGACAGTGTAAAATTAAATCCAAATTATTTTACACTGCCGTTGTATATTTTATGGATTTAATTTGTGTGCACCGACGGTGTAACATTTGTTTTCACATGCATCCAATCAAATCACGACATGTAAGCATTTGTTGAGATATTTTAGCAATAAATATTATAGTGGCACCAAGATATGATTTGATTGGATGCATATGTAAAAATATTTCACACTATACATAGCAATTAATCTCATATTTTATTTGCTCTAACAAATTTACAATTTATTGAAGTCAGATATATGACCCGTGCGACGCACGGGCAAGGTGTCTAGTGTTTAACTAGTATTGCAAGAGCACTGTTTAACATTTTTCTTTTAATATTAGTTTAAATAATAACAAATATACACTTTGAAACTCTAAATTTAAAAATCTTTTTATCTACCGCTTGCATCATCAAAAACACTCTAATTTGGCTCATAGTGTAATGAATAGGGGTGCTTAAATCCAAATCAATCAAAAAAAATGCAAACTGATCCAAAAAACCGAAAACTGCAAAACACTGAATATTTTTTGATGTATTTGGATGTTCTTTAGTAAATAATCGGTTCACCGTAACTAGGGTTGGGAACAGGCCAGGACAGGCTTTGACAGGCCTGAGCCTGGCCTACAAATTGTTTTTAAGCCTAAGCATGGCCTACGGCCTATCAAATGCAATTTTTTTTGGCCTGGCCTGAGCCTGCTAAAAGCCTGGTCTGGCCTTGTAGCCTGCTTATGAGCCTGTGTTACATAAAACTCTCTATATAATCTTTTTAAATATATAGGCTAATTAAACATGCCTTAAAGCCTATTTCACATTTAAATTTTTATAATTTCTACAACATTAAGAAAAAGCTAATAAAATGATTAGCACAAGAATTAAAAGCTAATAAAATAACAAATACGATTACGACAAAGCCTATTAAGTATGCCATAATACAAATTTTTTGTTAAACACTAATGTTAATCGGTGTAATTAGCAACAACCAAAATATATACTATAATTTGTCTTTGTAAAAAAAAACAAATATATTTTGTCTAATCAATATTTGGTATTTATATAAATAATATTTATTTTTTATACAAACAAGATGATATAAATAATAATACTATATAAATAATAATTATTAAATATAAACAGACCGGCCTATCAGGCTTCACAGGCTTTTTTAAAGGCCTAAGCATGACATCTTTATATAAACAGACTTTTTCAAGGCCTGAGCCTGACATTTTTCATAAACAAGCCAGACCAGGCCTAAAACAGGCCAGACCAAAGGCCCCTGGAGGCCGCCTAACCTATTCCCAACCCTAACCGTAACTTAAGTAACTCATTGTCAATCTAAACCCACATTGATACCATAAAAATTGAAAATTAAATCTACAACACTCTTAAGTATGAATTCCTATAAACATAGTCTTGAGAGAGAGCTACTTTTAATACATCTGTTTTCTTAAATACATGTGGGGTGAGAAAAGAAAAACTCTATAGTCTATGGCCTTAGATATGTGAACAACCTAAGTTGGACTTTGTTATGATTCTAGGCCAATTCTCTAATATGTGCTTTTTCTTTAAAAGTTTCTCATCACCCTTTTAAATTCTTAGAGCCCTCCCAAAATTATATTTTTACTCTTTACTTTTTTTAACGACAAATATATTATTAATATAAATTAAATCTCTGCATAAGACGAACAAAGACCGATAAATGAGTGATTACAAAATCAAGCCTCCATGATATTTATACAACAAATTGACCAATTCAGTAGCTTATAACGCATAAATTTGATCTAAATTTTGAAACTCATAATTTTCTTCAACAGTTTATTTTTTTTAAATAATAATCCAATTATATATATTCAAAATAATTACAAATGTGTGAAAAACAAATCGGCAACAAATTACACTGCTAACTTTTGTTAATGATAATATCAATAATCTTAAATATTATATCGAAAGATTTAAGAGACATATCATTACCATGTATGTATGACTATAATTTTTTTTAAGAAGATTCATAACTTCAACGCTTTAACTTAATACTGTGGCCGCCTCTGAAAACATAAGGGTCGATTGAAAATTATCTTTTCTTGTGGTACACATTTGTTGGCATGGGCCATTTGTTTTGTACTAATTAGCATAAATTTCAACCTGATTTTGATAGGCTGTCGCGATGTTTATATTGCTCCATCTTGTCTTATATAAAGAAAATGTACATCCTTTAAAAACACTCAAGTAATTGTATTATTTTAGTCGAAAAATAGTAGTATTATTTTAGTTATAAAATATAATATTTTTTTGAGATTTTTCTTATCTTTATATATGACATTGATATCTATTAAATTTATAATTGTATTAATTACCAACAATAAATTAATTCAAATAGTGAGTTTTTTGAATTTTTTAAGCATGTTGTTAATTGTTTAATTTTTGACTCATAAGTATTAAGAAAATTTCTATCAAAAAAAAGAATTGTCCTTATGTACACACATATTCTCTAATATAGATTAATCATCACTACACAATAATGAAAACTTTCAAGAGATATCCAACTCGACGCATCTCAATAGAAATAAATTATAGAAAATCAAAAGAAAAAAATTAAAATAACATGGAAAATGCTAACTAAAAAGTCTAAAAACCAAATTTATGTGATAATTGTACATTCAACCTCTTAAAATTTTAAAAGTTATTTTTTTCTTTATAAAACTTACACTCCCATATTTTTTTTTGACTTCCTTGTCAGCATGACTAACATTAGAGTGCATCTTCGTGGTAACTCTCACAACTACGGGCCACTAAATTGATGTTCTCATAAATGGGTCTCTTACAAAGTCTACAAATTAGTAAAAAGAGAGTGACATATGCATGATGAGTGATGTACTATTATGATCCTTATATAGAAAAGTCAAGTCACGAGAATTATCTCATTGCACCAATGCACCTCATCTTATCTACTCCACGATTAAAAAGTAAAAACATATTACCTTCATTCCTAAATATACAACTTATTTGAAAAAATATGGAAATTAAAAAAGTTAATTATGATATTAAATTTATTGATAATTAGTATTATTTTTATAATTTTATCCTTTAAGAAAAAAAATTAGTTAATGTTTTTAAATATATTTATTAGAGATTGTAGAAAAATATACACTTAATTAAGAGTATATTATGATAAAGAAATATTTAATGCCCTTGAAAATTTAAAAAAATTCTCATAAAAAAACAAATTTTTATAATTAGAAACATAAACGTACTAAACAAAATTATAATAATCTTGAATAAAAAGTCCGAGATTCAAAATTTTAATAGTCTAATCTCAATTCAACAATTATAATTGTCTTGAATTAATGTGTAGAAATTTGACCTCAACAATAATAATGATCATTAAAAGTATAGCTAATTTTCTACTCCATATAATCCTTGCTCCTTCCTTCCATTTGAATTGCTACTTTGCTAGTATGTTTTCCACTTTTCAGTTATCACCGTTAATTAATCAACCCTGGAGATCTCTTCTTCTATTTAAGTTCTTAAGCATTTCATTTGCAATGAAAAGAACTTAAACAATTTAGTTTTTTTACTAATACAATTTAGTCAAACAACTTATAGCCTAAACATTTATTTTATAATATACGTGTTTAACTATAATACTTTTAAAAAAATATGTATTAATTATTTTTATGACATAAAAAAATCTTATTTCATTTAAAATATAAACTCTTTTCATAAACTATTGTAAAACACTTATAAAATAAGTTTATTTCTATTACAAATAAATAAATAAGATAAAAGAATCTCATATGATTTTGCCTAAAAACTAACGATAAAAAATGTTATAAGAGACCAAAATTCCGTAAAAATTTAAATTGGATACTAAAAAAGTGATTTTTAAATAAGATACCATAATTTTTTTTTTTTTAAAAAGTAGAAAACTAAAATGGCATTTAAGTCAAATAACTTATAACTGTATTGTGGACATTATCACTTGATACAATAAATACAATAACTTATACACCACTGTATTAATAAGTACTACAAATGTACAATGCAATAAATACAAATGAATGTGTAACCAAAAAATAAAATACAACCGATTGTTACTTAGTGGTGATTGACGCTGAACTTGGTAGGGAGGATTACAGTTCGATTCCCACAACTGCGAGCAATCGGAAGGAGACTAAAATCACTTAATGTCCTAACTAATTCCTGAACCAGATTAAATCATTGGTGAAAATAAAATTAAATACAAATAAATGTAAAATGAGGTAACAATTTATAGCAAACGCGTTTATTAAAGTCTTTCAGGGTCCATACACCTAATTCACATGCAATTACTATGCAAATGTCACAACATGGTTTAGAATTTAGATAACACTTTTTCTTTTTTTGCTTTTACTATTTCCACTCACTCTTCATTTTTTTTCCTTTTATTCCTTCCACAAGTTTCTAATCTTGTTTCATTAAGACTCACTCATGTTCTAACCTTTGTTTCTTGCAAAAAAACATACAAGAATATCATCAAGAACATGAATCTTTCTAGATCTTTGTGGTTTGTAACAATAACAGTGTGTTTCTTGTTTCTTAACTTGAGTTTTTGTTGCTATTCTTTGAATGAAGAAGGTATAGTGAAAAAAATTGAATCTTTCTTGAGTCTTAATCTTACTTATATATGTTATATTCATTTAGCTAGTGACCCTTTTGATTATATGCTAAGATAAGTGCTTTTTTGTGCAGGTAATGCTCTTTTGAAGTTGAAGAAGAGAATAACTAGTGACCCTTTTGATGCTTTGTTAAATTGGGTTGATGATGAAGTTGTTCTTGATCCTTGTGATTGGTTTGGAGTTGAATGCTCAGATACAAAAAAAGTTGTAATCTTGTAAGTACTTATTCATTTTTGCTATCTGTTGACTTAAGACTTTTGTGTGTAGAGTGTAGAACAAGGAAAAAAGAAAATGAATTAGGGCCCGTTTGGATTGGCATATTTCGGAGCTTATGAAAATAGCTTATGCAAATAAATAAGTTTTTATGTTAGTTCATAAGTTCTCACTAACAAAAATTGTATCTTGATAAGCTGTTTTTTCATAAACTATCTTGATAACCTTATAGTAATACATAAAAACTTATTTATGTTAAAAAATTAGTCAATCCAAACAGGCCCTTATTTAATCATTATTGTTGATGTTGTTGAACTTGAGAGCTTTTTTACCTTATCAAAAGTGATTATTTCTTTGGTTAGGAATTTGAAAGACCTTTGTCTTGAAGGAACTCTAGCACCAGAGCTTATGAACCTAGTTCACATAAAGTCTATGTAAGAACTTTAATTTAATTTAATTTTATGCATAGTTGCATTGTCTAAAGTAGTTTTTATCTTATAACATAACTATATGAATATTTTGTGTAGTATTTTAAGGAACAACTCTTTCTATGGAACCATACCTGAAGAAATTGTAAGCTTGAAAGAATTGGAGATTTTGGATTTGGGATATAACAATTTCAGTGGAAATCTAGATGCTAATTTTGGCCAGAATTTCCAATCACTAGCAATTCTGTAAGATGATAATCTTGCAATAGTTCAAATTTTTTTATTACTCGGTCGGTTTCAAAATAACCGTCGTTTTAGCGTATACTCAGTTTCTTCTTTTTTCAGTTTGCTAGACAACAATGAGCTCCTTGTTGGTTTCTCTCCCAAAATTAATGAGCTGAAAATGCTTTCGGAGTGTCAAGTAGACGAAAGCCGGTTAACCGATGAAGCTAAGTTTCCATCTTGTTCCAAAAGATCCATCACATGGTATGTTAATTAGTCTTATCAATTATCCCGAGATACTGAGTTCGATTCCTACTCATTAACAAAAGTTTTACTAATCAATTGAAAAATGTTTTTCTCTTCTTTTGAAGGCATGTTCATGTAAATGAAGGTCCTAGGAAACTAATAGCATATCACAAACAATCTCGCCATGCTCGTCGTAACGATACTTCTCGTAATGATACTTCTCATAATCAAACTTCGCCTCTATATAGATTTCCTCCTTCACATTCTCCATCGGCCGCAGCAGTACCAACGGTCCCAAATCTAGCTTCCGATTCTCCTAATCAAAATGCTCCTGATTCTCCTAATCAAAATGCTTCTGATTCTCCAACTAAAACCACATCATCAAAGAAGAATAAAGTTCCTATTCTTGCCGGAGTTATTATTGGCGGTGCTGTTTTTCTCGTGATTTCAAGCATTGGTATATATCTTTGTAAAACCAACAAAGTAGCTATTGTTAAACCTTGGACTACAGGAATAAGTGGACAACTTCAAAAGGCACTTGTCACCGGTAAATATCTTCGATTATATTCGAGTATCTTAGTTTATTTCCTAAGACCGATTTATAATTTTAGAGCATCTTTGACAGAAAGACGATAGAAATTTTCTAATGTTCGTACGCAAATTTTCTTTGTGCATTTCAGGTGTGCCAAAGCTAAAGAGATCGGATCTTGAAGCAGCATGTGAAGATTTTAGCAATGTAATTGGTGATTCGCCAATCGGTACTTTGTACAAAGGAACTTTGTCTAGTGGAGTTGAAATTGCTGTAGCTTCTGTTTCTGTCATGTCAAAGAATTGGACAAAGGCTTTAGAAGCTCAATTTAGGAAGAAGGTAATAAACTTTGATTAAGTAAAGTTGATATTTAAGCTTATTTCTATTGTGACTTAACTTTAGAAGCAATTATTTATGGTTTTCAGATAGACACATTATCAAAAGTGAATCACAAGAATTTTGTCAATCTTATTGGTTATTGTGAAGAAGAAGAGCCTTTCACCAGAATGTTGGTTTTCGAATATGCTCCAAATGGAACGTTATTTGAGCATTTACACGGTGCGTACTACTTATTAATCTATAGTCATTACAAATAAGGCCTTTGACTGACTTATTAAAACTTATCTACTACTCCAACTCCATAAGCTGTTTTGAGCTTATATCTATAAGCTTTCCATGATGACTTATGAAAAAAGTATATAGCTTATATGAAAACAACTTTACTTTACCTTTTGTTAGAGAAATAGGTCATGTTTGGATAAACAGCCTTATTAAGTGCTTATAACATAACTACATAAGCACTTATATGATAAGTGCTTATGTATAAGCTATTTCTTTAACAAAAGATAAAATAAAGTTAAGCTATTTTAATATATTGCTATGAACTGTTTTCATAAGCTTCAACAGATTATGGAAATAAGCCGAAAACAGCTTACGAACATGTCAAGCTGTTTTCATAAGCTCTGTCAAACAGTCTCACAAATACTTATGTCAGTAGATAAACTCAAACAAGTTAATCCAAACAGGCCTATAGTTTACACACAAGCACTTATATACTATAAGCGCTTAATTTAGCTGTTTATCCGAACAAGGCCATAGTAATAGAATAATTGCTTTTCAAATGTTGATTTAAGTTGGGAAATGTTTGATGTATTTGATCATGTTTGAAATTGCAGTAAAAGAAGCTGAGCACTTGAATTGGATACCAAGACTTAGAATTGCAATGGGAATGGCTTACTGCCTACAACATATGCATGAATTGGACCCTCCTGTAGTCCTTACCAACTTGAGTTCTTCCGCCGTCCACCTAACCGATGACTACGCTGCAAAAGTCTCGGATTTGAGTTTCTCTTACGAAATAGATTCATCCGAAAAGAAACCTGATGGTAAGAAACAAAATGACATGATGCAATCAACAAGTCCAGCAAGTAATGTTTACAACTTTGGTGTTTTGTTATTCGAAATGGTTACCGGTCGAATTCCTTATTCGGTTGATAATAGCTCGCACGAAAATTGGGCATCACATTATCTAAAATGGGATAAACCACTTAAGGAAATGGTTGATTCAACTCTAACATCTTACCAAGAAGATCAAGTGGAACAAGTTGCTGAATTGATAAGAGTTTGTGTCGATCCGGATTCGGAGAAAAGACCGAGAATGAATGAAGTCAGTGAAAGATTGAGAGAGATAACGAAAATGTCGCCCGAATTTGTAGTTCCAAAACTATCTCCACTTTGGTGGGCTGAGATTGAGATTTCTTCTGCATAAATATGTTGAAATTGAAATTAATCAATGAATCATATTGTAGTTAGTAACTAAGTATGAGAGATTATAGCATTGTAATAATTTTTACTTAGTTTAAGGTACAAAAAAGTTGTCACTTCTTGTATCTATTGTAGGATGGTTGGTCTCAAAAAACATTGTATATGAGTGAGACATAAAAATGTAGAGACTAATTCTTGGAAGCACTGAGATTATTTTTTAGAGTGCTTTGTGTAATTGTACCATATGGAATATAACCAAAAAAATTAGCTTTAACTTTTGAAAGGAGAGAAAACGTGTGTAGTAATCATGTTTTGTCATAGACACTTTTTAAACCTACCACCTTAACATTAATCAACCACATAAACATTGATTAAACATGTGTGGAGTGTTGGAAAGTTTAGAGCTTGTGGAGCTGCATGTGGATTCATCGGTAGTGCCTAAAGCTTTGTTAGAGGCTGGTAGAGGTAGTCCTTGTGGGAGTGCTATAGTTCAAAAGAATTGACAGCTTCTTAATTTGGATTAGGAGGTTGTAGTGCATCACTCCTTCCGCGAGTCAAACAAGTGTCTTAGATTTTTTATATCGAATCTAACTCATTCTTACAAAACCAATTTATAAGATGAGAATTGACTCTATTTTATAAATAAATATCAAGGACATCTCACAATTGGTATAGGACTTCTCAACATATTTCCTCCCACCTAACACTATAGGCTTGGGGCGCAAGTATAAGAAGATCAGGCTCATTCAAGACGGATCAAACATGACATTTAACACGTGCTTCTCCGTCGAGGACATGTCAACATTCAAACTTATCTACTATCCTTGATTGGCAGAGCGGTTTGACCCAGTATGATAAGCACTAACAGCTCATCCCTTATGGGCTGAAAATGTCAGCCCATCACAGAGACCTTTACAGTTATCATGTATTCAATTCTCACTCCACATAAGGGTCAGATATTCATTTTTCACCTACTATTAGCTTTTCATTGGTAGGAGAGAAAAAGAGAAGAGAAAAAAAAAACAAAAAAAAACGAAAACCAATGCATGAATTGGGCCTAACTATGTTTCCTTAAAAATGTTATCTATTACGCCGCCGTTACACTGCCGAATGGTGTTTCACTGACAACACACTCCTCTCATAAATGGAAACTACACAACAACAACCATCTCCTTCTAAACCTAACAACAACAATAACGAAGAAATCGACGATGAAGAAGTTGAAGAAGAAGACGAAGAATACGAATACGAAGAAATCGACGAACAAGAGCAACAAATTCCCCAATCAACAGAATCAAAATTACGCAACCAACGTTTCAAAGTACAAACCCTATCTCGTCGATTATCATCAAAATTTATAGTTTGAGAAATTGATTTCTCAACAACGGGACATAGGACATAGAAAATTGATTTGAAATGATCCTCACATCAAATGATGTCTTACACCATATCGAGGAATCTGCTTTATAGAAAAATAATTTTAGCGCTGATGTAAGCGCTGACATCAGTAAAATCCAATCCAACCAATCAGATTTCGATAGCGCTGACTGAGATTTTAAGGATGTAGTAATTTTTAAGATAAGTGTTTTGGATTGGGCCCAAGGCTGACCATGCATCGAGCACAACCCAATCCACTAAGGTGTCGAGGACGTCCCAAGAAGATCAGGCTCATTCAAGACGGATCAAACATGTCATTTAACACGTGCTTCTCCGTCGAGGACATGTCAACATTCAAACTTATCTACTATCCTTGATTGGCATAGCGGTTTGACCCAGTATGATAAGCACTAACAGCTCATCCCTTATGGGCTGAAAATGTCGGCCCATCACATAGACCTTTATAGTTATCATGTATTCAATTCTCACTCCACATGAGGGTCGGATATTCATTTTTCACCTACTCTTAACTTTTGCTTGGTAGGAGAGAAAAAGAGAAGAGAGAAAAAAAAAACGAAAACCAATGCATGAACTTATACTAACGTATGAAATGGGCCTAACTATGTTTCCTTAAAAATGTTCTCTATCACGCCGCCGTTACACTGCCGAATGGTGTTTCACTGACAACACACTCCTCTCATAAATGGAAACTACACAACAACAACCATCTCCTTCTAAACCTAACAACAACAATAACGAAGAAATCGACGATGAAGAAGTTGAAGAAGAAGACGAAGAATACGAATACGAAGAAATCGACGAACAAGAACAACAAATTCCCCAATCAACAGAATCAAAATTACGCAACCAACGTTTCAAAGTACAAACCCTATCTCGTCGATTATCATCAGAATTAGTCCCAATTCGAGTTCACGATGTAATAATCAACGGAAATACCAAAACAAAGGATTGGATTATCGAAGCTGAACTCAATGGAATCCAAAATGCTACTACAATGCAAGAACTCATGCAAGCTTCACAAATCGCTATTGCAAAACTTCAAGCTCTTGAAATCTTTGATTCGTGTAAAGTTAAACTTGAAGCTGGACCGATTGAATTGCCTGATACTGCTAATGTTATTGTTGATGTTGTTGAAACGGAGGATAAGCTTTCTGGTACATTTGGTGTTTATATGAAACCTTCGGTACTTTCTTATTCTTTCTCTTTTTTTGTAATGTATTCATGTTTTGATTCAATTCAATGTGAGAAATGTTATACTTTGGATTAAAAAATTAGTTTTTTTAGAGGAAAGATAATATTGAGTTAGGTTACTATGATTTGAGGCATTGCTTTGCAATATTTTAAAAATTGAATTGGATGGTTCCAACAGTTGAACCATGAACCGGCATTGTCTATGGTTGAGCCTACAGTCGATTAGTTTCGGTATTTAAAAAATTGTTGCTTTGGACCAAAAAATGAAAGAAAAAAAAAAGAGGAGTTTTTAAAGGAGAAAAAAAAAGGTCGAGTTATATTCCGATGATTTGAGGCATTGCATGGCAATATTTTTAAAAACTGGATTGGGTGGTTTAAATGATTGAACCGTGAACCAGCATTGTGTACGGTTCTGATATTTGAATGTTGTATGGTTTAGAGTAGTTGAAACTTGACATGGAAGATTGTTGGTTCGATTTGGTTTAAAAAAAATTGTTGCATTGTATAGAAGAAACAGGTAATGCTGTAGATTTTTTAGGCATGAACAAAATGATATATGCCAATGTAGTGAAGTTTTGGAGTTTATGTGTTTGATTGTGTATATATAGAAAAGGGATGTATTAAGTGGGGGCTTGAGAGATGAGAAGGTTGATGTGTGTTTGTGTGTGTTACAATAGTTTTTATATTAGGTCTTAGGTATGAATGAAAAGGAGCGAACGGATCTAATGTATTTTTTTTGTTTCTGTGGAAATTTTGTGATGTTTTTTGTAGACTAATACATGGACTTCTGAAGGAACTGTTAAGTATAAGAATGTTTTTGGTTATGGTGATCTATGGGATGCTTCTTTGGCCTATGGTGGAAACCAGGCAACAGAGGTGAGCTTAGGGGTGTATGCCCCTCACGTGAAACGATTTTTAACTCCTCTTCTGGCAAGAATGTTCATGTCTTCTCAAGACTGGCAGGAGTTTTCTTCGTACAAAGAGCAATTGATAGGAATGTCTCTTGACTTGATATCGACAAAGCACCAGGACTTAGTATACACTCTTGGTTGGCGTACCTTAACAGATCCATCACAAATGGCATCCAGGTCTACAAGGAGGCAACTTGGCCATGGGTTGCTGTCCTCTTTGAAATATACTTTTAGATTTGATAGGAGAGATTCACCTTTTAGGCCGACAAAAGGATATGCTTTTGTTTCTACCACTCGCTTTGGTGGTCTTACACCGGATTCCCGGAGCGTGCGGTTTCTGCGCCAGGTGAGATTAATTCTTTCTACTGACTTCAATTTATCTTTTTCAGTTCAATTTAATGTGTTATGCAAAGAATATATTAACTATCTATAGAATGATAGTAGTGTCAAATTTATTCTAGGATTTCACTTTGGTGCTATTATCCTAGGAAGGCTTTCACAAGTATGAGGTTTGCGTAACACCAAACACATACCTGTTATTACATCCAATTTTGCAGGAAGTTGATGCGAAGTTCCATCCAATGATTGAACGTTTGGAAAATAAGTTCTTTGTGATTTTTTCTTCTAATCCAAGTTGTTAATTATGTGCATGCTTCATAGAGATGCATGTGAGCTTAACTATTTAACTTAAACCATTCCACCAAGATTAACCAATGGGGGAACCGGGATTTAAATGGATCAAAGAATGATCCATTAACCTACAACCCAACTAAACCACCCGTTTAATGTGTAGTTTAGGAGAAAACACGCAGGACTAAAAATAAAATAATGGTCATGTTGGTAGTTATTTATGTCTAGCAGGATTTCATTAATGATGATAAAAACATCACATCATCTAACATATAAAAACATCACATTAGCTTGTTTGCCAGTCCTTATTATTACGAGTTGTTTCTATATGCAACCAAGATAATCTAGTGACCGTAGCAGTTAAGCTAATACCCCTGGTAGCTCATTCAAAAGTGTTAAAAAGGAAGATAATCCAATAACATTGTGGTTGCCATTAAGGAATCAGTCATAACTCATAAGACAGTCTGGTTATATTATTTTTTTCCTGGTGAGTTGCTCTGGATGATTTTTATTACAGTAAGTGTTGGGCACGAGGAAGCCTTAAAGGCACGGATCATGGTCACAGTAACATATATGCAATTATTATTGATAATTTTGCTGTAATGATTTATTTGCTCTTTAAAAAATATTGTTTTCTTGAGCAAGTCTGTCAACTCTTCTAATGCAGGAGTTTGATGTTCGCCTTGCTGTCCCTTTTGGATTTTATAATACAGCATTGAACCTTGGCATATCTGCTGGGGTTGTTTTTCCATGGGGGCAAGGGTTCAGGACCAAACCGTCTCCCCTCCCTGAAAGGTTTTATTTGGGTGGTGACTTCTCTCCAGTTTGCACCCTAGGAGGACCATCAACATTATGGGGATTCAAAACTAGGGGATTAGGTCCTACTGAACCACAGAGGCAAAGAATGGATGAAGAAAATGATGGCAAACATGACTTCATTGGAGGAGATCTTTCTGTTACTGCTTTTGCAGACCTCTCTTTTGATCTTCCTATTAGGTGGTTGAGAGAGCAAGGAATACATGCACACATTTTTGCTGGTTCTGGGAATGTTGCTAAGTTAACTCAGGACGAATACAAACATTTTTCTCCTCGGAAGTTCTTAGACTCCTTTCGGTTGTCCACCGGATGTGGAATTGTTATTCCTACTAGACTCTTCCGCCTAGAGGTTAGCTTCAGTTCTAATTTATTTATATTTCATTTAAGAAGCAGGTAAAACTAACTAACCAAAAGTTTAGGGTGGGTGGGGAAAATGGAAGTGAAAATGTCGATTTTGTAGGCTAAATATATAGAGGAATTTGGGGTAACATTATTTTTTATATTTGGACATTGGAAAGTATGAAGGAAAGGGAGAAAAATGTAGAGCCTTTTATGCTAGAAATTGCACCACTAAATGTATAAATTTGTATTGTATATTATACTAACCTATTTTCGTGAAACAATCTATTGAATTGATATGTTGACTTGACACCATTCTAATTCTAAGAATTAGTAAAATCTTATTTGTGAAACAATCTTGGTTTTGGTATTTGCTTGTTTTGTGTTAGAACTTTCTATGGTTTATCGACTAGCATACTTGTTGTTTCAGGCTAATTACGTCCACTTGCTTAGGAGGGATGAGCATGATCGCGGGAAGACTGGATTTAAGTTCAGCTTCTCAGCTCCCTTTTAGCAGCTGAGTTCTCATCCTTTTTCTTATTATGTAGCTCTTCAAGCATTAAATATTTTTTGATTGTCACCACATGGAAGGTACTATATTTTTATTTTCTTCTCGTTTTAATTTAAATTCAGATAAAATTAAGAGAGAGCATTCTTTTATGATGCATCGTTCGTAGGAGGAATATGGTTTGAAAAGGATTGAATTTTCTCCATTGACACTAGAGAATAGTGAATGATTGTTTTAGTTTGTTTTTCATAGTTTTATTTACAATTAGTCTTAAAAACATACTAAAATTAGAGTAATGTGTCAATATCACATAGCTCATTTTAGTTTATAACCACATTATTGGTGTGAAGTATTCATCGGTTTTCAAAGACTCCACTCTTAGCTACGTTTTTTTCATCCTAGAGATTTAAACTCAAGATCTTATTAGATATGAGTTCAGTTTTTCTCACACCAACTTAAGGTTGATTCTAAACCCAAACGATGGAAGGGGTGTTTGTTAAGTCATTTTTTCTTTGATACACGTTATATTATCTTTTTTCCTTGGTCTTTTTTATTTGAAGAAGGTTCTCAATTAGAAAATCAATCATTCCAAACTTTGTTTATGAAAAAATCAATAGGTTTATTGTACAAAAAGTAAATTAAAAAAAATCAATTGCTTTAATCTTAATTTTAAAGATCAATTCTACCAAAATTTAAAACAAGTTGATTCTTAATTTCAATTCAAAAGTAAGCCGCAAAAGTCTAAAAACATGTTTTTCAAGCCAAAATCCTAAAATAAATTATTTTAAACGAAAAGAGTATTATTTAAACAACATTTCATCTAAAGATAAAATAAAGTTGAGTAAAGTAGCATACTCCCCAACAAATTCATTGTTTTTAACTAGTAAGGTATGGGAGCAGAGTTTGACCATTTTTGGCAATAACTGAGTACCCTTCTTGTGTAAGGTGAACAGCATCCCAAAACAGATACTTAGATGGATCAGGGCAGATAATGTCATCTTTATTGCACACAGGACCCATCTCCAACACCCCTGTTCCGCAGCATCCTAGAAGTGAATGCCCGAAACCTATACATTTATTAGCAAAATTAGCAAACCCATAACCATAAGTCATAATTGATGGCAAATTATACCGTCGAACACTCGGTGTATGTTTGGTTCTATGGTGAAAAAATCTTGATTTTGGCCAAAATTAATTTGAAGATAAAGTGATTTATGTTTGAATATATTTAGAATCAGGAGCTACGATTTCTAGTTTCAAATAGAATCAATTCTGGAAGTAGGATCAATTTTATTTTTGAGAAACCAAACAGACCAAAATCAATTCTACACGTCTAGAATCAATTTTGGCTGCTCTAGAATTGAAACTAAACATACACGTCTAGTTTTAAATAGGTTGTCATAAAAATTTATGACGCTCTTTGTAATCAAGCTTGAGATGGCAGGTCAATCAATGTATGTCTGACAAAACAAGAGAAAACAAATAGGACATATATGTTTTCTTTTGATTTTACTAAACTTACATCGATTAAGTCACTATCTCAAACATCACAACTGAACACAAACTTCTACTTTTAAGACCAACGTCAATTATTGTTAGAGTTTCAAACGATTTTCAAGTACTAGTTTGTGATGGACCGACTATCAAGTTATCTAAGTGTTAATGACGTAAAAATTGACGACTAAAATTCTTTTTTTTTCATCTAATTTTTGTTGATAATTCAAAATTTTCTAATAATACATATTTGAAAAATTGAGTGAGTTGATATTTACCGTATTTGGCTGGGTATTGGACCATATCAAGAATAGGTGTATAGATATCGAAATAAGCAACCTTAACATCTTGGAGTGTGGCTTGCAATAAATGAACATTGGATTGAAGTTTACCGTTGTAATTTTGAGAATCAATGTTCTGTTGGACGTTGCAAACACGTTGGAGCCAATTTTGGCTAGGTAAGATGCTATCAAATGTTACTTGTATTGGAAGACAACCAATTGGAGGAAGACCTGCCACAGTAATCCTACGACCTCCTGCTCCATACAATCTCTGCAATCATCGATCAAATTAATTAATACGTGACCACACAAGTTACGACTGACGTGACAAATGCTGATATTGTCAGGTCAGACACATAAGACCTTACAGTTGTGCACGTGAGTTTCGATGGTGTTTACCACTAATTCATAGAGTAGTTTGCTATTGTCAATTTACTTTAATATCAAAATGAGTATTACTAATTAGAAGCGGTGTTGCTAAATAGCGGCTATATAGTGTTATTGAATACAAAAATTTGAATATCAGCATTTTGTCGTTTAAACTAAAACTAATAAATACATTTCATATAATAATAAAAATAAATCAAAGAAATGAAATAAAAAATGGTAAATATATTCCATATCATATTTTTTGTTTTCATTAGTCTCTAAAAACACAAAATTTTCATACATTTCATTTGTGACTAATTTATATTGCAATATTAAACAGGGTTTGGATTCTTTCAACCTTAATAATCATTTTTTAATATCTATAACATATATACAAACCTGCATAAAATTCTGAAGATTTTGGAGCAAAAAATCTTGATAAGATGAAATAGAACCATAGGGAGTAACAGTACTTGTTGGCAACATATAAACATTGAACAACATATCATTAGTCCCAATACTAATCACAAACAATGCATTATGGATTATATCATTAGCCTTTTCATTACCAACAAATCTTCTGATCCTCAACAAAGCTTGCTCAAACAACTCAAATTGTGAACTCAAATCCAAGATCTTAGCTAGGGCCACTGTACGGCTATCCAAACCCGAACCACCCGAGCCGAAACTAACCCCAGTTAATAAATCATTATCGGTAACTTGCGGGTCAAGAAAAGCAGGCAATAAATCCTTAATGCCTAGAATTTGGCTAAGATAATCGGTCGATATTTTTCCGTTTGAGAATCTACCGGTTGGGACGTGGTTTGGAAAATCGCAGCCGTAGGGCAAATGGTCACCGCGGAAGAGGGTGTTTATGTGGTTGTTGTTGCCCGCATCGATGGTGGAGTCACCGAAGGCAAAGATTGCGGTGATTTTATTAGAGGCAATAACAAAGTTTGGTATTGAAAGGAATGCTAGAAGAGAGAGGAAGAAGAATGAAGAGGTTGTTTTGGAAGCCATGACTTGGTGATTTTGGCTTCAAAAATTATGGAATGCTATGTGTGACATAAATAAGAGTCCCACATGAATTCAAGTTTTTGTTAATGATTGGCTATCTAATAAATATCTAATGGTTCATTTAATAAAGTGCTATCTAAAGGATCTCTAGATAATATCAACTAATTTTCAAAATAAATGTTATATATATGTTCCATACTGCATAGGTCACTTTCTTGCATAGGTCAATTTTTTGCATTGGTTTTTGCATTTTGTACTATTATGTGATATTAACTACTATATTCGACTCAAACTGAACCGCGACCACCACACTAGCCGAGTTTCACATTTTGGTATACGGATGATATGTTTTTGAGAGGTGAGACTTATGTGAGTAATTTATGAGTCATTAGTCAATTCTGATGTATTTTAAGTTGATGTCTAGGGTAAAAGTTAATTTTGCAGAGATATTGGCCTCCCAACACGCAAAAATTCGAAGATATTGGCGGTAGGCTTTCATCTTGATGTTCAATATTAATATTAGTTTTTGGTTTCAATCATATTCTCTTGTTTTAGTTGAAGCACCACTTATACTCATCTAATTATACAACTCTTTTGCTATCAAACATAAAGACATAGGCAAAAAAAATGAATTTCAAAAGCTTTTGAACCTTAAAAATAATCTACAACAACAAAAGAACACAATTTTTTCATGTATAAGATTCACAAAATATACAACTTTGTATCTCACAAAGAATGTTGAGGTTGAGAACAACACCTATTAAGCAACCTAAGCAATGCATCAGCTTTTCTTCTTGCTCTCAAAGAACCATCAGCAGCCAAACTTTGAAGAGATGGAATACTCCTTGGATTTGCCAACAACTTCCTTGCAACCATTTCTCCTTCTTCTTTACACAATCCAAGTAAAACAGTTATTGAATTTTCTTTCCCTTTAACAGAACCAAATCTCAAAAGATCAATAAGAATAGGCACCAAACTTTTACTATTCTTTATCTCTTCTAACCCTTGTGAACAACCTAATAACACGGCTAGCACCGCTAATGAATCGTCCGTTATACTGGCTTTATCATCCATTAACAACTCAACAAGTAAACTAACTGCTCCACTTTTAACAATACTTAACTTATTAGGGTTATATACTGCAAGATTAAACAATGCAATAGCAGCATCTCTTTTACCTATTGGTGTACCTTCTTTTAGAAGTAACACTAATGCAGGTATTGCTTTTGAACTTGCTCCAATTTGAACTTTACAATCATCTAACATTGATAAACTATATATTGCTGCTGCAGCATTTTCTCTTGCTTCCATAGTTTTTCCCGATTCGAGTACTTCGACTATATTGTCGACCGCTCCGGCTGCCATGATTAGAATCTTGTTGTTGTCGTAGATCGATAGGTTGAACAAGGCGGTTACAACGTGTTCTTGGATTCTTGAATCTTTGGATGCTAAAAGTGTTACTAGAAACGGAATAGCGCCTACCTCAGCTATGATTCTTCGGTTGTCCGCGCCGGTTTTTGCGAGCAGACGAATCTCGTACGCGGATTGTCTTTGGATATTGGTCGATCCGGTTGCTAATTTTCCAACTAGAAACTCTGCTGTCATTTTGACAGCATCTTTTGATGCTTTGTTTGCTGAAATATGATCAATTGCATTCTCATTCTTGTGCCTCTTGCTGCTACTTCCACTGTTGGTGTTTCCCTTTGGTTCGTTTACCGAGACATTGTTTTCGTAGCACCATTGATGAACAAGGCTCTTCAATGCATAGTTTGGTATTAATGCAGTGTGAATTAGTCTTTGTCCACTTTTAGGACAAGTATGGTGACCAGAATTTATCCATTCTGCAATCGAAATTCGATCATAAGTATGTCCTGATGAAACAATCACAGGATCCCTCATTAGGTCTAGTGAAATCGGACAACGAAATTCGTCCGGAATATTAATTGTTGACGACATCATGGATTGAGAAAAAGAAGATGAAGAACTATCATTATCATATATTTTACTTTTGTTGTATGAAAACATAGATAATGACTTACTCTCATCCGAATATTCACCATCACTTTTTTCTCCGTTTCGGAATACCATTGATTTGGTATACGAAACAAGTAACATGAGATTGTTTATATTTGAGACGACGATTAGTCCACCTGTGCCTGCTTGATTCTGAGCTTCAACTTCTAACTTCGATATTTCTTCGACATAATCCAATAAAGTTATCAAACCAATGCTACTCATAATTTCTTCCACTTTCAAAAAATCAATAAACCCTTTATTGTTCTTATTATTTTGTAAACAATTTTTCGACATTACTTGTAAAAGCTTTTCCCTTCTTTGAACCTCTCTAGGATCAATGAACAATTCAACTCTCTTAGCTTGTTTATGAACAAGCTCAATTTGCTCCTTTATATCATGTGTTATATTAAGCAAATTCAAAGGAAGAATATCAAAAGCTCTTCCAAATTCTTTTACAAGCACAAAAAATTGATTTGAAATGAACTCTAATTGTATTAGACTCCAAAGAGAACTTCCATCTTTCAACTCTTGAATCAAAATCTTCACTCTTGTAATCACAGAAAATATTTCTGTAAAACAAAGAATTGATGAAGGTGGAAGTGGTGTATCTGATTCTTGAATCTCTTCAAACAAAGATGAAAGAAGCTTAATCCTTCTTATCATAGATGATACATTTTTTATTTGTACTAATGGAAATTTTTCAATTGAACTAATTTCACTGGTTATTAAAACCAATGAATCTAGTAATGATTCTGTTGGTAATAAACCAGGAGAAATCATCATTTTTGATCTAGGATCATTCATTTTTTGTGGTTAGTGTCAGAAATTGGATTACTCTAAGAGCTTCTATAAGGCATTTTTTAATTATTTTTAATAATAAAATGATTATAACTAATATTGTGAGATAGGCATGGTTTTTAATTTAATGATTTGACTCTTTCTATTTAAGTAGTTAGTAATAATGACAAGAAGAAAAATATTGTAGGAGAGTCATGGATTTGTGGTGTGCTGCCATTTGGAGGATATTCCTAGCTTGAGAGATTAGTTTATAATATTTCTAATTAACTATTTTTTATTCATCTTTTTAATGAGTCTTGTCAAACTTAATTTAAAGTAGCTTCTTTTAGTTGTTGATAGTAATGTGAATGTCTTCATTTGTACATCCTAACCCCTAATATGTCCAAATGAGGTATATATATATTGAAGATATGTTTGGTATTCGACAGACCTGATTATATTCAATTATCACTTGCATTTTTTTAAACTATTGTAAGTATCTATGTATTTAGCTAAGACTTTAAAAAAAAATGTACGAGATAGTTAAATCGAACTGCAATAACAAAAATTTAAGTTGTAATTTATAGTTTACGAATTGAATTAACTTATAGTTTGGTTCAGTTGATGAATTATTTGTCACAATTCAATTTATTTTAGTGTGGTTAAGTTTAATTTAAATGATTCAATTTGATTTTTAGTTTTATTACGGTCATAATATTATATTTAACCTTGTCTTTGGTTTTTTTTTTCGCAAATGTCTTAATTATCAATAAATAATAACAATCCGTACAATTGGATTCACAAAAAAATAGTTCAAATGCGTAAAAAAAAGTAGTTCAAATTAAAAAAAAAAAAAATTGATTTTTTACAAAGATAATTCTAGTTTGATTTTTTTTTTTGAGCAATAATTCTAGTTTGATTTGAAATCACAAAATTGGTTCTCCATTCCTTCATCAATCTTTTGGGACGAAACATTAATAATTCGATACAATTTTATTGAATTGTTGTAAGGGTTCAGTTTGATTCGATCTTCTTCCTAAACCAAACTAAGAATGTGAGTGTTTTATAGGAATTGGTTGATGAGATCTCCAATGATTTCTTATTTTATTTTATTTTAAAAGCAACTTGGTGTTTGATATATGAACAGTTCAACGGCAGCAACGACAACAAGCATAACATTTGATTTTATTAATTTGTCGTTTGAGGAAAATGAGCATTACATTTTAGATTATGATGACTTATGGAATCCTTAAACGGCTTATTCAAAATCATCATGCTTTCTCTCTAGCCTACCACTTGGTCTTCATCAATATTTGTCGTTTATGTAGTAGCATCTATAGCTAGAATAGAATGTTTCAACTTTCATGCTCCAATTAACTCACTCAAAATTCCTCATCCATATTTTAGTACCATATTAGATACCCCACCCATTAAATACTAGTATCAAGTTTGTAGAGAACAAATTAGAAGTCTTATTAATTGTAGTTTATTTTAATAATAAAGGTCTTAACAAGTAGTAACAACCAAGTCCAACAACCATATACTACTAATACTCAAGCTATCTGTCTTTGATATATTTTTTAGGTAGTTCTACGGTTAGAAATTCATTCTTAAGGTGAATAAGTGAGATGTTTGGGGTTCGAATTCTGACCTATGTATATAAAATACGATGTCTCTATCAATTGAGCTAAGCTCGTAGGGATCTATTGTTGAATGATGTTTGATATATTAATTAAAAAGGTTTATGGTTGTTATCTTGCTATACTAGTACTATAATAAGCAAAATTATATTATATATCTTTTATCTTTTTTATCTTTCTAAATGTGCATGGGTTAATTATTTATCTTATTTCTTTAAACGGATCCTTTATCTTTTTAATAAACGTGAATATGTTAATCTTTTATCTTTATAAACATTTTTTTAAGAAGCTAAATTAGTCCACCCAAATTGATACTAGAGAGAATTGAACCTAAGACCTTAAGGAGGAGCACATTCCCAGGTCCCAAACCAATATCACCTTATCTTATCTTTATAAGCGTGCATAAGTTAATCTTTTATCTTATTCATTTGCAACATAATGAGGGTTTGAAAAATGACAAATGTGAAGTGTTTGAAACATTTCATTAAACCTAAAAAAAGTAATAATTCAAATTTGGTAAATTTAGAGTTTAGTGAGCATTGAAGATTTTGATTTTATAGTTTAGAAGAAGATTGAAGCAAATAAAAGCAAACAAAATACATATATTAATACAATTTTGAGGTATATATATTTGAGTGTACTTTGTTATAAATTAGTGAAGACAAATACTAATCGTGATGAAGTGGTAATAATTGTACACGTGAGCATAAAGCAATTGGTAGAAACACTCCATGTAAGGTTCAAATTCTAATACATTCATTTATTCACTTTTAAAAAGATGAAATTATAGTCACTAGTCTACTTGATAAAAAATGGTAATAATTGAGTGACATTTGGTACAATGTTTGGACCTTGATTGATGCATAAGAAAAAAACATAGTATGTTGTGAGAAACCAAACCTTTAAATGAATCTTAATAGTCTTTGGAAATTAACTTTGCAATTGGCTGTTTGCGTGCAAAAATGCATTGATTTTCCTAAAAAAAAACATATAACTTAATACTGTTATACTAAATTTATTACTCTATCCGTCACTAATCTTTGGTCCTTTTAACTTTATACTTTGTTCAGAAATTTTGGTTCTTTTAAAAAAAACAAGATACAATTCATGATGTTTTGCCATTTGTATCCTTACAAAAACTAAAAACATCCATTAAATAAATTTGTTTTCTCTTAATAAAGTTGGATCACCGAAAAGTTAATGTATCAACTCAAATCTATTGCAAAACTTTAAAATGAGCAAATATTTGAGACTGAGGAAATATAACCTAAAAATATCATGAATTTGTTCTGCATTTGGTTACTCTAGTAGTGTTCAATGTACTTCATGAATAGTGCATAATAGTCAACTGACTTACTCAATTTGGGACGGAGGAGTATTACATATGAGTTATACAAAATTGTTTGTTCTCAAGAGCTAAATTCAAGTTCTGTAACAAGAATACAACGCTCAGAGATGGAACACAAAAATAGAGATAAAGAAGGATCATGTAAATGGAGATGTATAAGACAAAACACGAAGATGGAACTGCACATTTGATGCAGCAAAATATTCAACCTCACAAGATGATAGTGTCACTGTATCTTGTTTTTCTTTAAATTGCGGTTGCGGTCATTTGTGATTGCTGCGACACACTAGTTAGTTAATTAAATTATGGATTGACATAATTAATTAATTATAAATTATTAATAATCAATAATATAAATTACGGTAAATTGTAAATGAGTACACCGATGAATTATTTGTTTTTTGAATGGGCAATAATGAGTTGAGTCATTCAATTAAACTCAATGAGGATTAATTGTACTAATAATACAATTAGGCAAATTCTACGGTACAATAGACCAATCCTAATGTACCGGTACAATATGTTTTCAAATTAATAGAAAAATGAGTATATTTTAGAAGAATTTTTTTTCCTATCTTATAAAATATTATAATAACTAATATTATTCATCAAAGTTGTCAAAAAAATAAATTTTAATTTTTTTAATTTTTTTTTGATCTTTTATTATTCATAAAAGTGAATATTGAATTTTTTATTAAAAAAATTAGTTTCATGTTTATAAAAAATGAAATTGTGATTTTTCTTATGAAATTATGTTTTCTAAATATTATGGTCAATAAATAACTTTTTAATTTATAAAAATTATTGTTTATTTATCATTTAAAAAATTTAGTGTACCGGTACATTAGAATTTTACTAATGTACCGTAGAAGCTCCCATACAATTATATAGTTAAATGGTTGAAGACAATAGTACAATATTTTAAAAGTTTGTCCTATACTAATATATGAGACTCAATAAATTCATTCACAAACATCGAAGAACGATGTCTCCTCCATAACTTAACTTGCAGTGGAAACCTTCTCCCTTGGCAGGACAAACTCTTTGACGTCTATCAATTCTTTCATTGTCATACCTTCTGATCCAAATGCTCAAAAAGTGAAAAATCTAAAAGATTTAATCAGTTCTGACATTAAGTTATTTCAGCCCTCTCCCGATTGCAGTTGCAGGGGATCGAACCATGAGAAATAATTTCTTAATAATCAAGTTTTGTTGTTTTCTAACGTTTTCTCATTCAGTCATAATTAAGTAAAAACAATCTCAGGTGTTGAATTAGAATTTGACGGTCCAAATTTGTTACAACGTCCGATAGTAATCACAGAAATTAAAATCCTATTTTTACATGTTTTAGTTAGAATTGTAACAACTAACTCCATTGTATATCTTTTCTTTTTCTCTTTTACAAACTCTCTTGGTACCTCTTACAAATTAGTAATTTCTGCTAAGCCAAACTTTTGTTGATTTTTCTTTTTTCTTATTCATAACGACATTAACATATACATATACTACGTCTCAGATAAATATTACAACATTACATAGAACACACTTCTAAAGATAACACATAAATTAACAGAACTTATACCGAAACCTTTTCTTGAATTTTAGTTTTCAACTGGTCAAGATTCAAATTGTTGAGACACTAATGGGATGGAATCGAGCAAAGTAAACCATAATTAATCTTTTTTATTCTAATGAAAAGAGTTAAGCTTAGTAGATGAAATGACATATATAAAGATAGATGAAGTTAAAAATCAATTATTCATCTTTAGAAATTATTATTTTCTTGCAACACTAGATTGGAATAGCTCAAATTTTAATTTCTCATTTTTGTTTGTAAAGAAAAACTGAAATGCATAACTAAGATGTGTTTCTATTGTCGGCTTGTCGCGAAAACTCTTATTGCCTCCTTCTGCTTCACAACTTGAATTCCGGAGGCGATTGTAGTTTTCCTCATCCTGAGAAAATAACCAAGAGTTATTTACATCATTCTGATCCATTTTACAGTTTGCTCAAGACACAAATTTTCGATGCTTTATGACATATGATGCAATTATGTTATTCATTTTACACAATTTGTTCAAAAAACAGTTTTTCTATCCTCTACGACAAGTGATGTGATTCCTCTTGGCGTTCAATCTCAGCAATCAAGTAATTTAAATATCAACTCAACGCAAATAACAATCGAAAGAACTTTGCATATACAAAACAAACAAGATCTAAAACAATCAAAAGAAACTTCAGTTCATGTAGAAAGGGAATCCTCTGGTAAGAACATGGAAGCCAAATTTCTTAATGATAGCCTTAGCCTATGAGCCTAAACAGGCTTTCCATTATAGCCACAAATATAATCGAAGTTCATTAATCAAAATCCTGTATTGAATATGTAAAAGACAATATCGAATTCAATATGTAAAGTACGATTAGACAAAATCCTGTATTGAATTCAAAATCGATATCGAATTCAATATTCAATATGTAAAGACAAAATCCTGTATTGAACAATTAGACCATATTTAAGTAAAGTACAGCATATGGAAAATATTCAAGTAAAGTATCAGCATAGGAACAATTAGACCAAATGCAGACATGTAAAATGTTTGGTAAATTCAATATGAAAACCTTGATGGTGATCATTCCCTAGATTTTTCTTCCTCATCACTTCCTCCATTGCCAAAGTTGGGTTCTTCTTCCACATCATCAAGTCTCTGCATCAAAAGTGAAAGCATAGATAAGTCCAATCTTTTTTAATTTGCAAAGACTAAAAAAAAGAAACTACAGTAACTTGCTACCTAGGTTATTGGTAGATTATTATAAATTAGCTCAACATAATTTTTTGAAAAACATGATTTCTAAATGCTACATTTTTTGTGCAATGTATTATTACCACAGCATTGCTATTTCTTACGAGAAGTCAAAAGACGAAACACAAGAAATACTCTATTTTATAAAAGTCAACAAAATTTTAAGTTGGTATTTGATAGGATAGAGGAGGGTAGTGCGTATGTGTTATAACCACTAAAATGCGTTCTTCACTTTCGTTAAAGGGCTATTCGTAAAACATAGCATTTTCCTTATTACCATTGTAGTGGTTGCATTGGACTGATGATACTGTTCCATTTCAAAAGGCATATGCTCTTTATCTGGCAAAGTAATTGCCACTCTCCTGTCAAAAAGTTAACACACATAAACAAGGTAAGAAAAAAAAGAAAAATGTACTATTATCAATATTTCAAACCATGAACAATTAATGTAAATTTGATTTACTTGGCTTGATATTTTCCTTCTTCCAAAGCTTCATCAATCTCAACCTTACAGAAACAAATTTAAATCAATTATATACCAAAATTGGAATCAATTGAAAATTAAAAACATAATAAGAGAAAACTAGAAGTCGAATTTTATACCAGAAGACGTGAAACGTCATCTGCACGAAGAAAGATAAAAAAATTGAGTGAGTAAATTCAGAATCGTCGTCGATTTAATTTAACATTCTATTAACTAATTAATCATGAAAAACAAGCAATCAAGAGATTTACCATAAAGCGTATTCACTTTACTTTCAAAGACATTCAATACTCCACCTTTTAAAAGCACAAAATCCATTCAATAGAATCACATAAAATAAAAGAGAAAAAAGAACACAAATTAAAAAGTATCAAACTAAGAAAAGAGTGTGAATATACACATACACATTAGAATTCCAGAAATTCTCGGAGCCATTGGAATAGGTGGATTCTGAATCTTCTCACTGTAAACAAGCAAAACAAAACGACACCGTATAAGAAATTCAGTTAAAAAAATATATAATCAATTATCAATAAACAATGATTACGATCAAGAAAAACGATTACGATTACGATTACGATACCAGATATCGACGATGTCGAGCTTATTCAGTTTCTTTCTGTTAATCTTCTCATCCATAGTCCCAGCAATCCTTGATAAAAATAAAAATCGATTACGCAGATATTGAGCTTATTTAGAAACAATAACAAAAAGCTGAAGTTGAAAAAATATACAAAATCCAAACGGCGCTCAAAAGAAAGAAACAACGATTTATTTATTTTCGAAATCATCATATGAAGAAATTCAAATGCGGTTGAAAAAACAGAATGATGAAGCATGCAAGTGAGAAAATTTTCAAATTAAAATGCAAGATGAAGTGTGAATAATTAATTAATTGAAAAGTTGAAATCGATGAAAAGCGAAAACGCGAAATTCTTGAGTACCATATTTGACGAAGTGGAGATTTTGGACCGTGAAGCTGGTGTGAGTAAAACGTCATCTTGGAGAAAATTTGAGAGAATGAAAGAAACTGAAAAAGCGATTCTCTCTGAAATCTCTTATAATCTCTTATTTGTAATTTGTATACCCGCCGCGCCAAATGAAGCGCATCATTAGTTAGGGAAGGAAATGAATCCACTACACGAGAGTGCACCGAGTTCTGTGTGCTATCACTATTACGAACCGTGTGATTTGCTCTCTACGAATCGTGATTAGCCGACGTGTACATTGGAATGGGGTAAGATTTAGGTGCGTTTGTTTTGGCTTTTTTGAAAATAGATTCTATAATGTTATATAATTTTGTGGAAAAAAAATTCACAATTTTTTTTTATAAAAGCTTCAAATCAAAATTCACCTCCTCTCCTACCTTGCATACACAACAAAGACAAAGAAAAGGTAATTCCGAACAAGAAAAATAAAATGGAATAGTAAAAACTACACTATTTTTTTCTTTTTCAATGAAAACTAAAAACCAAAAACAGAAAATTAAAACTATAACACGGTTCCAATTGCCTTGTCGGTTTAACGTCAATCCACGGTAACAGCGCCAAAAACTTGATGGAATATTTTACAAGTATACGATTATCCGCAAGTAGTACAAAGAATATCGATCCACAAGGATTGTGTTAACCGAATTTAAAGGCAATTAAAACTATGTTACTATTTCCTATCAAAAACATAATTGGGGGATTTTTCAAATATCAAAGTTATGATTCAATTATCAACGAAACTTTCAAAGATGAATTATAAAAGCGATTGAATCTCGATGCTCCCCTTGAATTCATATGATGTGGTAATTAAACTTCCAGCAATGAACCAATTCATTATGCAAGATAGATTAATATAACTTGCTACTTCAAATCTCTTTGAAGCAACACTCCCTAATTAACATAAATTTCCTAATCTCTTAGTCAATTTCAACATTATTAGAGGAAATAAAGCATTAATCATCAAATCACACATGTTCATACAAAATTTCTAAAGAACAAACATGTGCTCTCTCAACCTAAATCCATGATCTAAATACTACTCTCATAGACATTCAAATCACTCATATCAATCCTCACTTGATTAAGGTAAGAATAGCTTTAAACATAAAATTGAAGAGATTTCATAATCAAATTGAATTCAACAAAGAGAAAGTTTAACTACAATAGTATAGAATTCAAGGTTACATCAAGATTCAATCTACAAGGACTTTAGCCAATGGTCATGGTTGAGCTGAAGCTAGATTCTTCACAATCAATCATCATCTTCATCTCTTTCTTCCAATTCTACAAAGAACTTCAGTCTGGAGGTGAAAATAGCTCAAATCTCTAATTCTTCCTTCAAAATTCCGAACCTGGACTCTGAGCTTAGACTTGGCTTTTATAGTTTTCTGATTTCCGCGCCAACCTAGCTTCGCCTCAGGCCCATTCGCGCGCGCGTGAGCTTCCTTTTTCCAGTACAAATTACTCGCGCAGACTTAGCCTTGTTCCGCGCAGCTCTCGCGCAAGCTAAAGCCCTGCTCGCGCACGCTAAGGTAGCAGAAGGATTTCCATTTTTCCAGCCAATTCTTCGCGCACGCTATCGAGCCCTCGCTCACGCTAACACACCTCGCGCATGCTAGGTAGGCAGAATGTTTTGGCCTTTACATCATCAGGTTCCGCGCGCGCGAACTTCATTCTCACCTGCGCGAACTTTAACTTCCCTTGACCAAATTATGACATTTTTCCCTCCTTTTTGAATTTGGCTTGTAGTTCAAGTAATTTCTTGAAATCTTCACTTTCTAACTATTGTAGCCACTTTTATTTGCTAAAACTTACCAAATTACCTTGAATTACACCTTGATTTGTAGTAATGACAAGAGTCATCATGTTTTGGGGTAAGCGAGGGTTTCTATCATGCTTATGCGGACGACTCCAGTAATTTCTCCGAAAGGGGACATTCGCCATGTAGATTTATCCCATTATATTTTAACTTGTTTATAAATTCTCATGACAAGAGTATATTAGATTGGATTAAGATTTTGTGATGAAATTTATGATCCTATGGTTAATTATATTTTTGAAATGGAATAATATATTATTAACCAGGTCTCTGCACAAGACGAACACATACCGGTAAAAAAGAACTACAAAGCATAAGTGTCGTATATAAGCGGAACATCCAAAGAAAAAAACCCCTAAACAAACACCACCTAATCAAGATTCATCTCCTAATCCCAAATCAGAAAGGCACCCCACAGATTCTAGACTACCAGAGCATTCACCAACCCAGCCCAGAAAGTTGCCACAACTAGACGCTAACTCCCGAACACGAAGCAAAAGCGCTCGGCCCATTAGAATCCAGAACCAGCTTCATCAGGCGAACCGCTGACCAAACAAATGTAGAACGAGAACCCAAGCAGACAAGTCTCAGCAACTCAAAACGAGTCATGCAAATCTCAACAGATTTGAAAAATGGTCAGTGAATTTAAAATCACAGAAAACCAATTACGCGACATCAACCGCAACCTTATTACCACCAACCACCACCACCACCTCACGACAGCACCAAATATATGATCCTATGGTTATTTATTATATACTTAATATTCTTGTTTAATTTTTTCCTTGCTAATCTTACAAAAAATCCAAACAAATAATTTATCATCAATTACTACTTTTTCTAATCAAACTTGTAAATCTAGAACAATAATCTTTTGTGTTTTCTAATCTCTATTTATCGATATTCTTTTTATTACAACGATAATCTCGTTGCAAGACTAATATCAATCTCTTGATTTTATTATTGTAGATTTTTGAAGAGCCTCATTTTAAAATTTTCTTTAAATCTCTAGATTTCTTGGGGTCTTGGGGAAGCATACTTGATAGTTTGGAAAACGTTGAATTGTAATTCATCATATTTAGGGGGTGATTTGGCTTGTCAACAAGAAAAAAATGTTGAATTATAAAAAGAAGATTTCTCTTTAGGTCCTTTGCATTTCTTTTATACCCCCCCCCCCCCCTAAATTTCATTTTGCCCCTTAAAATTGTATAAAATTTGAGCAATAAATTTCGATTTTTACGAACCGACGTAATCTATGGGAAAACCCGAAACTATAACTAATTCGGTTCGTAAAAACTGAAACACCATGAAGGGGCAAAAACGTCAGTAAGGGGGATTAAAAAGAAATGCAAGGGGTCTAAAGAGAAATCTTCTTATAAAAATATACTGGATCATTCAAGCCCTCTTACTACTGGGTTGGGCCGGAAACATCATTGTGTCTTAACTCAAAAGTAGCTGGAGAAAATACAACCGTCAATATCAACAGTTTGTAATGCCTAATTAATATGGTAATGTTAATATTGTTAAGTTGTACACATTCATTTAATTTAAATTTGATATTTCATAGTGTATATATTTTAGATGGTATTTGTCATTCCATAAATTTAAAATAAAAAAATAAAATAAAAACCATACCTTGCCACCCAAATTTATATTAATTCCTGATTTATTTCCAATTTTCCAATATCACATTTGTTTTCCAGTCCATTTATCAACTTTCACATGTCTTATTATAAGTTAAAACCAAAATGACAACAAAAAGAAAGCGACATAAAAACGTCTATGATGATGCACTTTTTAGGAAATTCTTTGAAGTTGTTCCCATTCACTCGTGTCATGTATCTAGTTGCTATATACTAATAATTGATTTTTTTTCGTTTGAGTTGAAGGAAGAGTCAGGAAACCAACATAGTTGAGTTGAGTTGAGAGTATTCAATGGAATCAGATTTCCTATGATATTGTAATTGATTTGAGTCGTTCGATTTCTGATTGGTGGCTGAGATTATTTAATTTTATAAAATTGTATTTTGAATTTGAATTGTCTTATTCAAATCAATGGTCAGGATTGATTACATTGTAAAACTGCATCAATAGTTGATAGCGGTAAATTCGGACCCATATTCAATTTGAAGAATTTTTTTTTTTACAAAAAGAATGGGGAGTTTAGGTTTTTGAATCACGTCTTTTGAAAATACAAAATCAAACTCTTATTTATTGACATAAATTTGGATAATATCATTACGGTGGAGTGAGTGCTATTTGCTTAGGTTTCTAAATTGCAAAAAATAAGAGAATAACATATATAGAGGCTCCGTTTGGCCCGGCTTATTTTCTTCTTTTTTTCTTCTCCTTAAAAATAGTAAAGAAGAAAAAAATTGTGTTTGACTTTATTTTTTTTATTTTTTACTTTCTTACTTTATTTCTCTAATACTTTTAAGGAGAAATAGTGTCAAATATAATTTTATACTTCTTTATTTTATTTAAGCTAAAATAAGCCGGGCCAAACGGGGCTAGAGTCTTGTTTGTAAAAAAAAAAGACATATATAGAGTCTTTCTCTCAACTCTTTTGATGAGACTATATATTATTAATAGCTACAATATTTCGATCCTCGAGACTTGTGATGAAATATATAATATATCCACTTTTGGGTCTCTAAGATCACTGGTTAAGGATCCACTTTCATACTAAGAGGAATTTCATGCAAAAGTTTATCCTAATCAATGATAGGTACTTGATGTTATAGGATCCAGTAGTTTTGCTGTGAGAATATTTGGTGAATATTGTTAAATATGCAGCTTAAAGGGTGAGGATGTCCTGCCAAGTGTGGTCCTGGGTCAAACGCCCACATTGCAGTCTTTAACCCGACTCTGATACCATGTTAAATATGTTTGGTTCTAAACTCCAAAAGCTAGCTCAAAGGGTGAGGTTGCCCTCATATATTTATACACTCAACAGTCCAAAAATTTAAGCAAAATAGAACTTCAAACACACTTCAACAAATATTTGTCTTTGATCCCGGGTCTCCACATTTTCCTTTCTCGTGTGTTTATTTGAATATGTTTTGGTTAGTAGGTCAATTGCAATAAAAAATAATTAAATTATAGGAACCTTGGGTGATAGACTTATTACCTAGCAGGTTGTAGAGCCAAATCTCAAATTATTTGTCAAGTTTGCTTAAATTTATTTTAATATTTATGAATTTAGTTTCTTCCTCCTAGTGATTGATCCTCTATTCCAATCAATTTGCTTATTTCTAATACTAATTTCCATGTAATTTTTTTTTTGGCCTAGGCTCCGTTGAATACCAAAAAAATAAATAAATTTAGAGGCATCAGGTTCATTCCTCTCATCTGAGACTCGGATGTCCTAATCAGGGGGTACATGTGAAGAGAGAGGGTGCAAGAAGCAAATGGATTTGATGTTGTAACTGTGACTGTAGGTCGTTCGATCTGAATCAGTAATGCAGATTTAATTATGATAAATAAATCACAGTCGTCCGATCTGAAATCAATGACTGTGATTTAAAACAGTAGCAAGTTGTGTTATTATCTACAACAACAAATTTAGATATGTGCAGAAAGGGGAAGGAGACCAAGGAAAGTATAGTAAATGTGATGTGGAGCTAGGATGTACCCTAACATTTTGTGGATCTCTTTGTTCTGATGAGAAAAATAAGTTGTACACCATACAACACTACACTACCCTTGGTTTCCTTGTGCATATTAGAAAGAATCATTTAACTAGTCTCTCATTTATATAGCATTTAAACTCAACTTTATTAACTAATGTGAGACTTTAACTCACACTTGTTATATCCCAACATATTTTTCTCTCAAGTGTGGGACTCTCTGCGCCTGTGGTCCAACACCAGGAATATCTTCCCCTCATCAGGTCGGACCAGACTCATATACCATTGTTGAGCTATGAGAGAGTCTCATTTGGTCGGATTAACACATTGGACTCAAAGCAACCAAACGAGTTTTAATAATATTTTTCCCAAAACCTTAAGGCATTGAACTTGTAGGTTCTTTCACTTATTTGTTGCTCAACCTCAACTCTTTTATATAATGTGAGACTTTAACTCACAATACGTAGTTCACATGAGCATAACTCAGTTGGTAGGAATATTACATTTTATATAGGAAAACGACATCAATATTGGTTAGAGTTTCTAATGATTTTTAAATATCAATCTATCATAAATCATATAAAATATTCTCCATATTATATAGTACTTCCCTTCGCACATCATCTGATTTCAATGTTTTTATTTCAACAAAACAGAAATATCATTCCCCTAACTAATTTGTTTGGTTGATAACATATTTTTTTAACCGATTTAGATATCAACGTATATAATTCATTCTCAAAATTAGTCTCAATAGTGACCATTAAGCTAAACTATAAATTTCTAGTAATCTTGCCCTAACTAACATCTTTGGTCTTTAGAGAAAAAGTTTGATTTACAGAAAAAGCAAAAATAATGATAGAGTAAGAGATGACTGATTAAGATATGTTACCACTCACCACCTGAAAATGGATTTTCTGCTGTAACTGCGTCACGCAGTTACAACTGTGAGTCGTCAGATCTAATTTGACGGTTGAGATTGTTTTAAATTAAAAAACACAATTTCAATCATAATCGTCTGATCTAATATTAACGGCTTAGATCGCAAACTACGTAAAACTGTGTATACAACATCCCTCACCACTTTATTATGACCTAGTCAAGCTAGGGCCATATTTCTAATCAGATAGCATAGTACGAAGCCTTAATCAAATAGCATAGTACAAAGTATCAGAAAAATGAAAATCTGATTTCTGAACACCCCCCACTTTATTTATTTTTTCTACATATATATCACAAATCAACAATCAAATAAATCGAAAATTCGAAACACAAAAAATAAATAGAGAGAGAAAGTGGGTCATATTCTTCATTCTTCATATCAAATCATTTCTGGGCCGGCCCATTTTGCGGAAAAAATTATCCGTGATTCCGCGATCCACTCGTGCGCGTGTCTTTCACCCACCGTTGATCTTAATCCAACGGCTAATATTAATTATCCATCATCCCCACAATCCATTGTCCATTTTTTGTTTTAAGGGAAAACGACATGCATTAAATAAGTGGGCTCTTGGATCTAAGAAATTGGATATTTGATGGAGGGTGCATGCATTATCACCATCTATCACTTTCTTCATTCTACCACCACACTTAAGCCTTTGTTTTTTGAGGTGACATTTATCTTCCTCTTTTGATGATACCCCACTTATAAACCTAATCAAAATAAAATCATAAAAGTTATCTTTGTTTATCCCTTGTTTTATTTCTTTTTCTTTCCAACAAGGATGTGTTACCTCTTACCACTCCTAAAGTTGGATAAAGGTTGAATCTCCCTCTTCAATTGTTTATCTTATATTTGTAAAAATATTTAATGGACATAACATGCAATATTTGGTCATATTATAGGATTTATTTTAAATTATACTTATAAAAGTGAGGTGGTGTTGTAAAATATGGAGTTTATTTAATATGTCATTGAAAATATTTACAATGGTAGTGTTTATTCTTCAACCTTTAAATATTAAGCTATTTTCATCGTTTTGCCAATGAAATGCAAAAATTGGATTATTTTTTGTCACTTTTATCTAAAAAATTTATACTAATTTATAACTAAGTATATGTAAGTTAATATGTCTCAACTAAATTGATAGGGGCATCACATTATATATATATATATAAATTCAGATTCGATTTTAAAATTCTCTACTTATTCACCTTAAAGAGAGAATATTACTTTTGATCCTATCCCACTTCTAAACCTAATCAAAGTAACATCACAAAAGTTACTTTTTTTTATCATCCCTTTTTTTTCTTTTCCAACAAGGATGTATCACTTCTTACCACTCCTAAATTAGATAAAGGTTGAATTTTACTCTTCAATGTTTCATCCATATTTATAAAAATGATTTAATGGGCATAGCATTCCATATTTTCTCCATGTTTTTAACAATATTTTAAATTTTTTGTCAAAAAATATTTTTAATTTTGTCAATTAAAAAAGATTTTAAATAACAAAAATAAAGTTGTGTACTTAATTTCATTCAATTTTTTTTTTGGCTTCATTTCATATTTATTCTCTTACATTTATTTTAGATTTCATGTTAGTCTTTTGTATTTTAAATTTTTTAATTTGATCCCTAATAATATGCATAAATTTTGGCTTCATTTAATATTTAATCTCTTACATTTATTTTAGAATTCATTTTAGGTTATAAATAATATGCCTATAATGAAGTCTTAACATCGATCGGCTCGTAAGCTGGTTTATAGTTGATGAATTTATAGCGGATATTATATAAGATATGTGTAGTTTATAGCGAATAAGTTAGCTGATTGAATTTGTAGTGTTTATAATTAGCCGTTGAGCTTATAAATATGAAATAACATAAAAAAATATATTTAATAAATATTTATTTATTTTCAAGTAAGATGATATGCAATCAGCTATAAGCTAGTAAAATAAATATAATCTCTTTTTGAAAAAAATTTATCCAACAATTTTTTTCATATGAACTTATAATAAGTTATAAGCTCAAAATCTGATTTTACTAAACAGAGCCTTAGAGTTCTTTTTGACGTAAATTTTTTATTTAACTTTCTAAGTGTGTTTAAGAACAATTCATGTTGCTTAAAAAAATTTCATGTTGCTTAAAAAGAAAACAATTCATGTTGAGTGATCCAAAAAATTAGAAAACCAAAACACCTTTCTTATCATAGTTGTACAATGCAGTGGCGGATCCATAATATTTTGTTAGTGGGGCTAAACAATATTGCAACAAATAAAAATATATTTTTAATGATTTATTGATACGAAATAAAAATACTTTTGTACGTTACTACTTTATAGATACGAAATTTCCATTATGATTTATTGATGATTAATCTTCATCGAAGAACTTCCTGAATACAAAATGTGATTTCTCCTCTTCCATTTAAATTTTTTCCATGTGTAAGAGTTGGACGTTGATCTTCAAATATTTGATTACATAAAAAATAAGAACATTGTGGGAAAGTTTTGACTGAAGAGTGGTGAACCTATACAAAAATAATTAGGGAAAATAAAGGGATGATGAAAAGTTGGAAACTGAACTTGTGATAAATATATAAATGTTAATTAACAAGATAATCAAATTTTTTTTATCAAGTAGCCTGTTTAGAATTTGACATTTTAATGTGAATAAGTGAGAGTATAAGAGTTCAAACTTTAACCCCTACATATTATATGCAATGTCTCTATCAATTGAGTAATGCTCACATGGACCAATTAATCAATTTTATGAAGGCTTAAATAAATATTATAGTATTTTATTTACAACAAAATATATTTAAGAGTATTATTATAATCAAAGTTTGTTTCCTTGTGGGGGCTTGAGCCCCCAAGCCCCCAAATCACAATCCCATACACATGCATCCGCCCCTGGTACAATGCATAGTGAAGATGAGTTTCTTAACAAACAAAATCGTGATGTTGTTAAAAAGTTGTGTATATAGGTTGAGTGACAACTAAGAGATACTCGCAAATTTTTTTATATTTTTATTAAATAAACGATATTTATTCATTTAATAAATAGAATACATATTAATGTAATAAAAATTTAAAATCGTCAAAACAATAGGATAAATTTACGATATTCATACTAATAGCATAAAACAACTAATTTAAAAGCCTACACGTTTTTTTTTTGACAAATAAAAGGCTACACGTTTAATTATATTGAAGTGCTTGGAATATTCATGCTTCCAAATATGTAGTGTTGATGATAACATCAAACTCGTTAATTGGATCTTAAAACCAAATTTAATTATAATGAACAAGTATAAATTAATGTGTGCTTCTTATCTTCTAGTACATAATTATACTTGCTATTGCTTCACATTAACATAAACTTGTTTTCGTAAAATCATTTTTGTAAAAGGATTTAGGGCATGTTTGTTTTGTTTTTTTTTTAAAATAGATTTTATAATGTTACATAATTTTGTGTAAAAAAAATTTATAAATTTTTTTTTATAAAAGCTTCAAGTGAAAATTTGGTTTGAATAGTTATTCTTAAAATGTCATTTTAGGCATTTCATCATTTTTTTGAAAAAAAAATTGGATATCAAAATTTCAAAACAAATCACTTAATTTGAAGCTATTTCAAATAGATTTTCATAAAAATAATTTTTAAAATACAACTTTTTGAAAAAATTGTGATTTTGACTATGTTTTGTTCTACAATAATGTACGTTTATATTATATGATGTCAAAATTACTGTTTCAATTTAGAAAAAATTGACATAAAAAAACTTTTAATATTTTGAAAAACAGTTTTACAAAATCCATTTTCAAAAATAAAAATAAAATCCATTTTTTTAAAACTAAAACAAACACACCCTTAAAAGATTATATATATGAATGAATAGCCACCTTAGATTTTCACATATGTGCTCAATTGATCCTAATGTTACTAATGTAAGAAATCAATTTTTTTTCCTGATAAAAAGATGATGTTCATTCATTTTAATTGATATAATACATCAAATATAATCACATATTCAATATCACTAAAAACATAAAAGATGAATCTATATGAACAAATTCACAGCATCCAAGTTAATAACATACAACGGCAAAATGTCTACTACAAATATAATATGATAAAATTAAAGTGGCCGGAATATCCATGTCCCCGAATCTGCAACGCTGATGCCCAAATCATTATTGGATTTGTAATTGACTAAAGTCGAACTTTCAATAAGAACCAAACAAACACCGCAACAATATGGAAAATTAAACAGTATCGCACAAGACGACGAACAACACAACGCCGCACTCAGATGACGAAATTACAAAAAAAAACACAAAAGAAAAAAGCTCGATCTATGTGAAATATCATTTATTTATATTAAAAGAATGGAAGGAAAAAAAAATGTAGAGTTTCTAGGCAAAATATGACCTAAAACCACCCCAATACAGTGAAAGAAGGAGGAAAATTTTACAAAGAAGAGAATTTTTCTCTCAATGTAAACTAGGGTCGGCTGGTATATTAAAAAGGTGTGTTCAAGGTAAGAAATCAAATTTAAAAACTTTTAAATGTGACAAATAAAAGTAAAATCTAGAATAAATTTGAGAGACTGAGGGTCTGTTTGACCTGACTTTTTTAAGTCTTAGAAATTATCTGAAGGCTAAAAATTAAAATAAGAGCTTTCAGAAAAAAGTTAAAGTTGTTTGGTAATAGTTGTTTTGTTTTTTTCAGCTTCAAAGTTATTTTTAAACTAAAAGTTATTTGGTAAAATATATATATTTTTTTAAAAAATCTAAAAATATATCAATCTTAATTAAACTAGATCAATAACTAACTTAAAAAAACAAAGATAGTAGCAAACTAAAGATTAATAATAAACTTAAAAAAAATTATAACAAACTAGATTAAACTAAATTTACTAAAGAACAAATAAAAAAAAGTTACGATTTTTTTTTTAAAAGTAAGTTTTAACCTCTTCTCTTAAAAGATCATTTTATTCAATTTTGCATATTGAAAAAGTTGTTTTTTTTTGCTAAGAGCTTTATTAAAAATGTGTTTGGCCCAACTTTTCATTCTTAAGAGAATAAAAAACTAAAAAAACTGGGTCAAACGGAACCTAAATATAATTGAGTTTTCTATTATATGTAAATTTGCAGTCTTTCCTTATTTTATTTAACTTGTTTATTCACATTGATAGGTGCTTGAAAAAAATCGCATGTTTGTGCACACGTTAGAAATATATAAGGGTTACTACTATTACTAATAAAATAAATAAATAAAATAAGTAATTGCAATATTAGTGAAAATATTTAAAAAATTTAAGAGATTAATAATTACTATGCATGGTCTTTTAGTTTGTTGTTTTGTGTGTCTTCTTATTTTATTGTAGGTTCTTGCATTTTTTCTTGTCTTTGAATTCGCTTAGAATTCTGTTTAGGTGTTCTTCTGGTATACCTTATTTATCTAATTTATTTTGTGTACTTTCTCTATATTTTTATATTTATATATTATATATTTGCCATTAAAAAAAAATGGTCTTTGAAAATTTAAATCCAATATTATTTTTAACTCATGATTTTACTAAGTGACGCAAGTCCCTCCAAACTGGGCTATCAGAGTACCTAACAATGAATTCTTAATTATCATAGGTGATTTGATAATGTGACAGGAGATCTCTGCACAGTTGAATCCCCACATTGGTATATACTAATATCTGAATGATAGAAGGTCGTTATATGACATTTAATACCAAGTTGAATATTTGCATATCTTAGTTCCCAATACACTTTAAAGTTTTGAATATTTTATCTTGGATCATGCTAACCAGTATTTTAGATTATTTGTTAAGAAAACAAATAAAAAAAATTTACAGTGCAATATTTTATATTTAAAAATATTAACCAGATAAATTTTAAGACAATTTTCTATATTTGATTTTCTACCAAAAATATTAATTATTATTATAGTATGCTTCATATTTTGTGAGACAATGGCTCATAAACATCAAGTCTTTAGGATAACAATTTTCAAACGGTTCTAATTGATTACCGCGTCTTGTAGTTATTACAGAAAATTCTTTTTTATGTAGAAAGTATTCAACTCTATTTTGTTGGATTCCCTCTTGTATTTATGGTTATACCATTCCTTCATATGTACTCGCAAATTGGATCATTTTTTTTTCTTTTCTTTTCTTCAATCTCTTAACTATTTATCTCTCTCAATCCTCCTCTTTCTTTCTTGATTATATTAGTAATTTTTTAATGAGAAGAGAAAATAAATTTAAAAGAGAGATATACAATTAGAAGGGAAAATGAGGTGATCTAAATCGGTGTACTCGAGGGATAATTTTACATTCATAGTAACATTTTTATTTTATTTTATTTTATTTTTTAAAAATAGTAACATTTCTTTTCTTTAATCAATCAATCAATCAAACTAAAATACCCTCATCTTTGATAATGAACTATCATGTCTAACTTGAAAACAACCAACACATACCACCCATTGTCAACATGAATCAATTATTTGGACCTACTTTTGCACTCCCAATATAAATGAATATGATTCATAAATGAGAATTCTTTGACTAGAGCCAAACAAATCAAAAATATAGATAAAGAAATTTTGTTAAAAATGACTAAAAAGTGTAGCAAAAATGTAAGAAGCAATATCACAAATAAGATATTGAATACGACACTTATACTCAGACATGCTTTTAATCTGAAATATCGGTGTTACATATGTAAAAAGAATGCATTGACTTAATCGGTAAGTAAACTAAAAGTATACAAAATTATTATTTATGATCCAATCAGTAAAAATTCAACTTAGGTTCCACAAGGACTTAAGATCGGATCTCGTTGCTTATATAATTAAGTATCTCTCGTTAGTGAGTAATATGTAAGTACTTCTGTCAGCGTTCTCATAGTAGTATACTAAACATTTTTATATTAAAAAAAGTGTATTAAAAAGACAGCATTGGCCCATGCAATTCCCAAACCAGGACTTCACATGATCTAATAGGCCAAGAAATGTGATTGCCTTTAAATAGCATCAATTCACCAAAATATACCAATAGAGAGAACCATACATTTATCACCACTAAAACTAAGGATAGAGAGCAATATAGAAATATCATCATGAAGGGCTATGAACCAAGGTCAAGTTCCTCTTGTGCAGCCTGCAAATTTCTAAAAAGAAGATGCATACCAAATTGTATATTTGCACCATACTTTCGCGCCGACGAGTGCAAGAAATTCGCCAAAGTCCACAAAGTATTTGGAGCAAGCAATGTAAGCAAGATCCTAATTGAAGTGCCAGAAGAACAAAGAGAAGAAACTGTGAATTCTTTGGCTTATGAAGCTGATGCAAGGCTTAGAGATCCTGTTTATGGATGCATAGGTGCTATAGCACTTTTGCAAAGGAAGATGATTGAACTTCAACATGATCTTGCAATTGCTAAAGATCGTCTCGCTCGTTGCGCAGCCGCCGCTGCTGCTACTCCTTCTTCTTCTTCTTCTTTTTCTAATGATATGTCGAATTCGAATGTTAGTTTGCCACCTTTTCCTGAATTTTACAGTTGCAGTGATTTTAATGATAATTTTAGTCACAGTTCTTCATCTCAATCGTTTAGTCGAAATGAAACAGGTGATGATTTCCTTCAAATCCCTTATATATTTTGAAGTTGTTGTCACCCCTTTACCTCTATTTTGTTGTAATTGTTATGTATTATTATGATTTATCAAAAAGAGTGCTTCTATTGTATATGTAATTTATAAATAAGAACTACATGAATGAATTTATTTTCCAGTTTTATGATTCCTGTTCTATTATAATAGGGTCTAGCAACTGCTACAAAATTGTTATTTTCATGGCCTAATTAGTTCTTCAATTTTAGCAGTTGCATCATAATTTTTTTATGTTTTTTGCAATTGTAGCGCGACCGTGATTACAGTTGCATTAATTGTATTCGATTGCGATTCTCTGCTATATCAAAAATCCCAAACTCAATTAAAAATCGTTGATATGTAAACCATCAAATAATGCTTCTGGACACATGTTATGATTTGACCACTCTCTTTTATCTAAATCAGAAACAGTTACATCAATTATCAGTAACCGAATGTAACAAATTGTAACAGAATTATAACCAACTCTAACAAACTTCTTCAAATGGTGCATTATTTGTTTATAACCGGAATTTGAGTTCTATAATAACACTACTCCGTCTAACAAATGTTGATACGCTTCAACGAGCACAAAAAAAAAAAACTTTGTTGAGGCCTGAAAACCGTCAAACTTACCACTACGGCTTGTAGCGCGATACGCCTAATTTTTAGACAATATCATTATAGAAACACAAGTAATTTGATTCTTTGAACATCTTTGAAAGGTTTCTATCAATGGAATTGAAAGTGGGACTAAGTGAACTGTTTTATTGAAGAATGCAACAGCAATTGTGATTTTCTAAGTCACAAACCCTACCAATGGTACTCTGTCATGGGAATCCAAAGACTAAAAAGGTTTGAATGGTTTCTTTTGCCGTATATGGCACATCAAATATCCAACAACACCACATGGCCCAAAATAAAACACCTGACTAGATACATTAAGTATTTCTTACAACCCATGTTGATGTGTTTACATTCTTCCAAACATATAGCATACCATTCATAAATTTATCCGATATTCTATTAATTATTAAATGTGTGAAGAAAAAATATTTGGGCCATTAATACGGATTCACAGATTTTAATGGAGAGATTATGTTGAAAAAAAAATGAATATTGCCTTTCCTTTTGTAGGTATAATGACAACACATGAACATAAGTCAATTGCTTAGGTATAATGACTTTGAACAATAAATAAATAGCATTTAATTATAAGAATTGCGGATCAAAATTCAAAATAATTAGCATATCAAAATTCATAGCTATATGGAAATAATTCTAAGAATATCATTTTTAAAGCTTTTATCAAAATTCAAAATAGCAATTTTTTTAAGGTTTTGATCATAATTCATAATAGCTATTTTTTTAAGGTTTTGATCAAAATTCAAAATAGCTATTTTTTTAAGGATTTGCTTGAAATATTTTTTTTATATTGTATTTGCTTATGTGGTGTGATTTGTTCAAAAAAAAAAGTGTATTAATTAATTGCTTAGAGATTGTTTTTTATATTGTTTTTTTTTTTTAACTAAATCATTTAATTCATTAATTAATTGCTTAGAGATTGCCTTAGAGAAATAATTGCATAATTTTAGCACACCACGTTTTTATTATGCTTGTACTTTGATCCTTGTTTTTTTTTTAACTAAATCATTTAATTCATTAATTGCCAAAACAATGTGAGAGTAGAATCATTGTGGGATTGCCACGTGTACGATATGCTTTGAGGAAATGCTCCTAAATAAGGTGAACACTTCGGTACACATATTATGTAGCGGTATACCGGTACATTACTGATATGTATTATTATGATTGGTTTGCATAAAGGAAATTTTTTGGTAATTGTTGACATGGTTAACAAATGACAAGTAATAAATGCAGATTTCGTTTCTTTTATTGATTTTCTATTTTAAACGCTACTTTTTAATATTTGCAAATGTATCCTTGACATAAATATAACCATCAATAATGTTCCACAATAAATCAAAGCATCAATCAAATCTTTTAACCTAGTTTTTTTTTTTTTTTTCTTTTAACAAGATTCAAATAGTTTTTTTGGTAGAAAAATATTGTAATTCATAAATTATTAAAATGTGAATCCTTAATTTTTTTACCGTTTGATTAAAATATTCACCCTTATAGCACCAAAAATAAAATATTTTTCGCCCTTATGTATCCTTCAAATATTTTAATTCTTTTTTTTTTGTACTCTTCAAATATTTTAATTTTTAAGTTAATAAAATGTGTATCCTTATGTAGCCTTCAAACTTATTTTTTAAATATTATTAGTTTAAAAATTTTAAAATTTATTTACCATTTAACCATAAATTTATTTATTTTTTTACATTTTTTTAAAAGAAAACAGAGCAGCTTTTGCTAGGAGTGCCATCTTTGAAGTAAAGGAACCTTCTCCTTCCTTCATTTAGTGGCGATTTGAATAGAAGAAAATACACCGTATTTTGTTGTGTGAATTTGCAAGAATGATACATGACTATATATAGAAGGGTTATATTTTTGAAGAACATCAAAATCGAAAGATTTTATCAATTTTAATTTAGAGAGGTAGTATTTTTGAAGAAAATCAAAGTAGAAAGATCTTGTTGATTTCTGTTTACAAGAGAATTATTTTTGAAGAAAATCGAAGTTGAAGATCTTGTTGATTTTTGTTTAGAAGAGTAGTATTTTTGAAGAAAATCAAGTTGAAAGATCGTGTTTTCCAACTCACTGTGCGCGACGGCGGAATTAGGTTAGGGAAGATTCAGTGTATGCTCAATTTTTTTTATTAACAATATAAAATAAAAGATTAATTTAAAATAATAACAAACAATTTCAATTAACAAAAGGATCACTAGTCTTGTTGGTATGTTGTATGCTTTGTTAAAGGTCATGGGTTCAACTCTCTAATGTGTAAATTTTTATATTTTACCTTTTTTTTAATAAATTTTTAATATTTACAAAATGATTTTTTAAGGACAAGTTTGAATTAACTTATTTTTGAACTTATAAAAAATAACTTATGCAAGTAAATAATGAATAAATCTCATGGATTAATTTTTATATTTTACCTTTTTTTTAATAAATTTCTAATCTTTACACAATGATCTTTTAAGGGCATGTTTGGATTAACTTATTTTTGAACTTATAAAAAATAACTTATGCAAGTAAATAATGATTAAATATTAACTAATTAAACTAACAGTTACTGAATAATCCTTCACGAACCAAATTATATTTTTTTTAGCTTATACTTATCTCAAACAATTAACTTATTTCTGATAATCTAATGGTAACTGAACTTTTTAATTAAGAATCTTAATTCCTATGAAAGGACAATTAAGTCTCAACTAATTCTTCCGATCGTGATTTCTTAAAACAATAGTTTTCCCGATTGTGACAAAGGAAACCAAATTTTCTCTCAAACAATTCAATACCACTTAATTGGAATGACGCACATACTCAAAAACCTAGTTATCAGAAACGAATTACTAAGTCTCTACCAATTCTCCCGATAAGAACCACGGAAATAAATTGAGCAAATTAAATAGGAAACACTTTACAGTTTAAATGTTGACAATCTAACAGTTCAACGTCAACTAATTAGATTAATTACGACTATAAGAATCAACTAATTTTCTCAATTGTGACTATGAGAATCAATTCATCTCGGTTATTCTACTCTACTTGACCTAATTGGAATAATAAACACTTAAGAAGCTGAGTTTCAACAGTCTAATGGTTCAATCTAATTATTATGAAATTATTGTTAACTCACAAACCAACTAGATTGAAATGGATTAAGAAGATCAAATATCCCCAGTCTAACTGTTCAACTTGACCAAATTGTAATGAGAAACACTTAAGAATTCAAATTTCGACAATCAAACAGTTAAGCATGAACTCGCTATATTAAATATGAAACCAATTCATAAGAAAACCTAGTTAAATCTCAAGTAATAATGTCAATTGTGACTAAAGAAATCAAAATTTCTAGATCAAACCCTAATAATGCTCTATACATATTTGCAAAATAATCATAAATACACATCAACTTAATAACATGACTAAAATTGCTGCATAAAAATTTAGTAAGAATGAAAAAACTTAAGAAGATGGAAAATTAAATTTAGTACTTTTGCAGAGATAAAACACTTATTTAACTCTATAAAATATTACGAATCACTAAAAATTAACAATATTATGATAAAATATATACACATTAAATTTTTTTAAAAAAAATGTACAAAAAATAAATTTATGAATAAATGGTAAATAAATTTTAAACTTTTTAAATAATAATATTTAAAAAATAAATTTGAAGGATACATAAGGATACACATTTTATTAACTTAAAAATTAAAATATTTGAAGAGTACAAAAAAAAAGAATTAAAATATTTGAAGGATACATAAGGGCGAACAATATTTTATTTTTGGTGCTATAAGGGTGAATATTTTAATCAAACGGTAAAAAAATTTAGGATTCACATTTTAATAATTTATGAATTACAATATTTTTCTACCAAAAAAACTATTTGAATCTTGTTAAAAGAAAAAAAAAAAAAAAAACTAGTTTAAAAGATTTGATTGATGCTTTGATTTATTGTGGAACATTATTGATGGTTATATTTATGCCAAGGATACATTTGCAAATATTAAAAAGTAGCGTTTAAAATAGAAAATCAATAAAAGAAACAAAATCTGCATTTATTACTTGTCATTTGTTAACCATGTCAACAATGTACCGATACACCGCCACATAATATGTGTACCAAAGAATTTCCCCCTAAGTAATATATATATATAGAATATAGAATATAGATGTGCGACAATTAAGTAATTAATAATTAAATGGTTTTTTGTATATATATAGACACAAAGAACCTCTCAAAAAATTCCAAGATCAAATTTGACCCAATTTCTTTCATCTCTTCTAAAACCTCAATCCCCATTTCATACCCTCACACATAAATATTTAATAGCCATCTTTAATTGGAGTGAGATTTAATTTTTGCTCGGAGAAATAGATCTCAATTAATCTGAAGTTTGGTTGGAAGAGGTAACGAAAAATTGTCACTAAGGAGAGAGGAATGATTGAAATTGATGCAAGAAATACTCTCGTGATATCATCGAAGATAATATATTAGAGTTAATTACGTACTCAACATGCATTCAAGGAATCAATGGGGAGGATCATTTGAGTTGACCAACAGTAATGAAATGGCGTCCGACTATGAGACGAGCCGCATAGGAGATCAATGGGACAGGGCTGCGTTGCTGAGTCCGTCGAGTGACGGAATGGATTCGACGGTACAAAGTTGGATTCTTGAAAGGCCAAATACTAAGAAGAAAACAAAGTATGTTGATGTTGGATGCATGAAGTTGAGTTACAAGGCATTGAAATGGATTTTTGGTATAATCTTTGTGGCTTTTTGTGTAATTGGGATTCCCATCATAGTTGCAAAAAATTTGCCCAAACATCATTCTCGACCTATACCACCTGATAATTACACCCTTGCCTTCCATAAAGCGTTACTCTTTTTCAATGCTCAGAAATGTATGTATCTTCTTCTACTATCTCATCATCATTATGCAATATTTTTGTTATAATTTGATTGATCTTATTTTACCACCTCTTCTCTCATGATTTTATTATTTGATTTATTAGATGATTACTAGACTAAATATACGATGATAAGATCCTTAAATATTGCATTCTTATTTCATATGCATTTGAATAGGCATGGTTTTTGCTGTCTTCCGACCAAATACATATTATAGGTGAAAACAATAAAAGTAAGCATAAAAAATATACAACCAATAAAAAATATATAACCAATAAAAAATATAAGAAAAGTAACTTTTTTTTTATATGATCCGGGTCTCTGGAGTCTGGATATCTGTGTGCAATAATAGAGACTTAATCTCTCAAGAGATTTAAAACTGCTACAAAATCTTCGAAATCCTTTACCATTTTATTCAAGTACTCTTACATATTCAATATTCTCTTTAATATATTCAAATTTGTTTGATTACAAAAGGCTTTTTTTTTTCGACCGAAGCATTTGTTGTCCCTTTTTGTCCGTCAACTTCTTCCAAAGACCTATTCAATAATCCCAAGAAAAAACATATTTTAACTAGCTCTCTGCATCTTCATATTATCTAAAATAATAAAAATTAATATTATCTACTATAGCTTTTTGACGTGAGATAAACCTATAAACAATTTGGTTGTCTTTGGATTAGTAATTTAATTAAGCACTTATTATAAAATACTTTCTTAAGTTCTATCAAACATATCGCATATATTTATATAAAGAGTCTTGTTTTTTTTGTTGTACAAAGAGTCTTGTTTTTAATGTGTCCTAGGATTATATATTAAATAATTTAAAATTTTACATTAAAAAATACAATATTTTGACTCTGTTTGGTAAAAATTAGTCGATAACTGATAAGCTAGTTTATAGCGGATAAATTTATAGTAGATAACTTATAAGCTAGCTTTTAGCTTATAGAGAATAAGCTAACTCATTGAATTTGTAGTGTTTAGTAAAATTAGCGGTTGAACTAGCTTATAAGTATGAAATAACATAAAAAAATATGTTGAATTAATATTTAATTTTTTCCAGTAAGATGATAGGGGTAAAATTGGAAAAAAAAGATGATAAGATATATACTCATAAGCTACTTGAAGTAGCATTTGAAAAATAATAAGTTATAAACTAGTAAAATAAGCTATAAGTTCTTTTCTAAAAACTGTTATCAAACAGAACTTTTATCTTATAAGCTAAAAGCTAGCTTATTTATGTTCTCAAACAAAACCTTTATCTTAGAATTGTACTTTTTTCCACCAAAACTTTTTGTTGTTTAAATCCCTATCAAATTGTGCTATGTAAAGTGGAAAAATCCGGTTAAGAGATTGTGTGTCTAATTATTACTATTAGGCTTCTTGTTTTTTCAGTAGTTTAAAATTTCACTTTTAAAGTGTCTGAAACTCGAAATCAATCTCTACATATATAATGTGATATCCATACAAAGTGAGCTAACCTTATGGTGACACTATTAGACTCTTTCTAAGTAGTAGTAATTTAGAGATTGATTAATAAATTAAAATATAGTTGACAATCCTTTTCATCATTTTTTTAATATATTTGAACTAACTAATATGATTAAGACACTAATAATTTTTTCCTTTTTATTATTGTCATGATATCTAACTTCATTTCATTCCTATAAGTTGCTTTAGATTTGTTCTAATTAAGTTTCATTCCACACATAGTTCTTGACTTTTTCAAAAATAAAATATCTATATGATATCAACTAGACGGCTTTTGTGTCGCTAGTATTTGAATTTGAATGGTTATGTTTGTTGATTTGCTACCACAACTTGCCATATGACACCTAAATTAACAGTAATAAATATGTCATTTAAGTTTTTTTAGTTTCTAACTTGTTGCACCGTTGGTTGCCCTTCCGGTTATCATCCGATACAAAAACATGTTGCATGTTACACTTTCAATTAATCTCATCCAACATATGTGTCTTTTTCATCAAAACACCTATCATGGTGGAAATCAACGTTAATCTCCACATTGCAACAAGATAACGGAAGTTAATTGGAAGGGTAAAAAACCTAACTGTTATATACACGAAACTTAACTTAGAATCCTCGGAGGATGTATTTGGCCATATTTTTAATGCTACACATAATGTTTCATTTGAAAAGAAATGCATTTTTACATAGTATATATAATTTTTAGAAGGTAATAGAACTTGACACAAATTTATTAATTATGATGTACCTTTGATTTGTGAAGCTGGGAAGTTACCAAAGAGCAATGGCATTCCATGGAGAGGAAACTCAGGATTAGAAGATGGAAAAGACAGTATTGATGATAAAAAAGGACTAGTTGGTGGTTATTATGATGCAGGAGACAATATAAAGTTCCATTTTCCAATGTCTTTTGCTATGACAATGCTAAGTTGGAGTGTGCTTGAATATAAGCAAAAATATATGGCACTTAATGAGTATGATCATGCTAGAGAACTCATTAGGTGGGGTACTGATTACTTGCTTTTAACCTTCAACAGTTCTTCAACTAAAATTAACAAGATTTATGCTCAGGTAATTTAAATAATAATGTTGAAATCTTGAATCTTATTTTATTTTCTAGATATCTTTCTTGTGGTATAATTCAACAAATCTTCATTTTATGTTTAGGTTGGTGGATCACTAAATGGTTCTAAAACACCAGATGATCATTACTGTTGGCAAAAACCAGAAGACATGGACTATCCACGGCCAACGACAACTATAGACGAAGGACCGGATCTTGCAGGAGAAATGGCAGCAGCATTAGCAGCAGCATCTATAGTATTCCTAGATGACACCGCATATTCGAAAAAACTACTCAAGGGAGCTGAAACCGTCTTTGCATTTGCAAGAGACTCTGGTAAAAGATCGACATATAGTCGCGGAAAGCCTTACATTGAACCTTATTATAACTCAACTGGTTACTTTGATGAGTACATGTGGAGTGGTGCTTGGTTGTATTATGCAACTGGAAATAGTAGTTACATTTCATTAGCAACTAATCCTAGTGTGCCTAAGCATTCCAATGCATTTTATATGATTCCTGATTTGAGTGTTTTGAGTTGGGACAATAAGTTACCTGCTGCTATGTTGTTGCTGACAAGGTTTAGGATGTTTCTTAGTCCTGGTTACCCTTATGAGGAAATGCTTAGTATGTACCATAATGTTACTAGTCTTACCATGTGCTCTTATCTTCAACAATTCAAGGTCTTTAACTGGACTAGAGGAGGGTTGATACAATTGAACCATGGACGACCGCAATCTCTCCAATATGTTGTCAATGCTGCATTTTTGGCAGCTCTTTTTGCTGATTATATGGAAGCTAAAGGTGTTCCTGGATGGAATTGTGGTCCACATTATTTTTCAAGATCTGTTCTCAAGAAATTTGCAACCTCTCAGGTACTATTTTTGTCAGTTGTGCTATTTGAGCAACTATTTGAACCTATGAAGCACAGACACTGCTCGGAATAGACGTGCCCCGGTGGCGGACACGTGTCAGTGTTGGACATCGACACAACACCGACACTTATAATTACACTGAATTGTGTCATTTTTTCAAATTATTATCAGTGTCAACGTGTCAGTGCCTGTGTCGTGTCCACTGTCCGTGTTTGTGTCCTTGCTTCATATTTTGAACAACTAAAAATGATTTGTTTTGGATATTTCGATGATGAAACAGATTGAATACATAATGGGAAAAAATCCGATGAATATGAGCTATATAGTAGGGTATGGAAAGAAGTTTCCAAGACATGTTCATCATAGAGGTGCATCAATTCCAAATGATCACAAACATTACTCATGCACTGGTGGTTGGAAGTGGCGCGACACTCATAACAGAAATCCTCACAACATTACAGGAGCAATGGTTGGAGGACCAAATCATTTTGACCAATTCCATGATTCAAGGACTAATTACAACTATACTGAACCAACTTTAGCTGGTAATGCAGGACTAGTAGCTGCTTTAATTTCCTTAACAAATATTGCAGGTACTACTGGTGTTGACATGAATACAATTTTTGAAGTTATTCCACCATTTGGACCACAAAATCCACCTCCACCACCACCTTGGAAACCATGATTGATTTTATCATAGTCCTTTTGTGTTTTGGACAATATTTCTCCAATTTTCAACTTATTCATTCATTTATATATAAATGATTTAGCTAGTTGTACACTCATAAAAAAATTATTCTACTATTTTTGAATTGCTTAAATATGTAAACAGTCCCTGCACTTAGGGGTCGTTTGAATTTCAGTCCCTGTATTTCAAAAACCTTTCAAACTGGGCCTGCACTTTCAGTCAACTTTAAAAAAGGTCTCTGGGCTGACTTTTTTGCTTATGTGTCAAAAATTTTGCCATTTGTCACTGATGACTGGGCTTAAGTGGATGCTGAGTCACGCATATGTTACATGAAATCCCAAAATTACCCTCACTGAGTATTGGCATTGCTGAAATGACGTAATTGCCCTTCTCATAAGTTGATTAAATTAGGGCTTTTCTTCATCTTCTTCGCGTGACAAATTTTCATTCGTTCGTCTATGCTTCAGCTTCGTTTTCTTCATCTGCTTCGCGAAATCAATTGAGAAGGTTCGTTCTTAGCTGAAATGTCTACATCTTACAATGGTGGGTCATCCGGATTCAACTATTCCCAAGGAGAAGGTTCGTTTATCTCACACAATCAAATGCTTCCTTTATGTAATTGCAAATTGCCTATGGCCATGGTGATGTACATAGCTGGGACTCGTAAGAACTATGGGAGGAGATTCTGGAGATGTCCACGTTGGCAAGTGAGTTTAGTTGATTCTGAATTTAATTTTGTAATTTACTGTGTTAATTTTGATTTTGTTTGAACTGTTTCTGGAAATGTTTGAACTGTTTGAATGAATGAAGTTGATTTAGTTGTTATAATTTTGTGTAGACAAGACCAACCTGTGATCTGTTTGTTTGGGATGATGATTTAGTCCCTGGTTCAAGACCAATGGTAGATGCTAATCGTTGTGTTTCAAGTGCTTCGATTGGGAAGGACAAAGAAGCTGAAATTATGAAGGAGAAAGAAGTTGAATCTTCTGCTGCAGTGAAGTGCAATTGTGAAGTTGAAAAAGAGAAAGTGAAGACAAAATGGAAGACAAGATGGATTGAGGAGAAGAAGAAAGTGGATTTCCTAAAAGGAATGCTTGTACTGAGTTGGTTTTTGTTTGTTGCAATCTTATCAAAAAAAATGATGTAATGGTGTTGTTCTAAAAGAAGCTAGGTTATGTATGGTTTCTCTATGTTTTGGTGGTTTTTGAACTGTTTTAGTTATTAGGTTATGTTTTAGTGATATGAATGAAACAAACTGATGTAGCTTATGTATTGTTCTTCTTAATTAATGATTGAATGAAGGAGATTTATCTTAATATTGTATTTTAGCTCATGTATTGTTTTATATATTGATTCAGAAATGTTACACAAATAAAATGCCATAAGGTATTAGCTATAATCATTCATATATACCATAAGGTATTAGTCATTCATCAAATAAAATGCCTTATAATAAAGGACTTAGTCATACATCAAACATAATGCCTTATAATAAAGGACTTAGTCAATACATGAAAACAAAATGCCTTATAATAAAGGACTTAGTCAATACATCAAACAAAATGCCTTATAAAAGGTCTTAGTCAATACATCAAACAAAATGCCTTATAACAAAAGGTCTTAGTCAAGTCATCAAACAAAATGCCTTATAACAAAAGGTCTTTAGCAGTACAAATTAAAGGTCTAGCCATACATCAAACAAACTATTACATCATTGGAGCACCAGATTCCCACAATCTAATTGTCTTCAAGCAAGGACCAACATGATCAACTTGTTCTTGTGTCAGATCACCATCACCAGCAGCAGTTGCATCATCATCATCATTTATCTCTATAGGGCAATCTTTGTCTTTACCAGGTCCATTGCAATTGGTCTTCATAATGTTCCTGCCACTCCTCCTAACCTTGGTCAGATCAACCTTTGCTTTCTCTATCTTCTCTTGTTTTATCTTTTTCATTTCAGAAGGTTTGACAGGTACAAATGGTTTAACAACAGTATCAACATTTGCAGTTGGGTTGACAACTATGTTAGTAGGTCCATATGTCTTAAAAAATGTGTTGACATGTGCAGATGGTTTAATGACAGTTTTAGCAGATGGATATGGTTTGACACAGGTGGTAACATTTGCAGTTGGGTTTATTACCATGCTACCAGATGGGGTTTTTACATGTGTAGGGTTTTTGAAAACAGTGTTAACATTTGTTTTGATATGTGCTGATGGTTTGATAATCAATGGTGGTTTAGTGTTGACAGGTTTAGTGTTGACAGGTTTAGTGTTGGCAGGTTTAGCTTGTGCAGGTTGTTTGAATTGACCATTAACTCTCTTCTTCTTACTTAGGGGTTCAGGTTCATCTTGTGACACATTTTGTGCTTGAGTTGGCACTGGTTCATTAACAGGCACTTGAGTTGGCACAGGTTCATTAACATGAACTGCTGCTTGCACAGGTTCATTACTAGGTACTGCTGCTTGCACAGGTTCATTAACAGGTATTGCTGCTTCATTTTCAACTGGTACTGTTGCTTCATTTTCAACTGGTACTGATGCTTCATTTTCAACTGGTACTGATGCTTCAGATATTGCTTGAGGTACTGCTTCACTTACTTGAGCTTGAGCCTTCCTTTTGGGTTTCCTCTGAACAAACATTAAATAAAGTCAGAAATTAAATAAAGTCACAAATTAAATAAACTCAGAAAAAAGTAATGATCATTTACCTTCCTTTTTGCTGCTTCAGGATCAATTGTTTTACTCTTACAATACTTTGCATTGTGTCTGAAATTCCTGGCACGCAATGCACGATGCTCTACTCGATGCTCTAGCAATCTATCCGGCCTCGCACGTAACAGAATAAAACAAGCAAATGAACAATTAAAGAACACAGGATATTTGTTAACCCAGTTCGGCGCAAACAGCGACCTACGTCTGGGGGATACCAATCCAGGAAGGAATATCACTATAATAGTCCTAGTCCTAAGTCTCCAGCAAACTACCCGTTTACAACTTAAGACCTAGGCCCTACCAATGACTCTTCTACCTAGGAACTCCTAGATATGAGATCCCATCTCACTCCCTTACAACCTTACCTACAATAAGGATTTCAGTACACAAGACAAAAACAGTTTTGGAGACACATTCCTAAAACTACACACTCGTACCTAAAGGCTTAGAGTGTTACACACACCAAACGTCCTAACTCCGTGCTTCAAAGCTTATGAGAAGGAACACACAATTACAACACTTAGAACACGTCCTAAGCTTGCATCAAGGTGACACAAGAAAGGCTCACAATCACAAAACACACGCAAAACCTAATTCTGAATACTAGCACAATAACGGCGTGAACAACTAACCAAATTAGGGTTTTACAACTCCTTTAAATACTTCAGAAAATAACACATGCATGGGCTTAATTTCTTTGACCCAAGCATTTAATCCTCATTAATAAAATGAGATTCTTTAGCAATATATTCTTCAAAGAGATTCTCTTCAGAAATATTTTTGAACTGAATCTGAAGCATTAACAACCTTCCTTACATAGAACCATATCAAACGCGCCAAGCAAGATTCATGAAAGAGAAACAAAACATTCCATAAATGGCTTTTGTCATGAGCGCTACTCCTGAGCATTACCAATGCTCTACACAATGCCTGAGGCATCGGATCGCACATCTTGCACAAAGTTTATTTCCAAAAATGCAGCCAATACCAAAGACTCAACAAACTCCCCCTTTGGCAAATTTTTAGCTAAAACAAATTATGACCATACAGATACATACTTAAACAGATACATCAACTACATTTCTTTTTCTCAACATAAACACACATGCATAAAGATCTGTAGAGGCTATCCTTTAACACCATGACCATACTACTCCTTCATGGGAAACAGTAGAAAAGAATAATTGTATCTTTTAAGGTTATCAGAGAGGCATGCAACAGCGGAACAAAAAAAAAATAACTACTTCGCCTAAAATGGTCAAGAAAATAAACTTGCATGGGATGTGGGATAGAACGCTTCAGCATTGTTACAATTCTACTCCCCCTGCACATAGGCATGGGATGTTGGAGCCTTGCGTCCAACATCTCCCCCTGCACCATACAAATCAAAACTCCTCCTCAACACACCTGCATATCAGATATACCAGCTACATACTTCAATCAGGCTAAACTATACTACACTACAGTCACATCATAACTAGAACCAGAGAATCTGTAGATAACACCAATAGCCAGAGCAGTGCAGATCATAATTAAACAAACCAAAATAATCAAATTTTTACTCCCCCTTTTTGCCACAAATTTGACAAAAAGTACAAGTGCAGAGAAGTTATGGCTACATAGCCTTAGTATAAACCATCAGAATTAATAAGAAACATGCCCATAACAGAGTATTCAAACAACAACACAAACAGGGCAACAAATCATTACATCAATCAAAAGGAACCACTGGAGTCAGACACTTCCAACTCCTCTGTGTCACCTCCTTCTTCATCAACATTGTTTCCAGCTGCATCACCAACAGCAGCATCAACATCTTCCCCAGCAATATCCACACCTGCATTCTCAGCAATCAACCCCTCTTCCTCAGCTTCCTCTTGCTTGAGAGCAAGGATAACCCTTTCAAGCTCTGTCTTCTGCTCATCCAGAGCCTTTACAGCAGCTTCCATTGTAATGATCATAGCTTTTCTGTTCATTGAGGGTGAGGCCACACTCTCAACATGGGTGGTTTTCTTTGGGGGCACAGTAATGTCAGCAGCATGCTTGCCCTCAAACAGCTTGTAAGAAAGAGACATGGGCGATTCCCTCTTGCAAGGAGTATCCTCAGGAACCAGAATATTGGGATGTTGGTCCAAAATTATATCACTGATGAGAGTAGGGAACCCAATAACCAGCTTGATAGCCCAAGATTTACCATGTTCAACAATTTGATCAAATATAAAGGCACCATAATCAACATTAGCACCAGTGCCAACAGCATACACAAATTTAGCTAGATTAGTAGCTATGGTAGAAGAGTGGGTAGTAGGAACCCAGTTTGCAGCACCTATCCTATTCAGAATAGCATACTTGACAGACAGCATGGCAGAGGGAACCTTACCTTTAAGAGGCCATACCTTAACTTGATTTGCAGTGATAGTCTTGCAAATCTGGTTATTAGTTGGTTCAAAACCAGGATAACCATACTCCCTTCTTCCTAAAGAAGCATTTATCACAGCAGGAGAGAATTAGACACACTTACCTCTTACAAACACCTGATGAAATTCTTGGCTGAGTCTGTTGCCACAGTCCTCACCTATGTTGACAATAAACTCCTTCACCAGCTTCTCATAACAACAGCCTAGCCCACTCACAGTCTTCATTAGCCCAGCTTGAAGAATCAAATCCATTACCTCCTTGCATTCAAGAGCTTCATCAGACAATTCCCTCTCTAGAGCCAGTCTCCTGTGGTAAACAAATTTCCACTGGTGGGGAAGTGGAAAGACACATTGTCCATAGGAACATCAGGTACATTCTGAGGAATTGATCGCCCTGCCTTCTTTTTCTGTGTAGACACAATGCCAGGAGCATTCACTTCGGCATCCTCAGCAGCAGCAGTAGTAGCAATCTTTCTTTTCTTAGGAGTCTTTTGTTTGGATGCGGTAGAGATTTGTGGAGCATTCTCTTCAGCATCAGAGTCTGAGTCACTTAAATTGATGGTTTTTCTTTTGGAACCCTGCTTCTTCTGCTTGGAGGGTATCTCTACCCTGCTTGATCTCCTCAGAGGACCATACATTTTCTTCTTCTTTGTGGATGTGGTAGCCTCAGCTGCTACCTTCTTTTTCTTTGGTGAAGTTGTTGCATCAGTTGCAACAGCCTTCTTCTTTTTCATTGTCTTAGGTTCTTCAACCACAACCTCATTCATTTTTTCTTTTCTTACTCTCAGCCTGTTACCAACACCAGACTTTCCTTTCTTCCTTCTAGAGTCACCTACAATTTTCATGATTGTTACATCATCCTCAGTGCTTTCATCTGCTTTATCACCTTCCTCTTCATCAGCAGTTACATAATCAACATTATCTTCAACTGACATAGCATTGTCAGTATTCTCATTCACAGGTCTATTTCTTTCTTGTTGCTCAGTGGAATCATCTATCACATGATCAGGCATATCATTGTCCTGTTGCACACCAAGATCATCATCTAGAGGTTGATCTTGTGCCAAAGATGCTGAGGCATCTGGCACAACCTTATCACCAGAGACAGAACCCACAAGGGATTTTAGGGCATCTTCAGCAATTTTGATGTTCTGAGTTTCTTCATCAACTCCTTCATCAACAGGGGTATCAGGAACATATTGTTCACTCATGGCAGTATTTTCCCCCTTTTTGGGACTTAGGGTTTCAGCAAATTTACCCATGTTTGCTTCGATCTGCTCATCAGGGCTCGGTGCTGTGACATCAGGAGCAACATTGGGATTCGCATTCCCAAGATCACTAAGGTACAGTTCCTGCATGTTGAAGTTCGATGAGTATCGAGTTTTAGATTTTTGGGTTTTGGGTTTTCTGGTGGTAGTGGACTTTGTTCTCTTAGCAGTTTTGGGTTTTGGTGAAGGTGAAGGGTTTGATGGAGTGGGATTCAAAATAGAACTGAATGAGGGGTGAATCATGGTGAGTGGAGTTGCGTTGGTGATCACATTAGATGGTTGGGGTAAGACGCTAGAAGGGTTTTCTGGGATGTTGGGAACGGTGGTGGTTGTGTGTGAAGGTGATGATTTTTGAGGTGAGGATTTGGCTGGAGAGGTTTGAGTGGATGGTTGAGACATTGTAGAGTTTTTGAGAGAATAGGATTCACGAAGATGGTGACAGAGAGATTTTGATATGGAGAGAGTGTTTGAGAAAGAAGTGGGAAAGTTGTAAGTATAAGAAATTATATTTGGGAAGAGAATATTTGGTAAAGATTTGAACTTAAAATAACCAACAATTGATGATGGCGTGCTGATATAACGGTTGTGGCCATGATTACCTTGATCAACGAGTTTAAATTGATTAGGAGAGATAAAAACAATTGCCACACGCCACTCCACAAATAACGGTAATTGCTATGCTTCTTCATGGAGGCAAATTCCCAACTTGCCCCTTAACTTCTCAAACTGCACAGCATCAAGTGCTTTGGTGAAAATATCAGCAATTTGTTCCTTTGTACCCACATGTTCCAGAATCACAATTTTGTTCTCAACCAAATCCCTTATATAATGATGACGAATATCAATATGCTTTGTCTTGCTATGTTGAACTGGGTTCTTTGAGATGTTTATGGCACTCATGTTGTCACAGTACAATGTTAGAGCATCTTGTTCGACATCGTACTCCTTCAGAATTTGTTTCATCCACACCAACTGAGAGCAACTACTACCAGCTGCCACGTATTCAGCCTCAGCTGTGGATAGGGCCACACAGTTCTGTTTTTTACTAAACCAAGATATCAGGTTATTGCCTAAGAAGAAACAACCTCCTGAAGTGCTTTTTCTATCATCTGCACTTCCAGCCCAATCAGCATCACAATATCCATATAAGGTAGAGTTTTCACAATGAGAATACATTATCCCATAATCACTGGTTCCATTCACATACTTCAAGATCCTCTTGACTTGAGTTAAGTGACTTACTTTAGGGTCTGCTTGGTATCTAGCACATACTCCCACAGCATAAGTGATGTCTGGTCTACTTGCAGTTAAGTACAACAAGCTCCCAATCATGCTCCTGTAGAGGCTTTGATCTACACTTATTCCCTTCTCATCCTTGGTGAGTTTCAAATGAGTAGGTGCTGGTGTTCTCTTGTGTGCAGCATTGTCCATCCCAAACTTCTTGATGATGTTTCTAGCACACTTGCTTTGCGATATAAAGATGGTGTCTTCCATTTGTTTGATTTGAAGACCAAGAAAGTAAGTCAATTCTCCAACAAGACTCATCTCAAACTCTGACTGCATTTGCTGAACAAAATGCTGGACCATTGTGTTCGACATTCCACCAAACACAATGTCATCAACATAGATTTGAGCTATTATGAATTTCCCTTTTTCCTCCTTTACAAACAGTGTCTTGTCTGATCCTCCTTTTCTGTATCCCTGCTCTTCCAAGAATTGAGTCAACCTTTCATACCATGCCCTAAGAGCCTGTTTTAGACCATACAAGGCTTTTTTTAATTTGTAGACATAGTTGGGATGTTCTGGATCCACAAACCCTTTTGGTTGCTCAACATACACCTCTTCCTGTAGGTATCCATTCAAGAATGCACTCTTCACGTCCATTTGGTATAGTTTGAACTTGAGTATGCAAGCCACTCCTAGAAGCAATCTGATGGATTCTAGTCTGGCCACAGGTGCAAAAGTTTCATCAAAGTCAAGTCCTTCAATTTGGGTATATCCTTGAGCCACAAGCCTTGCTTTATTTCTGGTAACTGTTCCATTCTCATCTGACTTGTTTTTATACACCCATTTGGTTCCAATAACATTCACATCTTCAGGTCTAGGTACCAAGTCCCATACTTCACTTCTTTCAAACTGATTTAGTTCTTCCTGCATAGCTTCTATCCAGGCTTCATCAGTCAAAGCTTCTTTCACATTCTTTGGTTCAAATAGGGACACAAAGCAAGAGTTTGCAACCACATCATTTGTTCTTCTTGTAGTTATTCCTTGTTCTGGATTCCCTATTACCAGCTCTAAGGGATGATTTTTCTGAACACGAACAGAAGGACCTTTACTTGTAGTTTGAGGTCTTGCACTTTCACCACCATCTTCTTCAACAGTTCCTTCATCAGACTTGTCCATAGATGCTGGTACGAATACCTCACCATCGAGTTCAGCATTCTCACTGACAGGAGTACCTTGATATATTCCTTCATTTTCTTTGTCAGAACTGTCCTTTACAACAACATTTACAGATTCCATCACAACTTGAGTCTTTGTGTTATAGACTCTATAAGCTCTGCTGTTTGTTGAGTACCCCAGGAAAAATCCTTTATCACTTTTAGGGTCAAGTTTCCTTCTAGGTTCTCTATCAGCTAGGATAAAACATTCACTTCCAAAGATGTGAAAGTGTTTGACTGTTGGTTTTCTGTCTTTCCACAGTTCATATAGAGTGGAGGTAGTTCCCTTTCTCAAGGTGACTCTGTTGTGAACATAGCAAGCAGTGTTCATGGCTTCAGCCCAAAAATGGTAAGGAATGTTTTTGGCATGAAGCATGACTCTAGCTGACTCTTGAATCGTTCTATTCTTCCTTTCTACTATGCCATTCTGTTGAGGAGTTATTGGAGAGGAATACTCATGTTTAATTCCTTCAGCAGCACAGAATTCATCAAACTTAGAGTTCTCAAACTCTCTTCCATGATCACTCCTTATTCTAACCACATTGCTACCTTTTTCTCTTTGAATCTGTATGCAAAGTTCTTTGAAGACTTCAAAGGCGTCTGATTTTTCTCTAATGAAATTCACCCACGTGTATCTCGAGTAATCATCCACCACAACAAGAACATACCTTTTTCCTCCCAAGCTTTCAACCTGCATGGGTCCCATGAGATCCATGTGCAGCAATTCTAGAACCTTGGAGGTTGTCTGATGCTCCAGCATTGGGTGTGACATCCTGACTTGCTTTCCAATCTGACATTCACCACACACTTTCCCTTCAACAATTTTGGGCTTTGGAATACCTCTAATTGCTTCAAGAGATATTACCTTTTTCATTCCTTTCAGATTGAGATGTCCCATCTTCTGGTGCCACAGTTGAACTTCATCTTCAGTGGTGACAAGACAAGTAGATGTGAGCGCTTCTTCTTGAGGCATCCATAGGTAGCAATTGTCTTTAGATCTAGTACCTCTTAGCACCAGTTGTCCTTTTTCATTGTTGACCAGACATTCAGATTTTGTGAAGTTAACCTTCATGCCTTGATCACACAACTGGCTAATGCTTATCAGATTTGCAGTAAGACCTTTGACTAAAAGTACATTCTCTAGGTTAGGTTGTCCATGATTGATCAGGTCCCCAATTCCTACAATTTCTCCTTTTGCACCATCTCCAAAGGTCACAAAGCTCGCCTTGTATGATCTAACATTCATGAGATATTTTTCTTCACCAGTCATATGTCTAGAGCATCCACTATCAAAATACCAGTCTTCCCTTGAAGAAGCCCTTAGGGATGTGTGAGCAATTAACCCTACATTTTCTTCCTTGGGTAATTCAGCACTCTCTTCTTTAGGTCTCCATTCCTTTTTGGCAGTGATCTTCTCATGTATCTCATCTTGTTTAGGTTCCTGATTGGGGTATCCATGTAGTTTGTAGCAGAATGGTCTAATGTGTCCTCTCTTTCCACAGTGATGACAAACCCACTTACGATATCTCCTTTGACTATTTGGCCTTTGGTGAACAACAGGTCTTGGTCTTTGATTGACAGAGGGTTTGGGATACAGAGCAAACTTGGGAACAGGAAAGGCTTTAGAATGTCGAGGCCGATGCTCCAGCATCACTTTTCCAGTGCAGGGATCAATCATGCTTTCTCCAGATGAAAACTTAGTTTCAGGGTCCTGTTGATACTGATTCAAACTAGAGTAGTTGTATCCAACAGACCTAAGCTTCCCACTTGGCACATTTTCTAGTATCTCTTCAAGAAGATCCGCTCCTGAATTCAGCTGACTTACTCTTTTCCTCAAGTCATCCATTTGAGCATTAACTTGAGTGACCTTTTCTTCAGCTTGAGTAGCCTTTTGAACCTGAGTATTAACTTCTGTTTGAAGTTTGTTGATGGTCTTCTTTTGCTTCTCAAGAATCCTGCACATCTCTTCATATCTTGTCAGCAGGTCTTTGTAGGTACTAGCTAGTTCTTCATAGGAAACATCTCCATCTTCATCAGAGTCCCAATCCTCAACCTCAACACATGTTCCAGTGAAGGCAGTCACATGTCTTGCTGACTCACCTTCTTCATCAGTATCTTCATCTGACCATGAGACAGTCAGCCCTTTCTTTTGTCTTTTCTGATAGGTACCACATTCTGACCTTATGTGCCCATATCCTTCACACTCATGACACTGAACTCCTTTGCCTTGATTATTCTTTTCATCAGGTTTGGATTTTTTCAGAATGTTTTGTTGCTTGTTGATGTCAAACCGAATGCCTTGCCCATTCTGTCTGTTCCTACGATCAACTATTTTCAGCACTTTGTTGAATTGTCTGCCCAGCATGGCAATAGCATCAGCTATGCTATCTTCCTCTCCATCTTCAATCTGATCATCTTCCTCCTCAGTGTTTGAACCAAAAGCAGTGCACTTGTTCTTCTTGTCTCCACGTTCATCCAGCACACTTTCAAAAGTCTGGAGAGATCCAACAAGTTCATCCATTTTCATAGTGGAAATATCATGTGCTTCCTCAATAGCCGTTACCTTCATGTCAAATCTTTTGGGAAGAGATCTAAGAAGTTTTCTTGATAGTTTTTCATCAGACATCTTTTCACCCAGAGCTTCAAAAGAGTTTCCAATGTCTAACAAACTCAAGTGAAAGTCCTGAATGTTCTCATCATCTTTCATTCTTAGGGCTTCAAATTTTGAGGTAAGATGTTGAATCTTTGACTGTTTCACTTTGGTGGTGCCCTCATAGCACTTTTGCAATACCTCTCATGCCTCTTTGGCTGACACACAGTTTTTTATAAGTTTGAAGACACTAGTGTCAACTCCATTGAACAGGGCATAAATAGCCTTATGATTATGATTGGCTACAACTTCCTCTTCTGTCGTCCATTCTACTTCAGGTTTCACTATCCCCGTTGAGGTACCTTCCTTGCTTGCATACGTGGGTTGTTCCCATCCGGTCAAAACAACCTTCCAAACCTTGCTATCAATGGATCTCAGAAAGGCCATCATCTTTGATTTCCAAGAGTCATAGTTTGCAGATCCAGTAAGCAAGGGTGGCCTGTTCATGTATCCTCCTTCTTTCTCCATAGTGCCAGACATTTCAGGTCCTGAATCTCACCCAAACAGGCAGGGTGCCTGCTCTGATGCCAATTGAAATTCCTGGCACGCTATGCACGATGCTCTACTCGATGCTCTAGCAATCTATCCGGCCTCGCACGTAACAGAATAAAACAAGCAAATGAACAATTAAAGAACACAGGATATTTGTTAACCCAGTTCGGCGCAAACAGCGACCTACGTCTGGGGGATACCAATCCAGGAAGGAATATCACTATAATAGTCCTAGTCCTAAGTCTCCAGCAAACTACCCGTTTACAACTTAAGACCTAGGCCCTACCAATGACTCTTCTACCTAGGAACTCCTAGATATGAGATCCCATCTCACTCCCTTACAACCTTACCTACAATAAGGATTTCAGTACACAAGACAAAAACAGTTTTGGAGACATACTCCTAAAACTACACACTCGTACCTAAAGGCTTAGAGTGTTACACACACCAAACGTCCTAACTCCGTGCTTCAAAGCTTAGGAGAAGGAACACACAATTACAACACTTAGAACACGTCCTAAGCTTGCATCAAGGTGACACAAGAAAGGCTCACAATCACAAAACACACGCAAAACCTAATTCTGAATACTAGCACAATAACGGCGTGAACAACTAACCAAATTAGGGTTTTACAACTCCTTTAAATACTTCAGAAAATAACACATGCATGGGCTTAATTTCTTTGACCCAAGCATTTAATCCTCATTAATAAAATGAGATTCTTTAGCAATATATTCTTCAAAGAGATTCTCTTCAGAAATATTCTTGAACTGAATCTGAAGCATTAACAACCTTCCTTACATAGAACCATATCAAACGCGCCAAGCAAGATTCATGAAAGAGAAACAAAACATTCCATAAATGGCTTTTGTCATGAGCGCTACTCCTGAGCATTACCAATGCTCTACACAATGCCTGAGGCATCGGATCGCACATCTTGCACAAAGTTTATTTCCAAAAATGCAGCCAATACCAAAGACTCAACAGTGTCCTTCTCCATTACATGTGGTACATCTATTGATTGGACCATCTCCATGAACCCTTCTAGACCATTTACCAGGTCTTGGTTCATCACCACCTCTTCTCCTAAGTTTCTTTGGTCTACCTGGGGCTCTCTTATACACTGGAGGAAGCATTTCTTCATACTCTATATCAGGCCACATGTCTTGGCCATTGATGGTACTGACATTGAAACTATAGCAAGTCTCATATGTCTTTCTTGAGTACCATTCAGAAACATAGCTTTCAGGATTTTCATCTATTTTACTCATTGCAGTGATAGCATGTCTACATGGTATTCCTACTAACTCCCAAAAATTGCATGAACATGTCCTCTTAGTCAAGTCAACAGAAAATCTCTTACCTCCACCTACTAACTCAACTTCAAATTCCAGATTATTACCCCATGTAGCAATCCAATTCCCAGCCCCTTCTACTTCTGCATTCAACCTTTTCCTAGGCATAGGCATAATATCATGTTGCCATTTACCTAATTTACTTCTAATAGTAGAAGTCCTATTCATCAGATATGTCCTAATCCACTCACACATTGTAAGTATAGGCTTATCTCTAGCTACTAGGATAGTTGCATTAAAAGCTTCAGATATGTTATTCATTAATACATCACACTTAGGATAAAAGGAAAAAGCATGCTTACACCATAATTTAGTAGGCACATTTGATAACCACTCCCAAGCCTTTAAGTCAGCCTTCTTCAGTTCATTCATTTTCATTTGCCAAGCCTGTATGTATGTAGCCTTTGCTGCACCCATCATTAAGTCCCTTATCAGAGTTCCACCTCCAAACTTCTTCTTGAAGTTAGCATACAAATGTCTCAAGCACAGTCTGTGCTCAACTCTAAGTGACATCTCATCAAAAACTTGCATTAATCCCTGCACATGTAAACACAATTAACCATACTAACAGAACAAAAAAAACATACATGCATAAACATAACTAATATCAATATCAAGGTTTGAAGAAAAATACCTTTTGCTGGTCTGAAATAAAGACCCATCTCTTTTCACTTCCAATATCTTCTAACAGCAATGTCAAAAACCACCTCCAGGAATCTTTGCATTCATTTTCAACCACCCCAAAAGCAAGAGGAAAATATTGATCATTTGCATCTCTCCCAACTGCAATTAACAAAATCCCTCCATGCTTTGTCTTCAAGTGACACCCATCTACTCCAATAAAAGGCCTACAGCTATTGAATCCTTTTTTAGTCCCCTCAAAACAAAAATAGAAGCTACTGAATCTTGGTTGGGGGGTTATCAAAGTCCTTTCCACATTTATCTTACAAGTGTTACCCTTAGAAGCCCTCCTAAGCTCTTCTGCATACCTCCATAACAAACTATATTGTTTTGTTGCATCACCCTCCACAATATCATTAGCTATCTGTCTAGCCTTCCATGCTCTGTGAAAGGAAATTCCAACAGAGTAAGAACTCCTCATATCTTGCATTATATCTGTGACCTTAATCTTATCTGTAACCTTCAACTTGTTAACTACACTCTTGGATACCCATTTGGAAGTTGCAGATCTATTATTTAAAGTTCTTGCACAGTAGTGGGTCCCATGCCATGTCTTTATTTTATAAGTATGCTTTTGACCCACTCTACTACAGTGGGCAATAAAACCACAGTCATTCACACATGCAATTCTACACCTAATTTTGTCGTTTTTCAAATACTTTGTCTCTCTTCCATTTAAAATAGACCACTCCTTTATTGCCATTTTAAATTCATGTAGTGACTTAAAGTCCATACCAAAGTTAAAAGCAGTGTCCTTATTCAAGTGGTCCATATTAAATGTTAAAGCTTTGGACCCACCTTGTTTGTCAGAATCATCAGGATCATCTGAATTTAACTCTTCACTCATGTAGTCCTTCTCCCACTCAGGGTCACAATTAGTAGATGACTTTTTCTTGGGTGTTTGAGTTTTTTTAGTTGGGGTTGGATTTTTGTTAGCTTTGTGCTTAACTCTATATGACTTACCTTCAACTATCACTCTATTTGTGCCATTCTTAGGTTCAGCATATGGAACTTCAAATCCATCTTCAAGTCCCAACCCCCTTTTATCTTCACTGTCATCAAATGTCACACCCTTAGCCTCATCTTCACTACTACTAAAATCATCATCATCTTCAGCAATGCCATCATCTTTTTCATTATCTGAGGCAACCACAACATTCTTTCCCTTCTCTGTATCTATAACCTGAGAACTATCACACCCTTGAGTGGTATTGATAAAGTTTGGAACATCTACTAAACCACTACTTTCACCCACATCATGCTCAACATATATGTTAGCAACACAGTTATTACTAACAGCATAGTCCTTAACTGCATATGCATCTTCATCTAACCTTACTAGCCTAAAATTGATATCTTCATCATGCATCCACCACAACCTATACCCCTTACTAACTTTCAAATCATCTTCAACTAAACTACACATCTCAGCAAAACCCCAGTCATCATCATCCTTAACTTTGAATATGGCTTTATCCCCCCCTTTGTAACATATAATCCAATCTCTAACAAAATTACCACCATGATGAAAAGCAACAGAGAATCTCATGACTGTACAAAAAACATAAAAAAATTATAAAAAACATTAAAAAATTATAAAAAACATTTTTTTTTGTGGTCCCAAAAAAAATTACTAATCTAATAAGGTCACATGGGTTTGGTCCCTACCAGGTAAAGAACAACATATAAATTCCTATCTTTTCATCGTAATTAGTAAACTATTGCAGTAAACAACAAAACACAACACAATAAAACATAAAATTGTTGCAAAACATTAACACGATAGAAGAAAGAATCGTTTTCAAACATACCTTTCATCCCATAATCGTTTTCTTATAGTAATCGTTTTCGTGTTCTTCGTTCAGTTCGCAATCGTTTTGTTGTTTCAATCGTCTTCTACAAATCCCAGAATCGTTTTGTTGTTTCAGAATCGCACTATTTCTTTCTCACTCGCAAGAACCCTAGAACGATAAAAACCTTCTTTGTTACTATTTCAGTTAATCAACTTATGAGAAGGGCAATTACGTCATTTCAGCAATGCCAATACTCAGTGAGGGTAATTTTGGGATTTCATGTAACATATGCGTGACTCAGCATCCACTTAAGCCCAGTCATCAGTGACAAATGGCAAAAATTTTGACACATAAGCAAAAAAGTCAGCCCATGGACCTTTTTTAAAGTTGACTGAAAGTGCAGACCCAGTTTGAAAGGTTTTTGAAATACAGGGACTGAAATTCAAACGACCCCTAAGTGCAGGGACTGTTTACATATTTAAGCCTTTTTGAATTGTTGGATTGCAAAACCATATTTTGAGTTATCTGATATAGGAACTCATATACCCTACCGTTGAAATTTCCTATTGTCACTAGAGTCAATTTGTCTAAGTTGATGGATAGAGATTAGATGGTTCACATCTCAACTGTCTGATCTTAATCAACCGTCAAAGTCGTTGATTGCCGTGATCGCATACACATTTTATTGGATACTAAACTATTTGTTGCATACACATCCTTTGAAACCTAAAACAATATGACTCCATAACTAGTTCATGCTATAGTTTTGCTCTCATATCAAGCCTTAGAAAAGTAGAACAAAGAGTCAAAATTGATGAAACATATAAAGGATGCCATAAAAATTTGAATAAGCAAACATCAACAAGATCTTCAAATTCACGAAAATTGTTTTTCCTACCCCAACATTTATCCTTTTACCCCAACATAATTTCAAATATTCCCATTTTACCCTTTATTACTTTTTCATATTTAATTATTTTTTATTTTGCCGTTTTATCATTTTTTTTAGGCACAAATACAAACCGGAACATTTTAAAAGTGTTTTGGTATCAATTTTGGGCATAAATACAAACCGGAACACTTTAGAAAGTGTTCCTGTATCAATAAAACATGTTTTCTAAACACAAATGCAAACCGGAACACTTTTAAAAGTGTTCCGGTATCTATTAAATATAGACAGAAATACAAACCGGAACACTTTGAAAAGAAAGTGTTCCGGTATCAATAAAAGCACAAATACAAACCGGAACACTTTTAAAAGTGTTCTGGTATCAATAAAGTATAGACAGAAATACAAACCGGAACACTTTGAAAAGTGTTACGGTATTAACAAAAGCACAAATACAAACCGGAACACTTTTAAAAGTGTTCTGGTATCAATAAAATATAGGAGAAAATACAAACCGGTACACTTTGAAAAGTGTTCCGGTTTGTATAAAATATATTTTGGGCACAAATATAAACCGGAACACTTTTAAAAGTGTTCCGGTATCAACAATTGGACACAAATACAAACCGGAACACATTTCAAAGTGTTCTGATATTAATAAAATATGTTTTCTAAACACAAATACTTACCAGAACATTTTTAAATGTGTTTCGGTATCAATAAAAAAAATACTTGAACACTTTTTACCAATTGTAACACTTTTAAAAAAACAATATTGTAAAAAATTATATAATAAACAAAGGATAAAATGGAAATATTATGAAAAATGTAGGGGTGAAGAGTTAATTGTTGGGGTGGAAAGAAAATTTTCCATAATTCATTCATAAATGCTTAATAACAATGAACCATAATCTATATTAATAATAATTCCTAATAATTGATTATTGTCAATCCATAATTGATTAATTAAAATAATTAATCTAACAAGTAGTAGTACTAGTTGTTGTATGATCTATACAACGTATGATCTACATACAATTTATGTTTGATGGAATTGTTGATAATGAAGAGTTGAAGGTGGAGGGTGATTGAGAGCTTGTGATGCTTAGCAACATGTGGTAGATTGGTCAATAAGCAGGGCCGACCCAGAGACAAGGTAAGCATACCCACAGCTTAGAACATCATTATTTTAGGGGCTCTATATTTCTTTTCAGGCCCATCATACAAAAAGTGATCAAGTATTTGTGTTGATATTTTATAATTGAGGCTCCGAAACTGTAAATGACAATTGATGTAGTAGCGTGCGTGTCTCTAAACGGTATTTTATTATTATTGCATTTTAAATAAAAGACCGTCCTTTTTTAAAAATTGCATTTTTCTAATAAAAATATATTAATTGCATTATTTTTTACAATATATTAATTTTTTTTATATCTTCCCATTAGGCTTATTTTAAGGAAAACACAAAAGTAATACTTCAAACTTTCATATATATTTTACTTTTCTTAATAAATGTGAATTATTTTTTTTGCTTATAATATAGGACATATGAATTATTAATTAGAGGGGAATACATAAGAGATGCCAAAATCAATACAACCGAGGCTCCAATCCAAGGTAACATATCAGACCTTTGTATCAATAACACTCAAAATACAAAGATTTTTTTTTATAGATAAATTAAGAGCATCTAGGCATCAAGAATTGAATAGACATTCCAATTGAGTTAGCACACACAATTACAAAGATAGCACACACAATTACAAAGCACACCCAACACACATCTTGAACGAATGTTCTCTAAATCTTCAACCTTTATGTATCCAGGACAATAGAACTCGAAACAATGGTTAAGAAAATAAAATAGAAAAAAAAAATAAAAAAAAATCTTTAACTATTATCTCAGGATGCTTTTTAGTGAATACACTATTTTTAGTGAATACACTCCAGGTCGCATCCTAGGATGTGAACCATATAAAAGTCAAATTTTTTTGTCCTCTTCACCCTTTTTAAAGTGTAAACTGAGTTCGCTCTCTAAATAGCGAGCTATGTTTTAGTTCACACTCTAAGTAGCGAGTGTCAATATTTTATACTCAAACTGAGCGCCGGCACCCCTAATGGATGAAAAAATCATGAAAAAAAGAGTTCGCTCTCTCGAATGCGAACTTAGTTCGCTCTATAGAATGCAAACTCTTTTTTTTCATAATTTTTTCATTCATGGGGGGTGCTGACGTTCAGTTTGAGTATAAAATATTGACACTCGCTACTTAGAGTGTGAAAAGTGCTCGCTTTCTAGATAGCAAGGGGTAATATGGTTATTTCAGGGGGTGAAAGAGGAACCTGGAAGGTGCGAAAAGTAAATGTCCATAACATAATACATTCAAGTCCAGAGTCAGATTATCGTTGGGCCTGGCAATTGTTTGAAATGAATATATTGAAATTTTCAAAATAAAAAAGGGAAGGGAAGGAAAGAAATGCTTACTAAACCAGCACAATGGAATTAACAAGAATTGTGGAGTATGGAAACTAGCTGTCGGTAGAATTAACCTCTGGGACACCTAGTAAAAGTACATTGGGACTATTGTATCTTTGACTAATGTGTGGGAACACTAATTAGTATGATCTATACTTTTTTTTTAAAATGTAGTATCTAATTTAAAAACATGCTAATTTTATGAGACTAATTTTACTGTCTACTTTCTATCCAGGTTTCATTTGAAGCCAAAGATTTTTTTATTTAATATGGACTAATCCACCATAATTGGTACTAGTGATAATCGAATCTAAACCTTTGAAAAAAGCACATTTCAAGATCTCAAGACAAAAACACTTCTAGTGTAAATAATATTATTCATTGTTGATAAATAAATAAATAAATTAATAGTTGGTATCCAGCTCAAAAAAAGATCAGAGGTCCATATATATTTAAAAAAAAATTACAAATGTGGTTAATACTTGATATTATATTCACAAATTGCCTCAAAAAATATTATTAAGACAGTAACATACTACAGCTTATCTTTGAAGAGAAATTTAGCATAAAAAACTACTTTACAAATGCAATTAAAATTAAAATAGAAAGAATATTGAAATTATAATATACACAATACGTACCCATGAAGGACCGATACAACGGAGGGTGGAATAAAAAAAAAATTAAATCACATTTACAACTATACATTTGTATGGATTCTATCAATCCATACAAACAAGGTTGAATCAGATTTAATTCAGATTGGACCAATAAACAAAATCAATCTGATTATGAACTCAGTTTCAATTGTAATTTGTTTTATTTTATTAAGAAAAATGTTAAATGGTGCTTCTGGGGCACTAGTTAAGGAAACCATATACAGTAAAAGTATATTGAAATTTGTGTAGTCAAAGTTATAAAGTATGAAAAGTGTTATTTTCAATACAAAATTTACCTTTTTTGTATCCTTAACTAGTGTTCCGAGGCACTAGTTAGTATGACCCTTTTATTTAAATTAAAAACTTCTTTAAAAACTTTTATTAAATTTTCTATTTATTCATCAAATTATATCCATTAACTTAGTAAAATAAGAAAATCTAATATATAGAATGAGGCGCACATGGGATGCAAATGCAATACTAATACTCCAAGCTAGCAACAGCAACAACACTTCACAAGCCAACCATTAATTTGGATGTTCATATGTTCACACATTTATTTTAAAAAAAAATTAGTATGACTTGAGAGGTTATAGACCTTTTATTTTAGATGAGTTCCAAAGCAGAGGGGGCATTTAGCTGCACATTGCAGCACTGACAAATCCACATGCACACTGCTAATGCTTCCATTCACATAAAAAAAATGTTTTGAAAAAGTCCGATAAAATTCCACTTATTTAGAGTATTTAAGAGTGAAATTTTAATTAAATTATATACAGTGTATGTATAAAATAATTTAATTAATGTTTGTTTTTTTATTAAAATGAGACTTACTATAAAACAAAAAAGAGTACACATATTTATATATTAGTATTATTTACTGTATTATTTCTCAGCTGATGTACATGCTTGCTCTTAGACAAAAAAGGTAAGACCCAACATAAAAGAAATCTTAGACAAGTAGAAATTCATTTTGTGAGCTGATGATATTATTGTTTATTTCCTTTAAAATGTTCCCTGCCGTACAAAGTACACCAGAGCCTTTCTTTCCATAACAAGATATTGGATAATATAAAGTACTACTATTATATAGTCACAAATATTAAGACATTTTTTTATATAAACATAAGTAATGACTCAAATAAATTAAATAAAGATAAAGATAGCTCATTTATAATGATATCTCTTCATTTAGGTTGAAAAATGAGTCATTGCATAAATATGATAAAAATGAAAACAAAAACGATACAAAATAGAAATACCGGACCAAAACACAAGTGAGAGCTAAATAAAATACAATTATCTCATTAAAAATCCTACATGTATATCTCATAGGAAAATACCAATTCAGTGGAAAAAATGTACAATGTGCTCAAAAGCTTAGCAAAATATCTATATTCAAGGAGACAAAATTTGTTTTCGAAAAAACATTAAATATACAAAGAGGTATAGTATCCCACCTTGGAAGTTCGGAATATCTAAACAAATACCCTCTCCGTCCCAATTTAATTGATACAGTTGACTGTTTCACGCACGCTAATGCATAACTTTAATGATTAATATTTTTAATTGCACAATAATAAAAAATATAAACATTTGATATTTTAAAAATATTCACTGAGACGAATCAAACAACATCTTATATGCTAATATTTATTTTTGTTTATTAGTAGAAAAATAAGATCAAAGTAACATGTGTGAGTATTAGCTAGACCATCAATGTACAAATATCATATCCCTATAATGTGAGAAATAATAAAAGTTATCATTTTGGTAAGATCAACACAATTTCGCGGAAAGACCTCTGGTGGATTAAATGTTTTTTTTCTCTCCAATCGTAAACCATTGTCCAATGTTGTAGCCGCAGTGGTATGATGGTGTGACAAGATCGGACCACCGCACTTTCTACCCTGTTGGGGTTGCTTTTGAACTCGCGAGGGTCGTTGGAGGCCCCTTGGTTGTTCTTTGGTAAAAGTGGTTTCCGCCACACTTGTCTTTGCTCCGTCTCTACATTGTTTCATTTGGTTTCAATATGGTTCTATAATTCGGTTCTGATGGCACTTCTTTGTGATTAGTTCTTCATTATCTTCGGCACCTTGGATTATTTGGCCATATATGGTCGTGATTGCTAGTTACTTGTTAGTTAATTTGTCATCCTGTTGGGGGCCGAGTTCCATTATCAAATTCTTACATCCGGGTTGATTTAGTTAGCATGCTTGTTCTATGATATTCAGAGTTCTTCATATTTATAAGTTATCCGCTATAAGTTCATCCACTATAAGCTATCTTATTAAATATCCGCTATTTTTTACCAAACATAGTCTTAATAAATCATAACAAACAAAAAAAAATTAAAAGAGAGAGAGAGGGGAGAAGAAAAGTGAATACTCACTTTGTCTTAAAATATAAGAGAAAATTGGTCAAACAAAGTTGATGTATTTAGTCCAAAATTTAACTAAATAGATAAACTTTTTTTTACCAATTTTTCCTTATATTTTGGGACGAAAGGAGTAAATGGTTAAGATAGCTACCACATAACTACTACCTCCATTCCAAAATATAAGACTTATTTGACCACTACACGTACACCAATGTATAATTTTGATCACCAATATTTTTATATCTATATATTATTTAAAAGGAAAATGTTAAACAGTGCCCCCGGGGCACTAGTTAAGCATATAAATATAGACATTCTATCTCGGAATTTGTGCATTTAATGCATCGAGAACGTAAAAAGTTACTTTATCAATATTAATTTTATCTTTTATTTCTAGTTTTGGTATGCTTAACAAGTGTCCCGGGAACATTGTTTAGCATGACCCTATTTAAAAAATACAGTAAAAATAAGATAAATGTAATACATTTGGTCAAACTAATTCTTTTCTCTCCACTAATGTCATACTCCTACATTAATGAGTTTAGTTACATAGGAACTATGAAGCACCGACACGGACATCGGACACGACACGGACACTGACACGGCGACATCGATAATAATTTGAAAAAACGATATAATTTAGTGTAATCATAAATGTCGTGTCGGTGTTAGACACTGACACGGACACACGTCGAACACGAATACATCTAATCTGAAAAGTGTCCGTATTTCATAGCATAAGAATTAGTTGTACTATAATCGCCTAAGAATTACTAACACCATCCTTAAAACAAAAGCTGACTTAGAAGGTCAAAATAAAATTAAAATAATCAACAAAATTTAAACCATTCCAAATTCCCAAACCAATGTGATATCTATCGATCTCTTTCTTTATTCACTTACAAAGCAAAACAATCCTTTTCATTCATTACACTCTCTCTCATATAAAAATAAAATAAAAAACTTCACCACCGCCCTATTCCACCATTAACATTGAAACCACTTTCATTTCCATCACACACTACACAACAATAACACTGAACGAGGTAACCCTAGCAGTCACTCTCCATCTTTTCTTTTTTTTCTTTCAAATCAAATGGATTCACCTCTTCAAGAAACCAAACCCACCGTCAACACCGTTGTTACTACCACTCTGAGTGAAACATCTAACAACAGCACTGATGAATCATCAGTGCTGTTGTTAGATACTAATAACAACAACACCAGTACCAGCACCGCCAACACCAACAATAATAACGATAAACAGAACCGTAAATGCAAAGGTAAAGGTGGACCTGATAATAACAAATTTCGATATCGTGGTGTTCGACAACGTAGTTGGGGTAAATGGGTTGCTGAAATTCGTGAACCACGTAAACGTACTCGTAAATGGCTTGGTACTTTTTCAACTGCTGAAGATGCTGCTAAAGCTTATGATCGTGCTGCTATTATTCTTTATGGTTCTAGAGCTCAACTTAATCTTCAACCTTCTTCTTCAATTTCCAATAATTCTTCTTCTTCTTCTTCTACCTCTTCTCGTTTAAATCCTTCAAATTCCAATAATACCCTTCGTCCTTTACTTCCTCGTCCTTCTGGTTTCTCTTTCACTTACCCTTTTTCTTTTTACAATCATTTTCATCATCAAGAATTGGTGCAACTGCAACAGCAACAACAACTTCAATATCAATATAATCAACAACAGCTACATAATCAAGATTTTGAACATGCAAGTGGTGATTCTGTTAGATCAGTTACCTCGTACCAGAATAATCATGTTCATGGTACTAAATATGCCGATGAAGATGAATTGCATGCACAACATGTTTTGAATATTCAACAACAGAACCAGGTGAATAATATTCAGAATTTTATGGTTGAGGGTTCTTTGGTGGGGTTATCAAGTTTTGAGGGTTCTTCTCAAAATAATAATAATAATATGGATGGAACAGTGGTGGATCCAGATCCAGATTCTATGTGGCCATCTTTGGAGAATGTGGAAGATTATACAACAACTAGTTTATGGGATTATAATGATCCTTTCTTCTTTGATTTTTGAGGAATTATTTTATTTGTATTATTTATTATTGCAGTTTTCTTTTTTTTATTTGATTTTAAATATATATTTTTTTTTTTGGGAATTGTTTTGATTGGGATGGATTTAGTATACTCAAGGAAGATGATTTTATTTAATAAAATTATAGTATTATAGATTGATGTTATTGGTATATATTAATAAGAAAATTGTGGTAGCTAGTAATTATATTCATCTGAAGAAAAAGAAACCCTAGTGACTCAATGATGCTTTCTCTTGCAAGGATGAATTAACGAGGTATGTACAGTACTATAGCCTTCCAATTTCTGATTTTGTGGTGAGTTATTTTATTTTTTCTGTTGATCAAAATTGATTGTTCAATGCATGTAATTGGATTGATTGATTATTACAGTTGTATTGATTTTTTTTTATTATGGTTTGCTAATATGAGAAATACAATATTTTAACTTTTTAAAAGTTGCGTGTACAATTTTTAACACAAATTCTAGTATATTTTATATTGAATTTCTTATTGTATTTGTCATTCTTTAAGATGTTTTCTTAGGGACAACTTTGTTTTTATTTACATGACATCCTTTTTCAAATTTTTGTCCTTTTTATATCTTTAATTTTCAAATGCATTTTTTATTATTTTATTTGTATATTCCTAGTTACTTTTACTCTTTTCTACACTTTAGTAAAAAATTAAATAAATTATCTCTTTTAAAAAATAATATTCCTCCGATTTTATATATAACCAAATTTTAACTTTATAAATTTATTTAAAAAGGAATGTACTCCATTTAAAAAGTTAAAATTTACATATAGATAGAAATTACCTGCCCAATTTAGTCAATGGAGTTCTACATTTAAAAACAGAGTGAGTAGTCTTTAATAACCATTAAATGATCAATTTAGTCAATGGAGTATTCTAAATTCTTGGAATTTCAACTTTGACTGTTCGGAAATAACAAATGAAAAATTAGGAGATACAGTAGCGTGTTTATTTCTCACCAAATTAAAAGCTGTGTAATTCCAATAACACTCTTTAAGTATTTCATTTTAAAAAAAAATTATTCAAAAAGTTAAACATTACGATTTTCAATGTATTGATTTTACACGTTTTTTTAAAAAAAATAAAAAAGAGGGGTACTTTTTACATTTACCTTAAGAATAAGCAAAACACTCTTTCAAAATTTAGTAGGGTAAAACAAATTAAATCCTCAATTCTCAAACACCTACATAATGTAGCAGTAGGGTAAAAATCAATGAAATAGAAGAGAGTATTTTGAAAAGGAAAAGAGTATTGAGAAAGGAAAGAGTAATGAGAAGTTGTAGAGAAGAGGGAGAATTGAATGAATGAGAATAAGGAAATGAACACCGGCCGCATAGATCACTTATTTGATTTTTTTTTTCTCAGCTTCTTATTTTCGGCGGTTATGAGGAAATGAACACCTGTTTGTGTTCGTGTGAGAGAGCGTCAATGTGTTTTGTTACGTTCTAAATAGCTGTGCATTTTTTTTAACAAAAAAAAAATCTAAAGTGTGATACATTTTAAAAGGTGTTACTAATTCATTGTTTACTTAAGGTCATTAGTAACATTTTTAAAAAATGTAACCAGTGGCGGAGCTAATCATAATATTGAGGGGGGCCGTGACAAAGTTTAAATTTTTATAAAGGTAGTGTGTGTATATATATTTGTTTATTGGAAAATGCTAACTAGTGTCTCTGGGGCACTAGTTAAGGAACCAAATATGGTAAATTAATTTTGGAACTTGTGTAATTGACATTTTAAAAAGATAAAGAACATTATTTTCAATATAAAATTTGCTTATTTTAGTATTCTTAACTAGTGTCCCGGGGGCACTAGTTAGCATGACCCTTGTTTATTTTGACCACTCCTTTACCAAAAAAGAAAACAAAATTGAACTCTTGGAGTTTAGCCATGTAGTGGCAGACTGGCGCAGTATGTATATAGTAAAAAAATTCAAGTAAAATGTAAAAAAGCTACCCACAAGACTCGTACACTAGAATTTTTGGTTGCGGGAGCGCCCCATCAACCACTAAGCTATACGCTTATTTTATACAATTCAAACGCTTATAGTTATACATATACTATTGTAGCTAACAAAAATATGTATATACCTATTAAAAATGAAAAATGTTGGGGCGGGCCGCGGCCCTGCCGAGGCCATATATAGTTGGCTCCGCCCCTGAATGTAACCGGTTAATGTTACTAAAAGTCTGAAGTGTTGTAGTGTTGCAGAATTCAAATACAATTATAATTGAGCTATTCTATATTATAAATGTCGATGTTGATAATATGCTTGTGTAATTTAGGATATCACAAATAATTTGTCAAGCCTGGTACATAAAAAATAATCCATAATTACAATAGATATGACTTAAACACAATACACTTTGTGCAAAGTAGAGGGATATCAAATCTCAAGATGTGTCCTAGTATATCAAATATTACTAGAGCGGATTCTCTTCTTTGAGATTATTCTGCAATAGCATCTCAACCATCAGGGGCGGTGCCACATACACCTCATGGGTGCAGATGAACCCCCTCACATTTTAAATTTATGCCCAGTTTTTATTTTATTTTTGAGCAGCAACAATTTTATTAACCACACCATTCAAACACAAGAAGTATTTGATGGGGAAGGAGAAAACACACTTTGAAAGTGTGAAAAATACAAACAGGTCCAAAAAAGACCATTACAAGAATAATAAAATACACCAACAGCACACCAGCAAAGAACAAATTCTAAGCAATATAACCCCAAAAAACCAGCACACAAGCAACGAAGGAAGAAGAACCAGAGACGGGAGGGGGGAACAGAAAGCCTAAACGCTGCACAACACCAATTTTCTGAATTATTATATGGTTTTTATGAATTGCACCACCTGAAAAATATACGTGTCAGATTAGAATTGAGTTAAAATATTTTTACAAAATGCCATAGGTAGGAGTTGAATCCATGCCATCTAACAAAACTTATAAACACCACACCATTAGGCTAAAGATATGAATGTGATATTAATGGTTAAAAAACATATATATTTGATAAACTATGGAAAAAATTTGCATGTCATTCATGTATGCATTCCTAACTCATGATAAATATTATATATTGAGATGTAATTTCTTGTACTAAGTTTATCTATTTTTTTTGTGGTCACAAATTTTATCTCATTGTAACTAATCAAATTATTTTATATAATCTCAATTTCCTAATTCGGATATATATTTCGTGTGTTACAAAAAATATTAATGAAGTAAAAAAAATTGTATTCGTAAACGTAATATTATAATATGGTCAAAAATTTGAATGTAAATTTCTCATTTATTCACCTCAATGGGGATTTTTTTTGCCACTAAACAATTTACAAATAAAAAAATTGACCGTAAAGTCTTCACTCCCTAGTCCAGGGTCCTGGACCCGCCACTGTCAACCATCTTTCATTTTTACGGTATATTGTTCAAAGGGTGAGAGATATTACTATATCTACCGAGTTGATTCTCTCCTATGAGTTTTTTTTTTTTAGTGGCATCTTAGTCGTCATTTTCATATGGAAAATGCTAAATATTGATATCAGGATAATGGTTAAGTATATTAAAATAGAAAATTTGTCTTGAAATGTGTGCATTAAACATTTTAAAAATGTAAAAATTTACTTTCCCAATATTAAATATCTCTTTTATTTCCTTTTTTTGTTTGTTTAACAAGTGTCACATGGACACTGTTTAGCATGACCCTTTTCATATTACCAAAAAATATTCAATGAATGAGATATACATTAAAATATTCACGGAAGAAAATCCGGTCTTTCCAAATATCACCGCACTTTTTATCATCTCAATTACATTTACGACAAAAAAAAAATAATCATAAGAAAAATGTTAAACGGTGTCCCGAGACACTATTTAAGAAAGCAAATATAGTAATATAACATTGAAATTTGTGCGATCAACTTTTCAAAAGAGTAAAAAGTGTTATTTTTAATTTAAAACTTTCTTATTTTGGCATCTTTAACCAGTGTCCCGGAAGTACTGGTTAATAGAGATGTCAAAATTATCCATTAATCCGTTATCCATTCAATTGATTCATTAAATTATTCATTCAATCCATCTACTAGCAACAAAATTAGTTAACGGATTGGATTGAATCCATCCATTTAATTAAATGGATGGATCCAATTCATCCACATAATTTTAATATCCAACGGATTATTGTTTACAATTTTTTTAAAATCTAATGGACTATTGTTTATTATTTGTTTAAATTCTATGGATAGTCACTTTTGTTATTAAAAAAAACAATTCTTACAATATTTGAATAAGATCGGACTCTCCATTTCCTTATTATAAGATGTTTTTTTATTCGTCTCGAAGATTTTTTCAAAATATCATTTTTTTTAATAATTTTATTATCATACAATTAAAGATATTATTCGTTAAAGTTATGTATTTGAATTATATCAGAATCTCCATTTCTTTATTATAAGATGTTTTTGAATTCGTCTCGAAAAATATTTTTAAATTATTATTTTTTTATAATTTTTATTATCATAGAATTAAATATATAAATCATCAAAGTTATGTATTAGAATTAGATCAAAATCTCCATTTTCTTACTATAAGATGTTTTTGGATTCATATCTGATAATATTTTTAAAATACCATATTTTTATAATTTTTATTATCATACAATTAAAAATATTAATCGTTAAAGTTATGTATTTGAATTAGATCAAAATCTCTATTTCTTTATTATAAGATGTTGTTGGATTTGTCTCGAAGTGTATTTTCAAGATATCATTTTTTTTATAATTTTTATTATCATACAATTAAATATATTAATCGTCAAAGTTATTTATTTGAATTATATTATAATCTTCATTTCCTTATTATAAGATATTTTTGGATTCATATCGGAGAGTATTTTAAAACATAATTTTTTTTATAATTTTTATTATCATACAATTAAAGATATTACTCGTCAAAGATATTATCAAACAATTGAATTATCTCAAAATCTTCATTTCTTTATTATAAAATATTTTTGGATTCGTCTCGAAAAGTATTTTCAAAATATCACTTTATAAATAAAATGGTGAAAAAGTATTTTCAAGATATTTTTAAAATTGTTTCCTTTTACAAAATGGTGAGTTTTTTTATAAATAAAATCACTTTATAACTTATAAATAACTCCACTACTTTATTTATTAAAAAAACTACATTTTATTATTTCTCTGAAAATGAAGAATTAATTTCTAAAATTAAGTTGCAATTTTTATTAAAAATACTATCAATTTTTTATGATATTAGCTTGAAGGTGTATTTTTTTATTATTGATTTAAAAGCGATTATTTTTTAAAAATTATTGGTTTATTTTTAATGATATACTCCACTTAATTTTTTATTTACAGGTTCAATTTCAACATTGTGGAATGATATTTTCTTTATTTTAGTTATACGGATAAATAACTATTTTTAATGTTGTTGATACTATTTTCAATTTAAATACATGATATTTTTTTATTTATTAGGGGTCCATTTTTATTTTTGTCCCGGACCTCCAAAATCTCGGGACTCATAAATACAAATGCAAAGTAGTGAAGTACTCCATCTGGTCTCATATATAAGCAACATTTTACTTTTTAGATTCATTCAATAACTGATGAATATAGTCAGTATTATAGACTAGATACATATGTTCTTGAATATGGATGTGCAAATTATTTGGATAATACTAACAGAAGTAGTATCCAATGTGTATTGGTTTCTAAAGCCCAATCCAAAGTTGAAAAAAAAAACAATAACCAATTTGTAATTATAAAAAAAAATTAACTAATTTGTAATTATTTAGAAATCCATTGGTGAACCAGATTCAATTCTTCTTGGTACTCAACTCTCACAATGAAGCAATTTCTTCTTGCTATCCATTTAAGTAATTCTTCTTGGCATTCAACTTCTCAACTCTCACAATGAAGCAATTTCTTCTTGCTATCCATTTACGTATTTTTGTTGTTGTTGTTGTTGTTGTTGTTGTTGTTGTTTTTGTTAGTTTGGGCACTTACAAGCTTTAAAGAAGCAATCTATGAAGACCCAAATCTAGCTTTATCAAATTGGAATATGTTGGAAGCAGATCTAGTCTCAATGCAGTTTAAAAAATCCTTCAAATCCTTCAGGTCTCAATGACAGTGGAAACTTAACAAGGATTTGAAGGAGTGTAGAAAAACTTAACTCGATGCAGTTTGTCTAGAAAAATTTGCTTCTTAAAAAAATTTAGCTTTATCAAATTGGAATATTTTGGAATCAGATCTTTGTAACTGGTTTGGTGTCACATGCACTTTGGCTAGAGATGATGTTATCCAGCTAAATATTTCAGGTTCATCAATGAAGGGCTTTCTTTGTTTTTTAGTGCTAATTTAAGTAAATAATCAATTTTAGAACTAATTTAAATAAATAACCAGTTTTAGAACTAATTTAAATAAATAACCAATTTTTATTATAAACCGGTTTTGAACCAGTTCTGAACTGAACCGAACCAATTTTATAAAATAAACTGGTTTTAGATGAAAGTGGTTTTGGTTCAGTTCATGAACCACAAATTTGATTCAGTTTGGTTTGGTTCATAACCATGCACACCTCTATTCTTAAATGAATTTAAAAAGTAAAATGTTATTTATATAAAAAACTAGAGGGAGTACTGCTTCGGTCGGACAGTATCCAAGAAGAGGATGGTTTAAGCCATTAATTCTCTGTTTCATAGGATAAACTTGTTTATTTGGTCAAGCAAATCAACTTTTGAAATTTGGTGTTCATATACTTTGTGTTTGGAGTATGTCTATGTCAATAGCTTTTCCTTATTAGTACGGGTTAATGTAACATTAATTAATCTAGTTTTGCCAAACCCAAAATAGCGTGTGGGACATAATAGACGAATGTTGGACGTAACATCAAATCTATTGGTATTTAAAATCCACTAGAATGGATTTAAATCTCCGACATTAATATTATGGATAAGCCATAAAATCTTTTTGACCAAATCCTAATGGACCGAAAATCACGTACGGTAAGAACAAAAAAAATGTACTATTTTAGTTTTAAGTCATATAGTTAAAATCTCATATTAGGTTGTGTGCGAACTTATACAAATAAATAAGTTTTTATTTTAATTTATAAGTTGTCATTATTAAAATTGTATTTTTATAAGTTTTTTTTATAAATTACTATTTTGACAGACTTATGAATAATATATAAAAGTATATTTATTTGCATACATTATTTTGTATAAGTTCAAAAATAAATTAATTTAAACGAATCTTTTATAGTGTTCAATTTTTTTTTCAATTTGTGCATAAATAAAATAATAAATAATATCTAAAATTCATATACACAATTCTGAGGTTTGATGTTTAAAATTGAGTAAAAATTTTACTCTAATTATAATAATATTATCGAATAAATTAATTTTTACAAACTTATAGTGAGGGTTGACAGGTTGTTTATCATGGAGGTGTAAGATTTATTATTGTACAGGGCCTGAGGCCCAAATTTCTCCAAAGATATTAAAAAAAATGTTTAAGGATTCAAGTTTTGATAAAATTTAAAAGGGTTATATTTTTATTCTTTATAAAATTTTGTTCTTTTAAGTTTAGATTCTATTAATTTTTTTAATGGTAATTTTATTTCTTCATAATATTTTTGTTAGCAAGAATATTTCCTATTTTAATTTTTTTATAAAAAATGGATATTTTATTGTTCCTCAAAATAGTCTCTAAAATATAAATAGAGACTAAAAGTAAATTTAATTTTTCGTATTTTTGTAAAGACTAAAAACATATCTAATCTAATTTAAAATTTAAAATTTTAAACTTAATTATATCAATAAAATTTAAATTTTGAAAGCTCCAAAATATTTAATTTGGACCTAAATTTCTGTATATATGAATTTTTAAGAATCTAAATTCCTACATCTCTACCAATTCTGACGTCTATAATTTTTAAGGACCAAATTTCTTCGTATACCAATTTTTAATATTAGAACATAACGTGCAGCGTTAAACTTAATTAGGTTGCTAGTAGTAATTGATAAAATTTTCTACTAATTATTTATGATTAGGTGAATATACAAAACAAGTTGGGAACGGTAAGAAATTACATTGTCCAATTTAACTGCGTAACGTGAAAAGACAGTAAAAGTTGAAGATGCTAATCTTATCTAGAAAATATGAATATGAACGTAATTTTGGATGAATTAAGTTGAAGAATTTGTTTGACTGCATGTAACTTATTTTATTATTAACAGTTAGAGTGTGATAGTTATTCATTGGTTTTGTGTGAGTATTAACGTGTTTAAACTTTAATTAACAATAGAATAATGGATTAGGGACTTATTCTCCAACATTCCGGCCGGCTGCAAATTGAAATGCAATTTTTTATTTAATAATTAACATCAAGAAGTTTTGTAAAATTATAATCAAATTAAGAGCAAGTAATAATCCCACAGCAAAAGTGCTATGTCTATCTGCTTTAATTTATATATTAATTAAGTTTATCTTGCTTGTATCAACAACAATAAAACTATTTTATCCAAAAAAGACTATTAAGTTTATCTTGGAGAAAATTTAATATTCTTAGTTTTTCAAGGAAGAAAGTTCACTCTATTTGATGTTTGTTATACTAATTTCTTTTTAATAAAAGGTCACGAAAATATAAATATGATGTGCTCATTGTTGTTAATTAACACAATTAATTTCTATCAGAAAATCTATAAGACATATAAAATAGATATTTTCTCACCCAACGGTTTAAAAACTTTACTGCATTGTACTTTATTTATTTTTTGTGCAGCATCAAACTAGTAATTAATGACTAGAAAAAATTAGTGATTGAACTAATAATTAATAAACCATCCATTTAGTCTCTAAATATCACTCACATTTTAACTACATATATTATGCTACGTTATTTATTTTTTTGTCAAATAGTTTAGTAGTTAGAATTTTATTTTTAATGGTGAATAAATATAAGTATATTCGAACATAATCCCTACATATTATATCTAACAATTGAGTTATATATATACTTACATGAACTTTTGTTACATCATTGTACTTCTGCTACATTATTCTACTACATCCCATTTTAATCATATAACATAAAGAAATTTTAATTTCTATTAAATGTTAATATAAAATTACTTTATATTGAGACACTATATCCATATATTAAACTCATAAAATAAAAATACACAACAAAACATTTTCCTCACAGTTGGTTTTTGAATTTTACCATTTAAAAAACAAAGGACCATTTTTGGAGAAAAAAAATCTTATCATTATCAATAATACATCGGCAAATTCAATTAATATCTGTATAAAAAATATAACTCAACTGATAATGTTAATAGTTGAATATTATTAGAATCTTTTTTCTCGCATGGTTCAAATCCAAATTTCTCACAATTGTATGTGTATATTTCAATTCATTTAAGCTATTGATTTGGTGGTTTACAGGAACTTCATCCGCTCTACAATTGATTTTTAGATTTATTAACAAAGTAATATATTTAGTCGACTAAGCATCTTACTTTTTAATAAATTTAAAAATTAAATTTTGCTTTATATGAAACCAAAGAGAGTAGATTAATTATTTAATTAATTTAAAGTGTTTTTTATAAAAAGAATATAAAAATATAAAAATTACAAAATATCAGATGTCATGACCTGAATTTAAATCTTAATATCTCTATTTTGTCTATATATAAATTTTCAATAACTTGTCATTTCACTTATTTGTCAAAAAAAATGCGAAAAAGTAAAATATTCTGAAATCAAAATAACTATACACCTAATCTATCATCAAAAGTGACACTATAAATAATGCTATATGTTCACTTTTTCCAAAGTACACTCATAGCAGCAGCAGCACTCAAAAAAACCAGACCCCACTCCACTTACTACCTTCCAACCGCACTCCTCATTTCTCCGCCGTAACAACCGCCGCAACTTCTCCAAAACCACCGCATCCATCCCTCATGTCGAACCACAACAGCTTCAAAACATTCGACTGGACCTTCGACACACAACCCGAAAACGAACCACTCCAAATCAAAGGCGGAAAACTCCTCTTCTTCATCGCCATCTTCACCATCATCATCCTTTTCACTTTAATCTTCCTCTGTGCTCGCTGGATCTTCCGTAACCGAGGTCTCCTCAATCCTCCTCACGCGCCGTCACACACAACCGCATTTCCTTCTCCATCACAAGGACTCGACGCAGACGCTATCAAGAAGCTTCCGATTATTCTACATCAAACAGATTATTCCAATCGTGGTTTGGAGGAAACGGAATGTTGTATCTGTTTAAGCGCGTTTAAAGATGGTGATAAGCTGAAAGTGTTACCGAGTTGTGATCATTGTTTTCATTGTGAATGTGTTGATGTTTGGCTTATGAATCATTCTAGTTGTCCTTTGTGTAGAGCTTCTCTTAAAATCGATTATGAGTTTCCACAGATTTTGATTCAAGAACCACCTATTAGATATAATAATAATAATGTTCCACTTTAATCTTTTTTTAGCTTTTATTTTTTGTAATTTTAATTTAGTGTAATTTTAATAATAGACTCACTCTGACCAAGGACACTAAAAATCAGAAGGAGAGACATGGTATGTACATATGTTAATATAATTTTTTATTTTAAAAATATTGATCATACAAATTTTTAAATAATTTTTTTATATTTTGTTTTTTTTAACTAGTGCTTCAAAAGCACTAACTAATATTTTTCACATTTTAGAGGCAAAATCAAGCAAATGGATAAAAGAAAAAGAACACATGTCATCTTAATATGTTTTTTTTTTTTTTTTTTATCTTCTACTACATTTCAAATCCAAAAACATAAGGTTTAAGTTTAATACACGAACAATATAGAATGTTTTACATTATCAAATCACAATCAATTATGGGTCATTTTAAAAGTAGTAATGATTAAAATTCAACGTGATTATTAATTTAACGGCTATAATTGATTGGTGGTGTAAAAATAATTATATTAATTGTATATGTTAATAAAATTAAAAATACATATTATTTTTTTTGGTTTACAAAATACATATATTTTTACTGATGTAAATATAATATTTTTTTTGGAACATAAAAATTTAGGGTGAGGGCGAATGGTGCCACAATACAAGATAAGGAGGGAGAACTTTCGGGCTCTTTGAGCACTTGCAAAGATAATTTTATTTAACTTCCTCCAAGAAGTGGACGTTCTGAATATAAGATTTATCTTTTTCATGTAAAATTTGTAAATATGAATTGATAATCCATAAGTTGGGGGCTTTGAAAAAAGTAATTTTAAGAGAAAAAACTAATTCATATTTCAATTTTTTATGATTTTACTTTTAAAATGAATTCTTAACTTGGAAAATTACTGTTAATAAGCATTTTCTTAAAAAATGACATTGATTACCAATTTTAAATGAATAAGTGCTCTCTTCCTTTCTTTTTATAACCTATTAACCTAGTAATAATTAATTGTGAGCATTATTGTTAAAAAAGAAAAAAAAAATAATTCAGAACATTGTATTGAGACAACATGTCAAAGAATAAAAGACAATACCATGGTAACCAAAATAAAATAAGAGAATAAGTAATACTATTAATTGATGACGTATTAAATTTATTCTTTATAAATAATCAATGCTTAAAGCTTCATAAAGTGTGATTCGATCTTAAATGGTTTATTGTTTTTTTATTTGAAATGTGCTGTTGCTTATTGTAGTTGTGTTTAATTTTCTAAAGTTTAAATAATTTGATAATTCATTGCATGATGCCAAGGGAAAAGGGTGCCCAAGAAATTCCTTTGCATGTGACAAGCGTCCAAACTCCAAAGTAGTGGACTTTTTCTTTTCTACTTTTTCTATTCTTATTATTTTATTTTAATTTTTTAATTAACTATGTGATTCTTATAAAATGAAGTTCGACAGAGTTCAACATTATTTTTTTTTAGAGTATTATTATTTAATAAGAAAGATTTATAAAAAAAAGAGAAGAATTTATAAAAGAAGAATATTTGATAAATTAGAAATTGAGTAACTATACATAAAAGAGACAATTGTTATAGTTTGTAACTGTTAAAAGGTTACTATATAAGATTTTTTTTTCTCGCAAATAAAATTTCTTACTAAATAACATTTTTCTCTGCGCGCAACTGCAGAGATTAATTTCTCAAGCCTTCTAGGACGCAAATGAAAGACAAACTCTTCCCAATAGTTTTAACGTTGCCGCATGCTCAAGTCATTAATTGAACTCAAAACTTTGGTTAAGTTAGAAGAAACTCTTCCCTTCTCATCCAAGCGGCGTTGAATACTAGTAATACATTTTATTTCTAAAATCATTTTATGTCCATGCTAAAAACTGAATCTACATTTTATTCTTTTGTAAAGCATTCTACATATAATTGATCTTTATACCACGCTGCATAATGGCAAGAAAAATAATAATAGGGCGGCTGAGGGTTCATAAAGCTAGCTAGGTCATATAATTTCCCATAACACTATCTATGTGTTTGACATTGTAAGTATAAATTTAAATATATTGTTACTTTTATGAGTCAGCAATGGCTTGCTCTGTTGAGACATGTTTTGTGCATGATCCAATTACTATCTAATGGGAGACTTACCAATAATTTGGGATAAGAAAACTCAAAACTCGACGCAGCTATATTAATCTCACTTTTAATTTGTTCATTTTAATGTTGTTGCCATAACTCTATGTCCTGGAGACTTTTGTTTTAATCTTTATAATAAAATAGTAGATCATGTTTAATCACGAGTTACCCATTACGGATTACGCCCATAATCCATCTATTAGTCCGATTAATATATTGTTTTATTTTACCATCAATGTGAAAGCTATTCAATTGTATTTAGTCCTAAACTTTATTTAGTTAAAGTGGGTTTTCAAAGTTTCAGCGAGTACAACTCAATTGATAGTAACATTGTATAGTTATATTAAAATTCAAATCATGCTACTTTCATTTATTCACCTTAAAATTGTGAAGAAAAAAAAATCACAATTGATTTGGTTTTTGGCATAAAAGTGGATGCACTTTGTATTTTTTATGAATGGTTTGTCAATTCTTTAGACTGTTTTATTAGGTAGGGATTGATTTAAAGAATTTTAGTTGTAATTTTTGTTGTGGATTTAGTATCACATGCATTTTTATCTATAATTTAGGACGAGTACTAGTACTTTTATCCATTATTATCAATATAAAGTTTTAACGTTAATAAAAATTAGTCCATTAAAATTGAAACTTGAAAGAGTCTTTAAATACTACATTGAGCATTTTTATCTACTTAATGTGACACTCATAATATAAGATATGTTAACGGAGTGGAAATGAACGGAGAGTACTTTACTACACAATTCCCAATTATTTCAAATGATCCTTATCTTTGTCCTCATTCTCCCGCAAATTGCACATGTGCCTGTTTGAATAAATATATGAAAAGTTGTCGTTAAGACAATTTCTCAATCCGATAGTGTGTTGTGTCTGAACAAAAGGTCAATGTAAAAAGTTTAACATTATCTACTCATCACATTATTAAGATAATTTATCAATCCGCTTCTCAAAATACGGGAGGATTACCAAAAATTGCTTCCGATAGTGTGTTTTGACATAAGGTCAATGTAAGTTTAGAAATATTACACATCACATAACAACCAAGTATTTGTTCCATTTTTCAAAAGGTTTTAGTAAAATCAAATTTGTGTATTGTCCCTTTGTGTATTGCTAATTTTTTGAAATTTTTCATTATAACAACACGACAATGAGATGACCAAATAAAATTACAAATTGAATTCTTCAATCGTAAATTCATAGTTACAGTTTTTCACGAGTGATTCTCTAAAGACTTACTTTTATACGAGAGGCAATTCTCTGCAGTCGCATTTTTCTGCAGAGAAATTTCATCCACACTTTTTTTTATATATGTAGTTTAAATTTTTAAAATAATAATAATAATGGGGGTAGATTTCACTCGACTCCCCCCAATACCGGAGACGATCCTTGCTCCCTTTTCTATCTCCACCAAGTTGAATACCGGAAGTTTGGAACAAACTAATCCTTCCAATCTTCCTTTGTGTATCTTATATTGAAATTGTCCTATAAGTGTGTGTAATATGAAAGCAAGAAAGAAAAAATTCATCTTTTGGATTTTTCTAGGGTGTGAATAATACGAAATTCCAAAATAGTTTTAAAAAAAATATCTTGGAAACAAAATTATATTTTGCATTTCAAAAAGGTAAAAATCGGAAATAAAAAAATTTATGAATATTTTTAAAACCAAAGTAATTTTTATTAAAATTGAAGGACTATTTTGTACTTTCAACAATTTTGTGAGGGTATGAGGAGCAAATGGGGGGTACCAACTACCAAGTAGATTATTCATTTTTCAACATTGTGTATCTTATATTTAAAGGTATTGGAGAGTGGATTTCAGAATATACTTTCTGAAATGGTTTTTTTTTTGAATTTTTTTATGTTTTAAAAGTTATGAACCGAAAACGCTTAATTTTTAAACGTAACTTCCGAAATCATCCTATATATGCATTTTGTATTGTATAATCCAAAGTACGCCGAACCCAAAATGAAGGGTATTTTGGAAGTTTTGGGGGGCTTGGTAGCAACCAAGGGGGACTAAAGAACAATTTTGCTATTTATATGATCCATATGGCAAATTTTGGGCTATAAGCCCAGAGCTTAAGAGCCCGCTATATGAAATCTTTTATCTTATACCTCTATATTTATATATTCCCAAATAAAATAAAATAAAACTTTACATTTTTGTCCCTTTTGTCATTTGATTCACCCTACAGAATATTTATATAGTTTGTAAAAGTTTTCTAAAATATCATAGAATTTCAAAAAACTCGAGCTATGTTTTCCGCTAACAAATCAAAATATTTGAGAAAATATTTTCAAAAATTTTACCACAGTTCAACAATGACTAAACTGCAGTTTAGCTAATAAATAAAAACAATAAACATTTTTAATAAGTAACCCATCACTCAAGGTCTTTCAAACTCAAAGATCTATTTATAAATGTCTCAAACACAATACTTAATGACATTAAACATTAAGCAAACAAAGATGAATTATAAGGTTGATTTGATGACTAAGATGGTAGAGATAAAGAGTGAAGTGATCTGAGATGATAAAGATAAATAGTGAAGTGATAAGAGTGATCTGAAGTTCGATTCCTACATTCAACAAAAACTAACATACTACCACTGATTTTTGTCAAAAAATACTAACATTAGCATTGTTTAAATAAAAAAAGCTAAGTTGACACTAGGACCCAATTTTGAAATCATTTCCCATGTTGTATAGTTTTTCAGTTTAACCACGAATAAACCATGGCCAAATTTTCTATAATAATTTTTAAGTATTCTGATTTGTAATTTTGGCTATTGGGAAACATAGCTCATGTGTTCCATAAATTTATTCAATTCTAATAAAAATTACATACCAAAAATATTTTGTGGGGTGAACAAAAGGATAAAAGGTTCAAACGAACAAGAAAAAAATATATTTGGTTTGTAGGGGTGAAAATATGAAGGTAGAGTATATAGGGTTAAGCTTTTCATTATTTTCTCTAAAATTACTAAAACTCTTAGAAGAATTCACCACCTATTTAAATCCCACAACACACGACTCAAATGATTAGTCTCGTTATTTGCAGAGATATCCGGTTAAAAAATAATTGCTAAGCCCACCGCTCATTTTTACCGAAAACAAAATTGAAAATTTCTCTTCCGACCCCCCGTGTTTCTTTTATACCCCCCTAAAATCCAATTTTGACCCTAAAAAATGTATACTTTTGTGAACAATTCTCGCGGTTTCCATAAACCATGACGCTGAATATATTAATTTTTCCGCGGTTTCTGCGAACCATGACGCAGGTTATAGGCCTAGTACAGGTAGGTCGCGATCTACCTAACGTCTGGGAAACGCATTGAAGCTCAAACTTAAGGTAATGATCGGTTTAAATTTTCTTTTAAAGCTGTCATATAGGCCTAGTACAGGTAGGTCGCGATTTCTGAATCGCACGGTTTCTATAAACCGCGACTGGCCATGGTTTATAGAAACCGCGAAATCCTGGGACTTGGAAAAAAAATTGCTGCTCACTGACTTATGATATCTGCTGCCTTATTTTTTTTTAAGTCTTGCCTTGCACTAGTTACAATTTACATGTTAGATTAGAATTATTAAGACAAGTAAACGAGTATGAATATGTGTGCTATATGTCGCTAATTTTTTTTTACGCGTTTTTATAATTTTCAGTTATGTCGGACGAAGGCGAACCACATCGCCAAATTGTTTTGGGCATCAATGCACCAGGCATTGTTGAGTATAAAGCTTCGGGTTCAAAGCCTCCTGTCATTGAGATCGACACAGGAGCACACTTTCAGACTACAACGGGAAATGAAGACCGCAACGTATTAATTGAATGGGCTCGTAGTGTCGCCGTGAAGTTGAATTTTGGGATTATAATTGGCAAATCTGATTTTGGTGATAATAGACGGAAACCGTATTTCATGTTGGTTTGCGAGTGAAGCGGTACCTATGTGTCAAAAGGCAAGAAGTTGAAAACGGAAAAAACCGGGACGAGAAAATGCCAATGTCCCTTTCGTCTCCGTGGTTATTTGCATGTAACCGATAACAAATGGTACATGACCGTTGTCAACGGCACACACAACCACGAGCTTGATAAAGGACTTGAAGGGCATTTGATTGTTGGTCGATTGAAGCGGAACGAGAAGGAGACTATGGATGAATTGACTCGGAATTTGGTGGCGCCAAAAAATATACTTGCCACTTTGAAGGAGAGAGATCCGAAGAACAAGACCAACCAAAGACAAATTTACAATGCTCGTTATCGTTTGAAAGTTTCTATGCGGGCTTCAATGACCTAAATGCAACACTTATTCAAGAAGTTCGCCGAAAAAAATTATTTTTTCAAGACGCGGTCGGTTGATCAAGAAGGAACGCCGGTGGTTCAGGATATTTTCTTTGCACATCCTAGGTCTATAAGTCTCTTCAACTCCTTTTCTACCGTGTTGGCCATGGATTCGACGTACAAAACCAACAAATACAAAATGCCTTTGTTTGAGATTGTTGGTTTCACATCAACGCAAAGAACCTTCAACGTCGGGTTTGCTTGGCTTAGTAACGAAAGGGAAGAAAACTTTGTATGGGCTCTCCAACAATGCCGTAGTCTCTTGAGAAGTGAGGACAAGATGCCGAAAGTGATCTTGACTGACAGAGATCAAGCGTTGGTGAATGTTGTGCCTCAGGTTTTTCCAACCTCGGCTTCGATGGTATGTCGTTGGCATGTGGAGAAGAATGTGTCTTCTAAGATGAAGGACTTGGTTTGTGTGAAAAGTGGAGAGGGGGTGAGACAATCCGATGTGTGGAATAACATAATGAATGCTTTTAAGGATTTGTTGGACTCGCCTACCGAAAAAGACTACATAGATTCTGTGATGGAGTTTAGGAAACTATGTGCTAGGTGGCCAAAGTTTGTCCAATACGTTGAAGAAACGGTGTTGGACACCGACAAAGAGAAGGTGGTTCGTAATTGGGTGGACAATTTCATGCATATGGGCAATTATACCACGAACAGAGCTGAATCGGCACATGGTGTGTATAAGGGCTTGTTGAAGGACGGGAACGGCGATCTTGTGAAGGGTTGAGAAGTGATTGATAAAATGTTGATACTTCAGTTCACCGATGTGCAAACCCAGTTCAGTCAAAGTATGTCCGTTGCGGAGCATAGATACGAGGACAATCCTCTTTATTCGTTTTTGTTTTACAAGATTTCAAGGGCCGCAATGGATCATATCTACAACGAAGCGAAAAGGGTTGAAGATGTTGGAATGGATAGCAAAAAATGTGGCTGTGTTATCAGAAGAACCTTCGGGTTACCGTGTGCATGTCTCATTGCCATGGTTTATACAAACCGCGACGTATTTAACAGAGGGCAGGAACCATTTGCTTCAGGTATTGTCCAGCAACACCACTTTTGGTGAACTGCAAACCTGTGTTTGTGCGCAAATTTTAAGTATATGTCAGCAAATTTAAAGATACCAAATTTTATCAATAATAATAATAACACAATACGCCAAATTCAATACAAATTCATTAATCAAAATACAACCAACATAAACGAAACAACACTGTCAACGATACGTAATACATCAACACAAATATTGCCTGAAACAAAATACATCAAGTGCACTGAAACAAAATACATGAAACTATTGTCTGAAACATCAACACAAATATTGTCTGAAACAAAATACATGAAACTAAAGGTAAAACATAAACATCAAGTGCGCTGACTAGAACGTCGTCTCCCCCGCCTAAGTCGTCGATACGTAATACACGGGTTGAGCATTCCAAGGACCCGCCGCACCGTATGCCAAATTGGAGAACCTTCCTCCGCCTCACCCGCGTCAAGTGCCCTTTGAAGCTCGCTACTAACGTTCCGACATACCTCCAATGCATTAGGGTCACGCCTTGCTTCCTGCTCCTCCATCACAACCTCCAAGTTAGCCGGCCTTGGTGGTTCTTCAGCACCATCCAGTGGACGCATCATTGGATGCGAAACTCGATAAAACCATCTTATATACCCAGGTTCATGATCCCATGGGTTAACCACAGCCGCACCCCTCATTCATTTATCAATCATGCGCAACTCCAACTCTTCCATCCACACTCGATCAATCTCAAATAAGTTCATGCCCGGAGTAGCAGACGTACTCGGATGTCTTGGAATGCCTTGTACAAACTTAAACTGTCTCAGCACACGTTCCGGCAAATGTTTGCCTCTAACTTCACCATCCCTTAGCCATCCTGAAAACCAACATGCATTTATCAACGGGCGAACATGCCTACGGCCATCATACGGACTGAACACGCAGTCGGACATTTGGATGTTATCCAAACTTAGCCTATATCCATCACACTCCTTATGACCTTGCCCAGGAACAAAATACGCATTCCAACCCATATGGTCTTCGTACAAAGGCTCAGTACCCCATACACTAAGGCGAGGGAAGTGAACAATTATCCATCCCTGAAATATTGACAAAAAAAGCACGGTCGTTATAATCAAATAATATCGTATATAAGTAACGTAATATGATAATCTCACATATATTTGTACCTGAAGAAATGACATGTAGCCAGCCATCTGAGTCGTTCTTACCCAAGAAGCCTGTTCCAAATACATTTGCAAGTGACAAAGAGCAGCGGCGCCCCAGTTCCATTGATGGACAGTCGACAAATCTTGAAAAAATTGAAGATAAACAACTTCCACATAGTAGTTGCTTTTGTTGCTAAATATGGTACACCCGACCAAAAATAGCAAAAAAGCTCGTATCGACCTCTCCCTTAACAACCTAATCTCATGCATTGGCATTTTTTCAACACTCGCTTTTTCAGCTTCATCCCAATTGTCTATGAAAACAGCTCTCAAAAATTTAAGCTTCAAATACGGACCGCCAAGTTTTTCAAACATTGACATCACCACCCCAGGGGAAACTCCTAGATAAGTACTGCACATGTCAGCCCCTTCTTCCCTTGTCATCTTCCTATGATTCAAAAACTTTCCCTCGATCGGAATATGCAACAAACATTGGACATCGTCCAATGTGATGCCCAGCTCACCTATAGGAAGATGGAAAGTACACGTCTCCGGATGCCATCTTTCAGCAAAAGCCCAGATAAGTCCATAATCAAGCACGCTGAAATTTGTTTTCACTAGCGGCCTCAACCCGGTTGCTTCAACTACACCCCAAAACCAACCCTGATCTTCAGCCGGTTTGTCGATATCTGTCACCCTCTTCGCGCCAGCAATGCAACGATACTTTTTCTTTAAAACCTGAAATAATTCAAACAATATAACCCATTATTAATTAAGCACAATGGTAATCTAAACTTTATTATCACACAACAATGATTATTAACTTACTTCGTGGTTATTAGAATTTGCCTCCCATATCGGAATTGCCCTATGCTTATAGTATTCCGTTAGCAATGACAAATCATGGGGTCCTCCTCCATAAACTTGCACTTCATTTGGACCTGGTGGTGCTTGTTGCGGAGCTGGTGATGCTTGTTCTTCAGCATAATCGGCATCTTCATTAATATATTCGTTTGTATCAAAAACAGGTTGGGCGACAGGCTCTTCAACACGTCGTCCACGTGATCTGCCACGCGAACCAACCAACGCACCCGCTTCAACATCGTGTGTTCCTTGCACCAATGCTTGTCCTTGCCTACCACGTCCTCTTTTTGGTGCAGGAGCGGTACCCTTCAAACGAACAGAAGCATGTGCCTTGCTAGTTTCCCTACCGCGTCTACCTCTGCTAATATCTCGATCCATACCTAAACAGACAAAAAAAAATAGCAAAATCAATATTCCCATTTCATTTAGACATTTTGTCAAACACTTAGCATGCAATACAATAGAAACAACATCAAATTCAAATAAAACATAGATCTCCACATGCAATCATGTAAACATGTAATTTAATTTGACAAATAACAAATAATCAACAATTCCAACAACTAAATCAACATTTCAAACCACAAAATCAAAAATTCAAAGATATAAATTTCATTATGAAGAAAAAAAAAATCATAGAGTAATGCATTTTGATGTCAAACACAATGAATGATCAAAAATGTATTTAACTTACTTGATTAAGTATATTTTGAAGCCCTAAGTTGTTGTTCTTGCAAAAATCGCACTTGTGAGGTGTGAGGAGGTGTTATGTTGTGTTTTTAGAAAATATTCGTAACTGACAGAGGAGAAAGCAGTGGGTTGCTATATTAAGTCGTCGCGGTTTCTACGAACCGCGGAACCCTAAAATCGCGGTTTCTATTAACCACGAAACCGTGCAAGGGTAAAAACGTACCTTAGGGGGGTATAAAAGAACCATGGGGGGTCGGAAGAGAAATTTTCAACAAAATTTCACCGAATTTGGGCCTTTCAAATTAAAGCCCATTATATCCTTATTATCTGCTAGGGTTTCTTATCTTCGCTATAAATTGCTGCAACATTGTCTCTCTCATTTTCAGCTGCCATCAACTAGGTTTCCGACAAGGCGAATCACAGTTCAAGATGAGAGCCAAGGTGAATTATTCTTCATCTCTACACATCTTACACATCAATTCTAATCTCTTACTCTGTTTTTATCATAAATCTATTTTCTGATTTTAACTTCTTTTTTTTTTCAGTGGAAGAAGAAGCGTATGAGGAGGTTGAAGAGGAAGCGCCGAAAGATGAGACAGAGATCTAAGTAGACAGCTATTCTCATCAATCGTAGTTTGTTTTTGTTTCTTCGTATGTTTTTGTTTTGTTAAATGGGATCTTCACCATAATTGTCTTGAATATTTATCATGTTTTGATACATTGATGGTTTTATATCTTAATCGTATTAGATTTGGTTTATGCAATCGTTTAATTTCTGTGCGAATTATTAAATTTTGTTACTTGCGTTTATAATTGATCTCATGGAAACTCTTGTGGCCATTTTTAGGTTATTAAAGTTTCACATTTTATTCTTTAATGTTTCATTTCATGCGAATTATTTTCAATTATAATAACTGCGAGCTGTTCTTTTTAGATACATAGGATTATACAAGGCTCTGTTTGGCAATGCCAAATTTTGAGCTTAAGGATTATAGCTTATAAGTTTATTTTGAAAAAAAATAAATAAAATGAATAAGACCTGTTTGGTAACATTTTTCCTCGTGAACAGCTTATTTTGATTAGCTCATAGCTTAAAGCACATGCCTTATTTTGTTTTCTTATTTGATATATTCAATTAAATATCCTTTTATATTATTTCACATCTTTAAGTTGGTTTAACTGTTGTCTGTAAGTTTATCAAAAACTATAAACCCAATCTGCTAAATTATCTATCATAAGTTATAAGCAAACTTATCAGTGCTATATGCTAGCTGCTATCGTTTTTGCCAAACAGATTCTTAGTAGTTTTCTATATCAATAATCACTGCTTATAACAAATAGAGATTATAGCTTAACAGAATTTGATCAAACTGATTGTATTTATCTACTTAGGTCTATTTTTTGTTGAATAGCAAAAATTGAGTGAAAGCATTTGCTTAATTGGTGATGTAGTGCTGCGTTGTATAGTAAAATTTGAATGAATCAAATTTTTTTTTTAACTGCAATTTAGAATACAGGGCAATTACATGAGTGGTTGATTCATCACTATTTTTTTATCTTGTGTTTTTTATTTATAAGATTTAGAGTTTAGGCCGGACTCATGTTTGAGAGCTCCTCCCCAATTAGATGTTTGGTATTTCTAGCTTTTGTGTAAATGTGATTTTTTTGTAATCTTTTCCAAAGTACTATTGATTGATCATTGGTACGAAATCAAAAATGCAAGTGCAATTTAGGACTTTAGGTTAGTTTGGATGTAGTGTGTGTAGAAAATGTCTCTTATAGTTTATTTATAGCTATATCTTAGTCTCAATAGAACATTCACTTTTGGCGTTGTACATTCACCAATCATGGATTTTGGTTTTGAATAGAAGGACAATTTAAATACACCTTTTGGTCACCCTGCTACAATATTTTGTTAATTTATTTTCTAAATCTAAAAATTATCGCTCAAATTTTGATAAATTGTTGATTTGTCATGTTAAGTAATAGACATATATACATTCAGAGAAGACATGCCTCATAGACTCTTCCTTTACACGCCCCATCACACATTGTCCTCCTCCTCCTCCTTCAAAACTCCAACCCCTTTTTAATAAATTATTATATTGAATCAACCTCAACACAAACCTTGAGAATAATATCATTAAGGAGAATGTTAACATGTGTATTTAAGACCATCAAATAAGGCATCTTTTTTGCTTATATTTGAGATCATAATAGTATATGCTAACTATAGACTATACAAATGAACAACTTTAGCTTAATGAATTAGATGAGGTACACATCAGAGCTACTTTAAAGTCCATGACTGACTTAATTTGAGACATTACTCTCTTCCCCTCTATCTCCAACTGTGACAGATGCACCATTGTTTGCTGCTGTAAAATGAGTATCACGGTTGCAGCATTCAAACCCCTTCAGATGACAAGAGTGAATACAAGTTGGAAACAAAAAGTGTAACTAGAAAGCATCTTAACGAGTTTTACTCTTATAGTTATACTAGACCTTTGGCAACCATTTTGGTAGAAGTTTATCTGCCATGTCTCTCATCATTTTGAAAGATAACCAATAATTGTTTCATAAGTTACAATATCAGGAATGCAACCATTGTATTTCATTCTTGATAATAATGCAATTGCTTCAGAAAACAAGCCCTCAAAACAAAGATAATTGATAATAATTTTATATGTGCAGACTGTTAAATTGGCAGGTTGGCCTCTATCATGCATCTCATAAACAAGCTCCCAAGCAAAAGAGGTTTTCCCCGATTTGAACAAACCATCAATAAGAGAATTGCAAGTTACCGTATCAGGTGTAATCATCTTACTTTGCATTTTTTCAAAGAGATTCATGGCTTCATCCATCATTTCGATCTTGCATAATCCATTAATTATGATATTGTAGCTACGGACATTAGGAGCCACTCCCTTATCGGCCATAGTGTTGAGTATATTGAAGGCCTTGCTCACTTGATTAACTAAGCAATACCCATTCATTAAAGCATTATAAGTAACAACATCCGGTTTTACACCTTCTTTCATCATCATAGCCAACACATTGATAGCTTGTTTCACATTTCCTCATTCCATCTCATGCTCCAAATCATGAACATTATTGTGAGATTGAGAGGAAAAGGAAAGAAGAAAAGGAGTAAATTTGGGAATAGAAGAAAGGAAGTACCTTGTTGGGGTTAGCCTTGAAACTGAGAGAGAAAACAACATTGTAGATTCTGAATGAATGAATGAACGTGAGACTCGACAACTAAACTAGCTGAACTATAGTAGTAAGTATACCTTGTACTTTTGTTTTTTGGGTAACAAGTAAAAAACAAATTCCGTATCCGCAGATATCTGGATAAAATCCGCAATGGACATGGAACATATACCTTAATGGATATCTCCGAACAAAATAAATAGATGTTTCAATTATTCATATTTAATAGATACAAATGCGGATTTAATACTATTCGCGTCTACGGGTATCCATACTCGCTAAATAATTAGTAAAATTATTTAAATATAAATTCTAAGATTTTTCTTGTATTAAAAAAAATATTATTTTAATATTTTATGTTTTCTTTTTATATACAGAAAACTTTTCATATTTCTTTTTCATTTTTGAGAGAAAACTTTTTAGTTTTTTAAATATCCCTCCTCTTCTTTTTAATAAATTCCTTTTTGCAATTAAAAAAAAGAGCAAAATATATGAATATTATGCGTTAGTAATATTTTGTCTTTTAAAAAAACTAACTTTTTTTCCAATAATTAGTTTTTTTTTAATAAAAAAAATGTCATCCATGGATTTTTGTTTATATCTGTGGATTATCCGCTTAACGGATATCCACGGATATGCGCACGGATATGGAGAAGGCACGGATATCATATTTGTCCAACGGAGCGGACACAAATATCACATTATCTGCGTCTATGGTTATTAATTTTGTTTTCTTAACAAAAATAAAAATAAAAACCAGCTGAACAATAAGATCAAGTTTCTCTTTGGCGGCATAGAAAAAGGTTGTATCTTTATTATATAAATAAAAGGAATGTAACTAAAAGACATTTAACTCTAACCTTAATTTTAACCCAAATACTATGTTGTCACGTCAATTAATGAATGTAACATGTTATGTGTTTAAAAACACAATACATAATGTGTCAATATATGAGGAAATTAATAAAAGTTGCAAAGTGTAGCTATAGGGGTATTTGTTTTTTAAAAACAATTGAGATTCTCAACAAACACTTCTAATTGGTGTTTAGAATTTTTCGTTTGATACACGACATAATGATGTTGATTGTTGTATGAGAATTTTATAATTTTACGAGCTTATGTTTTTTTAGAATAGATTTTATGAGCTTATGTTAATGCAAAGGATTCAAGTTTCTCCACATAATGCTTTATCTTTTTGTTGTTAATTTTACTATATCACATCTATTAAGCAATATTCTCATTTTTACTCTAATATTGCAATTGCAACCATTGTGAATTATCTTTACTCATTGTCACAAAGTTCCAAACATTTAAGCTTGATTGAGATTTAATAACTCCAATTTGTTCATTAAAATAAGCTAAACTTGCTTGTATAAGCAATAGGAATTATCTTTAAACTTAAGCAATCATGATTGTCACGGAGTCATACTCCAATAGTGAAATCAAACAAAACGATTGCTCAGGCTTAAAAGCTAATTTGTAGTTGCTCAAAGGCTATATTCTGATTATTATGATGATTATATCTTATTAACAGGTGCATAAATATAACCACGAATGTTAGTATATGAGTCACATCACATTGTGACTTATTCATAGTATATGTTTGAAAATCCAGCCAATTTGCAATTCTTGCACAATGAGGTAATTTTCACCGTGAATAATAAAAGATGCAAAGTGTAGCTTCTTATCTAACGCAACTATTCGATAATGTCACCGTCGAACAAATAGGCTATGACAAGTAGAAGTTTCTTTTTGGAATAAAAATGTAGTTGATAGTGAACCTCCACGCACTTTTTTATTCAACATTTGTTCAGTTACTCTTTAACCCACAAATGCAATGTAAGCATTTGGTTCGACCTTAATATCCCCAACATCATAAAACTAGTCGATATTCGATAATGATATCCCCTAACATTCCTAATTAGTTGCATTGCTTTAGAAATTATCTAAATAAATATCTACAAGATGAAAAATTATATGATGCATATGTATAAACAAGTCCTCTTCAAAATAATACAGTTATTATAAGATCCACATGCAAATTGGAGTTCTACCATTAAAATTTCCAATTCCACTAACTAATAATCATTTATCGATTCTTTTAAAATCAATTCTAGTTCACATGGAATCAAATTTGCAAGATAAAATAAAGGTTGGAACAAAAATTCAAACATCCCATGAAAAAGAAAGAAACCACATCAAAGATCGAAACAATGCGTGTAAAATTCAAAACGTCAAAATCAATCCAAACATATGATTAGATTTCGACGAATCAAAGGCAACCATACCAGATAACTATTAACAAGAGGTTCTAAATTAGATTAAATATAAAAGTAACAAAAAAACATATAAAACCAGAAATTGTCATGATTAAACAAAATTAAAAAAACTACAAATTTTCACTTTCTTGAATCAGGATTTCCAAGTTGAAATCCATCAAGGCGCATGTTATCAACATAATTCCTAACTTCTTCTGCTATCATACGCTGAATAATAGACCTCAAATTATCGTTTCCCAGCAACTTCAAATTATCATCAAAATCAAAATCTCGTTCCTTTTCTTTTTTCTCTTTTTCTTCTTTCATCAATTTCTCACCAGGTGGACACAAACTTAACGACGTCATAACAGTAACACCATTACCCGCATCTTCTTCTTCCGTAACCGTTTCTTCACCGTCACGTGAACCGTTATTATTCTCAACACATTGCCGTTTACAACCGTAACCGAGATCCAACAAACCGTTATTATAACCGTCATACATATTTGGCGCACGTTTTCCTATACTCACGGCGGAGGAAATCACCGGCATTATCTGATTCGAATTCACCGGCGCCTCCGTACGACGACGGCGGAGAGTTGAATTCCAGTGGTTTTTAATCGCGTTATCAGTTCTACCTGGTAAAAGACGCGAAATCGTCGCCCATTTGTTTCCATGAAGTGCGTGCGCTTGAATTATGATGTTATCTTCCGCCGGAGTAAAAGGACGGTGTTGAACGTCAGGACTCAGCTGATTACACCACCGGAGACGGCATGATTTTCCAGAACGACCAGGGATTCCGTTGCTTATGACAGACCAGTTTCTTGCACCGTATTCTTTTACCAATTTCACCAATGTTTCATCTTCTTGTGGACTCCATGAACCTTTCACTTTATCGCCGTTTTCATCAACACCGCCATTGGAATTGGAATTTGAGTTTGCGCTAATCATCGCGTCTTGAACCTGTTTGTGAAAATGCCGAAGAGAGAACAAATAGAAAGAAAGAAAATATTGTTATTGTAATGAAAATGTGTAACAATAATATGTATGAATGAATAAAATGATGAGTTTGTTTATTATTATAAATAAATAAATAAATAAATAAATAAAAAACGAATGAATGAATAAACAGAAAAACTGTAATTGAAAATTGTGAATTGGAATGAAGTAATGAAACCTTAATCAAGTTGAAACTGTTTTTATTTTTTGTGTTGTAACTACTTCCAACGTGTTTGTTTCTGTTCTTCAACTTCTTCTTCACCTTGTTCTAAATCTTGAAACTTTAGTTATTATATTATTTTTTGTTTTTAATATAAGTTTGGAGATGAAATGAAAAGATAGGAGTTGGGTGTTTTTTCGTTTGGACTTAGGTAGGTAGAAGTTTATGGGTGGGTTAGTTTTAATTTATATATAGTATTTTTTTAATAAAATAAAAAATATTTTTGGTTTAGGGTTTAAAGAAAATTGGATTTGGAAGGAGTGGGTGATTAGATTAGATTAATCAATAATGGTGTGGAAGTTATAACTTCCACAAACATACACATCTTTATCTAACTGACTCATAATAACGTTTTTTTCCTATAAACTCTAACTAAGATGGTGATAATTTTTGACCAAATTGGTTAGTTAATTTTGTAATTAATAATTAATTAATTAATTATAATGATTTTGAAGTTTGTGGGTGGGGCAGTTAGGAAGGAGTGATCATGTTTTCTAGATGGGTATGAAAATAATTTTGACTTATTAATTAAATATTTTGATTATGATTATATACTTTTGATGTAGCCAGAGAGGCTAACTAACTTATGAGAGGAAGTTGTAACTTCCGTCGGTTACTTAATTGTAGTTAGAAGGAATTGGATGAGTGAATAAAAAAGGAGCAAAGAAAGGGGTTTTGTAACTGTAAGTTGTTATTGCAGTTAGACATGCATTGCATGTGATATTCTACTTATTCGATATTATAGGAGTTTTTAAATTCTAAATACCGTAACTAACTATAACTAGATTTATTCAAACTAGTAACACCAGTAATTATTCTAATTCTTGTGTTTAAGCTCAAAACATATCAATTTGAAAGAATGTTGATGGAATTTTTGTTTTTACCAAAATATGTTGATAGAATTGTAACCTCTTAATTTAAACATTTTAATTGATTATAATTATATTCAAATTAATCGCTATAATCTGTTTTCTACATTGTTTTAGGCAAAAGAAAGGGAATGAAAGATAACACTAGCATATAAAAGTATTATATATATTTTATTTATTTTTACAATAGTATAAATAATTGTTTATGAAAATATAAAAGTGTAAATTTTTTTCGTAAAAAAAAAGGCTTAACCCTCAATTTAGAAGGTTTTTATTAATATTTTTATAGTACGAAAAACCATCAATTTAGGTTTTTTATTATTACAAGCCGCCACTGTGCCCGTTTGTGTGATCGATATTCTTTTTTTGTTTTTTGTGATCGATATTCTCTATTGTGCAAATATAAATAACTACTTAATCTCCTTTTTTATTGGACTTATTTAATTGATAACTATGTAACATCTTTTTTGTTGTGGCTAGTTATTAAGAAGAATTTTTTTTTTAACTATAAAAAAACTGAAAACTTTGTGCTTAGTTATTAAGAAAAAAAAAATATATTATTTACTAAAAAAACTGAAAATCTATTTTTATGTGGAAGTTATTTTTTAAGGGTAAAATAGATATAAAGAAAAAAGTCATCCCAAAAATTTGTATCATTTTTATATATAGTAATAAATTACTAGTGGTCAAAAGGGCACGTTCCATGTTTGTTTGTGTGATTGACATTGCTAATATAAATAACTATTTAATCTCTTTTTTATTGTGCTTAGTTAATTGATAAGTACTTAACCTCTTTTTTTGTTGTGTTTAGTTATTAAGAAGAAAAAAAAAATTTAAAAAAATATTGTTAACCTCCTTTTTTGTTGTGATTAGTTATTAAGAAAAACATATACAAATATTTGAATAGAGTGAAGGGCAAAAGTGACAATAAAAAAAGTCCACGCGAAAGGGAGTATTCTCTTTATATATTGGTACAGAAGAATCTATTACTATATATAAAAATGATACAAATTTTTTGGATAGCTTTTTTATTATTTCTATTTTACCCTTACAAAAAACTAAAAAAAAAATAAAGTAACCACATTTAGATTTTTTTGGTGCAATTTTTTCTTAATAAATTTCATCAATCAAAATGGAATTTGGATACTTATAGATTGGGAATAAGCTCTTTAATATTCCAGTGGAAACCTGTGCAACTTCTCGTACATCACTTACTATCAACAACCATGGGCCATTTGAGTATTTGATTCAAGTTAGATGTAAAAACAGGTGCAACTAACTCAACAGAACCTAACCAAAACAAAAGGTAGTTAGTTAATTAGTTGGAAATTGGAATTGTATTTTTGGCTTTTTCAACAAAAAATTAGTTGGAATTGTAACAAACTACGTACAACCAAAACTTTACTCATTTTGGTAGGATCGGGAGAAGTGGATCAAGGGTCATCGTTGTTGAATAATGATATTAAGAATTGGTGCATAAAAACAGAGAAAGAGATTAATATTTATTGATTGTATAATAGGGAAGGAGAAGATAGTAATTTCCTATATGCTGCCAACAATTCAATTAGTGGTTATTGGTTACTAACCTAACCTCCAAGTTATCGTAAATTAAGGTCTTGCTAACGAGTGCCCCAGAATACTTTTTAAGCATTTAATTTAAAGAAATTTTGTATTCAAAAAATTAAATACTACAATTTTCAACGCGTTGAATTTATACATTCCCAAGAAAAAATTAAAAAGAACTTACAATTTAAGATCTTAAAAAGTTCTTAGCATTTAACATAAATTAATTAAAGAAAAACATCACTGCTAAATGGGGCAAATTGAAGAACTTCTTGCCAACCAATTAAGAATGCAAACAAAGAAGACAAGGTAGTCCATGTGGCTTGTGTACAAGGTAAGGCATTCTTTTTCTAAAAAAAAAAAAAAGTAAGGCATTCTTAATTTACCAATTGTCGGTGGATTGACGCTGAACTTGGCAAGAAGAATCACGGTTCGATCGTCCGCAATTGCGATCAGGAGAAGAATATAACCACTTGATGTCAGAACTGACCCTCGAACCAGATTAAACATGTGGTGAAAAGCAGAAAAAAAGAAAAAAAAAAAAAAAAAAAAGACATTCCTAATTTTCTATATGTAATTTAGCGAGGCATAGAAATTTCTTTTTGTGAAGGGTGAGATTAAGAATTGGTGCATAAAACAGAAAAGAGAGATTAATATTTATTGATTGTACAATAGGGAAGGAGAAGATAGTAATTTCCTATATACTGCCAACAATTCAATTAGTGGTTACTAACCTAACCTCCAAGCTATAATAAATTAATTAAAGAAAAACATCACTCCTAAATGTGGCAAATTGAAGAACTTCTTGCCAGCCAATTAAGAATGCAAACAAAGAAAACAAGGTAGTCCATGTGGCTTGTGTACAAGGTAAGACATTCTTAATTTACCGATCGTCAATTGGTTAATTGATACTAAATTTGGTAAGGAGGATCACGGTTCGATCATCCGCAACTGCGATCGAGAGTGGGTTGAAACCACTTTTCCTATATGTAATTTAGTGAGGCATAGAAATTTCGTTTTGTGAAGGGTGAGATATCCATTTGAGTGCCTTGAATCAGATGATGTATCTTCGAGTCCTATAACTACAAATATAGTTGATAGTGATATTCTCATTAAAATCTGCATATAGATGAAAAAACCTGAAATTGTGATCAACTACATTCAAATTCAATTATATACCAAAAAAGTATACTCATCAATTGTTCATTAAAACCACTTAAAAGGTTAGTATATAAGTTAGAGAATTTAGTGTCCCAAATTCATATTGGAATAACATTTCTGTTTCTCTATCCTACTCTCTTTAACTTTAGCAATTTACTAGTTAGTATTGCATAAATTATATATAAAAAAACCTTTTTATCTCTTAATCAACTTGTTACATTCTTGCCAAGAATGTAACAAGTTGATTTCTTGCAAATCATCTTTCATTACATTGTTAGAATCTTGATCATAAGTTTGGCATATCATGATCTACCTTAATGACTGAAATAATCCATGCCATGAGTCATGACAGCGCGAATGCAAATCTGGCTGTTAAAGTCTGTAAACTTTGCTTAAAGAAAGTCGTTAAACTCCGTATAATACTGGAACTAAATAATTTTAATACAAGAAAAATGGTAGAAATACAGAAATTTATCGGCTAACTCAAACCAGCAGCCCAAAAATACATCAGCTAAGCTACAAGCGGAAAGTTAGTTATTTCCTAAGGCTTTGTTTGGGAGTTTTGAGAGGAATGAAAGGAAAGGTTAAGGAGGGGAGGGGAAGGAAAGGGAGGGAAGGGATAAAGGGGGGAAATCTTTCCCCTTGTTTGGGAGTTGAAAAACCAACAAGGAATGACATAGGGGGCTTATGTGATGATTTTACTATTTTGTCCTTTTTTCTCTAAAAATCAATACATTGTGTTATACTATTTTGCCCTTGTTTCTGATTTTTTGCCGGGAAAAAAGTTCCCGATTTTTCCGGAAAAAAGTTTCTAATTTTTCCAAAAAAAAAGTTTCTGATTTTTTCTAGATAAATAGTTCTCGATTTTTTTGGAAAAAAGTTTCCGATTTTTTGCCTGGAAAAAAGTTTTCGATTTTTTGCGGAAAAAAGTTCTCGATTTTTTTCCGAAAAAAGTTTTCGATTTTTTCCGGAAAAAAGTTCTCGATTTTTTTCGGAAAAAAGTTCCCGATATTTTGGTGGGAAAAAAAGTTTCTGTTTTTTTCTGAAAAAAAGTTCTCGATTTTTCCGGAAAAAAGTTCCCGATTTTTCCGGAAAAAGTTTCCAATTTTTCCGAAAAAAAAGTTTCCGATTTTTATAGTTCTCGAAGTTCCCGATTTTTTGTCTGGAAAAAAGTTTTTCGATTTTTTCCGAAAAAAGTTTTCGATTTTTTTCGGAAAAAAGTTTTTCGATCTTTCCGGAAATAAGTTTCCGATTTTTTGCCGGGAAAAAGTTTCCGAATTTTCCGGAAAAAAGTTTCCAATTTTTCCGGAAAAAAAGTTCTCGATTTTTCTGGAAAAAAGTTCCCGATTTTTTGTTGGGAAAAAAAGTTCTCGATTTTTCCGGACAAAAGTTTCCGATTTTTCCGGAAAAAAGTTTCCAATTTTTTCGAAAAAAAGGTTTCCGATTTTTTCCGGAAAAAAAGTTCTCGATTTTTCTGAAAAAAGTTCCCTATTTTTTGTCTGGAAAAAAGTTCTCAATTTTTTGCCGTGAAAAAAAGTTCTCGATTTTTTTCGGAAAAAAAGTAAAAATGTTTCCTAATTTTTCCGGAAAAAAGGTTCTCGATTTTTCCATAAAAAAGTTTTTGATTTTTTGGAATGAAATTATGCAAGAGCTAACATTGGAATTTTGAATTATTATGGGTAAAATAGTCAATTTATATAGTTAACCCTCCAAAACCCTCCAATTTGGGGGAACTTTAAAATTGGATAAAATAAGCCCCCCAAAACCTCCCAAAACCTTTCATTATTTTTTTTAAACTCCCAAACAAGGGTTGACATCTTCCCAAGCCTCTCCTTCCCCTCCCTTTCCCTCCAAAATCCAACTCCCAAACATAGCCTAAGTAACATTAGGCCCATCTGTTTTGCTGTGGGGGAACAATTGGAGGGTATCTGTGGTATTCTTGTAATCGGAACCGTAGTTTTATATATATGACTTGAAACACTGAAATCCCTACAGCTGCTTTGTATTCACAGATGTAGACACAACTTGTTGTGGTTTTTCGTTTTCTAATTCTCTTTTGTTACCGGTTGTCATTCTAACAGTGTTGGCCTCTATTTTCCATATAAAAGTATCAACGTAGAAGAGAATGAGGCCTAAGAAGTTGATTCATGATTTTGTTCCGAGATAAACAGGTTTGAATGAAGAGGATGGTTTGAGTGGTTTTAGCAAAAAGGGATGTTGTTCCTCTATGACTGACAATGAGATATTTCAATCTAATAACTTGAAGCGTTTCACATTCAATGAGGTAAAAACTGCTACAAGGAACTTTCGTCCAAGTGGTCTAGTCGGTAAAAGTGGGTTTGGTTACATATATAAGGGGTGGATCGATGAAAACACACTAGCCCCTACTAAACTAGGAACTGGTTTTGTCGTTGCTGTGAAGACGCTTAACCAAGAAAACAACCAGGGACAAAGTGAATGGTTGGTGAGTTACATTTAATATCAAATCTAGTTTATGAAACTTGTTTAATTTTTTGTAGCAAAATATATGGTAACAGATGAAATTTATAGGACATTTACAGACAAAAATATATGGTAACAGATCAATCTAATTTATGTTGTACTTAACAGACAAAAATCAATAACTTAGGACAGCTGCATCTATCTAATTTATGTGTTTCATCCATCCTTCTTTCATAATTGTATGATGATCTAAAGTTCATAAGCTAATTGAAATAGCGTTTGAAAAATAAGCTAGAAGCTCTTGGTGAAATGATTGTTACCAAACGAGTCTTTTTTAGCCATACAAGCTTATAAGCTATAAGCTAGCTTATTGTTTATGATAAGGAATACTTCATTTGCTAGGGGTAAATTTAAATTAAAAAATAAATAAATTAAAGTAACATGCATGATACGTACTTTTGAATAATTTAAGCAATGTTTGAAAGATTTGCAGTCTTTGACCGCATAAGAATCGTGCAAAGGCTTAGGGTAAAATCAATCATCGCAGTGGTAAAACTATCCGTAAAATCTATAATCTTAGTTGTAAAACTAGGCATCATAACTTTCAAGGTAACCCTGTAAAGAACCAGCCATAAGGCTGGTCACCAAATAAAGCCACCCCATTCCCTTCCTACTACAATACATTGAATATTCTAGTCCCAATTTTCCAGACTGCATTCCTCTTTCCAATGAAATTTGTAACTGAATTTAGTATATGAGCAGCTCGATTAAATTGAACATGTTTCAATGCCCTGCAAGATAGAAACCAATGCAGACTTCAGAATTATAGTCCCATAAACCAGGACTCCCTTGCACTAAATTACACTCAAATCTCGCCATTCATACTATGGCAACAAAATAAACATGCATTGCAATTTTTTATAACAGAATCTTTCATGCAAAACTGGACATCCCATCGGAGTCTTGGTCTTTCACAATGTGTAAAACCACCACAACAAAGTGAATAATAGAGCGCACAGTTTATAAATGAATGAGTTACAGATCATGCCTAGTATGTCCTTTCTGCAAAATATTGTGCTCCTTAAAGATAATTTACTATTTAATTAAAGCATACAACGAGAAGGGGATGGAGGCGGTTGAAAACTGGTTATGATGGAAGGAATAACATTGGTCATAACCTACAATTCTGAACTAGCTCTTCATAAATATCATTCAGACTAAAAATAATGCAATTAGGCCTTTGATTTCTTCCCTTTGGCTTCATTACTCGGTTGGTTCTTGAAGGGTAGGAAAGTCTTTCCACCCATGAATGGCCTGAGGACTTCTGGTATCTCTACCCCATCCTCCTTCTGGTTGTTTTCTAGTATGCAGCAAATGGTCCTTTCAGTAGCAGTGAGAGTAGAGTTCAACAAATGAACATATTGCTTCAACTGCTCATTGCTCTGCAATACGAAATAAGATGCAAAGGCTAACAGTTAAAATTATGAAATTACATTTTTGTAGAGGGTTGAAATCAGTATACAAAAAAAATATTGCTCATGGCAACACATAAGGTTAATGATACACTTTAAGCTATCAGAGTCTAGCTGCAGAATATAACAGGCCTCTAAACAGAAGAACCATCATCAATGACAGTTATTCTCAAAATGTTTAACAAAAATAAACTTTACTTGTCTGCAAAATTTCATTTCAATGAAAGAAATTAGAAATTTCAGGAAAAATGGGTTTCATAAATTGATATTACAAGATTGTTACATATACGGGGAAAGATCTGCCCCCCCTCCTCTCTCTAGAAATGAAGTACTTCATCCAAAAGTTACTAAATAATACAAAGTAATAAAGCCATAAATACGATGAAGTGGGCATAACTGACCTTTTTCTGCCCATATCGAATTTCTAATTTTCTGGCCTGGTAGTCTGTACAATTTGAACAGGATACCAACTCTCTGTAAGTTTGAGAAGCTGGAAACCATGCTTCTAGATCATACTTCTTTGCTGCAGCATCATTTAAAGCACCAGATACAATGGAAACAATTTGATATGGAATGTTCAACTACAGTAAGTAAAACAAAATATAATTACACAAGAGGATATGTAAAATAAAAAGGAGGGCAAAGAAAGCTTACAATTTAGGTAAAAAACAAACTGAGAATAATCTATATGCAATAGAAACATCAACATAATGTATGAGTACTTAGCCAATACATAAGACAGACAATAATCATAAACATTCAACAAAGTCCTATAAATCAAATTTTTTAAAAAAAATATAAAGATGCATCAAACATTCCTCTGGTTAGACATGTTTGGCATGTCAAAGACAAGAAGGTGGCTTAATCCCGTATATTAATTTTACCCTGGGATTCAGCAACTATTCAAGAATTATATTATAGTATACTATATAACACTACTATCTCTTAGGGAAGGGGAAATCGTCGTACCGCCTTGTAAAACTCCTCAGAGTTCTTGAGCATTTCCTCGTGCATGTCCCATGAATCATTGTCATTAGGGGAAGTAATACAAAACTGCTCCACTTTCTCAAATTGGTGAACTCGGAATATTCCTAAAGTATCTCGACCGTGAGATCCAGCTTCTTTCCTAAAGCAAGATGAATATCCAGCATACCTGCAGAAAGCATGTTTCCAAAATTTAAAAAAACATGGTTTTCCAGTTTTAATATTAAACGTGCAACTAATTTCATGTTACCTTAGTGGCAGCTGGGTAGGGTGGATCCAATCATCTATATGATATGCACAAAGTGGCTGCTCTGCTGTTGCAATCAGATATTTGTCATCTCCTTCACCAGTTACCTAAAAATAACAATTCCTTAGATATGCTTAGATCGGAGGATAAAGATTGGGTGATCTTTGGCTTGTTATGAAGTTTCGATTTCAGACAGTATAATCGTTAACTCCCTCCAGTCTCTAATGATGCCATTACTAAATAACCGCCATATTAATATATAAGTGTTCTTTTTCAATGACTCATGTTCTCATGGAACAAGTTTTCATAAAGTTTTCATCAAATGGAAAATATAATGAAAAGAAGGTGGCATCTTTGTCCTCGACTCCTCGTGAATGAAAACAAATAAACAGAAAAAGGAAAAACTACAATAAACTCATAATAGAATATCAACTATATACAGAGGCCTCGCTGATATGTCTTATAATAAAATCAAATTATTACATGGACACCCAGATCAATGATGGAATAAACTTAAAAAATTTACCTTATAAAGTTCTTCATCAAATTGAGCTAATTGAGCACACTTGGACATCATATCTTTTCTCATGAAGAAAGGAGTTTGTAATAAAGTATATTCCCTTTTCTCTAAAAACTCAAGCCCAAAGTTGATTAGAGCTTGATTAAGACGAACACCATCTCCTTTGAGATAGTAACCTCTACCTCCAGCTACATCAGCTCCTATAATGCATCAAACAACATGACGAAAAATTATTAGGATACACTCAGAGAAGGTATCTGACTAGAAACGTAGAAACTATTGAAAGCCTTAGCTACTAAAGTTGAAACAGAGCAGTATTCCATTGGTGATTAACATGAAGGCATCGGGTGGGAAACACAAATACAGCAAAAACAATGATGCACACAATTAAATTAAAGAAACCATACTCTGATAATTAGATTTTCATGAATCAAGCAACATGTTACATTAAATCAAAATACTCAACGGTGTCCAATTTGAGTATGGTGGCAGAAAGATATTGTGCAAATCATGTACTAGTGCAACAACTAAACCAATACAAGCAATTTCGTGTATGTTTGGTTCCACTTCTAGAGAGGCCAAAATTGATTCTAGAGGTCTAGATTTGAATCTGACATATTTGGTTTCTCGAGAGTATAATTGATTTCACCTCTAGAATTGAGTCTACTTAAAGCTAGAAATAGTAGGCTTTGATTCAAGAATTGATTTTTACACTCAAATTTATTGTTCAACTCACTTTTACATTAATGTGTTGAACATAAATCACTTTAGTTCAACTCAATTTTAATCAAAATCAATTTTACAAAATTAATAAATAAATAAATAAATAAATCTTACTAGAATAAATGAATAAATTCAAACCTTTTTTCAAATCAGCTATCCCAAGAAGATCAACTAGATCCACATGATTCTTGAGTTTAGGCTCAACCCTTTTCTCCCCCCATGTTCTAATCACTTCATTATTGGCCTAAAACATAGATTATGCCATAAATGTTAAAACAAAGATTATATTATCAAAGAAAATAATCCATATAAAATAAAAAATAGAAGATACCTCATCATTGCTAACTCGAACAGAATCATGAATGAGGTTTCCAATAGTTTCCAATTTGGAATTCAAAAGGCTTAGAGTTTCCCGTGCCTCAACCTCTTTCTCAGCTATCTTCTTCTTAGTCTCTTCAGAATCAGCAATGAGCTTGGTTGCATCTTCACCAGCCTAACACATACAACACCAACAACAACAACAATGGAATTTAAAATCGAATTTAATGTAACGACGATTTGAAATTGCATGTAAAAAATGAAAATGAAGAAAGTGATACTTACACGCTTGAGTTTGGAAACTTCTTTGTTGATCTTGTTGACTTCTTTGCGGAGATTTTCCAACTCGAATTGACCTGAGAAAAGAAATAAAAAATTTGAGAAAATTAGGTTAAAGATGAGATTGTAAATGTTAAAATGGAAGAGGGAGATGAGTACGTTTTCGCCATTCTTTATCGAGATTGATGATTTCATCGACTACTTCAACGCTGGCGAAACGACGGCGTTGAGATTCACGGATGAGTTCGGGGTTGTGACCCTTTTCTTCCCGGAATAGGTTGATATCCAGCATGTTTGTTTATTGTTCTAACGCCGCCAGTATACTGAAACGAGAGTGAAAGAGATTGAAAGCAGAGAGTAGAATTCTAAAAAGTTCTATAAAAAATTGTTGCAGTATTTCTTCGAATGAGGACCAAGGTAATTTGTATACAATATTACTTTAGGGTTTGTAACTTAATTTCTTTGAATGAGTGAGTGTTTGGTTACGCGGTGGAACACAGTAAACGCGCGTCCAAGTTCTAAAACGCGATTTTGCTCGGCATTGAAGAAGAAGAAGAAAAAAATAAACAGTTTGGGCTTAATATTTGTGACCCGGCCCATTTAAGTTTATTTTAGGTTTCTTTTGTCTTTTGTGCGTCAAGCCTTAAATTAAGTTTCTTTTTTACTTTTTTTTTTTTAATAAGATGCTCCTTATTTTATTTATTTTTAAAATACTTATTTTATTTTGGAAAAAATTGGTATTGCCAAAATTAATCAAGATAGAAATAAAATAACTACACTAACAAATCTAATTTTAAGTACATTAAAAAAAACCTTATAAAAAAGTACACTGAAATCCCATTTTGGTAATTAGACATGTAAAAGCTATTTTGATTTAAATCATCCAAACAACCTAATTGATAAGAATCAATTTTATATAAATGTATCCAAACATAAATTAATTTGTTTCAACTCACTTTTAATCAGAATCAATTCTCTTAAAATCAATTCTATCAAACTCAATTCTCGCCACCGCCAAACCAAACACACACCTAACATGTGTTTGGTTTGTTAGTGACTAAAATTGATTTTGGTAAACGTGATTCTCATTAATTCATACCGTTTGGATAGTTTAAATCAAAATTGCTTTTGGATGTACAATTACCAAAATGATTATAATTTAAAACTATATATTTCATTTATATCATAGATAATTATTTAAATTTAATAAATAAATGAGAGGAACTTACATTACTTTATTAATTTTTTTTGTCAATGATTTTTTTTTGGGTCAGTCTATAAATAAAATTTTATTAATAAAATAGATAAACATTAGAGGAACAACATTTTATATATAAAAAAACTATGATAGTTGGAAGAAAAAAAAAACCAAGTTAGAGAGTAATTTATATGGGCCATCGGGTCAAATGGAGAGCCCACCCCTCTTTCTTCCCTAACCTTTCTGAAGTTTGCTTTTCCCACCCCCCGTTTGCTTTTCCACCCCCTGTGCTTCCCTTTATGCCTCTGGAAAAAAGTTCGGTATACGTGGGCCGAACTTTTTCTTAATTAAAACCCCCCGAACTTTTTTTTTAGTGTAAAATTTACACTAAAAAAAAGTTCTGCTTACGTAACCCGAACTTTTAAGGGGTGAAATTGGATTTTAGGGGGGTGAAAAAGAGTTACGGGGGGTGGGAAGAGAAATCCTCAACCTTTCTCACCTTAACCTAGAGATCAGACACAAGGATATTGTAGCAAAAAAGAAAAACAACGTAGCACAACAACAGAAACAAGGGTAAAGCTGGAAAATCTTAATACAACTTGCTCAAATTTAAGAGTCGATTCTGGCCAAACTCAAAAACTACAAACAGTAGCTTCACTCAGAATCAATTCTATATGGAAGGGTGAGGTATACATTTGAGTGCCTTGAATCAGATGATGTATCTTCGATTCCTACAGTATAGTTGATAGTGATATTCTAATTAAAATCTGTATGTAGATGAAAAGACCTGAAATTGTGATCAACGACATTCAAATTCTTGATTAATAATAATTATTTGATGGATAATTGAGTTTCTAATTTTTGTATACTCATCAATTATGTACCAAAAAAATCGGTGGATTATAAAGTGATGGCTCAATTAAGTCTCTCACCGGTGTACCACTTATCTTAACATTAGATTAAAATAGTATCATGCACCACTCTACATTGGATCTTTCTTATTAGTTGATGGCACTCAAAACCCTTTTTTTCTTTTCACAAAAAGAAAGTAATTTCTTTCTTCCCACAAAAGAATCAATCTGAAACACCCATTTAACGAATTTTTATGCAGGTGAGGAAGGAGAAATTAATTTCTTTTTTCGATTGAATAGTTGAAGCATTCATTCATGGAAGTTATGCAGGCGAGGAAGGAGAAAGTGAGAGTGCTAACAAAAAAAAATGAATCAAGTGTGGTAACAATTAATAAAATCACATGTACTATTTTAATTTAATGTTTAAGATGAGTGGTACACCGGCGAGTGACTTAATTGAGCCCTCACCTTAGAATCCACCTAAAAAAATATACTCATCAATTGTTCATTAATCTGTACTAAGTACTAACTACTCAAAAGGTTATAGTTAGAGAATTTAATGTCCCAAATTCATATTGGAATAACATTTCTGTTTCTCTATCCTACTCTCTTTAACTTTAGCAATTTACTTGTTAGTATTGCATGAATTACATATCAAAAGCCTTTTTATCTCATAATCAACTTGTTACATTCTTGCAAATCATCTTTCATTACACTGTCAGAATCTTGATCATAAGTTTGGCATATCATGATCTACCTTAATGACTGAAATAATCCATGCCATGAGTCATGACAGGCGCATGCAAATCTGGCTGTTAAAGTCTGTAAACTTTGCTTAAAAAAAAGTCGTTAAACTTCGTATAATACTGGAACTAAATAATTTTAATACAAGAAAAATGGTAGAAATACAGAAATTTATCGGCTAGCTCAAACCAGCAGCCCAAAAATACATCAGCTTAGCTACAACTCAGAAGGGAAAAAAAATTACTAGACTATTATGACAACCTTCACAGGAACTTGAAATTAACTAGAGTCTCAACCTCTACCTGGAGCAAAAAAAGAATGTTGCATCGAATTCGCACAGAGAAAATCTACACAAAAATTCAAAAGCAGCAGCTATATTGCTCTCCATAAAAAAAAAACAGATTCATTCTATACTTCCCACCGTTCCATACTGGTTAGTAACTACTACCCATGGGTGGCATCCCAAAAGGAGGCATTTGGGGCATCCCCATTCCACCCACCGGAGGGGGAGGCGCATAGCTTCCTCCATAACCTGGTCCTCCCATTCCAGGCGGTGCAGGTAAAGCAAGAGGCAACAATTGAGCATACATGTTCTGCAACAGAAAACACATCCATATCAGTACTCCTCTGATGTCAGATATATTCTGAACAAAGGCAAATCAAGACTAAGATGAAAAAAGGAGTTATCAAAGGCAAATTACTCTGAACATTGAAACTACTGACATTGATGTCAGATATATTCTGCAAAGCCACAACAGAAACTATTTTTTAGAGTAACAGAAAATAGCAAAAGATAATTACCTGTTGTGCAACTACATCCTTTTCTTCTTTCTCTTTAGACTTTACTTCATTTTGTGCTTCAATTCTGTCCTTCACTAGTTCATCCACTTTGCCGGTGTACTCACGGATAAACTACAACAAAAGAGAAGATGTTTGAAAGAGAGAACTAGATAAAACGGCAATAAATAGATCCATTTCAGCCCATGGAAGAATAAAGAAATACATTTGTCAAACTAGAATTCTTTGGATATCCCATACAAATACAATACCACAATTACATAAGACCATCCAGAACCTTAATTAGCCAATTAAATTAACTCGTGTTAACCTTATTTTAGTTATCACTTTTATCAAATATGAAATTGAAATCCCAACATTCATTTAAAAGCAGTTCAAAGCATACGTTTTTATGTTTTCCACCGATAAACTGCAGGACTTTCAAAAGACAAAAAACATCACTTTTAAAGAGCAAAGGGGTATAAGAAGCTAGCATGATTATTGGCAAAACGGTCAGGGATGGGAGGGGTAATTTTCAGTAATGTAAGTTTCTTAAGCCTGATATCAACAGCGTTGTCAGAAAAATAATATATGTAAACTGAAATAGTGATACAAATCAGCAGCATCAAAAGAATGCCAACCTGTAAGAGGTATGGGAAGGCAAAGTCGATCATGTTGTGCATCCAAGCTAATTCGAGAACAACATCTGCCCGTATTAAATCATAGCAAACGAATAGACACGAGGCAAAGCATTCCTTCTTTCCCTGCATAATCATTGTAAAAAGAAAATTAGAAAATTATATGCACATGATAAATCAGATTATCACCATTCCATGAGGGCAGGAAACAGCTTAGACCCAAATGCAAGAACACTAAGGCAATCCTTAAGTGATGAATTGTTAATTGTATGACCCTAACGTGCAATTGCAAAACAAAGTTACTAGGTTTGAGGGAAAAAGCAATAAACAGTAGGTTCGAATTATTTCTCAAAATGATTTAGAACTGAATGAGCCACAAGAAGCACCACTAGTATGCAATTTGCATACTGAACATGTTAGTAATGATGATTCAGATCCTCGTGGTAATTTAACAAAACATGTTAGTCTAGAATAATAAGTCTAAGCAAATGGGATACTATAACAAACAAAAAAAGAATTGTACATGCATTTTCAAACTGAACTTTTTAGTACCTGATCAATGAAATAAACAAGCAACTCTTCGGCAAGTTCACGCTCGCCAGATTGTGAAGCTGTCTCCATGGCATCTTTGTAAAGGTTATCCTTCTTTGACAAAGCAATGGACTGCTTCCATCGTCCTGCCTTCTTGTAAATATAAGCAGCAACACGTCTCATCTCAACAAGCTCATGCTTTTCAATCTACATCGTACATAATAAATCTATCAGTTTTCCGTAATTGAAACAGAAAAAATTCACTGTTAAGCGAAAAATGCAGGTCACCTTTTGTGCAAGGCCTATTTGATCAAAATTATCATGTAAATCAATTGACTCGCGCAATCTATCATAATCTTCCTCCTCAACATATATCTCGTTCAGGGCTTCATTTACAGCAGACACATTGTTGCTCTGAACTGCAACCATGTATGGCTTCACAAGACGGAGGTGACCAGCCTACAGCACATTACAGAGAAAATATCAATAGGTGTTGCAGCAGGCAAAACGTAAACTAATATCTAACAAAAGATTTGCTGTGATTCTACCTTGCGCATGATGTCAACAACCCGAGCGTGGTCCACGCGAAGTGCAAGGACATTCAGAATATCATTGATGAGATCAGGATGTTCTTCCAAATAGAAGTGAACAGCCTTGTAAGACAACTCAACATTAGCAACTTTGACAGCAACATCTTTGAATTGCATGTGATCCCATGCTTCAGGTGAATGGTTCATGATAGTAGTTGCGGCATTATCAAACTCATCATATTGGATATACAAAAAGGTCAATTCTTTCCAATGCTGTTGTTCATCACATGCTCTTATGAGCTTTGGGATATTGAGGCGGGTTGAGAATAGTTTGATATGCTCCATAAGCTTCTCAGGGCGGTATCTAGCATAAAGAACTCCTAACTCAGTGAAGATGCCCATATGAGCTCGTTCTAACCCTAAACCGCTCTCCATCAGAGATATTAACTCATTGAAGTAACCTCTATTTTGGTAATATTCACTGACCTCATCCAAGTCATCCACCTACATAATTAACAAACAGTTTGACACAGTAAGCCCTGGAAAGTAAATAAGCCCACTACTAGTAATAGCAAACCAACAAAAGGTCCAGATAGCAAGTGCAAAATCCCTCCAATGATCGGTCACTACAAATTTACATATTTGCAGAATACTCTAAAGGAGAAGAATTTACATTACTATATGAAGCCCGTTTTATTCAAGCTCTCTAAATAGAAATCAGATGGGAACAGAAATCAAGAAAAAGCCTCCTGATTTATTTTTTAAAAATATCTCTAGTTCCTTAGAAATGCTAAAATTAACAGATTACCTGAATAATAATGTTGAGCCCACATATCTGGGCCAAACGAAACTCCTCTGCATCAACACAAGCAAAACAAACTTCTTTCCATGTTTTGGAGCTATTAGCTTTCCTTGCTGCATCAACAGCACCTTGGAACTGTTGTAACTTGACCAATGTAATAGCCAACTTGGCCCAGTTAGATATAAAGGAAAATATGATTTTTGCAGCCTCGTACAATGCTTCGTCGTACAACCGGTCCCCAACATTTTGCAAATTAGCAACATTTGGCATCAGAATGAACTCCTCAATGTCACTAAGCCTATCAATCTTTGCATATGCGTAAATGAGCTCGCCGTCAACCTTTGGTTCTTTTGCCTTCTGCCTTACCATTAACAAATATTTGACCAAGTCATGGTAAACATTGGCATCTTCAGCTGCACGGATAACATCCAAAAATTGTGTAGTATCATCTGCTCGTATAAATGACTCTATTGCATCACTTACAAGCCCTTCCCTGAGTTGAGCCTTTGCCACCTCACTCCAAACAGCGTCTTCTTCAACTCTGAAAGCAAACTCAACAGCTCTATCAACGCTACGAATATTATCAAGCAACACATTGACTGCTTGAACATTCAAGTTGAACTTCTTGAAAATTGCAAATGCTTCCTCATACAACTGTGCTTCTACAGCCATTTCTCCAACTGCAGGCCCATCAAAATTATCCAGTCTATTGACATAATCCATAACTCTGGATGAATCTGCCTTTATCGCTGTCAAAATGAGAAGATTCTGCAAATTGAAGTTCCCACTAAATGCAGAGTTCTGAAGGACAATCTTCTCAAGAAGTTCAATCAATTCATGAGGCAGATCGGCTGTCATGAAAGCCTTAACAGATGCAGAAACCTGTTCAGGGCTTGAGCTTTCAGGCAAAGCAGTAGATACAACCTGATCAATAAGTTGCCTTCTATATTCATTTTCAGGATCAAGAACTTTAGCCCACAGATCACCATCCATTCTCTCAACAACATATCTGCACCACAAAGTATAAGCATGTGAGCAATGAATACAAGAAAATTGATTTGGTCGAAGAAAGACCTACATATACACTACAAACCTTGCTTGCAGTTTGAACAAAGAATTTTTACTAGTGACATTGATAAGTTCTTCATCACATTGTCCTCGTCTGTAAGCTACAACTGCCAATGTCGGGTCGCGTTTCTCACAATACTTGCCCACAACTCGAGAATCATAGTACGGGTTGCTTGTGAGAAAATGTTCTGGGTTGTTGTTGCTGTCAATAATGATTTTACCCAGTGCATTGTGAACATGTACATCCTGGCTTCCCTCGCTCACGAGATGCTCCAAAAACTGTGTGAGCAAACGAAGCCGATTCCTGCATATAATAATAATCATGGGTTAAAAAATCAGAAATGTGAACGCAAATCAACAATTCATGAGATTAAGGGACAAAACACACCTCTTCTCACACTCCTCTACAAGGGGTTCCACTGGCAACAAGGAACGAACAGAAAGAATCAAACCTTTGATGAAATCTTCTGGGCACTCATCATCTAGCAGCTGCCCAACAACTAAAGGAGCATTCCCTGGGTTCACCTATACAGAAATATACAAATGCTGAGGGGCAGAAAAAGTGGGGTAGATATCACTCATGACATATACAAGGCTACTGTTATACCTTCTGAACATAACCTTCAATGTAGCGAAGCATGTTGTTTGTGTATAGGTAGTGTGTCAAATCTGGAACAAACCCAAATCGATCACAAACATTGATTAAAGGTCGTGCATCAGGAAGCTTAGCCTCCATTAGGAAGTTCTTCGTTTTTTCGGCATCATAGAAATTGGATTCTCTTGTCACACGTTCGACCTCCTTGATTTGACCAGTCTTTGCTGCTGCCTCAATGTACTTGAAATGAATTTCGGGGTCCTCGCTATACCATATTATTCAGAGAAGCATGTATGCTATATCAGCATTAAAACATTGGAAAATATATCAGGTATAAACAGGGTCAATTATCAACAGGAAAAAAAAATGCAAACCTCGAGCTCAAATATGATCCAAGAAAAAAATACAGCCCTTCATATGACCTAAACTGCTCAAAAATTTTAATGCAGCCATCAACGCCCAATTGTTCAGAATATTCTTTAGCTACCTGAACAGACATAAGTAGGGTTAGTTATCAATTATTAGTAAGCTCCAAATCAAAAAGACAATGACTCTTCTATACCTGCACAATAATCTGTAAATTGCCCCTAAGATTGGCCAGTAATAAGTCTTTCATGCACTCTAATGCCCATTCTCGTGAGAGAGTACCAAAAAATTCTACAAGTGACTGCAATAACCAAATAATGAGCAAGTATTAGGCTTGTGTGATATATTGAAAAGTCTAAACCCAAAAGTAGATAAGAACAATAAGTCAGAAAAAAAAACCTGAGGCTCAATTGCATGTGTATTAACAATTACACGTTTTATATCTGGTAACTCTGTGTAATGCTGCACCGAGAAAGATGTATTCAATAAAGGAACTTAAGATTTTGTAAGTAAGGAAAGTACAAGAATAAAACATTTAGCAAGGCATTACTTGCAAAGCTCGCACGTAAAGGCCAGCTTTTTCACAAAGCTGGGCAATACGAGGACGGTCATAATGGCTGAACATGCCATTGGCCAAAATAGCATCAGCAACATTAGGGAAAGTGACCAGATTTATCTCCAACACCTGAACAACAATCCACAAGAAAATCGTATCATTGCAAAGAAATAATTATTAACAGAGTAAAATGCCACATAACAACTGGGAAACAAAGGCCTGACCTTTGTTTGAAGGAATCCGTGTTCTGGTAAATTTGGTTTTAAAACGTCCAGGAGAAAAGCTGTTGCCTCACGGATCAGGTTTCTCTGAGAATAACCAAAACAAAAATGTCAATAACGTTTAGAAGCATAGTGTAATAAATCAACGATCATGAAGCTAAAATATTAAATTACTACACGTCATAATTGCCTAATCACAGTAGATAATCAACCTGAAGAAACAGATCAGTTATGGTGTTGTAATCAATTGGGCTACCTCCCTCCATTTGAGACATCATTAATGCAAAATTAACAGCACCCTGAAAAGCAAAATAAAAATGAAAACTTGTAGAGTTTCTCCTTAGAGAAAAAAGTACAAGACTGTAAACATAATGTACAAATACTGTTCAAAAAGCATAGTTACCATGCATCTATAAAGGTGGCACACAGTGGGCAATTACAGAAAAGGTTAAACTAAATCAATTAAACAACATAAACTCGAGAGCTTTCACTCAAACCTGAGGATCTGTTCGGAGAATTGTTTGCAAGAGGAAGAGGTAGTCAGGTGTGTACCCAACCTATAGCAACAAATAAGAAATGAAAAATATTCAGGACCAAAAGTTTCCAGTAAAGCAGAAATGTAATTCGCGCAACAATAATTATTACAGGCTGAGAAAAATGTTAACATGATGTAACAGCAGTGAAGTAGCTTTGCATCAAAGTCAATATTCTTTAATAAGTAAACAAGCACCTGCTTAGAGTAGACCAGAATCTTGTCAAACTCCCTCCTCTCAGCAAAAGCAGCAACAACTTTCGGAGTAGCTCTAGCTTTGATGTATATTTTTAAAGCAAGATCATTGTCCACAGTCTACAAGGGAGCATACCCATGAAAATTAATGGAAACTCACCATTTCAAAAAAGCAATTAAGATAAGCAGCAATACCTCATTAGGCAGTCAATTAGAAAAATGAACATACAAACATAAAAATAATTTGAATTCTTCAAAATGTTTAATGCAACTAAACCTTAACAAGATCTCCTAGCTCCTCACTGCATTCAAGCTTGTCCTCTGCCAACCAATTTTCCAACAGATTTTTCTTGTTTTGGTTCACAACCAACCGAGATAACTCTAATGATTCAAAGGCATTCAGCTTTCCCCTCGTTAAAAGTGTTCCAAAATACTGCAGCAGCGGCGGAGTTTGACCAGCTTGCACAGGAACACTCTGCCAAATAAAATATAGTCACATTTGTTAACACTGCTATTACAAGTTGAGCAGAACCAAAAATGCAGTAAATTGATGGAAAAAGTGAAAAAAAATTAGAGTCAGCGAGAATATTTTCATAAACTGAAAATGAATCTATTTACTTGAGAGGATTACAGTGATTAAACAACTTATAGAGTTCTAGTTCACATTGACTGATCTACCCAAGTGATGTTGATGACATAACTCTGCTATACATTTTAACATCGAAACACGTATGTCTGAAAGTTAAACGAGATAGATAGCTACACTATACTCAACAAATAAAACCTAATTGACCAAACAAAAGAACAACACCTAAAAGCAAATGATAAACCAATGATTATTATCTCTGTAACTGAAGTTAGCAGAGAGAGCATTAAAAAATCCTGAATAGCTACATGTTATCAAGAAACCTGAAATTTGGCAACTGTGTCAGGAGTGCGAAGGATTCCTTGTGGAGATTCAGCAGCAAGCTCAGCTGCTTCTTTATACTTTGTTTGGGAAAACAATTCATGAAAACGCTCCACAACCTGAAATGACAACAATTATTGCCATCAAGCTTTAAATAATCAATCTCAAATAAAATATGAATTGGGGAAAAAGAAGATATTAATCATTAAAGCATGTAGAATCTGTTGGTCAAGTAAAAGACAAAAGCAGCAAAATTGTAGCAAACATCACTACAAAATTGGCATACCAGCTTCTCAGCACCGGGAAGATTTCCTCTTTTGGCAAGACTAACAGCTAGCTCCAAATTGTTTAACTGCAACATAAAAGTGATAAATGTCAATTCATTCCCTGCTTCACAACATAAAAGTGATAAAAAAAAGTCAGAAACATACTTGACCGCTGACAAAATTCACAATTGTTTGTTCATTAACAGTAGCCAACAAAACTTGGCCTCTCCTATTAATGGCATAAAATCCTCCTGCTGATGTCGCTTCTGATGTCAAAAATATAGGATCTGGACTAATTCTGTTCCTATATACAGCCGTAGCTGTCTCCAAATCGTATACAAAAAGTAGGCCAAGTTTGGTAATCACATAGATCAAACTATATTTGTGGGATATCTGAAAAACAAATTAAATTAGAAATCAGATATCTACAGCTTTTTATAAAATGAACAACACTAGCAACATTTTTACCTGCATTGCAACTGGAAAGTCATCAGCAAAATCTGGGGGGAAGAAAAGATCTGCTTGTTTCTTTGAAAATGATGGTTTCCCTGCCAACAAATTTCAAAAGGTAAACTCCAGAAGTATGATCAATTTAATCACAGACGATATAATGATACACACAGTTCAATTTCACAATACACCTGCTACAATTTGGGCTTTAAGCCTAGACGTCAGATTGTTCAGGCTTTATAAGGACTACGTAGGCCATACCTCTAGTTAATGTGAGATCTAAACACACACCCTCACACTTAAGACAGGACATTTGTAGCGTGGAAAAACGTGGGTGGAATAACATGGATCATGTTCATGACCCAATAATAAATTTCGGATATACTATTTGATACAATTTTAGAATTTAAGATGGGTCTAACTCAACCACAACAGCTCTCTGAAGAAATGGAGATTAAACAAGCTTTAATAAGGATTTTGGTCATATTACTGGTTAATATGGAATCTCAACAAACACCAGTCCATCTTCAGATGCCTGATTTTGATATATACAGCTTCTTAGATTTATCAAATTAGTTCAAATGCAACTCATATATATAATGCATGTAGTAAATATTTACTGTTTCATCAACCTCCCACTTTAAGGAATACATGCTTATCACTACAATTGAAAAGTCAACATGTTGCCATTATAAATGCAAAAAGAAAAAAAAAATCGGTCACATTCAAATTTTCCAATCAGTCAAATACATGGTAACAAGCGGAGAACCAATCCATGAAGCATGGACTAACAAAAAATATTATGCGTTTCATCAATCAAATACATCGTAAGTTGGTAACAATTGAAATAATAATCCTTGTAGCATGGTTGAAAGACAAAAGTAATACATTTAATTGACTCAAGTCATTAGCAATAATGAGTAGCTTCCTCGACCCTCTTACATGGATATCACTACACTACATTTCATCCATCCACATATGAAGTTTATGAAATACTTATATTATGAGTTAAATTATAGCAAGACAAAAGTGTCATTGATGCAGTCTGTAGAGACATTAAATAAACGGGCCATTATTGTCACTAATCTGATCACTCCGCCTCTAGTTATAGACCGAGCATGATAAATACATATTGATGTAAATAACTAATTTAAATGATAGATTTCCCATAAATATTAAATTTGGAATCTCGAGATAGGACAACTAGGTTGGAGCCATATAGCCCATAAAATAAGGCATGAGAGATAGATGTGGATGAAGTAAAAATATGCAGACCTGGCTGCGCGCCCAATTCAATGACATGTAACTTGGATATAACTTGACCAGCATTAAGTGTCTTTGAGGCAAAAGCAATCAAAACAGAAGGATTTTCATTCCCAGAAACCTGTTCAAAAAATACAATTAAAATTTGCTCAACGTATTAGTATTATTTAATTATTCAGGTAATATTTATAAATAAGTATATGCACACAGAACCATAATAAAACGTACTTTGAATTGGGCAAATGATGCAGCATGAGCTTCAAGTGCCTGACTACGCTGCTGATCCACGGAGAAAAGCTGCATGTTCCCTTTAACCAATTGTGGCCTCTATAAAGTAGTAGAAGATGAAGAAAAAAACCAAATAGATTAGGCTAGCAAAAATCACAATTGAAACTTGAAAGATCATAATTGTATATTTGTTATACAATTATACACAATATATGCTGCAGAAACAGAGATCGAAATAAGCAATTATGGTCTGAATGAAAAAGCTGGTTATAGCTGAAAACTGAAATGTGTTTCGCAATGATAGCCACAATTATGACAGGAAGCAAAGATATATACCTCGGGGGAACCAGGAGCAATACCAATCAAGACCAACCATTTTTCCGTAGGGTCGCATCGATAATTGATTATCTGGTTGTTCGCCAAATTCGCTGTTCTCTCAAATATCTTAACAGGTTCAGAATCACCTAAAAGTTTGAGACCAGGGACTATATATCAGTCAAAAATTTACAAATGTACAAGCACATTAAAAATGTGTAAAATATAATAGCAACAAGGTTGAGCATCAGCAGATTATAATCATCAATATCTTACCTTCGATTGACCAGTGGTATACAGAGGTTTGTGTCACGAGGCCCAGCATTTTGGGGCTAATCCACTTCCAGAAGACTACCTATACATGAAAAATAAGGGCACTCCACATAGATTAGCAATGTCATTCTTAGGGACCTATTATGTTACTGCTTATGTATCCTAGCACCTTATCATTACCTGCTCGGGCATCTGATGTGATTTCATCTTCGTTTTCAATTCAATGTTAAATATTTGTAGGTGATCCTGTGTAGTCCCTTGCAGTTGAGCTTCAAGAGAATAATGTAGCTTGTAAGTTAAGATAATACATAATACAACCGCAAATAATATTTTAATTTTTAATACAGCACCAAAAAAAGCACATGCCGCAGAAACTGGAAACCCGAAGATTGCTTGATATTTAGGAATGGGGAGACTTATGATTTATGAACACTATAGGTATCTAAATACTGACTATTTTTTTCTTTTAATCACTCCAAACCAAAACTCCTCATCTAACAGACTCCCTTCTTGCATCCCCTAAAAAAATAACACACCTTTGTTATTCTTTCCTAAAAAAAATTATTATTATAGCACTTAAAAACATGGTCTCTAACTTCTTCCTTAAATATAATCTAAAAAAAAGGAAGCCAGTTGATTTTAATCAAACGCCACATCTCTGTATCCCTGCCAATAGTTGACTGGCACAATCCGGGTAGTTAAGGTATCAAAAAATATGGGCCAGAAAGAAAAAAAAAGTGGACATAGTCTTACTCGAGTATACAAACCAGTATGGTTTTAGAAAAATGATTCGTTACCGCGAAAACGGCCACGAAAAAACAGTATCGGTAGTCTCTCTTACCACTTTTTCCCGTTTTGACACAGCGAACAAAAATTGCATAAAAAACTGTGGTGAAACACTGTTACGCCCGACAAAACTCCATTGCGGCCGCGATTTGAATTTATTAGGGGTTAATTTGATTTTTAAAGAAACAAATTCATTAAAAAATTATGAAAAGAATAATAGTTATGAAATTATAAGGAAACAATGAGAAATTAAGATATTATACAACATATGATTAATACAAATAACTTTAATAGGATTTGTACAATGTTGTTATTAATTCACACTGCGACGACCACAATCAGAAGCGCAGCATACAGAATAGCTGAAATCACGCTTATCCAAAAAAAATAGCCAAAATCACAATATCCTTAATGCGGCCGAGACGTCAACTGTGGCCACTATTTAAAACCTTGCATATCAGGCTGAAGTGTACATACTGCAAACAGTTAGGTGCATTCATGTGATTCATGCCAAGTCAAACTAGTCAAAACTAAGCAATTTGTTTCATTTCAGTGGCATCAACAAAATCATACAGCTATAGGAACAAAAAAAAAAACGAGAATTCGAGCATACTACTATAAAGCTTCAAATAAATTCTGATATTTATAATGATATACAAACTTCATATCAATATCAAAGTACTAGTAACTTTACACAAAACACAAATCCTACCTTTCAAAGCAAGAATTCTGGAATTCGGATTCATAAGAGCCGAATCAGCAGTAATTGGCCTCCTCAAAGGTTGATTTGGCATGCTCATATCAACAATAACAACGCTATTCTGTGGAGATGTTTCTCGAACACATATATACTTGTCCGATTCCATAGTCACATGAGTGAAAGTGATGAATTGTGAATTGATTCCAACACTCGGTAACTGTAATCATAAATCAGATCACACAAATCACATCAAAAACAATTAACCTTCTCACTCAATAGTTCGTAATCAAATCAAAAAATATGAGAAAATAAATAAAACACTCAGATCTACTCGATTTTCACAGTAAGCAATAGACTGAAGAGTATTCAACAAAACTGAGCAAACTATAAGAATAAAATAATCGATAATTAAATTACTATTAAACTAAATTAAGTGTTCGTGTTCTTCGTGGAAGTGTAAATTAAGCTGAATGAACAGAAATTGAAGGAGGAGGAAGAGAACATACGGTTAGGACTTCTTTCATGGCGATCGGAGCGTTCGCGGCCGCCATGGTTAGTTAGATCGAGGAACAGAAACTGGTTGATCTGAAAGTAGAGATTGAATTCGGTGATGGAGAGTGGAAGAGTGAAGAAGAAGAGAGAGAAGGTAGTTGAGGAGGATCCAAATCAGTGTGAGATCTATGAATAGCTTAGAAGACTTGGACCCTCTTCAAAGTGAAGAGGTTAGAGAGAGAGAGAGAGTCGTTGAAAGTTGAATGGGGTCTGACACGAGTGAAATGAAAATGGGAGAGAAAGAAAGAAACGGAGAGAAATGAAATTGCTCTTACGAGAAGAGAACCATTAGATCTCGTTCTATGATGGCTTTTTTTTCGGGTGAATTTTTCTGACTTATTTTTATATTACGTTTTGGAAGCTTAAAAATTAAGTTTTCTTTTTTCTTATTTACCGAAAAATATGTTTTTTCTTAGAAATTAGAATGACCTAATAATAATAAGGGATAAATATGTTTTTAATCCCTAAATATTTAAAATTTTGTTTTTAATCTTTCAAAAAAAAAAAATTCTACTTTTAGTCCTTCAAAAGTTTTTAATTAACAATTTTAGTCCCTACTTTTGAATCAACTAATATGTAGACTTCATATTTTTTAATGAAATCTTTTATGAATGTTTAGAATATTATAACAATCTTCCCCAAAAAAAATTTAGAATTTTTTAAAAAAGCATAAATTAAATATGAATTTTTATGTTTTTGGAGTTTAAAAATTTATATTTGATTCATGTTTTGTTAAAAAATTCTTTTTTTTTTGAAGTGATTGTTAAAATATTATACACTTTTCTGAAAAATTTCATTAAAAAATATGAAGTCGACACATGAGTTGATTTAAATATAGAGACTAAAAGTGTTAATTGAGATTTTTTGGGGGACTAATATTGGAAGAAAAAATTTCAAGCGACTAAAAACAAAATTTTGAATATTTATAGAGACCAGAAACATATTTATCCCTAATCTATACTAATATATAAAGGGGATACAAATTTTTTGGATGACTTTTTCATTATTCCAATTTTACCCTTAAAAAATAACTTCCACATAAAAATAGATTTTCAATTTTTTTTAGTAAATAATTTTTTTTCTTCTTAATAACTAAGCACAACTTCCACATAAAAGTAGATTTTCAGTTTTTTTATAGTAAAAAAATAATATATTTTTCTTCTTAATGACTAACCACGATAAAAAAAAGAGGTTACATAGTTATCAATTACCAAAGTCCAATAAAAAATGAGATTAAGTAATTATTTATATTTGTACAATACAGAATATCGATCACACACGAGAAAAAAAAGAATATCGATTACACAAACGGGCACGGAGGCGGCTAGTAATAATAATAATTATGGGAAAAAAGTTATTTCTAGATTGGGGAATAGTAGGCTTTAATTAGAGGATAAATAATTTATAGTTACTTTGTTTATGTCTCTTTTAGATATAAAAAAAAAAATATGAAAGGATTAAACTTACAAAACAAAATGAGACATTGTCTCGAATATCATCGTCAAATAAAAAAATAGTGATTAGGAAATGAAGTGTCGCGGAAAATTAGCAATACTTTTGTTAATAATAAATCAATACATTAGTTAACTTCTTTAAATTATTTAACTTATCTTGAAGCTTTATTATTAGAGTATTTGATAAGTGAATAATATTTCAACATATCCACAACAAAATTATTTGAAATCTAACATATTTCATATTCATGTCTTTAGACAAATCATATCCAACCTTAATGCAATTACGCCAAGCTTAGCCCACACAACAATGCAAGAGTATAATTTGTGATATATAAAAAAATAAAAACACTATCATTGGTCGTTATTGTTATGAAATAATATTTCCACAAACATATTTGTTACTAGAGTTAATGTTGGAATTTGCCTTAAAATTGATGCAGAAAACTGGTGTGCCATGGTGAGGGAGCCATGCGTAGGCACGCTGACGCAGCAAGCTTGGCTGGTGTGTCCTGGTGAGGGTGTCAGGCGCAGGGCCTTGGGCGCTAGGCGCCATCATGCGAGTATAAATGTGTTGTTTGCGTTTTCTAATGGTTTTAATGGGATTTTAGGTTTTCTAAAGCCAACATAGAGAATATGGTTAATAGAGAAACTTCTTGGGAAAATTATAGGGTTGGGAGAAACATTTTATCACCTTGGAAACATTTGTCGATTGAATCTCTTGGTCACGGGGAGAGACTCGGGAAAATGATAGAATTAGTAAAACTCTAATTTTTGTAACTCTTGTGGAAAATCTCATTGTAATCAAGTATTCTATTGAAAGTGGAACGGAGAGGCAGCTCTCTCCCCCATATTAGGTTCATTAACAATGATCTGGATAAACAAATTGATTTTGTGTTCGTTATTGTTTTTCTTTGTTCATTACTTGTTGTGTGTGGTTGTTGCTCTTTCAATTTGGTTTGGTTGCTTTAACTGTTTTGCCCCACACACTAGTTAAAGATTATTGGTGTGGTTTTCTATTAGAATTCACAAGAGTTAATATATGATCTACAACATTAATCATGAAGCAATCTATAAGAGGGTGTTGCCAATGAACATTAATCAAATGTTGAGTGACAATAGTCAATATTATTCGTGCATATTTTTTAGATAAATACAACGAGTAATAGAGTATAATACAAAACCTTGTGATACATTTTACTATTCTCTACAGCGTCCAAAAAAAATACAAGATTTTTCTAAATTTTTGCTAACGAAGTTTATTATTGTCAAATCTCCTTGAATATGAATTCCAATCTAACCAATTATAGAGTCAAACACTACAAAATATATTATACTCATTCGTATAAAAAATTTGATATCATGACAATCCCTCGACATATGCATTGTCGATTCAGAACAATTTTACCACACGGAACAAAAAAATATTTACAAATTAGCTTGTTCATAACTCCACCAACAAGTTTAAATGATTTTAACTCCACCAACAACACAACCTCCTTAAGCTAATCTATAACTCAATAATAATAATAATGACGGGGTAATGAAATTCCTCGAATGACATTAAGCCCCGCTGATTCTGATTGTCTAGCCATGTTATCGAATAATAATTTAAAAATAGCACTATTAGTTCAATGAAAATTACTATAAAGGAACCACGCTTCTTTAAAGCTGATACAAATACAACACGAGGATGTTGTTTTGTTGGAAATACTTGACTATTTTGAGAATTTGAGGGGAAATTAAAGGTGAGTAATTAATTGTGTGGATTTGGGAATCATGCATACATACATACAAGAGAAAATGTCAAGGTATTCATCAACTACACTTGCAATTTACTTAACTAAATAAAGCAACTACCTTTAATTATTTTTAGTACTGCATTGTCCACATAATCAGAATTATATACTTTATATTGTTATTTTCAAATATACAATTTGTCAAGCTCGGTGAAAAAAAGTACAAGGGCGTACCGATATAATATGTGATGTGTGCACCAACTTATTAAATTTTAACATTTAAGTAAAAATTAACTGTGCAAATGAGATTGGGTCATGCCTATTGTCCTCTGAGTCTAACTAAAAAAAGATAAATTCTCACATGGCAAAGCAAGATTTGGATTTCAATTGAAAGATGTATCTACATTTAGTACAATCACATAAGAAAGATTACCTAATGCGAAATTAATTTGCGGAATTTTTATTTATGAAAATACAATAAATTAAAAGTGGTATGATGCCTACATACCCATGTTTTGTTTTAGAGGGTATTTGTGTTTTCATTTAAAATTTCACATTTACTATACGGTGATATGTCTCTGAAAAGAATTACTTTTTTGACATTTCAGACATTTTTATATTTCTTCACCACGTTTATCGTCTTCTTCGTTAATTTATAACAAAGTACACTCAAATATATCTCAAAGTTATACGATTCTATGTATTTTGATTAATTGCTTAAATCTTTTTTTAAACTCTAAAATCAAAATCTTCAATTCTTGTTAAACTATAAATTTACTAAACTTGAGTTTTTTGAGGTTTAATGAAATGTTCAAGGAAATGTTTAAAATATTTGATGAAATTATTTTAAGTTGAATTTTTTTGTTCTTATATGCAATAGATTTACGTACTATAATTTATATTCATATGAGGTCTTTTTTCTATTAATTATTTAGTTTGTTACTTGGTGCATGATTTTCATATTCATCAAATAATGTTTCTAATTTTTCGGTTGAGGAGGAAAATAATGGAGTAGAGTTTGTCGAGACGTATTGTTCATAAATATGCCTCAGAATTATAAGAAAACAAAATTTGAAAATTTATCGAATGTGCTACTCAAAAAAACACCCTTGTTAAAGTATATGGATACCTACATGAAAAATAATTATAAGTCATCAACCATTGAAGACCAACAACTTTATACAACTTTAGTTTTGAACATTCTATGGTTTGCATGTCTCCTTCCATCCCTGCACTATATCTTATGTGTCATGTCCTTTTGGAATCATAGAAATCTTCCGGATGTACAAAAATCTCAGTGACTATAAAAAAAAAATCTACCTGTGATAAAATGTTTTCGACAATAATAGATATGTTTTTGTTGACTTATTCTCACTAGTCTAAGGTATATCTCGTGGACATCCAAATAAATTTGATAAGCATAGTGTTTAGTTTTTTATTTTATTTTTGTGTTTCAATTTAGTTTTACATATAAAAGTGTTTGTTTTTCCTCTCGTCACTTACATTATATTCTTTTTGACATTATTATTTTAACTCATCATATTAATTTTAAAAATAAATTTAATACTTGATTTATTTTACCATATTGTTTACATAACCTTTTGTTTATTTCACTTTTTGCTATTTGTGGTTATTAAATCGCAAAATTTCACTTTTCATAACTGCAACATTCTATCTAAAGAGAAAGAAAATGAAAGAGTTTGCTGGTCAAATTAGCTGGTGCAACATATTTACTTTTCGGTCAGAACCAATCTTCACTTTCAGGTTTTCATGTCATGAAGTGCTCATAATTTTATGCTGCAAAAACAAGTTATGTGATTGTATATTATGTTTCATGAAAACTAATGTTTCTCATCTATTTCAAGAGACCACAAACATGATTTTCCAATGTGATTTTTCATCAATGCCACGTTGGCCATCCATTATGGGTATTTTATTTATTCGATAAAACACGCCACCTCCTCGTCAACTGTCGTTCAACTCAAAAAAAATAATATGATGGGTTAAAATTTATTTGTCTTCAAAATTCGTGGGAGTGGACTTTCTTTTGTTTAAACAAGCAAGCATCTCCTATTCACTAAAACTCCATCTGCCATGGAAGTATGGTTTGTTTCTATTCAGCTGGTTGCAAGGTCTAGACAACGTAGAATCATTGAAAGTCACTTCAATTGCTCTTCAGGTACCATGTCATATTTTTAAGCTTTATTTTTTCTTCTTAAGATGTCTTTTTGGTTAATTTTGTTAAAATTCAATTGACTTGCATAAAATTGATCCGACTTAATTTTAATTTCTTAGATTCTCTCCTTATGTCCTCATATTTTTTTGAACAACCTTCTTTTTTTGAAGACAGACGACGTCGTCAACCATGTCTCTGGTCACACAATTAAAACAATTAATTGTGTTTCGTCCTTAAAAATTACGAAATTTTATATATTTTTTCTTTATAAAAATAAAGTGACATATTTTCGTCCGTAAACTTATTTTTACACACAATTTTACATGTTTTTTTTCAAAAACTTTAAAATTGTTTAATTATCGTTAAAATATAATAAAAATGTTTAATATTGACATTTTTTGAACTTTTAAATAATTTTTTTTTCAACCAAGTTTAGAAAGTTATAAAATGGGAAGATGCAAAAAGTTATATTTCTAACATTAATTTTGTTTTGTTATTTTCTTTCTGGGTATGCTTAACTATTGCACCAGATGCACTGTTTAACATGACTCTTTTACGATATGTGGTATGTGACACTACTCTTTATCCCATTGTTATAATTATCTACTAGCCGCCATTTGTGTAATCAGTATTCTTTTTTTTTCTTCGTGTGTGATCGATATTCTGTATTGTGCAAATATAAATAATTACTTAATCTCCTTTTTATTAGACTTTGTTAATTGATAATTACGTAACCTCCTTTTTTTGTTATGGTTAGTTATTAAGAAGAAAAAATATATTTTATTTTTACTATAAAAAACTGAAAACCTACTTTTATGTAGAAGTTGTGCTTAGTTATTAAGAAGAAAAAAAAAAGTATTTACTAAAAAAAACTGAAAATCTATTTTTATGTGAAAGTTATTTTTTAAGGGTAAAATTGAAATAACAAAAAAGCCATCCCAAAAATTTGAATCCCCTTTATATATTAGTATAGATACTAATCAACTTTGTGCATGTTAGTGGTAGCAAAGTAGTAGTAAAATATATAAATGTTTTAGATAACGAAACATAAAAAAATAATGAATAATATATATATAGCTAAAGAGAATAGATAACACATGTATCACACAAAAATATTTTGACTTCTTTAGTGAGAATATTTCGCCGTGCTAGCCAAATGAACTAATTACTCGTTGTTTGCACCTTATGGATATCCAAACATGAACCAAACACCATTGATGATGCCTACCAAGAGTTAAAAAATGACTATATCAATATCATATCGTAATCGTACTCATATATTTGAATTCTCATACTCCATATTTGAACCAATACTTAGCAATATACACATCTCATATTCATTTGAGTACTTACCAAAAATTGGTGTATCCTTAAACTGAATCAATTCATGAGCACTAATCAAATTTATATTCATATCAATAAATAACATAATAATATTTCTTAGACTAACAAAAACTTTTTCATCAATTAGATTGCTATCATATTTAAAAATTTAGTATTTATATTTGCACACAAATAATATCCATTTTTTTTTTTATTTTTAAATTCAAATAGGAGTGTATGAAAAAAGCATGGGTGGAAAAGCAACCCAACTCTTATAACAGTAAACCCTAAGTAGGGTTTAAACCCAACCCATCAGTTTGGTGGCAAACTCAAACTCAAACAAAAAATCAAAGAGCGGGATTTGAAGCCCTGCTTTCTGAAATACACTCCATTTCCATTTCTTTCGTCATTTTCACTCTCATCACCGCAAAACCCAAACCCAAACCAAGCTTCAACAATGTCCATAGGCGTGCGTCGCTTAACACTCCTCGGAGAGTTCAAACCTTTCGGACTCATTGCAGAAGCTCTCGACGGTAAATCCACTGAAACTGTAACCGAAAACTATGAATACTTCCTTTTCGATCCAGAAATTGCTCGAGATAGAGATGCTGAAGATAATTGCAACGAAGTTGCTTCTGCATTGAATAATCGCGGTGATCACGAGCTTTTCATTCGCGGAAATCGGTAATTCATTTCTTCATTTCTTACTGAAAATTGAAAAAAACTCGTTTATCTACTTAGTTCCGTAAAAGAAGAAATCGTTGCAAAAAGTTAAATCTGAAATTTAATTTTCAAATTCAGTTGTGAACTTGTTTATCTACTATGCATTTTATGAACTCGTTGTTTTTGTGTACTGATTTATTACAGGATTATATGGTCGATTGGTGCAAGAGTATTTAAGAGATTTACTTTGCAATCATCTATTGTTAAGGTTTGTTATTTGATTTTTCATGCTTAGAAACAAGTTTCATTGTTTTGTTACATTATAGCTCCCGCGAAGCTGAATTTTGTTTAGTGAAATGAAATTTGCTGATTAAGGACGATATATGTTTTTAATTTCGCTTATTGCTCGCATTATAGAAGTTTGAGACGTTTTATTTGCAAATTTGACTTAAACTGGAAGACAAAGTTGGTGGGAAATTCTCTTGATTGTTTCTGATCTATTAAAATTTAGTGCCACACCTTTGGTTTGAAGGATGTAGTAAATTTAAGTTACGTTTAGGTTTAGTGCTACTTTCCTGTTTCATTGTACTTGCTTTTATTAATTATTAGTAAGTAAGTATTAGTATTACTAGTATTGCTGTATTGGTATTTACTTAAATCTTCTTAATTGTTTACTTGCATAGAGAATACGAGTACAAGTCAAACTATTCACATGTACATCTTGAATTTCTATACATAATGGATAAGATATAGTGAGCATAGAAGCAGTTTAGGAAACTGTGTTTTAGAACATGAATGTTTGAATATTTTTGACATAAGTAATAAGTAATAGCTGGAAGTTCTAGTCTGGAATACTAGGATTAGAGTTTTATGTGCCATTTTTAGTTAAAAAATGATTTTGTTTGTGATAGATAAGAGGATGGTTACTTACTTTAGGTGTAAGGAAGATGCTTTATACTTTGATTTTGCATGAAGTGTATAAAAAATGAATCAATTGAACTTACAAGCCTTCAAAGTTCAACCATTCAAAATTTTAACCCGCAACTTTACCAATTCTGCAATGCATTGAGATTTGAATTTGATTAGAGGTGGGAGTGGGCTGGGCTGAGCTAGACTTTGCAAGTCCAGCGCCTGACATGGTCAGAAAATTAAGGCCTATGCTTGGCCTGTTATCTTTCATAGACTTATTTTTAGGTCTGACCCTTTTAAAGTCCGGTATGACCTGTTAGCCTCTATTTAAATGTCTATTTCACATCAGCGTCTTTAAATAAGTTATCCGACATATCTTTAAATAAACTAACGAGCTCGTAGACTAACAAGATTATGCTCCATTTTGATATTTAAGAGGAGATTTTAGAGAATATGACTTATATGATATCATATTTCAATTCCAGTTTATAAGAATAGATTTATAAATGATTTTTTTTTAATGTAGGTAGTATGCTCTAATTCCTGAGGATGTTGGCCAATTTATAATTTAATACAAAGTTCAAAATCTACTATAATAATAGTAATACAAAAATATTATTCAATATTCATAATTACTTAAACTGACCAACTTGATAGGCCTAAAAGACTTTTTTTTGGGTCTATAGTCTATGTTTTTATTCTTACTTTAAACAGACCGTCTTGATTGGTATGCATCTGGGTGTTGAGATGTTGTTGGCCTAGTTCTATTTCCTTTTGGTTCTGTATTTAAGGAGATTATTTATGTTGTTTTATTTTGTTCCTTTTTTTCCTTATAAATTCTCTCCATTCAAAAAGTCTTACATGACTTGTTTTGGGTTTTTGAGGAGGTTGAAAAGTATCGAGTCACCCAATGGTTGCTACAGTGTTCGTGCAACCAGTAAGGGCAGCATCAGAGGACTAAAGTCTGAAGTTTAAAACTTTTTCTCTTGTAGAAATTGATGCTGCTTTTCGTTTCATTTACCGAACCATTTTGCTTTAACAATTTTTTGGGAATTGTTAGGTGTGCTGGTGTCATCTGGGGCATACTGCTGAAGCTCTTCTATGTATATTACAAATTGATCGTTTGACGATTTATAATACATCTGGTGAGTATACTAAATGAAGTTCAACTATCATCCGATGGAAAAAGAAAAAAAAAGTATCTTATGATATGGGAATGGATTTAATTTCTTCTTGTTGAAAAAGAGGAAAATGAATAGACATCTAAACATGTCCATGTGTTTCACATAATGGAGCCCAACTGTACATACACATACTTTGATTATTTATATTTTATGTCACTATTTTGATTTTGACAGTGTGGTGGAGTGGACAAATATGTTTTTGTAAACAATGATTACTGTGTTCGAGTCATGGAAGACTCATTTCATTGATTTTTAGGAAATTTGATCTGTGTTAATGCAAAATGACATCCATCTTGGATTCAATACCAGAACCTATAGTTTGCAAAACTGACACTTAGCACTGCACCACTTAAAACATTTATACTATTTTGTGCAAAATGTAATATATCACAAAGTATCTGGGGGAGCCATGGCTCCCACGAGTCACAGTAGGCTGCACCAGACAACAGATCAATGGGTATGTTTCGTATTGGATGGTTCAATATGGGTCAACAATAATGTGGGAAGTCTCATGCTCAGTTACCATGTTTGATTTCATGTTATTTTTAAATCTTTACGTATTAATTTGAATTTCTTCATATTTTAATGTTTTATCAACTCAAATTTCTTTGGTTTAATAGGTGAAATAGTTTCAGTTCAACTTCCTCGTACAATCACATCTATATGGCCTCTTCCATTTGGTTTATTGCTCCAGCAGGAAGTTGAAGCATGCACGCCATCACGTGTTCCATTTTCATCTACAAGCCCTTTGCTTAGTGTCCGTGATATGTTGCTTAGTGCATCTAATCATATCCAAAAGGGGGACGGAAGTTTAGTATCCTCTCATCTGATCTTGATGGATCCGCTGGATGAACAGCAAGTATGTTACAGCAGTCTATGGATTGTCACTGAGATTTAGTTCTTCTTGGATATGTCTTGTGAAGTTGTGACATATATGTGATAGATTCATATTCTGGTATTACTCGGTTTTTGTTTTTAACTTCGTACTTATTTTTATGTAACTGTAGCCAACTTTTATTGAAGAAAGAGGGAAATTGAACATTATGAAGGAATATGATGAAAAGACAATTTGGACAAGTGATCTGGTCCCGCTTATGGCATCATATAACAAAGGTTCTTTCATTAAAATTCTTACACTTAGTTTCCGGTCTTTTAAATGATTTACTGTCTTGGTAATTTTCATAATGGTGGTTTGAGTTCAGGAAAGATGCAGCATTCTTTGTGGGTTGCAGAAATCATCAATTCTAACTTTGATGAGGCAGCCTCTGGTTTATTAAATGTCGATCCTATGGGTCTATTGCCAAAACACTTGTCCTTTCGTAGAATATGGCAGGGAAAAGGTGCTCAAACAGCTGCTTGTAAGGTTGAATAAGCTTCCATACAACTATCTCACTCTCTGGCTATTGTTGGGCACATGTATTAAATTAGGAATACTTTTTTGTTTTTGTTTTAAAAGGGAAATGCAATTCATCATTTAATGACATGCTCAATTCTTTGTTCTTTTAAGTAATTGATAATCTCAAATTTGGATGCTTACTGCTATATGACCAAAACCTGTGTTGTATTTCTAGCGTAGCAGATATGAATTAATAATTAAAATCGTGTTAGTGTATACTTTTATTACATTTATGTGTATGCAGTACATGTAATATATTTGTTTTAAACATTTTTTGAATATATAATTTGATTTTTATTCCTGTTACAGTAGATGGTTAGATGTGACCTTATTGTGCTTCCCTACCTTTTATTGTATCCACACATTATGACAGTCCTCCCCCTTTTTTTTTTTTTTCACTTCGCCATCTATTCCCCTTTTATCTCTTGAGTTCATGTTACTTTGCATTTCCCATTCTTAAAACCATATTTTCATTTTGCATGTTTTTTGTAAGCTCCTACATTGTTCTATAATTTGCTCAAATTTATTACTTATTATTTGGTTTCTGATTTTATATTTACAGCTACTCTTGTCAAGCGTACTTGACTCCGCTCTTTTTAGGGCATGTGTGGATTTGCCTAATTGTTAAGGGGATTTTACTGTTTTTTACCACCCGTAGTTTTATTTTAAAAAATATTTGGATTACAAGCTATTTTGGGCACAAAATAAACTAATCCAAACAGACAAGATGTTTTGTATAAAAACATTGTCTAAAATGCCTGATTGTTTTTATTCGACTGGAATTTTGGATTTTTAGTTCAGAACAGTGAAAGCCTAAGACCTTTAATTAATAGATGGATTCCATTCTTAATTCCTTATTACATTCTTTAGTTGTTTACTATTTCTGCATAATTTATTGTTTTTTCCCTTCATATGGTTACTAGGTCTTTATGGCCACTGATGATGCAGCTCCTGTTGTGTGCTTTTTTCACCAAGAACAAAGAAAGTTGTTGTCTGTTAGTCTTCAAACCGTTGAAATAAATAATGAGATTGTGTTTGATGTTAAACCTGATATGAGCTGGATCATAGCTGCAGTTGCAGCTTCACCTGTGATGGTGACTCGTCCAAGGTAAGTGTATGATTTTTCCATTTTTTCTATATTGCTTTTGTATTTTTGGACATAACTTTCTTCAAATGTGGCTTCCAGGGTCAAAGTTGGACTACTTCCATATTCCGACATAATGGTTTTGACTCCAGAAAATGCTCTGCTTCTCTATGTAAGCTTTTAACATAGTTGGGATATAGTGTCCTGCCATTTTTCTCATCTATGTATTATCATGTGCTTGCATTTCTTTGCCAGTAAATTGTATCTGGGATAGGATTGTTTTCTGAGCTTCCTTGTGGGTTAATGCTCAAGAATTTTTTCAATCTTTTCTTTGTTGCACAAATAGAGTGGATTCAGTAGCTCTTATGAAATGATTACTCGTATAATTTTTTGTTGTTACCGTTGGGACTCCGATTCTCCCGCTCTCTTATTATCTTAATTTAATTCATTTGTCTTTTTTTACAACATTTTCTTTCAATTGTCTGCTCATCTTCTAAATAACTAAAATTGATGATTTTTTTTTTTCCTTTTCAAAAAGTATTTCTTAATGGTTGAAGGGGAGTCTCGCGTAACAGTTGGAGTTGCTGCTCTTTGACCGGAGATCATGGGTTCGAATTGTGGAATCAGTCTCTTGCAAATGCAAGGTAAGACTGTCCACAACGGATCCAACCCTTCCCTAGACCTTGCTATGGCAAGAGCTCTATAGCATTAGGTTTCCCTTTTTTTTAATTTCTTAATGGCTCAAATAACTTTTTTTTTTGGTCAAGTAGCCTAGTGACTAGAAATACCACCCTTAAGGTGGACAAGTGGGATGACCGGGGTTCGAACCCCGGCCCCCTGCATATATAATGCAATGTCCTACCAATTGAGCTAAGCTCCGGGACGGCTCAAATAACTTTTTAATCCTTTATCCTTGTAATATACACCATTGTTGTACTTTAGTCATTGTAATTTTTTTATGGTTCAAATATCTGAAACACAGTAAAGGTTGCATTTGGTCCTCAATCCTCATTGTTCTGGTTTTAGTTTCTATAATAAGATCTGTCTATTTTGAATTATTCTTTGTAATATATGGACCAAATTGATTTATTCTCTAGAATAAAGACTACTTCCAACGTGGACAAATAGTCTTTGTTGCTGATTAAGTTTATGGTTGCCCCTTTCCTTGGTGATATTTTACTTTGAGGTTTATTAATCTGTATATAATTAATTTTGTAGAGAGGCTTTCTCCTCGATAAGTACTAAATGCTACATTTGTTCTAGTCTTCTGAAATTTTTCTTATATGCTCCCGTAAACCCTCTATTGACCAATCTTTATTGCCTAGATATGTTTTCTGAAAATTTCATCCTCCCTTTCTATTTTGTGTATGATTACACATAATTCATTTCAATCATCTGGCTTGATACTAAAGCTTGACTGGACATATCTTTTTTTAATATGTCTTGCTAATATCGCAGTCTGGGAAGCAATGTCTATGTCAATATGTGCTACCTTCTTGCTTAAATAAAGACAAGATTTTGCATGATTTGGAGCTTCCAGAAACATCTTCCCTTTCCAATGCCTTAAAGATTACTGGCCTTGCCGATGCTGTTGAAGGGCGTGTCAATGTGATTGTAAATAATAAGCAGGTATTCAAGGATTATTTCTTTTCCATTTTCACTTTGAAATTGACACATAGAAGGTTCTTGGCAAACCCAAAATAGTCCTTGTTTCTTTAAAACTGTAACTTTTGATATTTCTGCATTTTTTTTGTGCCAGATGTTTAGATGTGCATTACGACAAAGTCCTTCATCATCATTAGCTAATGATTGCATCACAGCACTTGCTGAGGGACTTGGTTCTAGTTTCTACAGACATTTTCTCGGTCTTATCTGGAAAGATGATTATTCCACTGATCTCTCAGAAGCTGAATCCAGTGTTGATTCAGAATGGGATTCTTTTTGTCGTGTAATTATGAAAATGTGCCGAAAATTTAACATTATATCTCAAAAGCATTCTGGTTTGGTGCCACATTGCGCTTGGAACTTCCTTCTCAGTAGCCAATTTCACAATAATTTCTGCAAAGTAAACTCCTTGTTTGGAAAATCTTCTATTGTGCCACTTGATCAGGTGGAATCAAGTTCCTCTACGTTATCTATAGACGGTAAAAAATGTTCTGAAGAGCCATTTTATACTGAATTGTTAATAGAATGTCTGGAATCTCTTCATGCACTCTATGAGAGCTTGAAACTGGATAATCTACGCAAAAGGTATGTTTTTACATTCTCTCATTTTTTTTTTATCAATTTTTTCTTTTTGGTTGCTTTTCATTTGTCTCTTGCAACCTTGCTAAAGCTTCTTCATCTCATCTTTTATATCCATCTAGTTAGGCATTTTGTGTAGTGGTATTGTCCTTTTTGTTTAGGAAGCAGATGGTTGATTGGCTTTGGTGAACCTAGCCATTAATCTATACTACTTTTTAGTTATTAGTTCAGTGTTTTTATGTCAACTTGATATAATCAGAAGGTGGATAAGCTTAATCCAAGTAGCCTTCTATTGCATTTATTTCATTTCTCGATGATGTACCAACATTTTTCGGTCAGTAATATTTTCAAATGAATTTACATGGTCTAAAACAATATCCATTTTATACTCCCTCTCTCCTTATTTATAAGACCCCCTTTGGAACATTTGTTTGTTCCTAAATATAAGCCCCTTTGCAAATTTCTAGATATATTTATATATCTGTTATTCTTTTTCCAAATATATCCCTTATTAATACCACAAATTTGTATTGGAATATGAAAAGTTAACATTAAATGCATCGATACACAAGGGGTAACTTATTTATAGTCATAGACAAATTATACACATTAATTTCACTACAAAATTAACTTAATATATGTGAAAAGTGCTAAAGGGTACTTATTTAGTTTCCAGGTTTATTTGACACTAGTGACTTCAGTCTTCTGTTTGTTAGCTGTATTCTCATTAATTCCACGAATTTCTTGTTATTTAAGCTCTATGTTTTGGGGCAGCTAAAGGGATTTAACACCATTAATGGGGGACAAAGATAAAGAATTTCATTCACAGTTTTAAATATAAATTTATTAAGAATATTCAAAATATTTGGCGGAACCATAGCCCCCCTCACATCATAGCTGCTCCCTTCAGTGTAATAACGGGGCCATTGGTAATAAAAGTTGAAACTGTTAAAATTTAAAGATAATTCATCAGTTCATTGTCTGTCTTAGACCTGTTTTATATTGCAAAATTTATTGCTAAGACTTTCATCTCTCATATTCTACTTCATTATGTTTTGCAAAATCTTTTGGTTTAGCTGGGAAGTAATGGGATTAAACTTCCTTTACTATGCTTCCCAGCCAAAAAAATTGTACTTTGTGCGTGAGTTTGGACCACTATTTTGTTTCCTTTTGGTTATTCACTAATATTTTTCTGCTTTATGCATTTCATTGCGATCGTTAGGCTGTATTTTCCTTTGTAATTCATTTGCCATTTTCTTTTTCTGTTAAAGTATATTTTGCCTTGATTCTATATGATAGTTGTTGGCTATAGGGACTTAGAGCATCTAGCAATTCTCTTATGCAACATTGCCAACTTTCTGGGCGAGGACAACTATTTGGACCATTATATCCGTGATTTCCCCCTCTCATGTAAAAAGTTTTTGAAGTCTGGAACAACCATTTCCCCTAAAATTCCTCCAAGTTTATTCAGATGGCTTGAGAACTGCTTGCAACATGGATGTAGTTTTGCTAATGTTAGTGATCTTCCGTCTCTAGTCTGCAAAGATGGGTGCCGTGTGGTTAGTTTGGCGCGAAAAATAGTATGCTTTTACAGTATACTCTCTGGTGCTAATTTGCTAGGAAAGAAGCTTTCCTCTGGTGTTTACTGTAACATTTCCACGGGATCATATTCTTCAAAGGAGGAGCTTACTGTTTTAGCAATGGTTGGTGAAAGGTTTGGGCTTCAACAACTCGACTCCCTGCCTTCTGGTGTATCTCTTCCACTTCGCCATGTAAGATTGACTGAAGTAGTGTGAAATCTTTGTGAACTATTTGGCCATTAATTTAAATGATTTCACAAATTTTTTATGTAGAGTAAGTATTGTAGTAGCTTGTTTTTTTGCCCTGTTTTAAATTTCCTATTGTTTTACTTCTGCTTACATGATTCTAATGTTGATTATGATTAATCTCTTTAATCAGGCATTGGCCAGTGTTTCTTTGATTCTTTTCCATGTCTCACTTCTATTTTCTGTGCGTAATTTGCATTGCTACCGTAGGATTTCTGCTCTTTGGATATTATCCTTGACAAGATATTATTAGTACTTCCCATACTTTTAAACCTTATAGCTGTTATGCTTTTAGGCATTAGATAAATGTCGAGATTCTTCTCCCAATGACTGGCCAGCTGCTGCTTATGTCCTTCTTGGTCGGCAAGATTTGGCAATGTCAACTTTGGCACGTGAATACAAGTATAAGGAAATTGAAACACCAACCAATGTGAATGTAATCTCTATGTCCACACCTTATATGCTTAATCTGCATCCAGTGACAATATCTTCTACTATTTCTGATACAATTGGATTGGAAGGAACTAAGCTTGAAGACACAGATTCAGTTGATGGGTCTATGTTAGATGGTATGGAGCATATTTTTAATTCTAGCACACAGTTGCGTTATGGTCGTGATCTGAGGTTGAACGAGGTCAGTTTTGATCACATAAGAATTTCAGAAAATGATTTGATTATTTTTACTTGACATATTTTCACATCCTAGCGTGGTTTGTCTATAAAATTTTAGAAACGGGTGCAAAGTTTGCACCAGTTTATTAGCAATCATTTTAGGCAAAGAGGCACTGCTGCTTTATTGTCATTCCTATTTTCTACTAATGAGCCAAGAGGGTTTTATCTTTATTATTTGTCACGTTTTTATTGAAGTTCTAGATTTAAAGATATTGTCAAAATTTGTATATGTTTGATTGTGTTCTTTTTTTCTAATTTTTGAAACTATTTATAATTTTTTTTTTCAAAACTTGTTTTCAGAATAAACAAAAAAAAACTATTTGACTCATTTGCAAAAGTTACAACACATAGTTAATACTTTATTTTTATTAAAAAAAATCATAACTGTTTTTCAGAATTAAACAAAAAAATTAAAATAAAATCTATTTGACTCATTTGGAAACGTTACTAAGTCATTGCTCTTGCTACCTTTACTAGGTTAGACGCCTTTTGTGCTCTTCTAGACCTGTGGCAATTCAAACATCTGTTAACCACAGTGCCTCTGATCAGGACCTCCAGCAGGTATGCCTTTCTATGATATTTGATGTTGTATACTGCTTTGTTTGAAATGTAATTATCCAATCTACCAGTTTACTTGATGATAATATTTTTAGCAAGTCAGCACTCTTCTGTTAGTCAAAATTCTTCTATTCCCAGTGTAATGATCCCAAATATCAGACTGTGACACATGCCATAAAAATTCAATCTGCAGTTCTGTACGATCATGTTGATATTTTTTCTATCCAACATGTAATTGGATTATTCAATTTTTTATTCTCTCACTTTCTTAATTTTTTTGGTCTTAAAGTTGTATATTTCTTCTGAGGCCAGATTTAATTTTGTTATTATCATCAAATTGAGGTTAAGTTTGGGCTGATAAATCATTAGGTTTCGTTTGATGTTATTAAGGTAAATGAAATAATGTACTTCAAATGGTATTAACATTGAAGCTTTTTTATTGGTGAAGAATGAAGATAGACTTATTTTGATTAAACGATTATGGTTTCATTGGTATATATATGAAAAAGTAAATTAGAGTTATTTTTACCTGTAATCAGTTCTTACTTCTGTTAAGCGCATTACTTTCTGTTTCTGTGAATCTCTGATATGTTTTTTACTCTTGCTGACTGGGTATATTGTTCTTTTGAATGACTCTGAGCCTTTGACACTTTCTTTTTACTATTTATGAAGACTCAATTGTGGCACCTTGCCCAAAGAACCACTTCACTTCCTCTTGGACGTGGGGCATTTACCCTCGCAACCATACATACACTCTTAACTGAGGTGCTCTTATTTTTAACTTTTTTGGTCCTATTTTGTTTTCATTTTGAGAATTTTTACATTTGTTTTTATCGAAATATACTGTTTCTGATAGAATATTTTTCAAAACATTTAGGCTTTTAGTGTGCCAAAGCTTGTACTGGCAGGTCGGTTGCCGGCCCAACAGAATGCAACCGTAAGTTGAGATCTTGTGATTTACTATACCTGTAATACTTGTTTTGGCTTGTGAAACTATTTAGTAGTTTTTGTATTGTTTTGACTTGAATCATTTGTTTACTCAGGTTAACCTTGATCCCAACATCAGGAACATACAAGAACTCAGGTCTTGGCCTGAGTTTCATAATGCTGTTGCTGCTGGGCTTAGATTAGCCCCCTTTCAGGTTTAATATCAAATCTTGAGGCTATGTATTTTTAACAGTTAATTATTCTTTTGCTAGGATATTATTTTAGCTGGCCACTTCATTAAAGCAATTATCACTTTAAATGGTTTTGATACAGTTGAATCTGAATATTTTCCGTTGATGTTTACAAGGATATTCACATACCCACCCTCCCACCCACAGACACACACACACACACAGCAGTAGTATAATTTTAAAAGTAAACAAAACCTTATGCGGTCAAATGAATACAAAAACTAATAATAAAAAAAGAACAGTAACATGATTGGCATACAATCACCAGATACTTTTGCTGACTATAAATTATGCTTAATGTTAATCACTCCCAAATACCCCTTTATCATTTTAGTCAACTGGTAATTTCAATTAAGCATTATTCAACTGAATGAACCACTTTTGGTTTGAGTTAACTACTTGTCATTACTATATAAAAAGAATCTGTGTAGCTAATTAAACCTATATGTAACATGACTAAAGTTAAAGTGGCATCAATAACTCTTGAAGACTGTTGTAGGTTAGAATTGGTCAGAGATGCAACAAAAACATATGATGTCTCTTACTGTTTTCAATCAATTTTCCAGTCTGAAGACATTGTTTGTGATACAAAGCTCTGGGTTTGAGACTTGAGTATTTATTTCCATAGCTTGTGTACAGTACAACTTGGATGCTTTTTTCTTGTGGTGAATAGCTTATTTCTAAAAAATGCATATAACCTCTTTGCAGGGAAAAATGTCAAGAACATGGATAATATATAATAAACCCGAGGATCCAAATTCTGTTCATGCTGGGCTACTCCTTGCTCTAGGACTGCATGGATTTCTGCGTGTATTAAGTATTACAGACATTTACCAGTACATTTCTCAGGTTTATCTGGTGCTCAATGGTCTTTGTCATATACACTTTTAGCACTCTTAATACTTATTATAATGATGATGATTTTTGCGAGCATAGGTGAAATAATTGGTTTTAAATTTCTATTTGAATAATATCTTTCATGGCACGAATTAGTCGCTGCTGCTTTAATTCCATTCTGTTCTTTAACTCCTAGTTATGGGTCAAAAGTTATGAAAATGTTACAATAGCACTATTTTAAGATTTGGTAAAAAAACATTATTTTAAGATTTGATTATTTCTTTTTCTGTACATATCATTGTTATAGTGTGTAATTATTAAGATGTGTCTTATTCTTTTGTCTTCATTATCATTTATTAGGTTCAAATTTAATATTTTAGAGAATAATTTGTAATTCATCAATCAATAAATTTCAAACTATTCAGCACTTTTTAGGTTGGTTTTAGGATTCAGGTTTAATAGTCTATGATTAAGGTCGTTAGTTTGGTAACTCGTCCATTAATAAGGTTGAAATTATTCAGACTTTTCAAGTGAAAATTAGGAGGGCATTTGTGTCTTCTCTCTAGGATGAATATTTAAACCAGTTAAACAAAATTTAGAAGGTAAAGTGCAACTTGACGATTATATCAGCCGAAGGAAAATAAACTACTTATTCATTTTAGAATTTTAGAGTTCTTTTTTCAACTGATGTCTTTTTGTGAGAATGGCAAGAGTCAGAATGAACTGAAACTTAAGGCAACTTGAATTATTGAGTAGTGGAATCAACACTATTTGATTTTAAGGGCCTCATTGTAACCACTGAGACAGTTGATGCTGAATCATTCATTTAATTTCTATGAACTTGGGGAAAATTTTTCCATCTTCTTTTACTTTTTATTGTTGCCTTTCAGCTTTTCCATTGTATAACATGTTATTGTCGCTGCATATTTTTAGGAGCATGAAAGTACTTCTGTAGGATTAATGCTTGGCCTAGCATCTTCTTATAGAGGCACTATGCAACCGGCAATGTCAAAGGTACAAGGCTTAATTTTTTATGATGAAATTGTTGCACTTTTTGGCACTAAGATAGGAGATTATAGCTTGAGTGAAATAGAAAATTATTTTCATAGTTTTGCTCTATAATATTCACGATTTCATTACTTTTTGATGTGAATGAAAATCACTTATCATTTTATTGCAAAACACAAAATTTAACTAATGGAACTGAAGCAGAGGCATCTCAAAGGGGAGTCGATTAGAAAAAACTAATTCTTGTCAAAGTATGGTAAAATAAAACAGGAAGCTTTCTCTATTGTATATCCGTGTTCAAAACTAATTTTTTGAACGTCTATTTAGTAAGTTTTGCTCAAAATAATTTAGTGATATGATTCCTGTTTGTGGGATTGGCTTTCAGGAATGAGGGGGTGTAAATTGTGCTTGGCTTGTTTTATATAAATTCTAGGAAACTGTTTCTGGTTGAGTTATATGCCCCCATCTCCTCCCTCCAACTCTTTTATTACGAAATATCACTGTGATGTGTTTTTGTAATCATCTACTCTGTCAAAATGAGTTTATTATTATTATTATTATTATTATTATCTTATTATAGAAGGGGGAAAAAGAGTATGCACAGACAAAGTTTTGTTTTACACGTGTGCATATGTATCTACATTCTCCTGCAAATTTATAGAAGACCGCGCTTTATTTGTTTCTGCTAGTGAGTGAAATCTGGCTTTTTTTTATTGCACATTTTTGTTTGGTTATACCCATTCTAATACTCACCCCCTCTGCTTTTTACGTTTCTTATAGTATGTTTAATTTATCAAACTTTATTTTTGGAGAACTGATTGTAGTACCTTGTGGCAGATGTTTTATGTTCATATTCCTGTACGACATCCGTCTTCCTATCCAGAGTTAGAGGTTCCAACCTTGCTCCAGGTAACTTTCATATTATATATATGTTCACTCAGAATGGCTTCTTTCACCACACCCCCAGCTGATATTTTTGGCAGGGATTGGGGTGGTGTCTCACTTGTATGGTTGGGTGTAGGAGAGAAAACTGGTGTTTTCAAATCTAACTTCAGAAAGAGTTTTAAGTTCCCAAAGTTGTGGCTTCAGAATACCATATTTTATCTGTTGAAGAAGTTGATTCTTATATTAACAGCTTTTGGAGTATGGAATCTGTCTATAAATTGATGTGTAACTTGTTTTACAATTTTCATGCATGTAAGAATTAAAAAGCTAGTGTTAGTTGTTACAGCTAGCCTGCTACCTCAGCATAACTTGTTCTGCTTAACTAACTTCAGGATATTCTAGAATATACTATATTGGTTTCCTAATCTGTGTATTCAGCCATGTATCTTAGATCACTGTAAGTAAATCAGAAGCTCAGATTACGTTTTCAGTTTTTCTCCTCTATCGATTCTATTAATGGCATTTGATTTGTTGTGTGGGTATTCTAGTCGGGAGTGCTGCTATAAATAATAGCAGCTTGAATTAGTTGCTTTTGTCGTTTGTTATTTAGTGCTAAAAGTTTGCTTACCTTGGGTGCATGTTAAGCCCCAGCTAAATTTAGGATAAGTTTCCTATATAATCTGTAATATGTAGTGAGTTTTATAGTTAAGAAAAAGATTCAAGCGAATATATGAAATTCCAAATCTACTCTGTCTTTCCCTTTAACATGTCCGGTAAATATTGCTATTATTGCCATTTGTGTGCAGTAGTATTACTTTCACCACCCTATGATTATTTTTGAGTTTAATTTTTATTATAATTTCTTTCAGTCAGCAGCTTTAATGTCAGTGGGGATTCTTTATGAAGGTTCAGCTCATCCACAAACAATGCAAGTCTTATTGGTAAGCATATTTCTTTTCTTTATCTGCTATTCATTCTAGACTTGAACTTCTGCCTGAGATTTTCTATTATGTGAATGTCGTGTTGTATGACCACACTTGGTTCTTATTTATACTCACAAAATAGAATCAGTAATAATTACAAAGATCATTCAAATCCTTAATTGCTAGGTAGCTCTTATTTACATAATTTCTGTTGAATGTCTTCTGGTATAGTAATACATTGTAGCATTGTTTATTACATTGCCGACCCTGCCCAGTGGGGAAAAGCTTCAGAAAATCATTTTAGTCTTTTGTTACATCTATATGTAACTTTTCTAGGGTGAAATTGGACGCCGAAGCGGAGGTGATAATGTTCTTGAGCGAGAGGGTCATGCTGTTTCTGCAGGATTTGCACTGGGTCTTGTTGCACTGGGTATGAATGTACAAATAAATAAGCAGCTTTTGGATTGCAATTTTTCGGTTCTTTATTTAATAGATATGTTTTTCCTGAAGGGCGGGGAGAAGATGCACTTGGCTTCAAAGACTCATTTGTGAATAGACTGTTTCTCTACATTGGTGGCAAAGTTCATAATGTATGTTATGGACCATCTCCTTTTTTCCCTCCCATGTTGAGAACCTTATCCTTTCATTTTTATACTAGTATACAAGTCTAGATTCAAATTCCTATGAGAAATTTCCATTTTGATCCTCTGTTGCATGGCGATTTAGACTACTTTATAATGTCTTTTATATAACATTTAAGTACTTCTGCATCAGGAGAGATCACATTTTTCGACATTCTCAATGGATGAAAATCGTGGTTCTTCCCAGGTTCATATTTCTCCATTTCCCCCCCATTATAAATTAGAGTATATAAAATTGTATATGAGAGATATTGTGGGTGGGATTATCTCTGCATGACTAATTCGTACTTTTTAATTTTTTTTTTGTAGATGATGGATGGCACAACAATCAATATAGATGTCACAGCGCCTGGAGCGACAATTGCCCTAGCTTTAATGTTTTTGAAAGTACTTACTATGAACTCACCCTACAATAAGTGATAAATATTTCAACAAGAAGTCTTTTATCTACTTCTGCAATTTTAGTTTCTATCTGTAGAGATTGTTTTGAACTGGTTCAGTATTATCACCGCCTACATATTTTTTGCATCGATATGGCATCCTTTGCTTTCTATGGAGTCCTCTGATAACATTGTATTCCTGTTACAGACAGAAGCCGAGGCTGTTGCGTCTAGGCTCTCAATTCCCAATACACGCTTTGATTTGCAATATGTACGTCCCGACTTCATCATGCTTCGTGTCATTGCTCGAAATTTAATAATGTGGAGCAGGTTTGTTCTGGTCTCTTTATGTTAATGCTAAAATTTATTTGGATCTCCACCTTTATTTTGATCTATACCTATGCGTTCTTTTGTAGTGTTCATCCCTCAAAAGATTGGGTTTGGTCCCAAATTCCTGAAATTGTCAGATGTGGCGTGGAAGGCCTTGGTGGTGATGGCAATGATATTGATGATATGGATGCCGAGGCATTCATGCAGGCCTATGTTAATATTGTGGCTGGAGCTTGTTTATCTCTTGGTAAATGCTCATTGCGACTATTGTCGCTGATGATTTGTTATCAACACAGATTTATTATTAATTTCCTTGATAGTGCCAACTCAGTGGTTGTGATAATATTATATCTTTATCATTAATCTTGTTACTTTTTACCATGTCAGGACTGGTATTTGCTGGCACAAGAAATGGAAATGCACAGGAATTACTTTATGAATTTGCTATGTACTTTCTTAATGAGGTTGGTCTATAGAATTATGCTACCTAAGTCTTGAATGGATATTAATTGGTTTGTTCTAACTTTTTAAAGTCTCGTAGATCAAGCCTGTTTCCCCTACAAGCGGAAAGTTTTTTCCTAAGGGACTGTCTCGTTACATTGACCGAGGCACATTGGAAACATGCCTTCACCTTATTGTTCTTTCCCTATCTGTGGTATCTGCTTCCCCTTTCCTTTTACTGTCAACTAATTAAGGATTAAGAACATGGATAAAATTCAATGATTAAACATATGCATGATATTGACAGGTAATGGCCGGCTCTGGACATTTACAGACCTTTCGGTTGTTGAGATTCCTAAGGAGCAGAAATTGTGCAGACGGGCAGTCAAGTTATGGCATTCAGATGGCAGTAAGTTCTACAAGTTGTTTTCTTATATCAATTTTGCCATTATAAAATAAAATATAAAATCTGGCTATATGTAGGAAGTGGGCTTTGGAACTTGAATTATTGTACAAAACTTCTGCTTTCGTATTCATCTGTGCAAATGTGTCGTCTCATGCATGCATAGAAATATAAAATGACAAAGGGATTTTTTGAAGATATGCACTATCTCTATTATGGCTATATCAGAGAGTTAGTTACAAGTTCATATACTTCCTTCATTTAGTAAAACAACCTTTGTTCAAATTTATAGAGATATACTCGTGTAGAAAGAGTAGTTTACTCTTGTACATCCCACATGATCTATGTTCAGACCAAGTTATGCATATCCGTAGATAATACTTTTTTTTATAACATAAACACATGCCTTTTAATTAGTTTTCTTCAGTCTCCATTCTAACTTTTTTGTTGTACAAATATGCTGCTTTAGGTGAGCTTAGCTACTGGTTTCTTATTTCTCGGTGGCGGAATGAGAACATTTTCAACAAACAGCAGTTCCATTGCTGCTTTGCTCATTACTCTATATCCACGTTTGCCCATGGGTCCAAATGATAACAGATGCCACCTTCAGGTATATACAATTGCTGAATTACTGTCCCTTGTTACAAATCTTGGATGTTCTATGGTTTACTCTTTAAAATCATGTTCTATGAAATATGTTTTTTGCAGGCATTTCGCCATCTTTATGTCCTTGCAACAGAGGCGCGATGGATTCAGACCGTTGATGTTGATACAGGTCTTCCTGTTTATGCTCCCATCGAGGTCACAGTCAGAGAAACTGAGCATTATGCAGAGTCAAGCTTTTGTGAGGTCACTCCTTGCCTTATGCCAGAACGCGCCATTGTAAGTCTGAATGGCACTTCAATTTGTCTTTGATTAGTTAACTTTTTTTTTTTTGTATGATTCTTCTGTATGGCGTTGCTTTGATTGCTGGGTTAAAGAAAATCGCTTGTAGTTCTAATTTGTTTGGCATTGATGGTTACAGTTGAAAACTATACGTGTCTGTGGGCCTCGTTACTGGCCTCAGGTAATAGACTTTACGCCTGAAGGTAAGCACAAACTATTATTCTGGTTATGTGATCAATTAGCGATTTAAGATTTTTGGAAGTATTATATACTTTTTAAATGAGAACTCCAATTTATTCACTTAATAACAGATAAACCTTGGTGGAATTTTGGCGACAAGAATAATCCATTTAATTCTGGTATTCTTTTTATAAAAAGAAAAGTCGGAGCTTGTTCATATGTTGATGATCCCATTGGGTGCCAGTCACTGCTATCACGGGCAATGCACAAGGTTGGAATTGCATAGTATTTGATATTTGTATACGAGTTTACACTATTATTATTCTCCAACTTTATTTTTTTGCTTGATCTAGGTCTTTGGCCTTACAAGTTTAAAAGCATCTGATACAATCACAGATGTACATAGTGGATCTGGTTCTATCACTGTTGATCAATTGGTCGGTACCTTCTCATCTGATCCTAGTTTGATTGCTTTTGCACAATTTTGCTGTGATCCTGCGTGGTATAATAGGTAAGTTCATATTTCTAGATTATTTTTGTATCCCATGTTTTGGCATCCATGTGCTGCTTGATTATATCTGTAGTATTTAACTCTAGAGTGGAGACCCATTTAGTCCCTAAGAAAAATCGCAAGACCAAATTTAGTCCCTAAGAAAAATAAAAGCATTTTTTTTTGTCCCTAGGAAAAAAATTAAGGTGTATGATTGTCAAAAAAATTTAGTTATTCAGCATTTTTCTGATTTCTGAAAATGTTTCTTAATTATTTTAATTACATAATAACTGGTCGGAGACTCCCTTAAATAAATAATAATGAAGTGATTTTCAAGCGAACAAATCCAAGCACACTCATCATAGGGATAATTGGAGCCCTCAGGAGTCGGGACTAAAGAAAATAAATGAGAAATGTAAGGGTGGAACCACTCCGATTACACATCCACAGTTTCTAATTCAAGACTAAACTCTAGTTACTTATTAATATTATAATAATAACTCTTTCTTAACAACCTTAAAACCACCTAAAGCAGTAAAACAAGACTAGAATTTGGTTTTATATCCCTGCAGTCATATATTCTTTAAACTTGAAACCTTCTGAAAAAGCTGAAAGGATCGAGAGCGTAATTTTGCTGGTTAGAAGTTCATCTATCTTTTGCGTCATACAATTAGCTAGACACGCCTGATTGATCACTTTCCTTCAAAACTTGTTTCTTTTAAGTTACTAAAATGTTCTGTTATCTTGATTGGTGTGAAGATCATAGATGATAAACAAAGATGCCATACTAATTACAGGTTTATTGCATATGCTACCCTCTAATGAAACATGCTTGCAGATCTGATGTTGATTTCAAGGAATTTTGCTTGCAAGTATTATTTGAGTGTGTGAGCAAGGATAGACCAGCTCTTTTACAGGTAATGTAATTAGAATTAGAAGACTAATTTCTATTCTCTAAACTCTCTATATAATAATAGTTGAGAATAATGTTTTGGGCTGAATTGCTTTAGGGATTAGCTCTCAGCATTTTGTATTTATAATGACAATATGTACATAGCAAATCCCATGATAATAGGGATTCAATTTTGCCTATTTATATAAGAGACGTACACAAGGAAATAAAGAATATTTACATAAAAATAAATAAGGGAGATACTATCTCAATCAATAATAATATTTATTACATCTATCTCAACATAATAATGACCCAAATTTAAAACTTCAAATGTTACAACTGGAATCACAGGCGTTAAATTTTTTCTGTGATTACATGGAAAACCGCAGTATGAATGTATACGTCTTATGATTTAGGATTTCTTTGACACAGATGTAAGATTTATGAATATTCTCATGTTGATCATGCATGCCAAATTTCAATTAAATTTCTTACACACGAGTTAAAAAAATCAAGCAGTTTATTGTTCTCTACTATTTTAGTCATATTTCTGATCGTAATCTTATGTACTGAATTATGAATAAAGTATAAAATATATTTTGACTTAATACGAACATGATATACAATTCTACACTGTTAGATATACTCTCTCCGGTTTCAAATATAAGCAAATGTTTTTCTTTTGATTCATTGAATAACTCATGTATCTAGTCTATAATATAGATGAGATGCATCAGTTGTTGAATGAACCTAAAAAGTAAATTATTGCTTAAATATGAGACAGGAGGGAGTATGAAATATCTATGAATATCTTTGATATTATGTTATAGTATCTCGGTTTATCTCCTAGGATTAATTTCCATATTAAATATTAGTATGATTTGGTTTTTGATCGGTTTATTTATTTTGGATTAAGAATCTTGTATCACTATAAATAGGGTTTAGTGCTATTCTTTTGTATCAAGTCAATAGCAAGTCATCACAATCACATTTCTTTTTATTTTGTCTAAAACTTATGACATCAACATACATGCAATATAAATGTTCATGTGAGAGGTGAGTGCTTATGCACGACTACACACACACACACATCCGTGCATGATTCAAAAGTTGGATTTGTTTCTTCTACACAATGTTATTGAAAGTGTATGTTAATGTTGACACAGGTGTCAATGAATTTTAACTTCTATATATATATATTGGTTTGTGCTTGTGCTTGTTGTGGCTATTAGACAATAATATGTTACATTTTGTTAAATTTGGGATATTCTCAAAGTACATCTATTGATGGATTTATCATGCAGGTATATTTATCTTTGTACACAACAGTTGAATCCATGGTCAATCAAATTACTACTGGTGCCGTTGTTTCTGGTGACTCACTCTCTATATCTGGTTTTAAGGTGATGTTCACATTTCATCTTTATAATTTTTCTTTCCTTATGAGTAATAATCTGTCTCTAAACTGTCTTTTTCTTCCAGTTCTGCTGTTTATTTACCTTTAGTGTTCACCTCTGATTTGGTCATACTGGGCTTTTATGATATGTTGAATAAGCTTCTATTGTTAAGACTTAAGTGATGGTTTAGGCTGTGGCTAGAGAGCCAAGCCATCAGTCATTTGATAATAGTTTCTTCTGTGGCAAACACTCTCATGGATACTATAATATAGATATCAATTAAAGATCAGTTATGGACCATTTTGTAGATCTTTTTTGTTTTTGTTTTGAAACGGCCAAAGTCAGTAATTAGTTGTTAATATAAGTATTTTTCTCTTCCGCCGAGACTTGAACCACGGTCCTTTTACACGTTGACCCTTAGCTCAAACTAGTTGAGCTACCCATCATTTTGTAGTTCTGTTTGTGATATATTCTTCAAATCAAATCAATCTTACACATTCACTCTAGTTGTATCCTACTAGCATTGACGCTATCGTAAGATTTATTTAGCTGTGTTGGTTATATAAAGCATGGGTATGATGCTGACATGTATAAGATATTAACACAATACAACAAATTTTAATTTTTTAAGCAGTGGTGGAGCTTGGTTGCTTTTATTGGGGGTGGCATGACATTTGGCATTTCTGTTAACTATTTTAGAAATTTGATGCACAAACAATTTGTTAGTGCAGTGGTTACTACAAAAGTTGCAAGACTGGGACTCGAACACGTAACCCGGGACTTGTAAAACCTCGCCTTGCCATTAGGCTGACTCACAATTCTTGTAATTATGTGAAATACTATATATACATATATATTGGAGAAGAAAATTTTGGAGTGGCCAAGAATGTTGGTAGGATACAATATTGCTTTAACACAATATATAAAGTTATTAAAAAATAGAAATTAAAGTTGGAAAATATATAATCAGGACTATTTGAAATGTCTGAAGTCTGGTGAACATGTTTAGTAATTCATCCAGAGTTCATTAAAATGGTTCTGACTTAATGTTAGTTGTATATTCTTGCAGCTTGCGCTTACTTATATTGAGGCACTGATGACGGCAAAACTATCTACTTCAAAAGGAGGAATCGTACAATCAACGTTTGTTGGTTCTCTTAGGAAGCAGGTCGAAGAACTTCTAAACAGTTCTCAGGAATTAAAGGATGATTTTCATATATATTTGAAATTTGGAAAATGGCCTGATGGGGAATCGCAGGATAAACGCTCCATTCTTCTTTCTTGGTTTCTTCAGTGGTATAATGTACCTGCTTCATCTGTAATCAGGACAGCTATTGATAGAGTCAAACCTAAACGCATGTCATCCTCTTTGATTCCCTTGCTGCGCCTGTCTTTACCAAGAACTCATATCAATGTTATTAGTGAGATAGATAGGTGTTTGACATGATTGTAGTTAAGTTATAAATTATTGATTGTACAAATATTAGTGTACAGTTATCTTTTCATCACTGGCTAGCACAACATTTATACTGATGAGTTCATCCCCCGGCCCGGAGACAAGGTGTAAATGTGTAATGATACATATGTAATCTTATGTTGACTATATCTTATTTTGACTATGGTACTGGAGATGATCATTGAATAGGAGCCCATGAGTTTGCTAGTGTGTGGGTTTGAGTATTTAATTATAGTATTTATGGATAAAATGTTTATTAATAATCATATGATTAGGATTTGAAACGTTTTTACTTTTTGTATTATTTTTTTGAATGGCAAGTTTACTTTGTGTATGATATTTAATCTGTTCAAAGAAGCCGTTTAAAGGTAAAATAAGTGTTTCACTAAATAGCAAATTTTACTTAGAAATAGAATTTATTATGAGATTTTTCTCTTGAAGTATGTATGAACTGAACACAAATAGAGTATAAATTATTGAGTCAAAATATCCAGCTGTTACAAATAGAGTATAAATTATTAACCAACATTTAGACAAGTTTCTTACCTACAAGTTTTGGTTACATTGCATTTTCAATTTTTAAATTTTGTAATCAAACTTATTCAACACTTATCAACAGCCAGTAATATTAACCAACAATCTCTTACAACTTTTTGTTGCATTCCCTTTGTATTATATAGTACTAATAATATTCAGTTGTATTGAATTGATCATATGCAGGTTTTCTGATTTGGTCTAATATTTGTAAGACCCTTGGCTCGACCATCTATGATGGAAGCAAAATTAGAGGTATCTTCTGCAATGTGAAATATAGATTACTTTCCATTTGTGCATACAAAATATCATTGTCTAAACTTGGAACAATAGAACTACAAAAATTAACTAAACAAAACCGTGGTGCTTTATTATTTTTCTTCATTAAAGGAACAAGGATTCATTGTACAATTTATGTTCTTGCTGTGCTAAATTGGCTTAACAAGTAAACATGTGGAAGTAAAAGGGTAAAAAAAATAAATTTGCCCAACTCCTAAAAAACCTAATAAAAAGTGACTCAAAAATTACAAAAACTGACAGAGACAACAAAAGTTGAGGCATTGAAGTGAAGGGAAAAAAAGGACAAGCTTTCTTCTTAAGCAAAATGAGAAATAATAACAATTAAGTAAAAAAGAAAAGGTATTGTGTATGAAGTTATTATCTGTACGTTAATCGTCAAGATTGAGAGATGATTTGTGTATAAAGGAACTCATTCCAAATGTCTGGTAATCCTGGTAAACACCAGTGAATACAATCTGCGTAATTAGTTGGATCAGCTTGTTGTTCCGGTGTTAGCATTTTTCCTTGACGTATGGTGTAAACTGAGGTATGTGCATCTTTTCTATACTCTGATAAGGTTGTGATGTTAATGAAATACACCGGCACCTTCATTGAGTTTGTTATATTGTTTGCGATGACAAAAAGGCGACGATCTGTGCCTACATTCAACGGAGTCGACATGTTGAGTACTGGAGTTGTTTCTTTAGCACATTTTATACCATCTGGGTTGTTCCAGTCCTCACTCCTATAAAATCAAATGGTTAAAATTGTAAATGTTAAATTCAAATACCAATTGTGCTTAAGCTTAAAGTACAAACAATAAAATGTTAAATTCAAATGCCAATTGTGCTTAAGCTTTAAAGGTCAAGTACAAACAATAAAATGTTAATTATTGAAGGGGAAGTGGGTCACCAACTAACTAGAAATTTGATTCCTTCCTGTTTACTCATTAAGTATCTTGGTCTTTTAGGTTGGACAGCTCATTTTATTGCAAGTGCATTTGGTGGAGTAAAATTATGAAAAGATTGATCTTTATCCAACAGGCAAGGTTATTCAACCATAAATATTTTCTTAAGGAAAAATAAAAATGTGAGTAAACTTAATAGGTTTTTCCTAGAAGAAAATTACCATAGATATTGTTGTTTTTCAATCACATGACATTGAACTTTAAAAAAAATATGCCAACACTATGTATGGCTCTGTACATAAACTTTTATACTTTACCATGTTATAAAAAAATGAATATTAAAAAAATATGTTAACAAATTAAATTTCAATTGTCTTTATTTATATACTGTGTCTGCATAAAAGTTCATAAGCCAATCAATGTTTGGTTATTGATCACAAAATTACTTTTCAAATACTATTAAGAAGCAGAAAAAGATATATGGTCATTACTTGATATGAAGAGGGGACGTGCCAGTGAAGAAAACTTTGGTTCTATTTGGATCAATGTTGTTATCCACCCATTTTGACCATGTCCTCATTACTCTCTCATATGCTACTGGTCTAGGAACTTCATCATATTCTGTGGCCCCTTCATCAAATGATCCTCGTCTGTTACATCACACAAAAAACCATATAAGTTTCATAAATATACTTCAAAATCATGAAATATTATTAATAAGGAAAGAAATGAGGTACAATGTGATAGTAGTACTTACAAGACTTTCATATTGAAAGTGTTCATCCACCAAATGTATGTATTAAAGATAAGGTAATCAGCATCCTTCCAATTCACTCCATGTTTTTCAATTGATTCAGGCATGATTATACGGTCCAATATGCTATGCATAGTTGGATCATCTGAATTTGATTCTACAAGAAATGGTGACCAGTAGAATTCCACAGTAGTAATTATGTTCCCTGGCTCCTACATAAATAACAAGAGTGCATCCTAAGCAACATTGAATAAGTCCATGTTAACCCTGACACAACATGTTCTTATATTTTGGGTAAAAAAACAAGGTGTCCTTTATTAACTACATGTCTCAATCTACTTAAGGCAAAATCAAATAAAGAGGTGACTTGGTATTTAAACATTCCCACTTGCCACTTGGTCATCAAATTCAGCACTATAAATGCACAAAATGGTCATCATTACATGTTTGTTCTTATTCTAGCCCATAAAGATGAATAGTAATTTTTTTTTGTGTTTGAAGTCTCTAATTCTTAACAAAAGGATCATGGTAATTTAAAGTTCAAAGTTCAGTTGCGAAGTAAATAAAATCAGGATGGTAATTTTAAGTTCTAACATATTAGTATTAGGGAAAGGGGACCTAGTACTTTACCATTCAAAGGATGATGTTATGCCTTGTGGTTAATGATTAAGCCTTTTTTTTTTTATGTTTCTCATAAATTTCTTTTACGGAAAGTAATCCTATTCGAGATACTGTCAAACACTAAATGACATCTCATTTGAGATTCTATGACAAATTATTATGTATATGATAATCAAGATGTAGCATCAAGGTTTTAAATAACATTTGCATATAGCAATTCTTAATAATATTTTGCAAAATTGAAGCTAAAATATAGTTGAATGATGTGGCTATAATTAATCTGCCCAACTTGAGCACCCAAATGAAAAAAAGGAAAAGGACAAACCTCAATTTTCAATATTGCAAGAGAACCAGTCTTATACCAAGTCTTCTTATCTGAAGGCACAACAGATTGAACCATACAAACCATTGATTCCCACTGATTTCTATTCAAAGAATCTCCAACAAACATTAGCCTCTTCCCTCTAATCTTCTTAAACAACAATTTTGGCTTGAACCTTAAATAATCACACAAAAATCCAATCATTATGAATATTATTAATAATAATAAATAATATTTAAATTTAAATAACAAAAATGTAAAATTCAAAGAAATAAACAAAAATTAACTGCATACTTTGGCAGAGAGCAATCTCTAGGTTGCCATTTCCAATTCTGATACAAAGAATCTTTTCTTCCATTCTTCATACATGTAACTTGTGAAGTGAGAAATTCACATTCATCTTCTTTATACAAAGGATGTGTCAAATTATCTAAAACCCATTTACCATTAAACAAGTCACAATCTTTAGGTGGTAACTCAACTTCTTCATCATCTTCTTCCTCTTCTTCTAACAATTCAATCTTCTCTTCTTTTTCTGTCATAACAATCTTTTTCAACTCAACATGTTCTTCTTGTGGTTCATCAGAATCTTCATCACTATCATTACTTTTCTCAAGTTGAGTTCTTGAATTCTTAGAAGACACAACAGTAACAGTTTCTTCCACAACATTTTTCTTAGTATCATCATCAACAACAACAGTTTCTGTGTCTTCTTCTACAACAACTTTCTCTGTTTCTCTATGTAAAGACTCAATCTTTTTTGGTTTTTCTTGATGGGTTTGTTGAACTTTTGGTCTAGAAAATGGGAATTCAGCTATTGATTTAACGTCTTCATTGTACATGAAAATCCCAAAAAGGAAAATGGAAAAAACAACTACAAAAATGGAGAAATTGTTGTTTTTACGACCCTTCATCATTGCCCCTGTTTCTGAGTTGAAAAGAGGTGTCTTGCGACGAAATGGCTGCATGGTAGAAAAAAAGAAAAAAGAAAGAGAAAGAAATAATAATCAGAATAATAATAAAAAAAATCAGTGTGCAAAGGAGAAGTGAAAAGAGGTAGAAATATAGAGGAAGAAAAGAGAGACATTTGAGAAAGAAAAAGAGTTGAATTCAAGTATTAGGTTGTGTTTGTTTGTTTGTTTAATTGGGGTTTGGTGAAATGATCTTGTCAAGAATATAGAAGAAGCTTATTTGGTGGATGGTTGTCTTTCTCAATTTTTAAGCAGGAACTTATTTTGTGGCTCATGATCTAAGTCATTGTTACTGTATGTGATCCTACCATTATAGTAACTAACTTATTAAGTCCTACAATTTGAAGGATATACTAGTTTATAAGTAATTTTTGGGTTTGAATTCGCGCAGTAACTGCGTGCCCACGATACTGAATATAAGTCGTGCGATTTTAAATGAGTGGTAGAGATTGTTTACTACTTATTTTATAAAGGTATAATGTAAACTGTTCGATATTAAATCAATGGATTAGATTCAGTACAACGTGCAATTGTGAGATTATTTACTATCAAATAGTCTATCAATACAAATCACACATTTTATGTGGAGAAGTGAAAAATGAGTGGATTCAACTATGTGCTTAAATACATCAAATCCTACAAGGCTACAATTATCAACAAAGTTGTATTTACAATAATTCCATCATGATAATGACTTTTGATACAAAATGATTCAAATTATTTTGTTGATCTATTTTATTTTATAAATTATATATTTTCATAAATAAATGAAAAAATTTAGGTGCATTACCTTATGTGTTTTTCATGTGGTTCTTCACTTAAAATATTTATAATTTTCTCAAAATTTGTTATAAGTTATAACTAAAGAAAAATGCGGAAAACACTTAAGAAATAGCCATATTGTAAAAGATCTTGCTAATGAATGTCTTCAAAGCACTATTTGAATATTTCATTTAAAGAAATTATTTATTTAAAAAGTTAAATATTACAATTTTAAAGCATTGTCTCCATACAATTTCATAAAAAATGACTATCTAATATCCATAAAGAGTAAATCGGAAGCACTCGTTGCAATTTGCCTATTATAAATGCCTAATTTCTTGAGTATAGTGGATTTTATATTGCCATTTTGCTCTACTTTTATCTTATACAAAAAAGAAAAAAAAATAGAACTATATAACTAGTGATTCGGTTTTAATAGAAGGAATTTAACTTTCACAACATGACGAACCAATATTCAAATATTAATTATGAGAGGCACCATTTATTCACTTTATAGTCTACTAATAACTACCTAAACAACATATTTTTAGTCTTGCCTCTAGAGGACTTAAAGACATGCAAACTAAATATATATTCGATGTAAAAATTTATTTTCCGAAAAGCAGATACATAGACTAAAATTAAAATTTGAGATAATTATCCAAACTAAATATATATATATATATATATATATATATATATATATATATATTTAATGTAAAAATTTATCATACTATACTCCAACAACTTGGAATGAACATACGTGAGGGAGAGGATTAGAAAGAAGTGATTTCAAAGCTTTCAAAGTTGGTAGTAGTCTCAGTCAGGTGAAAGAGTTTGGTGGTTTAATTTGAGACTCTTTGGTGGACACAATGTTGCTGTCTTACAGTTTTAAGTTTCGGATTGCAAGGAAGCAATTCTTGATGGTTAGAGTAAAGTATCACTCCAACAACAATTAATGTCTACATTAATTTCAATATAAGTCTTTGGGATCAACTAATTATAAAAAGCTAAACTAATGTTTTGAGATTAGTTATATGTAGGGAACTTTATGAGGGTCTGAATCCTGTCTTCTAAGTTTCTTCTATGTGAGTTGTGTGACATTGATTTTTATGATAATTTCTTCTATGTGAGTTGTGTGACAATGATTTTATTATTTTAATAGTAAAAATAATAATAACAACAAATAACATGATTTTTTTTACAAAAATTACACAATGTTTTAATGTTTAGAAAAACTAATAAAATTAATTTGTATGTGCTGATGTATTTAAAATTATTTTATTAAAAAAATGGCTTTCATTTAAATTATTTGAGTGAAACGCAAGATCCAATGTGTTATTAATGTTGAAGTTCAACACCCAATGTTCAAGATCCAATGGAGTATTAAGATTATCAACAAATTTCATCCTTTCAAAAAATAATAATAATAAATTTCATAAAATTAGTAGTAGCAAAAATAAAAAAGAGAGAATAATTACAGACCATGTTAACAACTTTTACAACTTTTTAGATTTTGCTCTTGACCATGTAAATAATTTATGTATTAAATACGTGTTCGAGTGTGATGTATGAAAAACATTATAATGAAAAAAAGAATTAACATAGATTCTGTATACATTCTCATAACTTTCTACACAACAAAGTTGAGATAAAGTCGGTTCTCATCCTATAAGACACCACAAAAGATCAAAAGATCATAAGACACCACATAGATAATACCAGATTGATATATGATAGTCTCGACTTCTCATTTGTGTCATAAGTGATCTAGTCGCACAAAGAACGGTCAAATTTGTGTCGTGTGGTTTACATCATGTGTGTTAGGGTGAGGAGAACTGCTTCTGTCAAATAACCAATTATTCCAAAAGTTTAAGCTGTTAGGATTAGCTATATCAATGATTTTATATTATTTCTAACACGCCCCCTCACGCAAGAGCCCATTTGGGCTTGAAGCGTGGATAATGCATAGGCCCACCTACCATATGCTTAAATTCCACTTTTTTTAATTAGAAAGTGAGGGGAGCGGAGATCGAACCTTAGACCACTTAGTCATAGAGGCTCTGATACCATGTCAAATAACCAATTATCCCAAAAGCTTAAGCTGTTAGGATTAGCTATATCAATAGTTTTATATTATTTCTAACAACTTCCAAGCAATGCACCAAGAGCCTCAAAGAGCACTAAAGGAGTGTGTTATCGTGATTACTCAACAAGTCAGTATCAAGAAATCAAGAGTACAAAGGAATGCACACAGTGCTTGTGCAACGAGCTGAGCTTTCATGTGTGAAATATATTAATTAGCATCTTAGGATGTTTGCATAACAAAATCACTTAAATTTTGTACAAGTAAGTTCAACCAAATTTATTAGAGAGCACATAGACTACTATGCCCACTTCAAGAAATATGATCCGAGCTTCCTACAAATTATCTCTTTGAGAGTTACCTAAATCAATTAAGTTGTCATAAATACAACTTAAATTGATATAAGATTATATTGTATACATCCTCTCGTTGAGAGTTTAAATACTCGAGAAAAGTTTTAAAGTCATCACAATCATCAAATAATAAATGTTACGATTTTATTCAATTGTTGCACTTATAATGCAAACGCTTTAGCCATTTATTCTTTTAATCAATTGGTAGTTAATTAGTTTAATTTGTTAGCAAGCTTTGCATTTAAGATAAGGGTTATGCTAACTAGTGCCCCGAGGCACTAGTTAAGGAACCAAAAGAAGAAACTTTTGTATTAAAAACATCATTTTTTACACTTTTTAAAAGTTGATTACATAAATTTTAAGATAATTATACTATATTTAGTTTCCTTAACTAGTGTTTGGGGGTACTATTTAGCATTTTCCTTAAGATAAATGTACTGTATATATAAATATAAGCTTTATTTCACCCTATTTACCTCAAAAAAGGCAAACTTCTGAAAGCATCAAAGCCAAAAGATCAAGGTAACTTACTTTCACATGTATACATCATATTAGCTAAATGGCAACATCACTCACTATGTTAAAGCCAAACAGACCCTTATTGATCCTTATAGTATTAACAACCCTTTATGGAACAGGTCACCTAATCTTAATCTAACATAAAAGGAAAATAAACAATGAATTTTTGAGAAGGGAGAAAGAGACCCAATAGAAAATTCATTGTGAAGCCCAAAAAGCATGAAGCAGGTACACACATACATATTCATCGGTTGCAATTTGCTCAAGTGTTGAGAAAAATAACATGACATTTTCTTCATAAATAAATAGTAGTAATAAAATGAAAGAAAAAGAAAATGACATGACATTTTTATATAGTAACAAGTTCAGGTGCAACCACTCTATAATGAGACATTGTTGAGGACAACTCTAATAGACTCATCCAGTAAGTCATAACAAAAAACAAAAATTATAAACTCATGATAATAAATTTGACTCACATGATTTAAGTCATTTGAAACACTCCAATTTTTTTTTTTTGAGTTCTCCCATATTGAAGATTGTAGTGCAATGAAGAAAAATAAAATCTCAAGTAATTAATTTGGGGGTTTACTCTCCCTTTTCACTTGTTTTCTTCTCCTCTTAATCCTCAAAGCTTCCATTCCCATTGCCTTAAAACTCCCAAAAAAGCCTTACAATTTCTTTTCGTGAGGCTGTGGAAATTTTCTTTTCTACGTTCATGAAATAAAATAAATAGTAAATGTCACAATTTTTAATTGACTGTCACAATTTTTTTTAATTGTCTATCACACTTTTTATGTTCATATATATATCAAATAAAATAATAGTAATTATAACATTGACGGTCACATCCTTACATTTCATGAATAAGTAAAAAAAAAAAGTGATTCACATCCTACATTCTTTAATGTCCCCTCCAGCCATTCAATTCAACCCCTCGCAACATAGGACGCAAGTGTGTAAATAGTAAAAATTGGAAGAAAAAAAAAACAGTTCGGATCCTAGGATGGGGACCTTATAAAATAAGGGCGAAGGAATGGTGAAAGATACAAAAATATTAGATTTTATAAGTTTTGCATCCTAGGATATGAACTAAGTTCGCATTTTAGGACCCAAACTATTTTTTTTCTTCTTCAAGATTCTGCATTCACTGAGTCCACTACTTACGCAGAGAAGTTTTTAAAATTTCCAAGGACGAACAAGGACTTCAAGGAATGCGAAAAGATAAAGTAAAAAAATGTAGCCATTAACATGGACTTGTCCAACACTAGCATTGGTGTCAACAAGTGTTAATTTTGGAAAAATTCTTTTTGCACCCCCAGCACTCTTTTTCACCCCCCTGATGTTCCTAATTTACCCTTCTCGCTATTTAGGAAGCGAGTGTGTAAAGTGCAAAAAAATAAGAACAACACAGTTCGCTTCCTACGTAGCGAACTTTATAAAAATAAAAATTACAATAATGGAGCAAATTAAGAGATCATGCTCATAATTGCATCATGATATATATATAGGGGAGAGATCAAATTACACCGGTGTAACACTTGAGTAATGTTACACCGCTCAATAACACTTTGACGAATTCAAATTTTACAAAATCCACCGTTGGATTAGAAGATTATATCATACAGATCATTTTTGTTGAGTTTTATAAAAATCTAAAATTGTTTGGCATGCTTTTGAAACACATAAAGATTAACGGTATTCAATAAAAACGCATAAACCGTTAATCTTTATGTGCTTCAATAACATATCAAACGATTTTAGATTTTTGTAAAACTCAACATAGATGATCTATATGATATAATCTTCCAATCCAACGGTGGATTTTGTAAAATTTGAATTCGTTAAAGCGTTATTGAGCGGTGTAACATTACTCAAGTGTTACACCGGTGTAATTTGATCCCTCCCCATATATATATATATATACAAGAAATATGATTTTTGGCAACAACTTTTTTTGTTACAGGTCGCTGGCAAAACTATCTTGGGTAGTTTTGCCAGCGACTTGTAACAACTTTTAACAAAAAAAGTTGTTACAAAAAATCATATTTCTTGTATATATATATATATATATATATATATATATATATATATATATATATATATTGTGTAATGAATGATAATTATACAAAGAATATTTACAATGAATTTGAGATATCATGCACGTAAATACAATTTATTACATAACTATTTATATTAGGAATATAATAATTAATATTAATGTATAAGGTTTACTAGTTACGCTGAGGTCACTTTCTAAGTAGCAAACTATGTTTTCATTCGCTCACTAAGTAGCGAGTGTCAATATTTTATACTCAAACTGAACGCCGGCACCCCCATGAATGAAAAAAAGAGTCCGCTCCCTAGGATGCGAACTCAATTTTTTCATGATTTTCTCATCCATGGGGGGTTATCGGCGTCCAGTTTGAGTATAAAATATTGACATTCGCTACTTAAAGTGCGAAAAATACTCGCTTTCTAGATGGCGAGGGAGGGTATTATGGTCAATTCAGGGGGTGAAGAAGGAACCCTAGGGTGCAAAAAGAAAATCTCTTAATTTTGTATCTAGTAACCTAATTTCTTAGTGAGCTATGTCTCTCACAAAAAAAATAAAAATTGACACTTCTATAGTTCATTTTCTCTAATTGGGCTTTTTTTTTTCCTTGTTTGGGGAGGGTTAAAATCCACACCCCCTCCTCATTTCTCAATACCCCCACTTTTTTTATTTTTGCAAAATCCATCCCTCCCCATATCACAATCTGGTCGGAAAATAATAAAAATGCTAATATCTTATACTAAACTTCAAAATTTTAAGGATTTTTTACACTTCAATCAGGAGGTGTAAATAAATCCCAATAGATTTATCACAATGTTCTATTTTATTGCTTAATCTTTATATTAGATGCGTTTGTGATTGTCCCTTTGTTACAATCCCACACAAAAAATCCTCAATGTTTGTTAATTATTCTTGTAGATTACTTTTTTTTTTCTTCTGCTTCATATTCTTGTTTTGAAAGATTTTTCATGTACTTGGAAGTTGGAAGGCACACTCTCTGAATCGTAAAGCTAGGAACGGTTCCTATAACAAAAATCATATCTTTAAACATTTTACTATACCTCCTTATCAGCTAATGTTGATGTGTAAACTTTTTTAAAATTTGTATTTTACACATTTGAATCGACAAATTCAAAGGTGTAAAAAATATGAGAAAAGTTACATTTTATCCTACATATTGGCCAATCAAAGATTTATAAAATCTTGAAATTTGTAAGGTCAAGTAAAAATTGTTAGCCTTCTTATAATCTACCGGATTAGCCAATTTGATAAAATTATGTTCGAATCCGGAGGAGAATAAATTTAGAAAATTAGAGAGATTCTAAGAATGTAGGGGGAAATTTTCTATTTCTTTTTCTCCCAGCATGTATGGAACTGGGCTAGTTGGATTGGGCCACGTTGGACATGTATTCTCGAGAGATTTACTTATGCAACTTACTAGTTACTTGTGCGCTCTACACCTTTCCCCTTTTATTCTCTGCTACTTAAGTAGCAGACATTATTAAAATGAGAAATTTTTGAAAAATACCGTCCGCTGTTTAAGTAGCGGACGTTATAATAGTAGTGTTTTTGGATGTATCCACTACCTAAATAGGAGACATGAGTATTTTGATAAAATTGTAAGACATACGAGAAAATGGGTAGAGTTGCAAAAGTGTATCTTTGTATTTTCTAGTTTGTTTGTTTCTTGGTCTAATATTAGTGAATGAAATATTAAAATCTTAATAATGATATGATATCAAAATATATTATTTGGAATATGCACATGTTTTTTTAAAAAGTATGAGAGACGAAAATTAAAATCTGAAAATTTATAGAAACCTAATTAAGTTTGAAGAAATTGTTTAAAGAAGGATTGAATTTAACCCTTTTCTTATATATATTTCTCTTCCTCATCTTCCCTCTAAAGTCCTTGCATCTCTTTCCTTTATAATTCCTAAGCAAAACCTTAAAAGATATCAAAATTAATTTATGAACTAAAAAAAAAAAACCAATGAAATATTCTATTTATGAAGATGATAGTTGAAGCCGCTACCTATAAGAAAAGTGTCACACTATGACCAACTTTGACACACTTTTTTTTATTGAAAGTTCTTGAAAATCAATCAAATAAAAAAATGGAGCATATACAATTCATAATTGTCAAAAAAGATTATCCAAAATTAAAAGCTCATAGAACAAACATTAATAAATCTCACAAAAATCTCACATATATAGCTAGAAAGAATAAAAATAACTCCAATCCAACTATTGAGTAACACGGTACCTATCCAATGGATCCTTAAATAAGAGACGTTCATGATATACTCTCCAAGCATAGTCTTCAAAATCAATAGAGTTGAATACCCTCTTTTGCCCTTCACCTCCAATGTTGATTTCTTCTTCATCACCATCTTCAACTTTGTCCTTGTTACCAATGGGAAGAAGTGGAGCTACATTACTTTCTGTAGGAAGAGTTATCAACAATGACATTGTTATGCAATGTGAATCATTTTCATCTCCTAATGTTGCCATTGGTCTGCCTCTAACTTTCTTTAGCTTTCCATTGCTCCAAACCTACACATTCATATATTGTGGTAAACAAATACTAGTAAGCAGAAAATTGTAAAATAATTACTCCCACATGGTACCTCAATTTTGACATTTTTTGGGCCCTAATCAAAATTTGAGAAAATAATTTATTTCATTTAATGTAATATATTTTAATAGCACAAAAGTAATAATACAAAAATAGAAATTGATCGTTATTTTAATTTGTGAATTAAGAGCATAATGACATCAAAGAAAACAGAAGACGTCCCAAACTAGGTTGAGACCTCTTGTGTTTTCTAATTCTTTGTCAAGTGTTCATATTATAAATAGAATGATAAAACAGAAAAGAAAAAAAAAAAAGAGAAATTACAATGGGAGGACCAAACCTTACCCAAAAGTAATGAAAAAAATGGGAAAAAATGAAAAGAAAAAAGAAAGCTAAGATTTACAAATAATGAATTAAGCAAAAACAATACTAAGAAACCATGCAAAATAGAAGGAAAAAAATAAACGACGAAAGTACATAATATAGCACCTGAAAATTGATAGTTTTTTCAAATAGAAATTTGTAGCTTTGCAAAATAAAATGGAAGAATATTCTACAATAAAATATTACAAAAATTCTACATACTATTTAATTTATTATTCACGGTTTACCTAATATATATATATATATATATATATATATATTTTAATACAATGAGTACATGTAAAAAAATTGAGGTCCTACATATATGGGTCCCAGGCCATTGGGCCCAAGGCCTCAGACCCTACAATAAAGTGTTTTTCGATTTTTATTTTTTTTAATTACAACTTTGAAACATGTTTTTTCAATTTTTTTGGTTACAAAGCTAAATTAAAAGGAAAACAAAAAGAGCCGAAACAAAAAGACTAATATCTCATGAAGTGAGTTCATGCAGCATCAGCATGAAGGAGGTTTAGCTAGCCATCTGGAGGAGAGGCGTGGATCAACAAGTCGTCATTTGAAGAGGCGCCTAGTTTAGTTAAGAAGTCAGCACATTGGTTGCCCTCTCGTAGAGTGTGACACAAGGTGAATGTGCTTTTAAACTAGTAAAAAAATTTATGTATGGGTGAAAATAAAAATTCTAGAAAAAAGAGAGTCCGGTGGGGAGAAACCTTCACTATTAAGGTCAGGGCCGTCCCCGAGTATTTGGAGGCCCAGGACAAATTAAATGAAGAGACCCTTTAATAATGAAATAAATTTAGTTAAGTTAAAATATTTTTATTAAAAATTTATTTTTTTTTAAAAATGGTCATCTTTTATTCAAAATGTAACTAACATCAATAATGTAAAAAATAATCACATTTAAATCGAAAATAACAATTTACATCTTCAAGCTAATTCATTAAAAATTGATAGTGTGGTCTTAATAAAAATTGCAATTAAATTTTAGGAATTAATTCTTTATTTTGAAAGAAATTTTTCAAACCCTTTCAAAAGAAATTTTTCAAGGAAATAACAAAATGTAGCTTTTTTTATAAATAAAGTAGTAAAGTTATTTAAGTTATAAAATGATTTTATTTATAGAAAAAATTAATCACTTTGTAAAAGGAAATAATTTGATTTATAATTTTTATGGTGGTATGATGCTATCATTTGTTGAAATTAAACATGTTCTATTTAAATACTTATAGTATTTTTGATAAAAATTGCAACTTAATTTTGGAAATTAATTCTTTAAAGAAATAACAAAATGTAATTTTTTGTTTTAAAATAAAATAGTAAGGGAAATCTTTTTTTTTTTTCATTATAAGGAAATCTTCATTTTTAGCTGTAGAGTGATTTTTATTATTGGAAAAACTTATTATTTAGTATATTATATATTAATTTAATCAAATATGTTTTAAATGAAATTAAAGGAAAAAAACATAACCTAGGGGGTATTGAACCTACACCCCCTCCTTGACTATTGAAAGATGGGAGTGACATGCAGACCACCACACCAAATCGCCTCTTATGCAATTTTGTTTCGCAATCACTACTTAACCAATATTTAGTATGTTGGGTTAGAAAAAAATATGAGGCACCAAAATTCTGAGGCCCTGGGCCTGCTTGCCCAGCCTCAGGGCCGGCCCTGATTAAGGTATCCCTGGAGTTGCGTTTTAGAGGGAAGAACATTAGAGGGTTAAACTTAAATGTATATTTTGGTATATATTTAAGATTGTTTTTATACAAATTGAAAAAATAGTTTAATAAATGCAACGCTTAATTATAGTTTTTTTACATCTTAATTATAGTTTTAGTCTCCCTATTTTAAAATCATATAATTTTGGTCTCTCTACTAAATTTTTATACTTAACAATTGTGATTTAATATATATTGAATGAAATGGCATACCATCTGATGTTGTGGATATCTCCGAATGTATTAATTATTTACATTTCATTATTTAAATTCTAAATATAAATACTTTTTTAAATTAAAACTGAAGTTTTTATTGGATTTTCTTAAAATTTTATGATTTTTTATCATTTATCATCATTAGTTTGTATGCCGCATAATTTAAAATATATTAAATTACCATTTTTAAGTTCAAAAATTTGATTAATAGATTAAAACTGTGTAATTTTAAAATAAGAAGATAAATTTCATGAAAGGATGAAAATAGATACGCTTAATTATCATAACATCAATGTACTTATTTCATTTTCAAAAACATATATACCTCAACTAAAAGATGGATTGTTTGGAAAACCTGATCTCAACTCTTACTTACATACATATCTGCTTAACTGTCAATTACCATGACTCCCTTTCTCCCGAAAATCAAGGTTAAGAAAAAAAGAAAACTCTCAAACATCCATTAATTAAATGAGCAATGTTATTTGTACAATCCTCTCTCATACTCACATTATTTTTTTACTCTCTTTATAATCCGAGTATGAAAGAGAGAGTTGTCCAATTTAATTTTACAAATAATATTTCTCTAATTAAATTTCCTTCTGACCATATATATATATATATGCTTCCGCCCTCCCTCTGCATGATTAAACTGACAATATAGGACCCAACCGACCTACATCTGGATGATTAACGAGTGGTTTTTGTCTATAAGATGGTTTTTATATACACAGAATACCCGTCAATAATATATATGGATTATTTAAAAATATTTTAATTAAAACTTAACTATCATTATTCCTAAGAATAATTTTATTAACATTATTCCTAACTTTAGCCAAAACTCCAATTAGTTATTCCTAACTTTAGCCAAAAATACATATGGGATCATTAAACAATAATTTTATTAACATTATTCCTAACTTTAGCAAAAAAAACTATTCAAACAAACATTAACCTAAATTTCAACTAATACATAAATGTGAACTTAGCGTCGCGTTATCGGACGACCCGGGCGATAGCACGGGTCTGTTACTAGTAAACAAATTAAAATGACATCACCAAAATAATATCTCTCATTTATCATGTAACCCAGCCACTAAACGAAAACTCATTCAGATGATTAACAATCCCTCATTCAGAAAACATGTTTATTTGTTATAAAAAAAATAGTTGAAGCTTTGTTCAAACTATGGACTTTCAAAATTGTCATAAACCAATCCTCGTTAGTCGTTACTACTTTTTTTTCTTTTTAGTTCATTGAAGAGAGATAATTTTAGATCAGTTTTGACCTAAAATCATCCCTTAAAATTATTTTTCTTTTTTATTATAAAAAATAAATGTGATTTTCATATATTTATTTGTTTTAATTTCCCGTCTCTGTACGGTGTATTTGGTTGTCCCGTCTTTGTGCAGTGTATTTGTTTTTTCATCTTTATGCGGTGTTCTTTGTTTCAGGTTGAAAGAGTAGATCTAATTAAGTACAGGTCCAATCAATATCGACTTTAGTGTCATCAACGCTACAAATCCGGAGACATAGATATTCCGGACACTTCAATATATTTATATTTTTAGGCATATATAATTTGCCGTTTTATGCTATTAACATGGATGTTGTGAGTTTGTTCGCAGATTCATCATTTTTATTTTTAGCGATTATAAATTTGTATTACATTAATATACTTTTTTTATTTGAATGAATGAATATTGTTTATTTTGTCAAAAAAAGTTGAATTAAATTATCTTTTTGTTGATCATTTCAAAATTGAATTATACAATGTCCCAAATGAAAATGGTAATCATAAATAATTCAAAGCTGACAAATCTGACATTATCCCATAAGCTTTTGCCCACAAACCAAGCCACCTATGAAGCCCCGATACGGGACACGATACGGATACGATACGAATCCGATACGCCGATACGTGAAATTTTTTAAAATTTACAATCCGATACGGTCGCGATACGTTATTTAAAAATTTAATTTAAAATTAAATATATATAAATACACAATATATAAATATGACTAAAATCAATAATATTAATAATGATAATTTTTTTTGGAAGACAAAAAATTATTATAATTATTATTATTATAAACGTCAATAGTTCATTGTGCAAAGAGTAAACATAAACCAATTAGCTTGCACAAAAGCAAAACAATTTGATGTTCAACATACAAGGGCTTCACAGTCCTAACTAAAGACATATAATAACTCAAAAAATATATAATAGTTATGACATCAAGCCTCTTCAATTCGTCCATCTTGTAGCAATATCAGACAATTATGTAAGTCCTGCAGCTGACCAATTAAAAGCATAAAACATCCATTCTTATACTGGAATTTTGGGACAAGCCCAAATACTTAACAACATGTTATATAGTATGACATCATAGTGACTTCAGAACAGTGACAAAGACGAAAAATACTAATTATAATAAATTAAAATCATTAATACTAAGTTAAGTATTTGTGTTTCATTAATATTGTCCTAAAAAATAATAGTCACCAGTACATTTTAAGTTATACATCTTAAGTTAAGTATTATACAAAAAGAACATCATTAGTACTATCCAAAAAAAAGATATAGTTATACCCGTGTAACAAACATAATAGTTTGACATTTACTAGGAAACACAGATTGTATCAGATATTATTTTTTTTATTTAGAAATAAATATTTAACCGATACTTTTCCGATACGAGTATCGGGAAGTATCGGACGCGTATCGGATATTATTTTTTTATTTAAAAATAAAGATTTAACCGATACTCTTCCGATACGAGTATCGGGACGTATCGGAAGAGTATCGGTATCGGGTGCGTATCGGACACGATACTTCACCAATTTTAGAGTATCGGGGCTTCATAGCAAGCCACCAACTTAAAGAAAATACGTAAGTTTCAATTATAAAAGTAGACCGTACAACAAATATTCCAAATAATATTACCAAAAAATTATCATCAAATAGCCAAAATCATAAAGCTAACAATAATTTTTTGGTAAAAAAAAATTAACCATGGATTATAATTTTTTGGAACATGCTACTGTTGCTCATACTCTTATTAAAAAAAAAATAAACAGGGTATCCAATACACTAGTTAAGCAAATTTTATGAAATTTTTTTATAGAAATTATACATTCAATATTTTGAAAAGTGTAAAATTTATTATCACTATTACATTTATCTTTTATTTTCTTTTCTTATTTAACATATTAATAAGTACGTCAGATACACTCTTTAATATAACAAAAAAATAGCATTACTCATAACATTAGCTAGGATAATCTATTTTGGAGTTAGTCTTTGTATTTTTATTTGTATTTATAATATCTTAAATGATGATTTATTTTATTTTATTGTTAACCATTAAATTTTTCGCATTCATTCATCCCCATAAAATCAACATTTTTTATTTTGATAGTATCTTTATACTATTTATTTTATGTGACTTGATTTTATTTTATTTGACTGCAATTTTATGTGACTTGATCGTAATCATAAGTTGATGAAAAAAATATTAATCTCAGAAAAAACCTTAATAGAAGAAAAATGTAGTACTGGTACTAATCTAACCTGAGCAATATCACCAACAGTAACCAAGATGGAATCCACGTGCGGCAACACTGAAACCCACCCACCTGAATCCGACAACAACGATTGTTTCTCGCACCTTATCTGATACTGCAACCCAATTATAAACGGATAAAACCCACCCGTTGAACCGGGTTTATTTCCGGGTAAACACTCCGAAACCCACATAATCGAATTGAACCGGTTTGTATCATTTTCAACCGGGTTTTCAATCCCCAAACCCTTCATTAACACATCAATAATATTCAAACCCAGTTTCTCAAGCGCGCGTGTGAACTCACGAATAGAATCGAGTTTTATTAACTCGTTCGACTCAGTAGAACACGACGAGTCAAACCGAAACGATTCCGCGAGTCCGTCTGCTTCTCCGTCGTCATAACCGAAAGGCCAGTTTTGAGGGAAGAATAATGATTCCTTTTGATCATGTGAAAGGTTGAATAGTTTAAGCGATTCTGACTCGGCCGAGTTGGCGAGTTCGGAGGAAACTGAGTGATCAGTGAGTTGAATAAAACCGTGTTGGGAAATGGAGGAGATGAGTTCGCTTGGAGTTAATGAGGAAAAGGAGAGAGAGGGAGGAGAGATGGCGGATGGAGAGGAGCGGCGAGTTGGGAGAGAGAGATTGGGAGGGAGACGGTGGAGGAGGCGTGAGAGTGCGTCGGCGGCGTTGGAAGTTGAGAGGTGGTTGTTGGTGGTAGTTGATGGGGTTGGTGGTGGTGCTGAGGTGGCGCCACCGTGAAGGTTTTGTAATGGTTGATGTTGTTGTTGGTGGTGAGTTGAAGAAGCCATGACGTGAAGAAACTCAAAACTATGATGACTGAAATTTTGGGTCCCTTTTTAGTTGTGTTTTGCGTGCCAATATATATATTGAGGAGAAATTTGTGCAGGTCTAAAAAATGAGGGAATAATGTAACCAAAAAAACAAAAATCACTGTTCTTGTTTTTTAATAAATTTTTTAAGAAAAAAATTGATTTCTAAAAAAAAGTACATCACTTTAAAATATTAGTTTATCCAAATACACTTAATTGTAATTTTTTGTAATATTTATTCTTAAATTTATTGATACAAATGCTTTCATATTATATTTTTTAATAGTAATTTTATAGACTAAATCGATTAGCATAAAACATTCCAAGAATAAATTAAACAAAAATGTATTTGAGGACTAAAATTATTAGTGAAAAAACAATTTTCTAAATGCGCTTCTAAATTTGAGCCGTTTATGCTATTCATATCCGCATGACATATATTTACATTTTTTATATTATTATATAAAAATATAGGCATATCAATTTTTAAAAAATAGGCATTTTATAAAATAGTTATTTATAAAATAGTGTCAAAAAAATGTGAATATGTTAAAAAAAATATGAACTTTAACATGATTAATAGTAATTTTATTTTTAATTTTCATAAGTCAACATTAAAATTTTTGAAATTTTTTAATTGTATTAAAATATTATCATTTTTTAATTGATCGAATTATTTTTAGTAGAATTGTGCATAATAAATGTAGGTACATGTATTTAGGTACTCAGAGGGTACGAGTACAAAGCTTATTATCCACGTGAGTATGAATCAGAGTATGAGTATATTTTCAAATTTTGGATATCAAGATAAGTATTATAGTTCCCTGTCTATATCCTTCATATTGTCATCCCTTAGATATGAAATTGCTGAAATTTTCATATACACGAGTTGAAAATCGAACTCATGACCATTTATTTGAAAAGTCTAAATTCTCTACTACGTGAACCAAATCATTGTTTGTTTGATTTAAACTGACGATTTAATTTTGATTAATAACTAATTATTCAATCAATACTATATTGTTTATGATATAGATTCCAAACATTAATATTTTTAATGATGTTGATTTATATTTTTATTTGATAAGCTCTATTAATTTAATAAATAAATATTGTATTGTATTTGTTTCGGTAAAAAAAAAATTTTACAAAAAACTGAACCATTTCCGTTTTTTAGGCCCCGGTGCCATAAAAGACCAAGAGACATCTGTGAGGGGTGTGTGCTTCCTGACCTTCAACGCTGTTTTTTTTATTTATTTATATATTTCAACTATGTTTTTCCTCTATTTACATTTTGCCTAATTTAATATTTCTCTGTTGGTCCATTCGCTGATCAAAATAAGATAATATAGTTAATAATGTCTGAGTTGGCGGGCAATATCAAACCATATTACGATATTTCTATTAGGATTGAATAGGAATATATGTTGATCGAAAATGTAAGTTTAGATTAAAATAATTTTTTATTTTTGTAAATTGATAAATACATTTTAAAAATTATAAAATGTCATTCAAAATAAAGGATTCAGATTTTCTCCAAGTCATTTTTTTCCTGATACATGTGTTGCCGTCATTTCAACCATCCATTCATGTTTTTTTTTTCTCTTTTTAAAAATGTTTCTTTATTATTAGTTGTTGGATGAAGAGCATTAAGAATAACATAATAGAAAGAACAATAGAGGATCCAATTCGCACGAGAATGAGAATGAAAATGAAGGTGAGCTTGAGAAATGATATTGATAACCACTTGTGACTACTTACTAGCAATTAGAGCTGATGTTTGCCTATAAATATTGACTTGTATTCATTTTAAAGACACTCAATCAAGCTATTTAATTATTTATTTATCTCTTTACTTTCCTTTATTTTTTTATGTTTTTTTAGTTCAATAGTAAAATATACCCATACATTATTTGAAATAGTTAAGGAATTCTCACAGCAAGATATGGAATCCTGAGTAACTGGCAAACGTTTAACTCTAAGCACAATGGAATATATTGATTGAAACAATGTTCTTTAAAAGCCTAACATGTTCAATATTATTTTATTTATTTTGCAGATTTGCATATTTGAATAATGTGTGGTTGCATAAATTTTTTGACGATTTGGGGGGTTTATAGGTACGTTACAGAGTGAGTGGGCTGGCTAGTGGCAGTCTTCAGCCCTTTTGTGGGGGAAATATGTTCGCCACTCCTATTGGAAAATTCTGAATTTGCCCCTAACATTTTTGAAAAATAAAATTTTACAAGCATGAATATAACATTGTAAAATGTCCATACACACATTTTTTTTTTAAATATTTGAGGAATTAAAGATGTTTAAGTCAAAACTCAAGATTGTGTCAAAATAAAAAGTCAAAACTAAAGATAAAAGTACGATGACAAAAAAATCGTATGTGAATATTTGCAGATAAAATCCTCCATTAAAAATGAAATATCATTTTATTATTGAACATTAGATACCAACCAAATAAAACCATAGGGAATCAAAACTAATCACCGAAGAATTGGTACATGCTTGAATTCAATTCTAGACTAGAGGAGCTAGGACTGATTCTATATGTGTATAATTGATTCTTATATGTTTGATTTCTTCAAATTATAATTGATTTTACCTTCCAAATTGATTCAACTTGAAGCTAAAAATCGGATCCGGATTCTCTCCAGTGTTTTGTCTCCAGTTTTTCATCCTGTGCATATCGGAACCGTCCATCAATAATATTATAGTGTTGACTGCTACTGTTTAATAAAACTCAATGGTTGAGATCAAACATGACAGTTCAGTGTTTGAAGAGGATCCAACTCCCTAAAAATCATAGCTTATGATTCTATAATTAATTTTTACACTCAAATTTATTGTACAACTCATTTTTATATAAATATATCCAAACATAAATCGTAATACTTTCAACTCAATTTTAATTAAAATCAATTTTTTCCACCGCAAAATCAAACATATATACAAGGAAAAAAAAAAGCGAGGGTGCAAATAGTAACCCACGATCCGAATATTTCATCGAAGCAAGCAGCCCAATCTTTATGCCTTGGCATCACCGTTCGTTCCAATAATCAAATCGAAAGTAGCATCCGTACATGATGCCTCATACTGGTGATTCACACGGTACCTGAAGTTCAACGAAACAGAAAATCGGAATACAAATTTCTCCAACAGAAGAAGCAAACTGCAAAAAAAAAGCTTAAAGCTCTCACAAATTGAATCATCATCATCTTCATCAACAATGTTTTCTAGATTCTTCCAGAAATCATCATCGCAACAATCTCCACAGGTACATGCTCAATTTCTTCCACAGCTAAACGCTAGGCTCGTTACAGTTACAGATTCTAATTTCTTCAAATTTTTTATGGTTATGAATGCCGTTAATCGAAGAAATGTTACGAAACTTTTTTTATTTGATTGAAAAGTGTAATGATGAGAGTTTTTTGTATGAACATAAACTGATATTGTTTATGAACATTTTGTGTGGTGTTCAGGAACAGAATGTGATGCAAAGTGAGAAATTTGATCCCCGAGTTCTTCTTCACTATGGAGTTCCATCGACTGCGTCTATTCTTGCGTTTGATCGCGTTCAACGTTTATTGGCAGTAGGAACACTGTGAGTTATTAATTGCTTGTTATTTGTTTTAATTTTGTTCTTTATTGGAATTTTCCATTTCCATTGATACCTAAGTGAAATATTAATCGATCAGAAACTTTCTATTTTTAAGTTCATCAATTTATTGTTCTTTTGTTACTATATTAAGGATTTTTTCCTTCCAATTTTAGTTTCTTTGTAACTGTATTTTTATTAGCTTTATTAAATGTAGTGAGATTGTAGAAAAGCTTCATTAAAGGTGATGGTTGAGCAGTTATATATGATAGAAAAGGAAATTTCTACTGAGATTGTTAGTGGCTTTAGGACTTAACTTTTGAAGTTTCTTCACTCTTGTAGTGATGGTAGGATAAAAGTATTTGGTGGTGACAATATTGAAGGGATTATGGTCTCTCCTAAGCAAACATCCTTCAAGAATTTAGAGGTTTGCGATTCTGAATTCACGTTGAAACTTGATCTAAAGTGTAATGTCTATCAGTCTTTCAATATTGAAGGGATTATATATATATATTTTTTTTTAATAAGCCATTTCCTGATAATGTTTTTTGTTTATTCTTTGAGTGTGTGCATTTTTGGAGTCCATATATTGTAGTGAACTAGTGATACTATTACTGAGAACCCAAGAAAATCGTCAAAAGAATATACATTAATTATGATTTACAATTTCTCGTGTTTGGTTATTGAAACATAAGATGACATTAGACATACATCAGTGTTGTGTATCAATTGTTAAATAACTCTTACAAAACTAAATACATCAGAAGTCAAAACACATGAATAATATTTGACGAGGCATTATGAATCAATAATATGATATATCATTAATAATCTTCATACATGTTTATTGATCTAACAGCACACATTATTGTACTCTAGATGTCAAATGAAATGTTTTTGAAGAATTTTGTGTATGCATCTTATCTTACCTTTTTACATCTTTCTCACAGTTCTTGGCAAATCAAGGTTTCCTTGCTAGCGTTTCAAGTGATAATGAAATACAGGTACTTTATGAAGTTATTAAAGTTCTTTTAACTTTTTATGACCAGGCACTCTCCACATGTGTTTATGATGATTATTTTTTCCCATTTGGTATTCATCAGTTTTCTTAGAATCTTACCTTGGATTCTGTTTTAATATTAACTTTTTTACATTTTATTTTCTCTTTCCCTTTCCTCCGTTTCAATTACTAAGCAGTTAAATATATTTATGATAATGGCAGGTTTGGGATTTGAGAAATAGGCAAATTGCTTCTGCTTTGCAATGGGAATCCACCATAACTTCTTTCTCTATTATATACGGCACCAGTTACATGTAAAATACTTGTTCAAATGATTTAGAATCTGCATCACAGATCACTCTTTCAAATGAAATCTTTATAAATGAGTCTAAACCATTTTGCTCTGTTGATGTGATCCAGGTTAGTTGGAACTGAGCATGGGTTGGTGTATGTGTTAAAGTTTGATTCCGAAGACAGAAAAGTTAATATATTACCTTATTATATTCCCACAAATGTTATATCAGGTAAGTTTCATTCTTATAGCTCATTTATGCCATATTTGAGCAAAATGGCTGGTTTAATAAGCATTGACTTTTTTCTTTGGTTTGGGTTTGGTGTGGGGAGAGATACTTTCTCATCCAAATATCTCATTAAGATGTAAATGTTAGGCAGATTTCTTTGGATGCAGATAGATAGTAAGGTTCTAAAATCAAATTTTGAAATAACCCCATGTTTGTGGATTAGAGAAGTGTAGCTAGCTTGTTTGGTTTAATCTCTCAACTTTCTCGACACGAGTGACAGTGTCATCCATAGAGGTCATAAGTTCAGGATTATAATTACTTCTGAATTTATATAAAAATGCATATTAGGGGATCCAAAACTCTTTGTTGACATTTTCCTAATATCCATGTTATGTTGTATGTAAGTTCAATAACCACTTGTTTGGAAGTTTAAGCTGTTAGGTGACGATATAACTATTTATTTTTTATCTTTAGTACATTACTAAATGTGAAATTCATTTAACCTTGAGCTGTAACTAAAGTACAAAATCACCACTTTCTCATTGAAATCAAATTTTTGATAGTTTGGTCAAAAAAGGCTTTGATAACAGGGTTAAGATTTCTTCACCAAAAAGTCTAAGTTAGAATAAGGCCGGTATAAAATTTAATTTCCATAACATTCTATGATGTTAGATTAGTACTAAGGTGCATATTAAGGCTCTGTTTGGCAAAAATAGCGGATGGCTGATAAGCTAGCTTATGGTTGATGGCTGATAAGCTGATTGAAGTGTTTGGTAAAATTAACGGTTCAACTGACTGGTAAATGTAAAATGACAAAGAAGGACATATAAAATCCCTTATAAAAAATTATTATTTAACCTATATCTAATTAATATTTAAGATACTTCAAATTTAGTTATTCAAATTTATTAATTTAATATATCTTTTATATATTATTAATTTTTTATATAGAATTAAATTTTATTCTTTGAAATTTTATTTTAAATTTATTTTCATTTCATTTATTACACTTTATATAAAATATTAAACATTACATTTTTTAGGTTTTTATAACAAATACATAAAAGATAAATCAAATGTACTAAAAAAATCTGTGACAATATACGTACAACATCTTTTATAGTAATAAATACATGAAGAATAAATAAAAAGTACTAAAATGAAGGGGTGATAATATAGTTATGTACAAATGTGCCATAAAATATTGTTACGTAAAACAATTTTTTTTTTTGCCTTTATGTACAACAACCTTTTAAACATTTATATAGTAGTATTTTAATTTTAATTTATTTCGGATTAAATCAACATTTATCTTCATTATTTTTATGTAGGATATTTATTTTCATTATATATAAATAAACTAATATTATAAATAAATGTATATTTTTATTAGTGAATGTTATCTAATGCATTTTCTTTCATCTAGTCTAGTATATTAAAAACTGACGACGTCGTAGAACATAGCGTAAACTATACAAATTGAAAAATAGAAAGAGTATTTATTTTATTTCATAAGCATTGAAAGCAAAATGTCACAAAAAAAACATTGGAAGCAAATGAATGACGTTTTTATTTTATATTATAATAATAAATTAAAAAGCGTAAATATGGATTTTAGGTAAAATGATAAGGGTAAAAATGGAAGAAAAGATGATAAGCTATAAGCTCATAAGCTAATTTATTTAGCTTCTGGAAAATAAGCTATAAGTCAGTAAAATAAGCTATAAGTCAGTGTTGAAAAGGTTGTTACCAAACAGGTCTTTTAGCTTATAAGCTATAAGACATAAGCTATAAGTCAGTTTAGTGGTGTTGCCAAACAGACCCTAAGAGTATTTCCTGTATGCATGATAATTTTACACTTTTACTTACCCAATGTAGCCTCTTGATTCACTGGATTGAAACCATTTAGGTGAGCTGTGAATGACGTTATACAGTGATGCCTGTATTCTACGAGAATAATTTTGTTTACTAGTTGAATGTATAATTTCTTCGATAAAGAACTGGACCAGGCCCAAAGCTAACCGGTCCACAAGCCGGATTTGGATAAGCCAAATCTAGCACAAACAAAAGAAAGTACAAAAGAAATCAGTTTGAACTGACTTACAATCTAACTATAGGGTCTTTCAGAATTTAGACAGAGAATCCAAAGTCACAAACCCTAGGCTTAGCAACACCCAGGGCATTTGCCTTTTCCTTTACAAATTGCTTCCGATTTAAACCAGAGGTCCTCTCTGGAGGAGTCTCCTTTCTCAGAAGAAATATTGGGGCATGTCTAGTTTGAATAACTAAGAGGACCCATTTGGTCTCTTTGGACCCATCAAACAACATATATCACGGTTGGAACTGTATGACTGGCCAGTTAAATCAGGCATATATTTATATTAAAAAAAAATCCAGTTAACTCCCAAATTAGAGCACAAATTATATCTGTACAAAATATAGATTATAAGCATTAACACACATCTATTACTAATTTATAATTATTCTAACAATAAGTAACTTGGAGTTCTGGGTTATAGTGTTTTCCTACACTTGTGATGTTTATTGCGTGCTTATTTTCATATATTGCACCAAATTAATGCTCTGTAAATTGCAATAGATTTTTCCTAATTAATTTATAAAAACTTGTTATCATCTTCAATGAAATTTCCATATTAGAGAAGATTATTGTTAAAAAAGTGGTATGTCATAAATGTAAAGTATGTTCGTACAAGATAAATCAGCCATATGCATATTGTCAAATTCTAGTTTCTTTTCATTTGATAAATCATATAGTTTCTCCAAGTTTAACACCTAACTTGATTAAAAATGTTGCACACCTTTGCAGAAGCAGTTGGAATGTCACTTGATCATGTTTCAGTTGTAAAAGCTCTTCATCAACCTTGTTCTAATGGAAAGAGGCAAGATAAGAACAAATTTCAAGATTTTCTTATTTATTTCTTATTAATAATATATATAAAAAACTTAGGCATGGATTTTGGATCTCCATAGCTAAGCTAGTTGGATGGTCATGTATATGGGTCTTTTGTGAAATTGCGAGTGGGATACTGCATGATAAGTTTATAAATATGAGACACAAGTTTTTATTGAGTAGAATTTTAATGGAGTATATGCAATATTCTAGCCATGTTCACAATTTGAATAGGTTATAGATGGGTTTGCCCAAGGGTCACGGGTCCTTTAAGTTAACATGTTTATACCCCATTATTACTTTTCATGCATAAACTTAAGATTCTAACACATAGGCCCCCCAAATTTTGGTAAAAAGCGTGTTTCCTGCCAAATTTAACTATCTCAGCCTGCGCGTAAAAAGCAAGTGAAAACCCTAACACTTAAATTTGACATACTTCTCATAAAACCCACACTATTATACAGTTCTACATCTCTTTCTTCAGATTTGCATGTTAAATTTGACAGATCCATTTTTTACCGTTGTTTAGGGAGGTTATGTTGAAAAGAAACTTTAGATAGGATTGCATTTTTAGTTCTTGTACCGAAGACTATAGTTAATGTCTGACTGTGATATCGATAAGTTTTTGAGCAAATTTAATTCCTCTATATTTTAGTTGCTAGTGCTACAATTAAGTCCTTTTTGTCACATTTCTTCTACTTGAAATCATCATTTTTCAGACTGTTGGTCGCATATGAGAATGGTGTGATGTTACTCTGGGATGCTTACGAAGATCGAATAGTTCTCATCAAAGACCACAAGGACATCGAATTGAAGAGAAAGAAAGTCACTAGTTATTTGGATGATCCTAAGAATGAACATTCTGATGATAAATTAGAGCATGAAGAAGAAGATAAGGAAATAAGCTCTGTTTCTTGGGCATCTAATGATGGATCAGTTGCCGTTGTTGGTTATGTAGATGGTGATATAATGTTTTGGGATTTGCCAACTGCTGACTCTCCAATAGATCAAGATAAAAAAATGTCAAATAATGTTGTCAAGCTTCAATTATCACCAGAAGATAGAAGACTCCCTATTATTCTTCTACACTGGTGCGCCAATAAATCTTCGAACAGCAGTGGTGGCAAACTTTTTGTCTATGGTGGTTACAAAATTGGGTCTGAAGAAGTTCTTACAGTAAGCTTCATACACCAAATAGCTATTTGATATTGTTGTTTTAATAGTTATGATAATAATTAGATACATCGTGACATCTATGATAATATTAACATTTACAGGAGATTACGTAAAAATGCGAACAATTTTCCTTAGTTTCAGTCATAATAATGAGAGCCACAAATTCAAACTGTCATAAAATATTGCCACAACAGGCACTCTTCTGAATGTTTAAGAGGAATTTTAGATGAAAGATCAAATAACCTGGAGGAAAAAGTCATCTTTTCGGTGGCATAAGAATGCAATGCGAAAATTTTGTGTAAGGTGTCCTTTGTTAGAAGAGTTTTCCTGGAGGTTGAAGACGGTAGAAGAAATATGGTCCTAGATGAGTACTATAAAATTAGTATTTGGTCTATACTTCATCTTCATTCTTTTGGTGCTTTGATTTTGCTATAATATCTCGATGTACATTGTGTAATCCAAATGAAGTTGTATTTTGACTTTGGAGAAAGAAAACACAAAAACTGATCATATGAGCTAGTTGAGCGAACAACGTACATCCTCTGTGCATTATTACTTGATTATTATTTTCATTGAAGAATAGGTTTTTTGTTGGAACTGATTATGGCTACAATTAGTTTTCCACTTTTGCTATTTATGATATAATTGCTGTGTTAATAGCCTGGTAAGTTTTCACAACTTCAACTCAGGTAGATAAATAATGTGTCACTATAATGTGGCTTTTTTATGTTTACAGGTTTTGAGCATTGACTGGTCTGGTGGGATAGAAAGTCTCAAGTGCACTGGCCGCATTGATATTGCACTTCGTGGTTCTTTTGCTGACATGGTTTTGTTGTCTAGTGATTGCCATGCAGAGGGAGATTGTAATATGCTATTTGTATTGACAAGTCCTGGACAACTGGATCTTTACGACAAGAATTGTTTATCATCTTTGATGTCTGAGAAACAAAGAAAAACTTCTTCTCCCACAATGCAATATTCCATTTTCATTCCCACTATTGAACCGCAGATGACAACAGCAATGCTTGATGTTGTAGGCCACGATGCGAAGTCATTTACCGCCTTGTCTGAGGTAGCACATAATTAATATTTATTACTTCTAATTTTAACTCTTAAGTTGTTATCTTTCTCTTGTGGCTAGTTGTTATTCCTAGGTAACTGTCACACAGGTGTCACTTTTGCAGAATACTTTTCCTCCACAAAGAGCCAGTTTTTTCTTTTGTTTTCAAGAGGCTGTTTTTTTCGCACCCTTTAAAAATTGTTGGTGGCAGTTATACTATCTTTTTAGTTGAGAGCAGTAGGAACAGTGCCTATATCACTGTACCTAAGTTTTCATCCTTTTTAAAAAGATTACTAAAAACATTCAATTGTTGCCAATTGCTACTAATGGGAAATGATACCTATGCAGATTCTTGTAGCTGCAAAGCAGCTATCAGTACAAAATCAGAGAAGTGTGAAGATAAAGTGGCCTTTGACTGGTGGTGTTCCAGGTCAGCTTTTCAAAGAAGACCGTCTTATTATTCAAATATTAATAGCAGGTTACCAAGATGGATCTGTTCGGATATGGGATGCTTCATATCCTGCTTTGTCACTTGTTTACAACATAAAACCTGAGGTAGCCGTTAGCATACATGCAAATTTTAACTAGTTGCTCAGAATGTTGCTCTAAGATATTAATCAAAACTCTCATATGGAAGACTTAAGCTGGTATTCATGACAGAGAATCAATTCTACAATTGGCAGGTGAATGGTGCTAAAATGGGCAGTGCAAATTCACCAGTGTCAGCATTGGATTTTTGCCCAGATACTCTACGTCTGGCAGTTGGCGATGAAAGTGGCATTGTAAGTTATTAGTATTGTGACGTAGTACATTTCACCATCTTCTCATTCAAAAAGGTCTTAATTTTAACCAATGAGAGTATGTAGGTTCGTCTTTATGGGCTAATAAGGAGTTCAGATGACGCAACCTTGCATTTCGTGACAGAAAATGGAACTGAAGGTTGAGTTTTCTTCATTTTCCCTCTCTATTTGTTTCAAGTGTCAAGTAAATTTTAAATTTATCTGCTCAAGAAAATTTGACTCCAAAAATCAGAAAAAATTATTAAAGGAGCGTCTAAAAATTTGGATTTTTTCAATTAATGATTGGGGGGTGGGGATGATATCTTTATGTCTTAGATTTACCTGAATGTTTGACCACAACCTAAACTTTTGAAACTTGATTAGTTTGCATATTAATCTGTGAGTTGTGATAAATAAAGAGCGCCTTCCAAACCATTGCCCAATCCCACCATCATTTTTTCACATACAAATATAGGAACTTGTAGATGACATAAAAAAGTCAGATTTCACTCTAGCGTATTTGGTAGATTTATGGTGCATTTGGTTGGCATGTAATATTTGAAATGTGAGAATTCTTACCTATCTTTGTCTTCCTTTCCTATCATGTCATATATTTATTTACCCAATTAATTATGATTTTATTGGCGAGGAAAACATATAAAAGCATTTAAGAAGTATTACTCCCAACCCCCCAAACCTATCATCGAATATTTTCTGTGGAAAATGCTTCCCTTGAGTTATGGGAATCTAGATAACTGGGAAGTAATCATCTAATCATGATGCAGATCTTGCATGGTTCATTAATAAAAACAGTGGTCTACTCCCTAATCATCACGGGGAAGTAAAATAGTTTTATCGATGGCGGCGGCTTAAGTTACGTTTCATGAATCTCTTTATACTGAAAATGATTTAATATTTCTAGTATCTGATTTTAATCTGATTTGATATAAAAATTTCAATAAAAAAAAGTATCTGATTTTAATCTGTTCTTATGTTATGAGACAGTTCATAATGTGAATCAAGGCGATGGACCTCATTGCAAAGCAGTGTTTTCTCTTCAAAATTCTGCTGTATGTGGGCTACAGTTTTCAAATCATGGAGGGAAGCTTGCAGTTGGATATGAGCATGGGCAGGTGAGATCTTCCATTAACACCTTTCCTTTTTGAAAAAAAAAAATGCTTATTTGTTATTTTTGAGCTGTTGAATGGAAATTGGAATTAAACTTTCCAACTTATATTTTCTGATCTACTTTGCAGGTGGCCATGCTTGATAGCATTACATCTTCAGTTCTGTTTCTTACAAGTTCTGAATCTGACACATCTTCTGCAGTAGTTTCTCTGAATGCAAAATTTTCAGATACTTCTTGCTTAAACATTCCTCAGGAATCTGTATCTGATATTTCTGACAACTCTGGAAAGGGGCTAGTCTTCATTATGACAAGGGATGCGCACTTGGTTGCGATAGATACTGAAACAGGAAATATGGTTTGTAATAGGACAATGAGCCCAGATGTAAAGTCAAATGCAATTTCAATGCACATTATAGGCAAGTATTTGGGTTAAGCAAACTAGATATTACAATCAGTCAATAATTTAATTACTTATGGCACTGTGTTTTTCCAGATGCCACTTCTGAACTATCTGCTGAAAAACTGCAATCGCCTCAGAAGAATGATTCTGGAATGCAAGCTAACATTCAATCTGAAAATACAAAAGACAACGTTGAGACTACTACTACCATAGACAATTCATATTTTGAGCAGATAGTATTGAACTCACTCGTTTTACTTTGCTCTGAGAGTGAATTGAGTTTACAATCTTTGAGTTCTATGATTGAGGTAGCCTTCTTCATGTCCATTATCCTTCAAATATTACTTTATTCTTTTCCTACTGATTAATGAAATTGTCTTACTACAGGGTAGCAATAAGTACACAAGGAAGGTAAACCTTGTAAAACGATGCTGCTGGACTACTATACTTAGAAAAGAGGACAAAGAACGTGTTCTGGTTGTTCTGTACCAAACTGGAGACATTGAATTAAGGTGAAATGCATATAAGACTGAATGCTCTTATTCCTTATAACTATTTAGTCTATATTCAAATCATGCATAGCTCAAGAAAAGGTCAGATCCATTATGACAAAGGACACACTTTGTTGCGATAGATACCGAAACAGGGAATATGGTTTGTAATAGGACTATGAACCCAAAAGTAAAGTCAAATGAAATTTCAGTGCACATTATAGGCAATGATTTGGGTTAAGGAAACAAGATATAATAATAGGTCAATAATTTAAGATGATTACTCTTCTCCCCCCTGTATTGCTAACACAGAAAATACACTACCGGAAGATATCTTCTGGTAAAAATTACATTCTCGGAAGATGGGGGGGGGGGGGGGGGGGGGAGCAATTACCATAATTTAATTACTTATTGCACATTTTTTTCATATGGTACTTTTGTACTATCTGCTGAAAAACTGCAATTGCACTCCCTTTAGAAGAATGATTCTGAAAACATACAAGTCAAAGTTGAGACTACTACTACCATAGAAAATTCATATTTTGGGAAGATAGTATTGAACTTACTCGTTTTACTTTATTACGAGAGTGAATTGAGCTTAAACTCCTTACACCAGAACCCCTGATATCAAAAGTAAAGCAAAGTGGTCCCCAAGGAGTAACTCAAGTAGTTGGGTTGGGACACCCAAAAGAGTTTGAGTATAAGATCCAGTGTTCAAACTCTGATTACTAGCAGTTAACATTTGCTTATAAAAAAATAAATAATAATCAAACTCTGAGACAGGCCTTTTAAAATTAAAATACTATCCAAATAATTAGCACTATATATGGGGGTTTATTAGTTCATATTATATTTTTGACTGTAATATTTAGTGATTTTTATTCCTGATTGTTTATAGAGAATTAGATAAATCACACCCTTTTTGCTCTGAATCTGTATGAGTTATTGTAGTGCTGTGTTGCTGTTGTTTCTGCATCATACTAGCTTCTACATTATGGTCTACTTCACTATATTTCTCCTTCTCACTCTTCTTGGTAAGCTTTTGATCAATTTAATGTCCCTTTGAGCAGATCCTTAGCTACTCTGGAAGTGTTGGGAGAAAACTCTTTAATGTCAATCTTAAGATGGAACTTGAAGACCGGAATGGAGAAGACAATATGTTCTTCATCAAATGGACAAATAATTCTGGTTTGAATATTTTCTTGTTTTATGCTGCCAAAACTTGTTTGATTAGTCTGTTGTTCTCTTGTTTGATATGTCACTTTACAAATCTTAAGTATTGGGAGTTCAGTATATATCACTTAACCAATATCTATTCACTTAAACCTTTTTGAAAAGTTAATCACGCAGGAAATTTAGTAAACTGAACTTTCCTATTGAAACAGTGATAAAAAAGTGTTCCATTTTAATCTCTTTCCTTTTTTTTATCTGATACTATTTAAAGTGTAAAAAGGATCTAGAATAACTAGCTTTTGTAGCAGTTACCCGGACAAAGTTTGAAACTGAAAGTTATATTTCTAAGTGCACTAAATTATCCTCGGTAGGTCTAAAACTGTCACAACTCTTCACCTATTATATCATAAGCTTTTGGGATAGTCAGACAATAATATCAAAGCCTCTAGCCAATTCGATAGAAGTTTGATCCTTGCTACTTCAGTTATTCTAAACAACATAAAAATGCTGAATTTAAAGATTAGGTAGGGTGGGCCTGTGCATTAAGTTCTAAGGGCTCTTAACTCTTATATATGTAAGGGGTTGTGTTATTTATGAAACCATTCACGAGTCTTCAATTAACGGCTTATGCTTTTAATAGAGTTATTTCATGATAATCCACAATTAAGAACAGTACTTCTCCAAAGGAAAAAGAAAATAAAAGAATGGAAAACCATTAAAATCACTATGAAGCTTTGCATCCTTCAAAAAGCATTTCAATAGATAAAGTGTACAACTTAGTGCTTTAAAGCTCACACTGTGGCAAGATCTATGAAAAGGCCAGGTCCATTATTAGGCTGTTAAAGACAGCCTTATATTGCATGTGCCAAACAGTAACTCCAACTGTTGCACCAAGACTCCCCCTTAGGATTTCAACTGAAAACTGCAAGAAAATACATTGCATGAGCCATGAGTAACTCTTCATGTTCTTACATATAAGGTAAGCTCCAATAGCTTTTTGTTTTATAATCATACTTATGGCCACCTTGTTTTATAGGTCAATGGGAATGAAGCTGCTTTCTTATCACTGTTGTCTTGTGAAAATGAGCTCTGGTAACTTTATGGTTCCTTCCTTTTCTGGCCATGTATTTTTATTAAGCCATCAAATCTTAACCCAATAATTTAGATTACTATCTTTCATAATCATACGTATTGGATAGATTATTTCGACGTACAATAACGTTTTATGACAAAAAATATTCAATTAGAGGTCCACACAACCCACAGGTGGTCGCTGAATATGATAGCTTCTCCACCAAAAATCTGTGATAAAATTATATGTAATCTCGTTAACAATTAGAGTTTTGATTTCTAACAGGAACTTCCAAAATATTGTAGGATTCCAGAGTCTTTTCCTTGTCTGCATGATGAAGTTCTTGCAGCTGCAGTAGATGTTACTAAGAGCCTATCTCCAAACCAAAGTGAAAAACAGGTCCAGTTTGTTCAGGCTTGTTTGTGCTTCAGTTTCTCCCATTAATTTTTTTAGGATCTGTGATTCAACTTATGTTTCCATAGGGAGCATCGGCTATCTTCCATAATATAGCTAAGAACTTCAAAGCGAGGAAAGCCGATCACAATACAAATCAAGAAGTTCATAATAATTATTTGGAAAATTTAGAGCGATGTTTCTCCAGTCCTCCATTCTTGAAGCCTTCTTCAGGCACTGAAGATAAGCTGGATGATTTTGAGCTTGACATAGGTTTGTCCTTAACATCTACTGCCAGCTATTCTTTATATAATTTTTTGTTGGTAATGAGCTATTCTTTATATTTCGAAAGTGTTTACTTTCTCTTGCAGATGAAATTCATATTGAAGAACCTGAGGTCTTTTTATCTTCTCAGAAAATCCATATTGACACGAAAGGTACGTCTTTATTTAATTTACTCCTAAAATTAATGTATCTTTTGAACAATGAATGTTTGCCTTGCAGAAAAAGCAAAAGAAAAAGAAACAGACAGACAGAAGTTACTTGAGGAGTCAGCCACCGACTCAAAACCAAGAGCTAGAACAACCGAAGAAATTAAGGCTAAATACAGAAAGACTGGGGTAAATCTTAGAATTGAAAATTATGTAATTTACGCATTATAGCTCACATGTGTTGACCTAGTCACTTGCTTCAGGTCCAGGATGCCTCTACGGCAGCTGCACTTGCAAAGGATAAGCTTGTTGAGCGGCAAGAAAAACTCCAGGTTAGACTATTATTCTATTCCATTCTTCATTACCTGAATCCTATCTTTACACTGTTATACAATATCTAGTCTCATCTTCTACTTTTCAATGAATTTGAAAACCTGAATCACCAAAAGACAAAATATCCCATTTTAAGAAGTTTCTAGAAATATGATTTTTCATGTATGAGGTAAGTGGATGGAAGATTTGCGCTCATCTCGAGTATAACTGAGGTCCAATTGAAGTCCTAAATTATTGACTTATCAAGCTGCGTGAGTCATGACACATCCCTAATTAAAAAAATACTACTTTAGCACCCTTTAATGGTAAAAGTTCTCTTTTGTTCTTAATTACATCTTTTAGTAACAAAAAAAAATGTTATTCTAAATAATCAGGTCTAAGTCAGAAATTTGAAAAGTTAACCACTTTGTGAAATCAAAGTAGTTTGTTGTTTTTAATTTTAAAAAAATATAATAATTGAAACTTGGATGGAATTCTACAGATTTTGTTTTATTAGGTTTCTATCAATATAACCATCTCTTCTCGTCATGTTTACTAGTTGCTCAAGGATCATACTGAAGAGTTGCAGAATGGGGCACAAGACTTTGCTTCCATGGCAACTCAACTTGCTAAACAAATGGAAAATCGTAAATGGTGGCAACTATAAGGTTGCATGAGTTTTTGTATTCCTCTACATGTTCTACTGCAGTCCTTTAGAAGTTGAAATTCTGTCATCACTAATAAGTTGAGCATTTAAAGGTTAGTTTTTTTTAGGCAGTGTAAAGGTAAGTTGGGATCTGTTTAAATCACTAATAAATTACAATGTAAAGATAATATTTATAAAGTATTAGACTATAACAACCATTTATTCATCAGATTATAGCCATATTTCTTTTTTGGTAGTTTTACATGAGAGTACATTATTGAGGTATGAATTTATCACATTACAAAATATGTTATGATTTTGGGTAAAGAGTACAAAATATGAATTTATCATATTTCTTTTTTAATAGTTTAAAGAGTCCTGCTATAGAAACAGCATAAGTAACACTTTCTAGTCCATAACTAAGTTTGTCTCTAGCATATTATGTAGGTTGATGAGAATGAGATTCATGTTTATTTTGTACAAGTTTACATGAAATGTAATTGCTATGCATATACATTGTGTTTTTCATTCATTACAATTTTATTGATTTAATATTACTCTTTGCTACTGGAATTGGGCAAGTGCTGATGATGGGTTTTGAATTTCATTTATACTTGAATTTAATCTTAGTATTATACACCTTCAATGAATTTTTGCAAAATATTAAAGAATTGATTCAATTGTTGAAATGAATCTCATTTAATAGATTTCGTACAATTTTATACTTTGCCATGGCTTTTTATTTTGACATGTAATATTACATTTAAAATATGAATGAATGTTTGTGTTTATTATTAAATTACATGTCTATGGTATGTAAGGCTTAGCTCGACTTAGTAATGCCAAAATTGCATTTGTTTATTATTATTTTTTAAATAGTGAGGGCTAAGTTCAAAAAAATTACAAAGCGACAACTCAAGAGAAAGAAATCTCCAAACAATTAGCTAAATATTAAATAAACTAGATCAATTGAACTGGAACATGTTCATGAATAATCAAATTAGATCTACTAACACAAATCATTTGCATACACATTCACGATATGATAAATTTTTATGCGCAAAATCCGAATTTGATGGGCAAGCATAAAACTTGCACACCCAACCGGTTGGACACTGTTCAAATTGTGAACAACCTCAGAATCAATTTGCATTTCCAATGTAGCAACTTTGCTAAAAAAAAAAGAAACTTATAATTTTGTGTTTGTAGAGAATAACTTATAATTTTTTTTATGTAGTCTGGTGGCTAAACTCACATATAAATATGGAGAAATGAGAAATCCGGAGTGCGAATCACGGCAACTCCAATAATGTCTATGGTAACTACCATTAAAGCTACATTTAAGTGACGAATAACTTATAAATTTATAGATGAAGATAGACTTGTTTGGTAACAAATTTTTGTAACTTTTTTTTTGACAAATTTTTTTAACTTATTATAAGCAACTTATAGCTTAAAATTTATTATAGCTTATAATTTCCTATTTCAATTTTAAGATCTTTGTTATCTTAATTGAAAAACAAATTAAATATTAATTTAACATTTTTTTTCTGTGATTTCATACTTACATTTATTATTAGCTAGTTCAACTGTAAATTCCATCGAACACTAGGCTATGAACTGGCTTATTAGTTCATATGTTGTAAGTTAACTTATCACTTACTCCACAGCAAAACTACAACATGCATACTCTTTCAAATTACTACTATCGCCTATGTTTTTTTTTTTTTTTGATATAAACTATCGCCTATGTTTAACTAATAACTCTAAATTATTATAAATTTAGAGTTTAAGCATCAATTTTTTCATCTTTTATATGGATTATATCCTCTAAATCAAAAGAAACCATTAGCATAAGATCTTCCATTAATTCCACCACTCTTTGCACATGATATGTATACATTCACAGCATCACCTTCACTTTCATCCCTGCAAGTGGAGCAATATCTTCCCATGCACCTTTGTTCAAGTGTCATATTGTAATTGTAAAGCATAGACTTGCTCATTTGGTGTTTAAGTCTATTGCCCTCAAAATCTAAAATTCGTCACCGCAAAAGACACGACAATTTTATTAAACTAACTTTACTTGTTGTTGGTGTAATGATTTAGAAGATTATGTACTCAATTAATTAGAGAATACAACTGAAAGTAAAAGTGTAAAACCATAATTCTACCTTAAAAAGTGTAAATAATATTTATTTTGAAACAATATTTTTTTACTAAAATAACATTCATTTTAAAAGCTTATTTTTTATTATCAAGAGCCTATATGTGGGGTAAAAACTAATTAATACAAACAATCACATTCTTTAAATATTTTCAACTAGTCTAAAAAGATAACATAAAAAGTTACTACCACATGATTACCAAGTTCTGGACCACTTTTGAACCTCCTCTTCAATAGTGTGCTCCACTTCAATTTGCATCCATGACTTGTCTCCATCAATTCAGCCGATATTCTCCACGTTTTATAAAGCAGTAGGGTTGTAGAGATGGTTGATGGTAGAAAAGAGAAGGGGAGAAAGGAGAAAAAAAGATGAAAGTTGGAGTGCTTGACAAAGACCTGATTTGATCCAATAATTGATTAGCAAAAAATTGTTTAACATAATTTTCAATTATAGATTAATTGAAAGATTGAAATTGCACATAACAGAAAACAGGAGATGATGTATCCAAAGAAAAGTCATAGCTCTTGTCTTGTACAAGGTTGAGGTGATGAAGAAGGAAAAATATAAAACCATGTAAGATGGCATATATTTAATTGTAAACAATAGCACGACTTCAAAATAGAAACATACATCTAAAAATTTGGATCATCATCTTTCAATCACTCTCATTCTTTTTTTGAACGGCTAAATTTTATTAAAAAACGGAACTGAGCGCAAGACGAGCACAGTCCGCAAAGTCAAGTCATACAAAATTCTTCAAAAAAAGAAGAATTCCAACACCAAAGCATCTAAAACAACAACCTAGAACAATAACAAATATCATCTCACATTCGGATATCAAACCACAACTACTCAAAGAACCTCCATCCGACGGCAGCATGAAAACTCAACCCGAAAACAAAGCGCAGAACAACTACACCATTGGAACGGAGAGAAAATAAACAAGCCGCAGAATCACTCTCATTCTAAAATATGTGTCCATCGCTTTTACGATTTTTTCACTCTCTTGATCTTCTTTCTAAATTATAGACAGATATAGAAACAAAATATAGAAGAAAAAAATATATAATGAGTGAATGAAGAGGATTTATATCCCAACACCTAAAGTGTATTTGCAATAGAGGGGGAGCGCAAGTCTTAAAAAAAATGTTGTTACTTGAATAACAAAATTCAGACACTCATGTGACATCGTCAATGAAGCCCCGATACGCAACATAATACGGATACGATAGGATACCGATACGTGAAAATTTTAAAAAATTCATATCCGATGCTGGCGCGATACGTTATTTTAAAATTAATTTTAAAATTAAATATATAAATGCACAATATATAAACATGACTAAAATCAATAATATTAATAATGACTTCCTTCAAAAAAATAATATTAATAATGACTAAAAAATTATTATTATTATTATTATAAACGACAATAGTTCATCGTACAAGGAGTACAAACAAGTCAATAAGCTTGTACAATAGCAAAACAGTTTGAGGCTCAACATACAAGGTTCCCGCAGTTCTAACTAAAAACATATAATAGCTCAAAAAACATATAATAGTCATGACATCAAGCCTCTTCAAGAAGCTCATCTTGTGGCAATAGCAGGCAATTATATAGGTCTTGCAGCTGACCAATTAAAAGCATAAAGCATCCATTCTTATACTAGAATTTTGGGACAAGCCTAAATACTTAACAACCTGTTATATAGTAGGACACCATAGTGACTTCAGAACAGTGACAAAGACAAAAAAAAATATATTAATTATAATAAATTAACATCATTAATACTAGGGTAAATAGGTTGATACCCCCCTGAAATGTGGGCGAGTTTTGTTTTTCCCCCCTGTAATTTTTTTTCTTTTGATTCGCCCCTTGTAAAGTAATTTTTTTTGGTTTCCCCCCTTGGATGCAATAAATTTGCACTTTTTAAATCGGTTAAACAAATTAACCGATTTAAAAAACAACACTTTTTAAATCGGTTTGAACAAAATAACCGATTTAAAAAGTGCACCCAAGGGGCGAGTCCAAAAAATTCAACATTGCAATGGGCGAGTCAAAAGAAAAAAAATTACAGGGGGGAAAAACAAAACTCGCCCACATTACAAGGGGGTATCAACTTATTTACCCTTAATACTAAGTTTAGTATTTGTGTTTCATTAATATTGTCCTAAAAAATAATGATCACTAGTACATCTTAAGTTAAGTATTATACAAAAAGAACATCATTAGTACTATCTCAAAAAACATTATCAGTATTATCCAAAAAAAGACATAGTTAGTTACTGGTGTAACAACATAATAATTTGGCATTCACTAGGAAACACAGATTGTATCAGATATTAATTTTTTATTTAAAAATAAAGATTTAACCGATACTTTTCCGATACGAGTGTCGGGAAGTATCAAACACGTATTGGATATTATTTTTTATTTAAAAATAAATATTTAACCGATACTTTTCCGATACAAGTATCGGGATGTCTCGGACGAGTATCGGTATCGAGTACATATCGGACACGATACTTCACCATTTTTAGAGTATCGGAGCTTCATAGGACATCGTATATGTTCAACTTCCTCGTATAAAACAACAAAATAAATCTAAAATGTTCATAAAAAAGAATCTAAAATGTTCCTATATAAAGACTAAACTAGAATTAGGTTAGATTCTTTTTTTCATCAAATAGAATAAGTTTGATTTGTATATGTTGCTTGCTAGTCACTGCCGGCGCATATCCATTCACACAGTTTTATGTTTATATAAAAACAACAACAAATAAATAACTATTCATAACAACAAGGATTGCAATTAAACAATAATATTAATTAGATGCTCAAAGAATGAATACATTGACAATAATGGATAAGCATTATTATTATTTTTTCAATAATGGATAAGCAATGATCAGGAGCATAAAATGTGCTGATTAATCGATGACAAATACTTTGTTCTCTTGCTAAAGAAAATACATTGACCCACTAAAGAAAATAGGGCAATAAATTATATAATACAATAAAAAATTCAGCATAATTGCTTCATCCAAATGTTTCTCCAAGTCTTGATCTAGAAGTTGGAACTCTTCAAATCAATGGAAGATGATTAACCTGAACTTTGTTCTTTGACTCTAACTATATTGTAAATGTTGTTGGATAGTAATAACAGTTCAAATTAATTAATAAATAAAATAAAAAATAAATAAAAACTTTGTCAGAAAAACCAAGAAGCTTGGCCATGGCTGCATTTCACACTCATGCTACCATCTGCTCCTGCTCTATGTACATCTGTTCCACCCATGGTGGAAGCATCTCTCTACTCAGATCATATTGCTGCCGCATATTCTCAGCACCGTATATGTCGGTATTCTCGGAGGGAACATCCTTGACCAATGAATTAACCCAAGAGACATCAGGCTCAGCATGTTGGGATGGGGTTGGTGTTGCCGCGTTGTTTCTGAACCCAAAAGAAGCAGATTTTCTCAGCTTGTTAAGATCATCTCCATTTACACCCCAGTCGAGTTTTCCGGTGGGGGAACCCCAATCTGGAAGGCCAGAGGACATCCTGCTGGAAGGGTTGGAAGGCGAAGACAGTCCGTGATGGTGGTTTGCAGCACCGCGGTCAATGAAACTTTGGCTGCGCTGCTTTGCGAAGGCAGATGACCTGGAATTCATCACTGCAGCTGCCACGGCAGCTGATGAATCAAATCCATATGCTGAGGGTTTCCTCACTGGAGAGGATGGCATATTATTGGATGGATAACTTGCGCGAAGGTGGTTCATGTTCATGTTTTGGCTCATGTTCATGTTCATGTTTTGGCGCATCTGCATCGCACTTGGAGATTGCATCTGTTGTTGGGTGGGTGTTGAAGGCTGCATGGAAAGTCCATGTAGCTGAGAGAGTAAATTAGGATCAGCAGATGCTAATAGGTCATCAAGGTTAGTCGGATTCAAATCAGCAATCCTGTTGAATTCGCTGTTCCGGAAAGATGGGGAAGAGATTCTGGCAATCTCTTCAATTAATTGTTGTTGTTGAAGCTGCTGTTGCTGTTGACGACGAGGACTGTCAAGACCGAGCAGTTCCATCTCAAGATCCATATCCCTAGCACTCAAAGCACTCTTCAACCGGCTACCTGGGAGCTGCAATGATGGTGGAGTGAGGTTAATCTTGTTCTGCCACAAGTTTCCACTCTTGGGAGATGATGAACCTGCCAAGGGCGACATGGGCGGTGTTGAAACGGTTGACATAGGCAAAGATGAGGAGCTGAGAGACAGCGGACTCATCGATGTCATGTCCATTGCACTAGCTGAATATGACTTCGGTGAAGGCATAGCTGATCCGGTGGAAGCATACACAGGGCGCAACTCTTCGGGTTTGTGAGCAAAGAAGCAGACTTTCCTGTTGCAGCCAGTCTCGTCTTTGCAAAGCCTTGTTCGGTACTGTGCAGGATGTAGCCATGACTCGAAAACACCGTGCGCATACTCGCATGAATCCCCTTTCTGGCAGGATCCTTTGCGAAACTCTGGGCAAGGAACACAGCTGTAAGGATATTTCTTTGGGTCTCTTCTCCTTGCGTTCTCACCTGGATGAACAAAAGGACACTCGGTCCAATCATGAGAATAAGCCCTTGAGCATGGCTTCACCTTGAAACTGTACATCCTAAAGTCATCTGATCCATATACACCGTTGTTTATGTCCGGCAACGATATATCAATAGGATATTCTTTCTTATCAGCACCATCTTTCTTCAATGAGAAACAAGCATCCATCTCCCCTTGGACGAGTTCAGCACTAACCTCGCCTCTCAAAAACATCTCCAACACCTTCCTACGCGATTTGGACGAAGTATTAAAAGCAGGCGCAATCAGATCAACCGGTTTGTTTCCATTAACATCAAGACAATCAGTATCTGCTCCAGCATCAAGCAAAAGCTTGACAACCTCAAGCGAAAATTCAGAACCACCAGCAACAGCACAATGAAGAGCAGTGACCATATCGGAGCCACACACTCGGTTGACATCAACCTTTCCTGTCAAAACAATATACTTAAGCACCTTAGTGCTTCCAAACAAGGAAGCAATCATGAGGGGAGTCCTCTTTTCGGATTCCATCTTCTTCGATCCGATTCTTCTACCATACCAAAAACCTTCTTCATTCACATCCAAACCCTTCTCATCTACTTCTCTTTTGAAAGCATCAAAATCATCAGATGCAGACAATTCAAGCAAGATTGAGGAGTTGTGGATACCCTTCTGAAGCTTACCCTCCATGTTGTAATCTGATGAAGAAAGTTTACTTTTTGAACCACTGCACATAATCCAAATCCTGCATAATAAACCAGCACACAATCAATAAAAATTCCCAATTCAAAAACATCACTATTCACTTACAACAAGCAAAAATAATCAAAATTCCAACTCAACCAAAAATAACAAGTCTTGTTTCAATCAAATCACTAAATAATAGATCCATAAAAGTATTTTCAATTAATCAAGACAACAACCTCGTATCCCAAAAAACAAAACATAACTATATTAAAATGAAAAAGGTGTAAAAACAAGTAAACAACCTAAACCCAAAATAAAAGTTTGAAACTTTGATCTACCTAAAAACAGACCCACAAATTATTTTTTACCTCAAACCCACCAAAAACAACCTAAGATAAAACAAAAACACACACAAAAATAAAAAACAAAAATTTATAAGTCATTGAAACCATAATAACAAAAAAAACATACCTTTAGAATAATTTAGAGGTTAAGTAGTAACACAACACTTGAACAAGCTTTTATTGGTTTTTTATTGTTGGTGTTTGAAGTAAGAGTGTTGAAGAAAACTGAGAAGACCTCGATTGAGATGATGATGAATGAGTAAAGGGAAGAGATGAGAAGGGGTTTTTATTTGTAAGGTGAAGGGAGCAACATCAATATGTAAGAAGACAAAGGCAAAGGCAAAGGAAGAAGATAGGAAAGTGTGACTTTTCTTCCTTTCTCTTTCTCTTTGGTCAAAGTCAATTATTCAATGCCAATGGTAAGAGTGGGACCCACTTGTATCAGCGTTTGCTTAATGTCTCTATCTTCCCAAATGTAAATGAAATCAAACTCAAATTCACATAAAATTCAAATGCATAACAAAAGTACATTTTAGTCCTTGAAAATATCCCCCTCTCATATTCGTTTTTAAGGTAAATTTTAATATGGATCACTTCTTCAAGTGGTCTATGATGGACCATTTGTGAATAACGCTATAACGAATATGAATTTTACAATAAAGTTTATATCATATAGATCATCTATATAAAATTTTAGAAAAATTGAAAATCATTTGATATGTTATTGAGACCCATCAAAATTAACGGTTTGTTAAATACTATAAATCTTGATTAATCCCAATAAAATATCAAATGATTTTCAATTTTTCTAAATTTTTTTATAAATGATCTATATGATATAAACTTTCAATCTACCGATAAATTTTATAAAATTCGTATTCGGTAGATCACTTATCCATGGTGGACCACTTGTGAAGGTGATATACCGTAGCATTAGCCTCGTTTTTAAATGTATTGAAACTGTAATTACGTTTATAAATAAAATGTCTCTTTTATTGGTTATAGTTGTTCTTAAATTTATTTTTAGATAGTCAATTTTGTCATAAATATATTTTTTGTTAGTAGATTATACTTAGATGAAAGACTATGAAAGACAAAAGCGCAATAAACGATATTGTTAAATTTTTTTTTGAATGGTAAAATTAATTCATTTGCAATTTTGATATATTAAGGGGTCAATATGACAATAAGTTTCATTTCTAGAAACTAAAATGATTTGGTTAAGAAAAATTCTTATGGATCCCACCATAATTTTCCAATACTATCCCTTAATAAGAAGGAGCCTCAAGGTTCAACGGATGGTTTTCACGTTCAGTCACATGCCAAGTGTAATTGTTATTTTTTAAACAATTAAGCAAATTGTTTGCTCTTCTTGACTTGTCTTTTTTTTTTTTTTTCATTTCCTTTTTATAATTGTGTTGATTCTTAAAGCAAATCATCATTCTCCTTATTCCAAAAAAATAAATAAAGTCTCACTCTCCTTTTTTGACTGCGAAAGGTATCCTTTATGACAAAATTTATATTGTATTGTGTATATGTAAGAAATACTATATTTAATCAAATAAATATTCTTTCCTTAGTCAAAAAAATATAAAATATTTCCTAAGTAACAAAACATTCTTAATTTTGCTCATTGATAATTAAGACACTTTATTTTTTTAAAATGAATAACGCTCTCATGATGGAAACAAATAATTAAGATTTCTGAGTTTTTTTCCTAATTGTGTTTATTTGAAGTTTGATCGTTACCAATTAAAAAAAGTTTGCCATTTAATAATTTAGAGATTTATAGAAAATAAAATTAGAATCATTTTGGTGTTTGTTTATAGTAATAAAAATTAATTTGTAAAAAATGGTCTTTGCCTTTTTTTTCTTTGAGAAAAAAGTGGTCTTTAACAACAAAAGTTCATCTCATAATTAGTATTTCATACTTTTTACCAAAACATAATATCCATATATAATAATATTGCCATATTTCATTTCTATCAAAAATAAAGACTAACTTTTATATTTAATTAAGACATAATTAATTATTATTTTTTATTTTATTAACAGATACGAATACATGCAACTGATACAAATACTATTAAATTCGCATGCAGCAATATCTAGCAGGTCGATTTATACATTTTGTTGCGCCTAATCTGATCCAAATAGTTCCGGTTGAACCTGAAAATACTTTACAATACATATACCTTTCATTGATAAATATTAAAAAAAAAACACGAGACTAATGTTTTAGACAAATACATTAAAGAATGGGACAAATATTTGTAACTAATAAATATAAAAATAACATGGGACAAATATTTATAAAAAACACATAACCAGTATTTATCGTTGGTGCATAAAATAACACAGGACAAACACATAACATATATTTGCCAATGGTATGTAAAAATATTAGATATATATATTTCTCGCTAATAATTATAATTTATTATTAAAAAATAATATATGGGACAAATATTTGTGGCTGATACTTAACTTTATTAGTTTTTTTTATTAGTTAAGAAATTTTTAGAAACTTTATTCTACCTTAATAATTATCAAACAAAAATGAACGAACTTGTGTGAATGTACGGGTACTTTATTACTAGTTTATAACTAAATGAGAAAACTAACATCTTGTATTTAGTGCAACATTCCTCAATAGAATAACCAAGGAAGGAGGAGAGGAACGTTCTTGCAGAATGGTCTATTGCCTTAATGCAAATTTCAAAACTGAGGTGGCAATGAGACGAGACAAAAATAAAACTGAATAATTCTATTGCCTTCTCAAAACAAACATGAACAACATTTATGTCCTAATCCACCAAATGTAAAATCTACTAAGTTTCCTTTATTATAAGGGATGGAGATCTAATCTATTATGGATTAGCCACATGCAAATCATTTTTTTTTACAACTACAAAAGAATCCATCTCAATTTACGAGAATTTTCTCTTTAGATTTTGAGTTTGAATTTTCTTTAGTGTTAAGGGCATGTTTGGTGCGTAGAATAAGGGACAGGATAAGATAACTGTATCATATCCTATCTTAATTCAGTATTTGGTGAACCAACAGGATATGATAAGTTAATCCTGCAACTTATTCTATCATGTATTTCTAGTTAAAATTCTTATCCTGAGTTTAAGCTGGGTTACGGGCAGGATAGGATAAGAAAATAATTTACCAATTTATTTGATAAAATATATTTTAAAATAAAAAATGAATATTAATAAAATATTAATAATAAAATAATTTGATAGTAAATTTTTAAAAAAATATTAATTTTTAAATATATACACGATTTTCTCATAAGGGTAATTTTGTAATTTATATAATTTTAAAATCAAAATTATACTGTAATTACAATATTTTAAAGTAAAATAATTATTAAAAATTACAAATAGGGATATTAATTTAAATTTTATAACAAATTAAATATAATTCTCTTGCAATGGTAGTTTTATTATTTACAAATAAAATATATGATATATTTATGTACCTTATCTAACATATATAATTAAGTTATTTATTTGATCATATTCATATAAAAATTTAACATGTTTATTTGCTCATTATTTTATTTAAATTTATATGAAAATATATATTTGATTGCTTATTTAAATTTTTTTATTTTATAAAATTCAAAGTATTACAAAATAATTTTTTTAAAATAATTATTTTACAATGTTAATTTTGTAATTAGAATATGATATATATATTTTATTATATTATTATGAGTGAGATATATATTAAAAACATTATACGATTGTTATCATGTTTGTTATCCTGTCTGCACCAAACATATGATAGGATAACTGTGGATAACTATTATCCTGCTTATATCATATCCTATCCTTATCCTGTTTCATATCCTATCCTGACACTATCATATCCTGCGCACCAAACGGGCCCTAATAGTAATATATGTTACGTTAGTTCATACATAGCTATACTCTTATTTTAATCTAGTTATTCATTAACGAATAGTAAAATTAATCCTTAGATTAGTTAGAGTAACCAAACAAATCCTTAGAGATTAGTCTATCATTTAACTCGGATACCTGAATTTTTAAAAAATAATCCTTAACAATGATAGTTAATAACCTAATGCAAAAATTATCTTTTATGCCATTTTCACATCTAGGTCAAGACCCCAATACTCTACGTCTCTACCCCAAACTACACACTCTGATACTATCTAGACTAATATAGATAAAATTCATGTATCTTCCTTATATATTTGGGATGGACATCCAAATTAGAAATTTTTGTTGATCCAAATTGGAATTTATGTAGATCACAAATTAGAAATAGTTCTATTTTGTGATCTATCTTCATCAAAATTGATAATATATATACAAAATTATTAATAATTTTTTATTTTTCATAAATTTAGACAAATAATTAAATTACTCAACCAATACAATTTAAAGATTAAAATGATATGATTCACTTCAACATTTATACATCATAATTAACATGTAAAGTCTAGCCGGTTGTACCATGCAATAGAATAGAAGCAAGACAAAGAAAGATCTTGAATTTATGTTGCCCTTATGACTATACGAGAAGTATTATATATTCACTTGGTATAAAATATTTATGTGAAAATGACATATGTTTTCCCTTCCTTTTTAATCAAAACAAGCAACTACTATCTTTCTACAGCAACGGAACAAGTAACTACTGCCTAGTGCATCACTCATTCTCCAGTAATCTTTGTGTGGCAATATATATAACCCTAAAAAAAATGGATGTGTGCAAAAAAATTAATTAATTTTTTTAACATATATGTTCAAACGATGTGCGTAAATACTAATATTGTGCAACACAAGTTTTAAATATTTAGATTCCTTAATTATTTAGTTCCGGATTCAACTCTGACTAACTATTGCGTATCGAAAAACATATTTGTTGGGAGAAATCAGTTACGCACATATGCTATTTTAGTTTACCTAAACAACTAGAGAAACACAATAAGTCTAGAAAAATAAAAATGAATGAATTGAAAGTGGTGGAGTGGTGTTGCAGAATAGTTTTGTTCACACAATTTAGAGAACAACGGCGGGTTGACAAAGCGTTGTGTAAAGGGAAGAGGAACGCCATAGTGGAGATGAAGGGAGGAAGAAACTTGTCGTTGCGACAAACGAAGTGGTGGGGTGGCGGTGGGATGGCGGTGGATGTGGCGGAAAGAAAAAGGGGAGAAGATTAAACATTATTTTAAAGATAATTAGATCTGGTGCAATAACTGCGTCCCAGTTGTCCGATCTCAATTAAACGATTGAAGTTGTGTAAATAAGCTAAATCAGATGTGAAATTTAAATTATTCGATTATAAATCAACGGATGAAATTAAATATAACATGGAACTTTTGATTTAACAATTTTAATATTTTTATTGATTGAATTAGATTTATGATCGAACCAATGGAGCAAAACTGCTCCCAACCGTGAAAGAGTACAGAAGCAATGGAGGGGGGAGCCAATGGATGAGGGACCACATGAGAAAAGGGTATGCAAATGCAAGTACCAATCATAATCAGTTTGAACGCGTTTTTTGTGCTGTGTTTGGCTCTTGCTACTTTCCTATTAATTAACTCTTGAGTGTGGGTCGTAGTTGGGTGACAGACAGCACATCATAGCATAGCACAGGATATGTTATTGTTTGTTTCTGACTCATCCTTCCATTATTATTTATTGTACCTTTCATTTTGAACTTGAAAATCAATACTAGTAGTACTACTTTTCTACTAGTATATCACACGAGGCTTACCACTTGAGTTGAAAAAACAAAGTGAAGTGAACCACTTTTGACGTAGTCCTAATATATATACTCCCTCTAGTCCTATATATGAATTAATTTATTTTTTAGATTTATTGTAAAGTTGATGTATCTAAATAATATTATAGTTTAGATACATCTATTTTACAATGAATCTAAAAAGTTAACTGTTTCTTATATATAGAACCGGATGAAATATATTCTTATTGTAAGACTTTTTTTCCCTGACCGAACTTATTGTAAGACTATGTATTCAAACTTTGTTCACTCTAATGTAACCTTTTTCTTTGGTAATCTCTATAGTTAACACTTAACACATACTATATTCTTAATGGAATAATAATTTGATTAAGTCAATCAATAATAAGTAGACATTTTTTTATCAAACTATGAAGCCCAACTTTGACCCACAGGGCTGTCCGGGAATTTGGCCCCATTTTGACCCACGGTCCTTAAATTTCTCTTTTTTAAAAAACAAAAATCACATCCATTTAAATTTATCTATTAGGTAAAGAAAAAAAGTACTGTTTTTTTTTTCTACCACGTGTTTGGATGGATTAATGTGAAAGGAGCAGTGTTTTTAAGGAGTTCAGGTTCCCTCCATTTATTATCTATCCATTTATTCTCCATTTAGAAAGAGATAGACACAAGAAAAAATTAGTGGGGTCCACAAATTAGTGGGATCCACTTTTAATAGATTCCACTAATTTTTAATGTGTCTATTTCTCTCCAAATGGAGAATAAATAAAAGGATAATAAATGGAGGAAACCCAAACTCGTTTTTAAGAGCGGTTGTATTATTTGGATGCACCATTTTCGACACTGTAAACTAATGAGAGTGGACATTGGTCCAATTAGAAAAAATGGCCACTCTAACTCTTTATAGGAAATATCCCTTATATATTTTTAAAAATTACTGGATAAAAATGTTTAGTAACCAACATATACCTTATGCATAACAAAAGTTTTTTTTTTTATTGAAAAGGGTATAAGCGTAAAGAGAAAATTAAACAAAAATAATGTGGGTAGTTGAAACTCTCATTACATCAACTAAATACAAATGTTCAATTTTAACTAAGGAATCTTCATAGAAGTTAATTCCTATTGAAGTTACAATTTAAAGCAGCTAAGGCATCAACAACTTTATTAGCTTCACGGTAAACATGGACGATACAAACATTCCAATCTTTCAACAATAAATCTTTAATTCTTTTAATCAACTTCCTATCAGCAACACTCCCAATCTCTTCACCATTTAAACAACGAATCACCACTAATGAATCCATTTGAAGCTCCACGTTCATGTATCCTTTAGTACGCGCCCAACATATATAGACCATCATATGCACCCCACAACTCTACTATGTAAGCATTTGTATAATCAATTTGTTTAGCAAATCCCCCAACCAATGGCCAAAATTAACAAAAGTTGATTACCCTATTATTTGCAATAAGTAAGAAAACATTTTATGTTAAACAAAAAGAAACAAACAAGAAAAACATATTAGATAGACGTTCCTTATCTGACGTTATCATCAGGGCCGTCTCCGAGAATTTTGAGGTCCTGTGCTAATAATAATAATGGACCCCTAATAGATTTTTTTTTATATATAAAAAACATAATATATTCTAATCCATATACTTGACAAAAAGAAAATGGGAAATTGGCACTGTAGATTGCTCTCCCCCTTGCCACGTAACTTTACTTTCTTAACCCTTTTTGTTACCAAATTTTTTGTTGTCGTTTCCTATGTATATAATATTGGGTTTATGTAATTCTTCTCATGTATAGATATCTTATGAAAGCCATTGTGTGTGGTCATTGATATGGAATCTAATGTTCTCACCTTGATTTAGGGGATGTATTAGATTGAGATTTTATGAGACAATTTTGGCAAAACAAATCTTGATGATTTTATGAGATTTTGTTGGATTATATTGATTTTGTGAGATTTTAAAGACTTTTTTACAATCAAGATTTTTAACACAATGATTTAAATGGATTTTGAGAGATTTTTTCAAAAGACTTTTTACGATCATGATTTCATAATACTTTATATATTAGGAAACTTTTGTATATTAGGAAAGTTTTAAAAGAATCAATAAATTTTAATAAAATAAATTATATTTTTTTGGAATCCAAATATTTTTTTAAAAAAAAAACCTTACAATAGAAAACTCTGTTTTTTTTTTTACGTATATATTCCTAATTACCAATAAAATGGAAAGATTATCACCACCATCATTGATGGGAAACAGAAGCAGATGAATGTGAAGAAAAAAATTGATTTGCGGTAAAAAAAAGAAAAAAAGAAATTGAAGAAACAAAATTTACGTCGTAAAGAAAAAGAATTGTATAAAAGTTGTAATGAATCAAAAGTTTGTAAAAAAGATGTAGAATTTGTTAAAAAAAATTGCAAAAAAGCATATTTGATAGGTAAAGAAGAAGAATTTTTTTTTCTGGTATAGTGATGATGAAAGTTTGTCTCGGAGAGTTTGAAAAAGTCTCAAGGCTTTTGGTGAGATTGTTGTAAGTGAACAAAGAAAAGAAGAAGAAAGACTCAGGTGCAATGATGATGAACTGCGAAAGTAATAACCAGATACGGTGATGATGAAAGTAAAAATTCTTGGAGAGTTCAAAAAAGTCTCAAGACTTTTGGTGAGATTGTTAGAAAAATCTATCAAGTGTATTTTTAACTAAAAAGTCTCACAAAATCCATTACATACAAGAATCCACTAAAATCTATGGATTTTTGAATACCAAGAGACATTTTATAAGTCTTGACAAATCTCAATCGAATAACAGCGGATTTCATTGCCTTGAAAAAAAAATCAAGATTGTCTTAATTGAATACCACTAGATTTATTTAGATTTTATAAAAATCTTGATTGAATACCAACTGATTCTTTTATTAGAAAAAATCTTTTAAAATCCTTTGATATTAGTGTTGTCGTTATATGCAGATAGATGTTAAACACGTAATCGTCTGTTTATTGGTATTTTGGGACTACATACTTATTTATACAATTAATTACTGATACAATGTTGATTATTCAAATTCTAATCCAGCGAATCAGGAGAAAAAAAATAGTCAGCCGTGCGACGCACGGGTTAAAAAACTAGTTGTAAACATATCAATAACATCAAAAGTAATTATCATCCTTGTGACCAACAAAAAAAGGTCATATTCTACTACACCCCCTACAAAAAGGTCATATTTGTTAGATACATTTACTTTTTGGGTCTCCTGTTTACTACTACACCCCTACATACTACCCAAAAAAAAATTGAGACCCCAAATTTTTTGAGGCCCTGATCTGTAGCACTAGCAGCACAGACCCAAAACCGGCCCTGGTTATCATTTAAAATATATTTATATAATTTAGAAATTATAATTCAGAGGTTACTCATTAGAGACTTTTGATAACTATACATGTTATAATAGTTTTTGATTAATATGGTTGAAAAGCATAGATACCACATTATAAACTACAATTTTCTTTTCTTTTTCTATTAAAAATGATTTAGTTTAAAATATAATCAAAATAACTATTTAATTTTCAACATAAAATAGTTATTTGAAAATAAAAATAAAACTTACACATAATCATAAGTTCATAACTAAAACATATACTAATATAATTTTAAAATAGAAATTAAATATGAGCTTATATATGGACTTGTCCATTGGGCTCTTAATTAGTATGCAGGGCTGGGCTAGCTTTGCAGAGTTGTGTCCATATATCATTTGAAGATTTCTCTTTCTACCCCCCATGTATTTTTTTAACTCCCAAAAATTCAATTTTATCTTCCAAAGCTTCGGTAAACGAAAACCAAATTTTTAAAAACTTTGGTTTTCATTTATCAAAGTTTCTCGATATAGAAAAAACATGTGTTTTCAACTGTTTATTTTTCATTAGGATGGGTGTAAATAAATCAAAACTCCGGTTTGTGTTTACCAAAGTTTTTTTCCAGAAATAAAAATGGAAATCCAGAGAGTGAAAAAGACACACGGGTGGAAAAGAAATCTTCATATCATATTTTGTGAATGGCCCAGTATGAGCTTGATCTGAGTATATATTTGTTTTTCTGAATGAGCTAGCCTAAGTTTGCTAATTTTTCTTCAGATATATTTAATAATTTTTTTGACTAAAGATATGTTTAATATTTATAAAAATTTAAAAGAACAATATGATAAATGAAATATAATAATTATGAAATATTGACTTAGTCTTTTAAAATCCTTCTATTCAAAATTCTCTAAAAATTAACAACCAAACACAGCTTAAATAAATGTCAACTCAAATTGACAAGGCTAATAATTTTAAGGAAATTTGTTTAGCAATAATAAAAAGTTCTAGACGTTGAGATATCCATTTTTTTTAACAATAAATTAACATACCCAATTTGTATAACCACTAACTAGTTGACCAAAAAAGAAGTGACAATTGATAATCTAAATCATCTAAATTAATTTAATTATTTAAATTATCAAGTTTATTAGATCAATCATTTTGATTCCATAAACACTCCCATCAATAATAATTTTTTCAAACAAGTACAAGTTAAACATGTTTACGTTCTAGTTCTAGTATTAATCTTAACATACACTTAATTAGAATTAAACAGCTACCCACGTGTCTTGACCCCATCTAATCAGCTCTAGTGTTGGCATTGGACCACTCTAGTAGTATCTTATTTTTGAAACATCTAAACAAAAAATAAAATAAAACACATATGAAAGCAAAGGTTGTGTGGGACAGTTCAAATCGCATGCAGCAGCCTAGAACATTTTCATGCAATGAATGAAAGCAAGGTACAAATTTTGGATGGTTGTGATTATTGTAGATAAGAATGAAAAATGAAGTAAATTTTTAAAATAAAGTTGTGACTATCCAATTAACTCTGTCGGCATTAGTTTTGGATTTCATATGGTTGAGATATTCCTCCGTTCACATTAGTGATAGTTGATTTCATTTTCATCATATCGTACAATTTACAATATGTAAAAAAAATAAAAATGGGTTCGAGTGGCATTATGAAGATTTTCATCATATGTACAATTTACAATATGTACAATTTTCATCATATCAACTGCTGCGTCTCAACGCATTTCAAAGAGAACCAGCTAATTCTGGGTTTGAGTGGCATTTCACCGCTAATTAACCATAACTCATGCGTTGATTTTTCAACATCAGTTGGTTCGGGTCTCCACTTAGTTTCACCTAAGCTTCATCCTTGTCATGGATAGATCACCCATGTTCGGGTCCATAAACAGGAACAATAGCCTTATGAAGATTTGTGTTTATATCCAATAATTCATATATCTCGATTGAAGAAGAATTACAAACTAATGAATGACCGTCATTTGTCTCTCTTTTATTTGTATTTTAGAGTACTAAAGTAAAAGATACAATTAATGATTTGTGTTTATTAGAAATACAAATTTTAAAAAAAGAAAGATGGTTAAAGTTCCAATAATATTCGAATAGTATATGGTTTAATAAAATAATAATTACAAAGAGAATTTATAATAATACTTAATGGACTATTAGACTACTAACAGATAAAGTCAAATACTTAAAATAATAATATATCTAACAGTGTTCACATCCAACAATTCATTTATCCAATTATTCCTATAATCCTTATAATCAAAATATATCATAGATCGTCGAATTATCTATATGGTCATTTGTTTATTTGACTTTTGCGTTAAAGTAAAACTATAGTTCAATTCTAATCTTTTTTTATTGAACATGTTATATAATGAATTAGTAAATTAATTTAAACAAATTTTTTTGTGGTATTTATCAAATGTAGTTTCAATTCTTTAAACATATGGTCAAAATATTGATCACGGATGAGTTCTACTATATGTCTATATCCCTTCATAATTTGGAGGAATTTATCTATCAGCTAATAAATAAGCCATTTAAATAGATTTGCATATGGGTACCACATGCAAATAAAAATTGGTTACAAGTTACTTGAGGTACCATGCAAATCTACTTAAGTGATTTATTTTTACTGGTTTGTGGATAAATACCCCAAATTATAAAATGTAATATAAAACAACCTAAATTACCACTTGTGTGGGAAAACTCTAAAATTGTTCAAAGTCTTTGAAGAGATTATTCTCAATATTACAAAATTATGATATCCTGAAAAACCAAAATATAACAGACGGAGTAATTTGTCTCAATACAAAAATATCACAAACTAATTTTATTTTTGCAAGAAATTAAATTGTTCCATCTAAAATTTGTAAAGAAACTAAATAAATCTTCACTCTTTCGTCAAAAAATAAATAAATACATCTTCACTCTATATTATGTGTTCTCTTTTAAATATTTAGTTCTCTGGAACTATTTATCATTTTCAAATAGCAATAGTAATGCAAATTATACATATATGAATGGACAACTTTACCCATAATAACATTTAAATTTAAATCTGTACCATATATATATAATATAATTCTAAAGAATTCAAAACTAACTTCCAATCAGTGATCTTAAACACTTCAACTCATCGAACACTTTGTTAAATGGAGTGATTAGATTTTTAGTTTATTAAAGAAAAACAACAAAGGCCAATAAAATTCCATTAATAGTAGTATATCTTTAAAACTTATTTAAAGTCAACTTCTTCAAAGAAGACATCCCTAAGCTCCACACAAACTTTGTGAAAAATACAAAATGTATTAAATTGTCTGATCTATTCATTTTGTAATTAACGTATAAGGTATTCGCACTATGCATGAATTCCACGTTTTAATTTACTAGGTCCCCACCATGATCAAACCCAACTCCTTATTATACACAACCACAAAACACCAAACTCTTACAATAAAAATCAATAGCTTGTTTCATATATATATATGAATAAAAGTTATTAATATGATTTGGGGTCTTGAGTAGCCCATTCTTTACATTTTATGGGTTCTATGTCAAATATGAGAAAATAAAATTATTTTATTTGACATCATTTTTTTATAGTCAACATTTTAAATTTGAATTTATTAAAAATGGAAAATGAAAATTGGATAAGAAATTTTTTATTGATTAGAATTTTCTATTTATTAAAATAGAATATTGGAGTGGTAATTTCAAATTAATTGGATATTGAATGTTTCCTTTTTTTTTCTTCTTTCTTTGATTGAAATTATTACTAGTATCCAGACCCGTGCACGGGTAAAAATACGTTTGTAGATTTATTGACTTATAAATAATATATTTTACTTTAAACTGAAAATATAGATTATTGCAATTGAACTTGACACATCAATGATAGATATTTTCTTCTTTTTTTTTTCTGTTGATAATGTCTTTTTTTTTTCTTATTCGCATACAATTGGCGGTTTCGTGAAAAGCTTTGAAGCATTTGTATGTATTGTTGTCGACTAGGTTATAGTTTTTCAATAAGTATAGTTGATTTTCTATTTCTAACTTTTTGTCCCTAAAATTGTTATCAAATTTGCAAAGCTTTTCACGACGAAACCGCCAATTGTATGTGAATAAGAAATAAAAAATAAGACATTATCAAAAAAAAAAAAGAAGAAAATATCTATCATTGATGTGTGTCAAGTTCAATTGCAACCATCTTGATCTTAATTCATTCCTTTCATAGCCTTTCTACACATCTGCAAATAAAAATATAAATATAAATAAAAAAGTAATTCCCGTATAAATTACATAAAAAATAACATAGTCCTATAAAATGTAATCCCCGTATAAATTACATAAAAAATAAAATAAAAGAAGGTGTGAGTGTGGTGATAACAATTGGTGTACATATGTTCCAGAAAATACTTAAAAGAGAATTTCCCATTGGTATAAAAAACAAAGGTGTAATTTACTTAAATATCAATTTGACATTTTAGTGAACTTCAATGTCATCCCACATCCAACCATCGAAACATAAACAACTTGTCTAAATGTCTAATGTCTAATAATTAAAAAAAATGCTACAAAGGAGAGGTTATAGTTTATCAGTAAAAAGTACTATATCGATTTATTTTTTTCAAAAATATTAATTTTAAGTGATATAATTAAATTAATATGTAGAAGTTTCAAAATAAATAAAAAATATATATTTGACAATTTCAGATCAATTTATATATATGTGTATACAAAATTAGTACAAATAAACCATGAAAGGCTTAAGAAAATAGAGTACCTCAGAATTCTGTAGCTGAAACAAAAACAAAAATAAGTGAACAAAATATTTTAACGAAGAATACAATTAACGTGAAAAAAATTTGATGATGAGCAAGTGAATGGAAAAATAAAAGTGTTATACCTTTATCACAGAGATGCCTATTACATAAATAAAATAAAATGATATAGACTATAATTATATAGGAACATAGATCCTGTATAAAAGTATAAGTTTTTATTTTTGTTTTCACACTAACTGTGGATAATTTATTGTGGAATTTCTTATTGCCATATTCAGACAAATATTTTCTTTCAAAAAAAGATTCAAATACCAATCGTGAGTTGGTTTAGTAGTGATTGACGCTGAATTTGGTAGGGACCCTTATATTTATTATTAAATTTTACTTGGCATTAATTATTTTGTCTAGTCTATATATAAATAATAATATATTTTGTATTTCATATTCATCATCAAACTTCTATAAATATATAGTAAAACAAAATTTAAAATTTCTACTTAAGATTAGTATTAACTCGACTGACATTTGATGTTATTTTTTTTTTCACCATCGATTTAATTTGGTTCGGAGGTCAGTTCTGACATGAAGTAATTTCAGCTCTCTCGATCGTAGTTGCGGGGATTGAACTGTGATCATCCCTATCAAATTCAGCGTCAATCACCATTAAACCAACTAACGATCAGTAACATCTGATGTCATTTATTTCTTATATAAGTATATATATTAATATATATATATATGTATATATATATATATATATATATATATATATATATATATATACACTTATTTTTGTTCCTAATAAATAGTGAAGTGACATTATTTATATAAGATGTAGTGTTGAGTATCTTAGAAAACAATAAACCAACTTGATGCAAAAATGATCAACAATAGCAGCCCACAAGATTGGCCTGAGCCAATAGTCAGAGTTCAATCTTTATCCCAAACTTGCATAGATTCAATCCCTCAAAGGTATATCAAACCCCTTAATGACCGTCCATCAAAAAACTCTGTTTTTGAAACAATCAATTTCAACATCCCAATAATTGACCTTAAAGGTTTATATAGTAGTGACCCAAATGAAAAAGCTTCAACCTTTAAGCAAATTTCTGAGGCATGTAATGAGTGGGGATTCTTTCAAATTGTTAATCATGGTGTTAGTCATGATTTGATGGATTTGGCTAAGGAAACTTGGCGTGAATTCTTTCATTTGCCTATGGAAGTGAAACAAGAATATTCAAATTCACCAAAAACTTATGAAGGGTATGGTAGTAGACTTGGTGTTAAGAAAGGTGCTATTCTTGATTGGAGTGATTACTATTATCTTCATTACCTTCCTTTGTCTTTGAAGGACTACAACAAATGGCCTAATCAGCCTTCTTCTTGCAGGTAATTTAGTTTATGTATATTAAACATTAATAAAAAGTTAAACTTTGATCATCATCATGCATGAACCAATCATCATGCATGGTCTTTTGACCTCTATCTTGCAACTCGTTGCGGTAGAGGTCAAAAGATAGATATATGTTGTGTAATTTGAATCAGGAATGAACAAAATTGTGAAAATATGAAATATGTTTTTATTTTCTTGCAACGTGTTAGAGAAAATAAAATAAAAAATATGAATTTCATTTTGGAGATTGTCACGGCATACAACTCGTTGAATTTTTTTGATATATTTTGATACTATTTCTTATTCGATAGTCTTCAATACAACACTTCATAAAAATAACGAGAGAATTAATTCAATCACGCTTTTATGTTTCGATTAAACACGTACCTTCTCAGAAAAGAAGATTATTCTCTTTACCAAACATATGTGAATTCAATCATGATCATATAAACAAAAGAACAAATATTTCTCGATTAATCCTTTTGCACCTCATTCTTTGAGAACCCAAATATCATTCTTAAACGAATTTGAATCTGTTCATTTTGAAATTAATCTTCTACTTTATTTTAATTGTTGCTATGATGATTCCTTGGTTTCATCCTATAATATGTGTTAATATATAATTTAACTTTATCTAAAGTGTAGTGTATAATATTCATAAGCAAATATTATTTGTGTCTATTGAATTGTGCTTTTGTGTGTAACATAATGAATATTAAAAATCTAATGCAGGGAAGTATTTGATGAATATGGAAAAGAGTTAGTGAAACTATGTGGGAGATTAATGAAGGTTCTATCTATAAACCTTGGATTAAAAGAAGATTATCTTCAAAATGCTTTTGGAGGTGAAGAAGATATTGGTGCTTGCATAAGAGTGAATTATTACCCAAAATGTCCTCAACCAGAATTAACTCTTGGTTTATCATCACACTCAGATCCAGGTGGCATGACAATTTTGCTACCAGATAATGAAGTACATGGTCTTCAAGTTCGTAAAGGAGATAATTGGATTACTGTGAAACCTCTTAAGCATGCATTTATTGTTAATATTGGTGATCAAATTCAGGTAATAAATTGTACTAATTTTTAATTAGTTATCCTTATAGATTATGTTTGGTTAGAAATTTATCATTCATGATGCATGAATCTGTCACATGGAATTGACACGTGAAGTTGGTGTGTTTTTATTTATTTATTTTAGTTCTTTGTCAGATTTTTTGGATTGTTATGTGGGATGAGATTTTTTTTAAGGTGAACATCACATTAATATTTTAAAGTTTTTTTCAAAAAAAAAAACAAACAATTTTGTTAAGATAATTTCAACATTCAATGCCATGTCAATTTTTTATATTCAATTATTTTAAGGCAATTTTATACAAACAGACATTTAAATATTAAACAATTTTATGTATATTTTATATGAATTTTGTGTATAAAATATCATTGAAGTAATTTAGAAAATTTATATTTATATAAGAAAAAGTTGTCTTATGATTTAGTGAAGGATAAAATTGAAATGTTGATATTTTGTATTTAAATTTTTATAACAAGTTTTTCAAATTTTTAATTAAGAATCGAGAAACATTAAGTTTTGTGACATAGAAATATGAATATAGAATTTGATTGAAGGAGACGTTTTAATATAAAAAATCACACAAAATGGATAAACATTTTGACATGATGATCATGGCCATAGGGTTAAGGATAGGGTCGTTAATTTATTTATGACATGTCAACATTCTGAATATATATCCCATTAAAAAAAACATTCTGAATATATGATTCCATACTTTAGCACCATCATTCATGCTTTTACTTTCCTATGTTAATTTGTGACTCTAAGGTTGTCCTTTGTTGCTGTAGTGACCAATCATATGGATATGACTTAGCACATACTATATATATAGAGTGCTTTTAAAATAATTTAGAGATTTTTTTATAAGAAAAAAGTATATTCACTAACAATGTAAAATAATTTTATACAATCAACCAATACCAATCATGTTTTCCGCCACGTCACCCCACTACACCCCACCTTCTTAATATGATATGGTAAAATGATGGTTTTTTATTGGTTGATCGTGTAAAACTATTTTACACCGTCACTGCATCTCCATTAAACTCTTTTTTTATAGGAATTTTAAAAAATATACATTTAAAGCTATTTTTCATTTGCATATTATTATAAAAATAGTTTTTTTTTTTTTAAATGTGTAACTCCTACACTTCGTTCTTTAATTTTAATAAATTTTATTAAAATGATAAAAAAATGATAAAAATAGATTTTTTTTAAAAAATCTCAAACAAACATACCCATAATTGCATTTCTTTTATAAGATCTTATAAAATATTATTTCTACCATGACTTGCTTTAGATGAAATGTCTAAGTATGTTGACCAAATAATTTAGAGCACACCCCAATAATTGAAAGCAAAATAGTTAAATTACTGCTAGAATATTGACCGGAGTTCTAAAATTAGATGGAATCTAAGTAAAACTAAAGTTAGATTAACTAAATTCTTTCTTTTAAAACAAAAAGGGGTCACATAAAAAATATCACAATAGTTAAATAATTAAATGGATTTGGATCTTCTACGGCGACGACATTGTAGTACATTATAGAGTTGTTAGATCTAATTAATTAGATTTGAGTTTTGAGTTTTTTTTCCTCCTATAAATTCAACAATTAATCCGTGGGCTACATAGTATAACCGATGCATAGTTGTTAGATTCAATTATATTTGAGTTTTTTTCTCACATGAATTCAACAACTCTCTAACAATAATATTAGTCATAATAAAAGTTTAGGAATATATATTTGTCAATCATCAACATGTTATTATATGGAAGTGGTAATTTGTTTGTTTTGTGTTTGATAATAAGGTTTTAAGCAATGCAATCTATAGAAGTGTAGAGCACAGAGTACTAGTCAATTCAGATAAAGAAAGGGTTTCTTTAGCTTTCTTCTACAACCCTAAAAGTGATATACCAATTGAGCCAGCAAAAGAATTGATAAAACTAGGAAGGCCTGCACTCTACCCTCCTATGACCTTCGATGAATACAGACTCTTCATTCGAATGAGGGGACCATGCGGAAAATCTCAAGTCGAATCTTTAAAATCTCCAAGATGATATGCATGTTTCGATTATTGCTATGTTATGCAAAATCACGATGGCACCATAGCATCAAATAATAGATTTTGTCGGAATCGTGATAATGTATTGTGATCCTGTCAAACTTACTATAAATTATCAAGAGCGTTGTTTAAAATGTATAAATTAATTAATCATAAGCTGTCTATAACTGCACTCTAGTTGATATTAGCAGTGGATATTAGATAATCTTAAATTTTGGTTTGTTAGATAGGAAGTACTTGTTAGTTTTCTAGAAATTGCACTTTAATTAAGCCATAAAGTAATTATTGTTAGTTTTCTAGAAATTGATGGAAAATGATGTTTTCTTTTCCCTGATTGATTTGAAATGGCTAAATTTGGGTGGTTCTAATTATTGGAGAATTTTTGGTCCCCACTTCTGAATTGTTAATTGTGATGATACATGCACCATGATTTAGGACCCTTCCAAAATGTTAAATTTGAATGTGTGACATTTTAATAAAAGTATTTTAAAGAGTTTATAAAATAATAAATTTATTTTTTTTACTTTTTTGTTCATCGGAGAAATTTGACGAGGCATATAAGTATTTCTCTAGCGAATATTATAAAGTTTATAAAAGTTGTTCAAATAAGATGTGATATTATAATTAATGTTTGGTTGCAATAAAATACTATACCTTATTATTTTTACCATTGACGCAAAATATATTTAGGAGAGATAGATTCCAATATAATTTCAAATAGTTGCAATTGAATCCCTCTATTCATGAGATATTATATAAAAATATTAAAATAGGCATTTTACACAATAATGACGAGATTTTTTTCTTATATTAATTTTTTTTCTCCTTATCAGAATTTGAACACTAAACCTTTAACTCTGTAATCCCTGGTTAAACAATTTAACCAAATGTTCTATTAATCCACCCCAACTTTTTTTTTTGGGTACATCCTCCGCAGCTCTTATAAGTTATTATAACCAACGTTGAACTAACTATTCAACAACGTGGGTTATTCTTAAATGTAAAACCGACAAACGTGACTTATGTTTATGTCATCACAAAGCTTTTATCTCACTACATAACAAAATGTAACTATTTGAATTTTCTAACACGATCATGCTCCAAAGTCAATTTTGTCTGCTATAAATTATGGTTAACACAATAAACAACTAGTATATATTTTGGGCAGCTACATAAAATTTTAATCACGTGGTTGAAACTGTACAATTAGTGGCTCTTCGTCTAATTATTTTGAAAGGCACTCATGTTGTCTCATATAGTGGGAGTGAGTCACCCGAATCTAGTAACTACATTTATATTATTTTTATGTTAGATTAGTCGTTAAATATCCATTGATAGATTAATTAATTTCTAACTCTTGTTTTTCTTTCTAATAATTTACTATTATTAGGACGGCTGATCAAATTATATGTTAATAATGTCTAGCTTTATACGTATCATATCATTATCAAATGCTATTTATTTTTGGTGGGTAAAAGAGGCATAGCCCCTTTATAAAATGCTCATTTTCATCACTTAAAGAAAAAATATTGAATTAGTTTGGTTCTTCCGTTAGTTTATATCCATTAGGTTATAAGAATTTAAAAATATAAGAATCTTGAGAAATAATATATTATACCAAATTATACCAAACAAACCAAAAAATCTAGAATGATTGACTTTTGAATTGATAGAAAACGACCAACCTCTAACTATTCAAAACTACATTAATTAAACAGGAGCATAAAAACTACCTTAAATAAAATTGAACTAATTCTAATGTGTGAAAAATACATTATACCCTTCGAGAATTGAAAATATTTAGCCAACAATTATATTTAATACAAACAAATTTAAATGTTATAGATACAAATAAACTTTTACTTCACAAACAAATTTATAAATTAAGAGTTTAAATATCCAATTCTTAAGATAATATTTTTATATTAGATTATTTAACATGTGTTCTTTAGTATTTATCGTGTAAGAGTATGTTAGTCACTCACCTACTCGTACGGTAAGTAGTTTGTCCAATGTGGCACCGACACTTACGCTAAAAATGTGTACTCAAAGGAGATATTTTGTATGTTTTATATGTACACCTCAATTGATATTTGCATTGATATTGAAAAATTCTCCCGAGACTTTTTATTATGCTATAAATTCTTCTAAATTTCCAAAGTATGTTAAAGGATCTTAGAGCATATTAAGGGGTCTAGAATTTTTCATTCATATTTGTGCGTTTTAGTCGTGTGGTATTGGGCTCCAATAATGGGTCCACTTTCTTTTTAGGTACAATTAAGAAAATTGCTCTATAAGCCTCTGAAATGCTCTTAGGCACCCCAAAATCCTAAAAATATCCTCAATTTGGACATAGTTTCGTTTAGAATCTATGATCTAAAATGCTCTTTAATTTAGCGTGTGTTTGGTTTAGCTTTAGATAGAATTGATTTTGATAGAATTGATTATGGTAGAATTGATTTTATCAGAATTGATTTTAGCATAATTGATTTATGTTTGGATACAGTTATGTAAAAGTGAGTTGAACAATAAATTTCAGTGTAAAAATCATACTTAAAGCCAGAAGCTACAAATCATAGCTTCTAGCAGAATCAATTCTGGAGGCAGAATCAATTCTGCTTTAAAGTAACCAAACATCTAAAACCAATCTAAAATCAATTATACACCTCTAGAATTGCTGTTGGTTCTTCCAAAAGCTAAACCAAACACACACTTACAAACCTACATCCAAAAATAGGCGGTTTTGAAACCTAAATTCCAAAATGATCTTATACAACCAAAACGCATGAATCTGACATCAATTACATTTTGCCTTGATTTGCTCGTAAGAAAACATGTTTAAAAACATATTTTTGATTTTAGGATACAAACAAATTTCTCAACATTTTGAAACTTAGGTTCCAAATATGCATCATTTCGGAATCTAGTTTTCAAAATAAATTAAAAAAACAATTATTTCAAAACTCGCGTTTCAAAATTATGCGTGTTTGGGACCTACATTCCAAAATTATTTGAGAAATAATTTTGTAAGTTTGAGAAACCTGTAAACAATATAGAAAATCAAAAGAGCAATTTTCTACAATTAACGACTTATTCCAAATAGTTCTTAGATCTTAGGCTAAACTACATATTTAGTCCCTTACATTTATTTTAGGTTTCAACTTGGTCCCTTACTTTAAAAAGTTTCAATTTGGTCCCTTGCATTATCAATGTTTGCATTAGTTGGTCTCTTCCGTCGGATTCCACTGTTCCACTGTTTCAATAGGACACGTGTCAACGTGTCCAGATGTCCACATGTGCAAACCGTCTTTCACGTAAGCAAACTGTCTGCCACATGTGCAAAAACTTACGGAAGAGACCAAATTGAAACCTAAAATAAACGTAAGAGACCAAATTGAAACTTTTTAAACATAAGAGACCAAATTAAAATATAAAATAAATGTAAGAGATCAAATGTGTAGTTTAGTCTAGATGTTATTAACAATCACTCGCCCCAAATTCGGTTCTCTATCATTTCTCCATCGTAATTTCTTGTTTCTATCTTCATTGAAGGGACAACTCTCCAATCATGATGTACAACTAATCGATTATCGTGTGTTGTCTTCCATTAGCCGATTAGGTAATTGTTTAGATGTATACGTGGTACAATATTAAATATCATGAGTGAGATGAGTTTTATATTAATATGTTTATTAGAGAGAAAATATATATATAAGAAAGAAATTATTTTTTATATTCATTCTAAAATGGATGTATTTAGACAATAAATCTGTTCTGGTGAACATTTAATGGGGGTGATAATTGTATTGATTCAATAGATAATAATATGAATAATCTGAGTATACAAGAAATATAATGGGGATCCCTTTACAATGAAGTATGTTCCCATATTTATAGAGAATTTTTCTATGATCATGGTGGTTTTCTTCCTCCACCACTATCTCATCATGGTAGTGATGGGTGGTTACTTATTGTCCATGGTGTCATCATGTTGGTGGTGGGTGGTTTCTTCTCTTGTACGATAGATCATGGTGGCGGTTTCGTATATGAGCGGTTACTCCTTCTGGCGAGGGCGATGCCCTCTGAGTGTGGCGCCTTCTTATTTCATTTCCCGCCAAATCTTTTATTTGAATTACATGGGTTGGAAAATTGTGTCATCTTGCTATTGGGCCTATGCTATTTATTTTTGGACCATAGTCCAGTCCAAAATCTAAAAAATATTTTTTTTTTCTTATATATATGAAGGAGTATTTATTATTGTCAAACATAATTTATTACAGTCAAACACAAATATAATTGTAATTTGTCTAGAAAACTAAATAAATAGGTTCTTGTTGGTATTATTGGTTCATTCATATTTTGAGAAAACATGGCAACCAATATCAACCGCGTGCACTTTTTCATTACAATTTTATGCATTGCTTTTGTTTGGACTCAAGGTAACAATTAAATCTTCTTATTTTATGCGCTTTTTATTTTTTATAGACTAATAATTTATAACATGGTCAACCAAGTTATTAAACTGAAATGGTTAATAAGTTTCACCAGAGAATAGATTTTGGTAGAATTGAGTTATATTTTTGGGTAGAATAATTTTTTTGGTCAGACTTTACTTAGAAGAAAAAAATATTGGAAAAATGTTTCTAAGAAATTTTCTATCACAATGAGAATCATTTAGAAATCATCTTTTGTTCAAAAATGTTTCATCAGAAAATATAATTAAAAATATTTATTAGAATTTATTTTTTTGAAATTTTCAAATTAAGACTAATTGCCTTAAAAAACTCTTAAATCCCTACCTTACTTTTGAATTAATCTACTAATCATATTCGAATTACAATGCACTCAAATTTTTTAATACTAATTACAGTATTTCAATTGATTTCAGGTGGAGAAACAAATGACAAAATCGTACCTTACTTTTGTTTTGGCCCTAATGGATGTCCAAATGATACTAAAGCTTGCTTTGAGTTTTCAGTTTTGTAAAAAACGGGGCATTTATTACAGCCATTGTGAAGATGATTGTTGTTGTTGCGGAATGTAACATCTCTATGTCTTTGTACAAGATTATGTTTGAACATTATCTTTATGAATTTTATCAATAAAATTTTAAATAATTATATTGATTTCAGTTTTATTAATTAATATAAAAGAATGTTATTTTGCCGGTAAACAAATTATATTGACCATCTGTCAAATAACCGATTATCCCAAAAGCTTAAGCTGTTAGGATTGGCTACATCAATGGTTTTATATTATTTCTAACACGCCCCCTTACGCAAGAGCCCATTTGAGCTTGAAGCGTGAATAATGCATAGGTCCACCTACCAAATGCTTAAATTCCACATTTTAATTAGAAAGTGAGGGGAGCGGGGATCGAACCCTTGACCACTTAGTCATAGAGACTCTGATACCATATCAAATAACCGATTATCCCAAAAGCTTAAGCTGTTAGGATTGGCTACATCAATGGTTTTATATTATTTCTAACACCATCCAATAGGAAACCACCATTTTTCCACGTAAGTAATTTCAAAATAACCTTACAAAAATCGGGTGATGTAGCAAATTGATGGATTTTAACTGGATGTCTGTGTAAAACTATTTTACATCAACAGTGCATATGCTTTAAATCCATATTAGTATGTTAGCTCGTGCATATTTTCTTTTTTAATATATTATTTATGTGTTTATTTTGATATATTATTTGAGAAATTTAGTTTAAAATTCTACGATAAAATTGAGATAGGTTTTGCATGATGTAGATTTAACGATATTACAAATTAAAGCGGGATGGAGAGTATTACTTCGCTTCCCATTTTGCACTATTATAAGATAAATTCCTTATTTCATCTTCATCCCAAGTGATCCTATAAATATAAAATAATTATAAACTTCATTCTCAAATGAAAATATGTTTTGAATTTTTATGGCCTTAAGATTTTTTTGAAGCCTACCCATAAAATTAAAATATACAATGAATTTTATTTTTTTTCATCTCTAGCCCACTCTTTATAGAAAATCTACATTAGGTTCTAGACAAAACTTAAAAAGGTATTCACACTGTAAAAAATAATACAGGTAAAGAATATTTCTATTTATGATTCTAATGAATATTTCTTTTTTTTTTTTATGGTTGATTTAAAATTTAATCCATTGGATACATGTTACATGATCCATATTTTGTTGTTTTTTATGTTCTTCTCTTTTATTAAGTTTTATAATCAGCTCTTTTCATCGAAAAGAAAAAAGTTTAACAATCAGCACATAATAGTATGTTTCATTGGGAGGAATTTTAAGTTTAGTCATCATGCTCTACATGATCGGTGTTATGTCTTGAATTTGAAACATCAATGACCTTGGTTGATCCAAACTCTGTAATGAGAATATGTGATATACCACAATTATCTCAAGAAGGAAAATAGTAAGAACTAAGAATGACTAAACACAATGTTTTTGTAATTTGTAAGAAACTAAAACAAGACAAAATTTGAAAAGAAATAAAATTATAAAGTTAGCAATTTTATAAAGACCAACTATACAACTATACTATACTCAAACTTTACTATATATTCACAAGGAAAGAGACTATTAACCCTTCTTTAGAATATTTTATTTTTGTTGTAGGTGAGGATAACATCTTCATTTGAAATTATTAGAGATGTTGGAAGAACCATTATATTTTTTTAAATAAATGGGGAGCATGTGATATACCAACTCCAACACCATATAGAGAAATACAAAAAGAGAAGAAGGACATGCACCAAAACCTTCTCCAACAAAAAAAAAACGAAGTTGGGGAGCAATTCAAGAAAAGGGAAAAACCAAGAAATGACAAAACATAAATTAAAAAGAAAAGAAAAAAGAGAGCATATAGCCTACCCTTAAAGTGTGTATTGTAAACATGAAAATCCTTTGTAAATTCTTTTTCATGGCCATAGACACTTCTTCAATGAAAGACTCTTTCCTAGCAATAGTCGAGTTCTTCAAAAAATTGATAGCTGCCTCTTTTTCTTCTTTATTAGTCTAAGCTATGCCCAATGTGACTAGTATCAGTTTCCTTTAATTTCAGCACTGCTGCGAAATTGTTAAATCATGGACAACATTGGAATTCAAAACCTCATCTGAAACAATGATGCCGAAAGAACTCAAAACACACCAAAATTAGAGATCTTGAGTATAGTCCAAATTAATGATTGCATTCTCCCAAGGACTTGTAATACACATATAAGGAAGTACTTATTACTTTGGTGGTTCTCTGTCAGTTTCTCAGTCAGATCAAAAGCCTTATATAGTAAGAAGCTAGAGCTAAGTCAAAACTAGGCCTACACTATGAGTTTGCACTAGCTAGTACTAGTACTTAAGAATATACACAACACAAATGTTGATAAATGATCTTTTTGATGATCTTTTTCTCCATATAATAGCCTTCTTTCCATATTTACAAAATTTACAAAATGAATAATTATTTACATAATTTAAGAGGTATATAGACAATTGCTCAACTCACCCTCCCTTAATATGCTAAAATTTGTCAAAACATACGCTACCGAATGTTGAGAAAAATAAGTGTGTGTAGTGTGGGGAAGTCTCACATTGGTTAAAATGTAGAGACTTGGAACATTTATAAGTGAGAGGACTCATAAACCTAATGCCTTAAGGTTTTGGGTAAGAGTGTGGAGTCCAACTCACTTATATCAATGTTCTTAGTCATCGTGTGGATGATTCCCAAGCTGCCCGACGGTGTGAGCTTCCGCTTGAGGGGGAGCATTGTGGTAGACTCACACTTGAAAACCTAATGCCTTAAGGTTTTGGGTAAGAGTGTGGAGTCCAACTCACTTATATCAATGTTCTTAGTCATCGTGTGGATGATTCCCAAGCTGCCCTCTCGTGTTCTAACACCTAAAACATACTTGGGGTACATCCCCACATTTTTTAGGGATGGATTGAGAAACTTTCATATATCTAAAGTTGTAAATTTATGCAATCCCACAAAACTTGGTCCAAATCCACATGTTTAGCATAAACAAAAATAGCTAAAAGCCTAAAATTGAGGGGAGGAAGTAAAATATGATTTTTGAAAAGTTGTGGGGATGGATAGATTATTGTATGGATGTGTTAAAAAAACATTTCTATAAAATACTAAGACTAGCAATATCTTCGCCCCACATCCTAGGGCCCAAGCCTTAGTTGGTGACTTGGTGTATAACAAGTGATATGTACTTTTGCCACCATATGGATTATGGAGCGTGCCCTACGAAATGAACAAAATACCTCTGTCTCTAACTTAAGTGGTGAATATCCCCAAAAAATCCTAGAATTATAACATCTGCTACTTAAGTAGCGGACGACATTTTTCAAAATTTTCATTTTTTTTAATTTCCGTGACTATGTGTATTTTGATCATTTCGTAGGATGCGCGAGTAACCCATAGGGTGACAAAAGTAATTTTCATAATAAATTGAAATCAATAATGTTTTTTTAGTCTCGTGATATGCTAACAGGCTTTCAAAAATTCTTATTTTGCCTTTTGTTTTAGATAAAATTCGAAAGCTACATTTTTCAACCGTTTGAAAGATATTTTTCAATCGATAGTTTTTAAAAATTACGTTTCAATCATCTATCGGATACTTTTCTTCTTGACGTCAGCCGTCAGAATAAAATTTGAGGATGTTGCAGCAAAGTTTCCAAAGTAAGACCTTTGTCAAACTCAAACATATTGATTAGAATAGAAACAGTATAGAAATACAACTTGTTGTGAAAATAATGATTTGTTGATCATTTAATTTGTGGAAGTTGGAACATTGTGATTTAAAAAAAAAGAATAAACACATTGGTCTTGTAGGACTTGGAACTAATGAGTGTGAATTAAAAAAATGTAGTGGGAACAAGTCCCACATCACTTAAGTCACTCTCCTAATTAGTAGTGTTTATATATGCAAATGTGACTAATAAGGGTGTGCTCAAGAGGTACTCGTTTTGTGAACGGAGGACCGCACACACCTTGTCGAATATCATCACACGCGCGCGACGTTGTCGGACCGAATTGGACTTGGACCTAGATGATATATTATTTTTTAGTCACAAAATTAACTAATTTTATTAGTTAATTATGCATGAAATAAATCACAAAATCAATACTTGATAACCATTCCAACATGGTTTTAATATGTTTCAATTCCACTTAATTTCTTTGCTCCCCTATTGAATTGTCGGTTACTCTTTGCTTTTGTTATCCGCTCCATTTCAATATATGAGGATTCCTTCTTCATTGCGAAGAGACACATTGCTTACACGTGAAAAAAAAGAGAAAGAAAAGAAAGCCTTAACAACATACAAATTCTCTTCTCCTTTTTATTTTCCTCACCAAAATAAATTTATTTGTCTATTGTGTTTCATTGATTTGGAAACTGGTATTGTGGTACTAGTTAAAATTGATATTGTTGTATCAATTTCGAGTAATTTTGTCGAATTACTCAAGAAGGTGTTCCTTCCAATCGTTATCGTGCAATAATCGATTGGGTACAGTAAAGAAACTGGGCTGTTTTATCCTGGAGGCGGCACGGTTGATTGTCTGCTTTGCACAATTCGAGCAGTACCGTGAAACGTCTTAAAGAGAGCGTATTGACCCGCGACTCAGCCAGTAATTTTTTTCGATTCCAATTTTCGGAAAATTATTATTTTTTATATCAAAACAACACAACTATACAAGCATTCTCAGTTGGGAGTCCATGGCCTCTCCCTCTAACATAGAACTGAAACTAGCTTGTGTCTATTTTTTGCTATTTATATTCACACATTATCATATATTAATTTCTCATGACTGCAAATAATTGAATAAATGCTTTATCTTTTCCGTATTTAAAACAAGTTACACATAGAAACTCAATTGAATAATTCTCAGTGATGAATGCTTTGTCATTTTGCTGCTATTTGCCTTGTGAAATAATTAGATTGTTTGCTTTGGATGTTAAGTCTAATAGCTTGTTATTGTGTAACTTTCAAAAACTATCAATCAAAAGATATCTTTCAAAAAAAATTGAAACGTAATTTCTAAACTTTATATAGGAGTAAAATTAAGAAGTGTTAATAGGTTTTTACCCCCTGCTAAGTGAGCGTGTTTTGTGTTACCCCCTGCTAAAAATTTCTTGAAGATTGCCCCCTTGCAAAGTTTTTTTTTTTGGTTTCCCCCCTTGAGTGCACTTTTTACATCGGTTATTTTGTTCTCAATATAAAGGATATTCTCGATCGCTAGAGATTGGAGAGTCAAAGTTGTTCACACACTTCGGGAGGGTAATGTTTGTGCAGATTTCTTAGCCAAACTTGGAGCACGCAGCCTGGAGGCCATCTTTTCCCCTATAGATGTGCCGCCTGCTGGAATGAGTCTTCTCCTACCTGCTGATGCTAGTGGGTAGGGGTGCTCGCGGTTCGGATCGGTTTTAAGGCAAAAATTCATCCGATCCAAAGTTATAATTACTCGCGGTTCGGTTTTGGATGGCTAATTAAAAAAAATCTGAATCAATCCAATCCAATTTTATGCGGTTTAATTTGAATCAGTTTTTGGATATACAAATTACAAATAATTTTTTTAATTAAATATTAATATTATAAAGACATGGTAAAATATAATACTCCCTCCGTTTCTTTTCAATTGTCTTTTATGATCTGATTTAGTGTTTCTATTTAATTGTCCTTTTTGTATTTTACGGGTATGATTTGTCAATTATACCCTTTGTCAATTGATCTTGTCTTTTTCAATAAAACAAATCGAAACAAAGTTTGTTTTTTAAAAAACAAATTAAAACAAAGTTTATCACTATTATATTTCAAATTGAAACCAAAGTTTGTTACCGGAGAAAGAGAGAGTAATTAGCAATTGTTTGTTATGAGAGAAAGATAATATTTTTGTTTTACGTAATATATTAAATTTATTGAAAAAAGTGTAAAAAAATAGGAATTTATTTGTGGATTAAAATAAAGGTATAATAGGAAGATAACGTATAAAAATACACTTCCTTAATTTGGTATTATATTTCTAAAAGGACAATTAAAAAGAAACGGAGGGAGTATATAATATTTTAAAAATTAATATTTTTCAATAAATATTATCCATTATATTTGAAATCTATGAAAAAGTAAAAAGAAATACCTTAAATTGAACGAATAATTATTATTGAGAAAATTAAAAACTAATCATTAATATCTTAATGCAATATATCATACCATAAAAAAGTTAAATAAGTATTAAAAAATATACATGCGGTTTGGATCAGTTTTGAAAAATCAATCCAAAATCTGATCTGATCCGATCCAGCGGTTTTCACAAAAAGACATCCAAATACATCCAAAAATATTCGGTTTTTTGCGGTTTTCGATTTTTTTGGATCGGTTTTCGGTTTTATTTTAGATTGGTTTGTATTGAGCACCCCTACTAGTGGGACTTTATTTTTTAGATAGTTTTTTTTTCCCTCTTTTTACCAAAAAAAATGGAAGTTTTTTTTTTTTTGGTTTACAATTGAGCAGAGGATCGAACCCGAGACCTCTTGCATATATACTACTCAAACCCCTCACCACTAGACCAAATTTAATGGCTTAAATGGAAGATTGTTTTAGAATGCTGAAAGAGAGGAAAAAAATTATCAAATAAGAAAAACTAAGAAAGAAAAAGAAAGTCAATTATTTTGTTTTGTTAGGGATTATGTCAGTTTTCATGACCATTTAAGTTGGTCTTTTGTCCATACAAAGATGCAATCTAATATTTGACAATATGGGGTAAAATTTCCTTTTCCATCATTACATGTAATATTATTCAATTCAATTTGCAATTATACAACCCCATTTAATATATTTACCCACTAAACCTCAAAATCACCCACCAATACTATTTGATAATAAATTAGACCCCTTTCACCAATTATAACTGACACTGAATTTTCACTAATACTATATATATTTGGAAGTTAAGATATACTAATAATGTTTTTGCTTTGAGCTTCATCCATAAAATATATAAGTACATATTTTAATAATTTAGTTGCATGTTTGGTGTTGCCTCACTAACGGGCAAGTCATTTGAAATTCAAATGTTGTCTGGGGTCAGAGCTAGGAAAAAAAGAAGATAAATTAAAAAGGTTAAAAAAGAAAATAAAAAGGAATCAAGGACAACAATAATTATAAAGGGAACAAAGGAAAGAGAAAAAAAGAGATTAATGATTCTTCTAACATACTCACCAGCCCAGTTAGTAGTGTGGTGAGATCTAGTGACTGATCACCCGGAAAAGAAAGTAGTGGGTGAGTACTCAGTTTCTTACAATTGAGAAACAACATTATGATTATATAAGGTGGGTCTCTATTGATTTAATTAATTGATTAATCCTTCCCTTCAAAAGCAGGTTAATTTTACTAGTAAAAAAGTTTAATTTACTCTTAAGATTTAATTAAGAAGTGCATGTGGCCCTACTTATTATTATGGAGTTTTGTTATTAATCTTAGCTTCTTTGTGAATTATAATCGCATGTCTCATGTTAATTTTTTATTCCATTAATATAGTAAATAGAAATTTCATCTTAAGGGAAATAAATAGAATATCAATTTAGGATTTAAACCTGATATATATATAGTGTTTCTATTAATTGAATTAAACTCACGATAACTTTTATCATTTCAGTTTTATTACATATACATATTACATTTTTTATATCAACATACAATATTATATTTTTTATGTATGAAACTAGAATTAAATTCGCCATTAAAAATAAATTATTAAAAAAATGTCTCTATTCGAGTTTTGTGGATATATAAAAAATATTTGATTAATTAGGGAGACCATGAATAATGAATGTCAGTTAATTGTCCAATAAATAAATAAAAATATCAATAACATATAAGTAATTGAAAAGGTAAACACATACTTACCAAAAAAAAAAAGGTAAACATATATTGTCTGCATTTTATTATGAGATCATATTCGTACTTGCAAAATTATTATTTTGACCATCCTCTAAGTTGTATTATTGTACCACCACAATCTCCAGCAGCCACGTTTGCTTATGAAAGCATTTTGTCCAATACTAGCAACCAATTAATTTTATATTTTATATTTATTATACACTTGTTAGATGATGCAATATTTTCTTTTTTTTTGACACAGCAATATTTTATAAATATTGAGAAGTGAAAAATTGTAAATTCAATATTTTTTATATATTAAGTATTTTTTATGATTTTAAATATAAGTCCAAGATAACTTTTCAGACTAGATGTATCGAGAGTCGGATAGAATATTATAATCAATTAATCATATTATCAAATTTTTTGAGTCAAATTAGATTGCATGCACATCCAACTTTTTCTTAAAGAGTTTTAAGATTAGTGCATTTCATAACTCATTCAAACTTCAAATCACTAAATTAAACTACTAAAAAAAAATCCATAGGATTCTTTCCAAGCACTTTTGCATATTTAAATCCTGTTTTGCTATCAAACAAGGGAAACGAATAGAATTTCAATCGGAGAATATTCCAAGCCTAATAAGAAGGATTAGGCAACTTTTTTTTAGATAATCAAAGGATTAGGAAACTTAACAATAATAATTTAGTGAATATAATTGAATATCATATTTTCATATTGGCAGACCAATTCAAAAAGACAAAGTTTGTTTTGGATTCATAGATAAAATAACAATTAATATAAACTTATATGTATAACTATATAATTCTGAATGAGAGGAGATACTCTCATTGAAATTTATCTGCAGTGACATCTCAGCCACTTATTTGATTGGTGTAGTGCACTATTCACATTATTAAAAATAAATGAATGATACAGATTTAAACTGAACAACCTCCAGTAAATTTTCCACTGCAAATGATTTATTTTCATTCTAAATCCAAACTTGTGTAAATTAAAAGTGTTTAGTCAAATAATATTAGGAAAATGTTAACTTATGTTCTTAAGACACAAGTTAATGAGATAAATATAGAAATATTCTCTTAAAAATAGTGTATTTAACTTTATAAACATTAAATATCTTACAACATTAAATGCTAAATTTATATTTTTAGGTAGCTAAACATGTGCCCTTAGGATACATGTTAACATGACCCATAATATTAATATTTATTTTTTTAGTCAAGTCTTCTGTCCATGTCAAAGTTACAATTTCAAATGCTACGGTTGATATTTCATGAAGGTTATTCAATATTCATTTAATAATTTCACGAAAAACGAAAGAACTCCCCAACCAAAAATAAATGAGAAAAAGGTATCAAAATAGCCAAAAATCATGTTCTAGAAATGAAAAGTAATTGTACTAAAATTAAAGCAAAAATGAAATGGTCCCGGTCCCATACACATTTTGACTTCTCACCATAAAAAAAATAGAAAAAAATACAACATGACGTGGAAATCATATTAAAATTACACGTGTCAAACCTCTCAATTTACATTGTCTCCTACCCCACCAAAATTAGCAACCTCTCATAAACACAATCACAAGCCTATTCATCAATTTGATATATGACACATTTCAAACTTTAATGACGATATATGTATTTTCTGCTTTTCTTTTCTTTTTTTAGAGTTTTGGTTTATGTCTCTTTTTATTTACTTTTTAATTTTAAATTTAGTTAATATATAATTAGATTAGGATGTTGTAGTAGACGACTTCTCTATCCCATTTTTTGCTTAAAATTGTTTTAGTATCAATTCGATTCTTTTTTTTTTTGAAGTAGTTTAGTGGTTTGAAATTTCACTCTTAAGGTGAATAAGTGGGATGATCAGGGTTCGAATCTCCGTCCCCTGTATATATAATGTAATGTCCAACCAATTGAGACAAATTCATGGGACAGTATCTAGCTCGATTCTATCTAGCTCAAAATGATTCTATATATAATTGTGCATAAAAATGTCCAATTCACACCATAAAAATATCAGTTTGAAATAATCTTTGTAATATTCCCTAATCTTCTCACTTTTTTCTTACTTTTCAAAAGTTAGTATAAGACATAGACACCCTTTGATTCGCTTATGTTTTACACAATCACACAGAGAGAAGAAAAAACACAGAATCTCTCTCTCTCTCTCTCTCTCTCTCTCTTTCATCTATGTACACTTCCCACCTCATACCAAACCATGCAAATCACAAACCATGTGCATTATTACACTTTTACCCCTCAAACATTTCTTAATTCACATCTTCATACCCTTCTCTTAAACACAGCAACACCAAACATAGAAACAGAAACATCTTCTTTAACTTCTTCTTGTCGTGTTCATGGCTTTTTCCAACAACGTAGAAGCAATTTTACAATTTCTAAGAAAAAATGGATTATCAGAAGCAGAATCTGCTCTCAGACAAGACATCATTGAAAAGAACAACACTGGTTCTGATTTTGATGTTGATGTTGATATTGATGTTGCTTCCTTTGACTATGAGAAATTCTTCTTTCCTATGGTTCCTCCTCCTCCTAAAGTTAAAGTCCGATCATTTTCACGGCCGCCGGAGTTTGCCTCCGGCGACGGTCAATTCTTCAAATCAAACTCTGTTTCTTCTGAAGAACAGTTTGTTAGCATGGCTTCTTCTACTTCTCGTTCTCGTGTTTCTTCTTCAGGTAAACTTTTCATTTTCAATAATCGATTATTTTATGATTATATGCTTAATTGCTTCTGCTGATCAATGATTAATAATTAATGATCAATTATTACTCTGTGTTTAGTGTAATAGTCGTTATGCTCTGTTTTTTACTCTGTTTTGATTTTTGATTAAGTTGAAGAAAAAGCTTAATTGAGATTTTATTGAATAATCAATGTGTAGTTAGATTATTTAAGAATTTTAATTTTTAGTTTCTGTAACTTGTACATTTGGATCGCGTAATTGATTGACCAAATTTGAATTTGAATTTCTGTATTTGATTTGATTTCAATCTTAATTCAATTGCATGTTGTAATTTGTATTTTAGTATTCAAATTCAAAATTATTAATAATTCATGTTTATATTTATATGATCTGCATTTATTTTTTTTCTTTAATTGAATTTGTGTTTCAAAATTCGAATTATATTAAATGAAAATCAAGTGCCTGGTTTATTTTATATTATAGTTTTTTTTTCATATATTCAATTAATTAATTTTGAAAATTTGTAATGCATAAAAAATAGGGCATTCTTTAACCTAGTTTTTTTGTGTAGAATTCATCAATCCATATGGAATCAATTCATCATCTCAGACTTTGAATGATTCTGAATCTTCATCTGATAGATTGTCACAATTCGGCACAGCGCGTGATTATCACGATTTCGATATGCAACATGAGCCATATTGGTATAATGAAAATGATGATGATGATTTCATGACTCCTGATTTTGAAGGACCGGATTTCTTTGCGTGTCAAAGTGAAGATAAGTTCGTTACAGAAAATCAATTTGAAAATTCCGTGGATCTTGTTTACAACTATGAAGAAATTCGATTAGAGGGAAATGAGGGTTACATGGACAAGCCGATGAAAAGTGATGAAAATACGAATTATTCGAAAGATTACTGTCATGAGGCTGAGAAAGACGGTGTTGTGCATAATTGTGAAGTTCCGTTTTGCAAAAGCAGTCCGGTTTCGGGAGGTTCTTGTAGTGGAGATCCGATAAACTTTAGCTACCCTAATTTGAAGGAAATTGATCTTAATGATTTTCATCTGAAGGATATTATCAAGTCTTTCGATTCTATTCCGTTGCTTACCGTGAAGCAAAGTTTCGATTGCTACACTAAAAATGATAGTGGTGAGAGGTACAAGGATCCCTATGACTTAACTATCGATGTTGATGAAACAAATCTACCGAATGGGATTGACGCCTATGAAGTAAGAGATGGTCGAGAGTTGAGTGAAGAATTACATGTTCCGGAGGTTGCTACAGATGGAGAGGATAATAATAATAATAATACTGATGATGAGCTCTTAAAATACATTCAAGACGATGAATACGAAGTATTTGAGCTAAGAATTGTTCATAGAAAGAACAGGTTTGTTGGATGATGATCTTGTGTCGTAATCGATAATGTTGGTGAATAAATTGATTTTGAATGTGTAGAAACTAGGAATTGATAAAACTTGAAATCCAGTGCTACTTTTTTTACTTTTACTTTTCTTACTTTTAGCCCTTTAACTTTTCTTTTTTGCCATCAATTATGTTCATGATGATTTTGACCTAACATTATTCACTTTTTCTCTTTACAGGACTGGATTTGAAGAAAACAAAGAAGTGCCAATTGTGATAAACTCAGTCATGGCTGGCAGGTACTACATAACAGAATATCTCGGCTCGGCTGCCTTTAGTAGGGTTGTTCAAGCACACGATCTTCAGATGGGAATCGATGTTTGTTTGAAGATTATTAAAAATGACAAGGATTTCTTTGATCAAAGTCTAGATGAAATCAAGCTTCTGAAACTAGTCAATAAGCACGACCCCGGAGATAAACACCACATTTTGCGTCTTTATGACTATTTCTACCATCAGGTATGTCATATAACGGCTGGATCGATTTCATATTAGGTATGCAAATTTCATTTTGTTCAAGCTAAATCAAAATATATGTTAAATCATGCATACAACTTACAAGCAAGATTACATATCAATGTAATCTTTCAACATTAAGTTAACTTATCTTGAATGAAATCTTCGCAGGAGCATTTATTCATTGTGACAGAACTTCTGCGTGCAAACTTGTATGAATTTCAAAAATTCAACCAAGAATCTGGAGGGGAAGCATATTTTACATTACATAGATTGCAGGTTTGTTCAACTAGACTAATAACTTTTGCACCTAATTTTGGTCGTTAAGTTATCATTTTGAATAGATTTTATTGTCAGAAATCGAGAAATTTTGAAGGCACGGTGATCAGGGTTGTATTGTTATACTTCTTTGCAGCTTATTACTCGACAATGTTTGGAGGCATTGCAATATTTGCATAACTTGGGAATTGTTCACTGTGACCTGAAGCCAGAAAACATTCTAATCAAAAGTTACAAAAAATGTGAAGTAAAGATTATTGATCTTGGAAGCAGTTGCTTTAAAACGGACAATCTGTGCCTATATGTACAATCCCGATCCTATAGAGCTCCTGAAGTGATGTTAGGCCTTCAATATGATGAAAAGATTGATATATGGTCGCTCGGCTGTATTTTGGCTGAGCTATGCTCCGGTGAAGTACGTTCTAATTTTCTTTCATAAAGTTCAATCTGATTTTAGTTTGGTAAAGCTAATATAGTTAAGGAATAATTTACTTTCAAAGGTTTCTGCTATTTATTTGTTGATTTTGTGTTCTTTTTTATTCTCTAGGTGCTGTTTCCAAATGATTCAGTTGTGATGATTCTCGCACGCATGATTGGAATGTTTGGTCCTTTTGATATGGAGATGTTGGTGAAAGGGCAGGAAACACACAAGTACTTCACCAAAGAATATGATATTTACTTTGTGAATGAGGTTTGTGTCCCTCCCTTTAGCTGTTCCTTTTTTATCATAATTTTAACATATTTCATTTGTTTTTTATTCATGATATTGTAAGTTCAAAACTTTAACAATATGTACTCAATATGTACGCAGGAGACAGATCAACTAGAGTACATAATTCCAGAAGAATCATCATTGGAGCAGCACCTACAGATCACCGATATTATGTTTATCGACTTCGTCAGTTACTTGCTTAACGTCAACCCCAAAAGAAGACCTACTGCAAGACAGGCACTAAAACATCCATGGCTTTCCTATGATTACAAGTCCATGTAACATTCTTTCTCTGGTGTGAAGGTTCAATAATTTTGTTGGAGTTGTCAATGAGTCTCTTCAGCTTGTTTTGCAAATTTTGCAATCACAATTTTGGTTTGTTCAATTTACTGTCTCATGTTGTATATTTTATTTTTGTTCTATGCTTGTTAACAGTTTGTTCTTTGTACAGAATTCTTCCCATTATTTCTTTGCCTTTCATGAATTGGAAGGATTGAGCATTACCATAATAACAATTTGATGTCACCTTTTACAATCTAACACAAGTCACATAATACAGTATTTCCTTGAATTCATTGAATTTCTAGTATACTTAATTTGGCTTCATTGTGAAAGTTATGTTTTAAGAAAAAATTAAAATATTTCATATCATTAAAAATGTTTGACATAACTTCGAAAGTCAGATATATAATTGGTTGTGATGTAGTATAAATTTTTATTAGTAACTCACTTTGGACAGTTTCTCTATGATTTAGTGAGTTCCAAATTCCAATGTGTCACATCACATTTATACGACTCACAATATTTTTACTCAAACGGTTACATAGTGTTTGAAATTCAATGATAAAACTCTTGTTGGAGATGCTCTAGAAACTAAACTCCTTAGTTTTAGATTATGCATGATTTTGGTTGTTTTTATAGATATTTATTTTTTCCATAGATGAAATGATAATATCACATGAACCTCACAAATAGAAATTCAAGTTTGAATCCGAAATATCATGATATCCAACCTAATAATTTTAACATTTTATTGAGTTAGAGCTTAAGAACCCAATAATTTTCACATTTTACTTACTAGTTGAGTTAGAACTTACCGGGCAATTATGTGCATATACGTGAGTGAGTGAGTGAAATATGTGTTCGGATCCTAGAATATATACGTGGATTCTAGTTTTATCAAACTCTTTTTGATATTAAAATAACTTAAAACAAACCCTAATTAAGACTAGGTTCAACTGATTATAAAAATAAAATAAATAAAAAAAATAAAAATGAGTAGGATCAACTATAACCAACAACATTCCAAATTTGTACAAGAGGCCTATATCAATTGTGAGCAACATTCGAGTTGCAAATCTGTCTAGCAAAAATTTGATTATTGCAACAAGATAATCTCTAGTTTCATCATCTACCACTACATCACTCCAAAAACCAAAATATACATCAGTAATTACATTTACATATTGCATCTCTCTCAAAATCTTGTCAGCTCCATTGGCTACATATTTGATACCAGTAATAGCTTTTTAGCATCTATATACATCTTACTAGAGGGATAAGGTTCCAACATCATCTTCTAGTTGTAGAATTATGTTTCTTGAGTTAGAAGAAATGCCAAAGACTTCATGAATAAAATCATTAGGAGACTCAGTAGCATGTACCTTGATTGCAACTAGAGGGTCCATTTTTAGACTTTGGAACAAGTTTTACTAACAATTGGCACTTCCTTTACTTCTTTGCTTGACTGATTCCTTTAAAGAAATCATGTGCCTTGTTGTACACTCCTCTAAAGTGTGACCGATGCATTGACAGAACGAACAAAAGGAGGGCAATTTTTCAAATTTCAAATCAACAGGAAACGAATAGCCTTCTCTTTGTACCAGTATTTGATGGTACAATTTTTTAGATAAATCAATCTCCACAAGAACACGAGCATAACGACCAAATGTACGATTACTTGTACGTTCATCCAGAGAGATGGGAACTCCAACTCCTCCAGCAATAGAAAACAAAATTTTGGGACGCCAATATTCTTGCGGAAGCCCTAAAATCCTAACCCAACATCGAGTATGAGTTTGTTGTTGCTTGTTATGATTAAATTTTGGGGTCTGTTGGGAGAGAGGTAAAATATCTGCCTTCAAAGACCTAGATTCATGAGACAAATCTCTTCTGGGATCTTCTTTCGAAGAGAAAGAAAACTCATTCTTCCGATCAATTCTCTGAAAAAGTATAAAAATCAAACAATTTAAGTTTTGTTTTCATTAACTTGGTAATAAGCACATGCTACTGAGTTCTTTTTTTGTTATTGATACGATGAAATTCATGTAACAAGATCCCAAAACAACCCTATAATTATATAATTATAAGTAAAATATTACCTCGTCTCCATAACTAAAATATGATCCAGGAGGAAAAATAATATACTCCTTTCCTTTGGTGTATCTAGTTTCATTCTCACAAGCCTTGGGATTCCAACTCCATGGAGTGAGAAACGAATTATCTTTCTCAAGGAAAGATGTGAGTCTTGCATTAACATATTCACTTTTATCCATGATTGAATATTTGCACTTTCTTGACAACAAAAAAACAGAGAGGATTGCACTTCCTTGTTTCTTGATTTGCTTCTTCCTTGATGATATTGTTTCTAAATTTGCTGGCAAAGAATAATACAATTTCATTAGATGGATGAAACTACTAAGTGTATTTATATTAAAAGATATAGATAGTGCAATTATAGAAAAGAAAAGAAAACGCAAAAATATTAGTGTTCTAATAATATGAATTGCATACAAAAGATTAATAGTACTACTCTCTATTTATACAGATAGACTGACTCAAACATAAATCTAGATCAAATAATAATAATATGGATAAAATATGGGGCAAATTGAAAAGTTGGAAGGAGAAAAACCTCTCCTTTGCTGGTAGAGGGGTGTTGATTAGAGCAGTTGCCCAAGCTATTCCGACCTATGTGATGAGTTGTTTCCTCATCCCTCAATCTATTTATGACAAAATTGAGAACACCATTTGCAGGTTCTAGTGGGGTGGTAATGACAAACATAGGAAGATCCATTGGGAAAGAAAAGAGTGTCTCTTTAAGCCTAAATTTGAAGGAGGACTAGGTTTCAAATGGTTTAGAAGTTTTAATGAGGCTCTTTTGGCCAAGCAAGTTTGGAGGATGCACATGTTTCTTGACTCTCTCATTGCAAAAGCTTACAAAGCTAAATACTACCCCAATATTGAGATCCTTCAAAGTTCTCTAGACAACAAACCCAATTTTGCTTGGAGAAGTATTAATCATGCAAAATGGATTATTAGCAAAGGCAGCTATTGGAGAATTGGAAAAGGTAATTCTATCAAGGTTTGGGAGGATAATTGGGTTCCCTCCCAAAATGGATTTAAAGTCCTAACTCAAAATGGTGATAATTCCACTGTTTTCTTGGTTAGGGATCTTTTGGAGCAGCTACCAAACAAATGTCGGTGCGGACATGTGACAGCATCCACACGACACCGACACTTATTTTTTCATTGAATTATGTTATTTTTTTCAATTTTTTATTGGTGTCAACGTGTAAGTGTCAGTGTTGTGTCCGACATCGACACTTATTATTATATTGAATTAAGTTAATTTTTTAAAATTTTATCAGTGTCGACGTGTCAGTGTTGTGTCCGGTGTGTCCGTGCTCCACTATTGCTACAGCTGAGCATTGCATCCAAGAGTTCAAGAAAGCAAGTAACACTCACAACCTCACAAGGTGAATATTCATCAACATTAACAACGACAAGATCAATAATCATGAGCGTAAAAACAATAGTGGCATGGCATCTACCCTAACACCAACAGAAATTGCAATCACAAGTGGCGAAAACCTAATTTCGGAAATCTAAAAGCTAATAGTGATGCAAGTCTATCTCAGAATGGTACCTCGGCGATTGGCGCTATCGTTCGCGACGAACACGGCGAGTCTATGGTTGCTGCGATGTGGAAAACGGAGGGACTCGACGACCTCACCGCCTTCGCGACGTACAACTCTGTTATTCTTGCTAAAGATTCAAGCGCGTTGAATTTGAGTCAAATTGTGAGAGTGTGATTCTTATGCTGAACAAGAAGAAAGAAATGAAAATTTATCGTCCAGATGTTTCTTTTATACCCTCCAAAAATCCGATTTTGCCCTTAATAAAAAATTCGGTTCGATTTTGTCAAAAAAAAAAAAAAATTCGGTTCGCAGAAACCGAAATTTTTTCAGTTCAAATTTTAGTTTTTTGAAACCAAAGTTGAATTTTAAGGCAAAAAAAAAAATCAGTTTATAGAAACCGAATTTTTTATGAAGGGCAAAATCGGAAATTCAGGGAGTAAAATAGAAACGTGGGGGGTTGGAAGAGAAAAGATTGGAAGAAATTCTTAGAACTTACGTGAGTAGCATTGTAATTTGTGACTGGTATTAGAAAATTGGCCCAATTAGCCCTTACCCAAGGGGATTTCGTTTAGCACCCTCTAAGTGTATGTTTGGTTATATGGTGACGAGAATTGATTTTGATAGAACTGATTCTATAAAATTAATTCTGGCCAAAATTGATTTTAAGTTAAAGTGGTTTATGTTTCGATATATTCATGTAAAAGTGAGTTGAACAAAAATTTTGAGTGTAAAATCAATTCTAGAATCAGAAGCTACAATTTCTAATTTCAAGTAGAATCAATTCTGCAGGCAAAATTAATTCTACTTTTGAGAAACCAAATAAATCAGAATCAATTCTATACGTCCAGAATCAATTCTAACTACTTCAAAAGTGGAACCAAATATACACTAAATTTTCTTATGCCTCTTGTTTGTTAATTAACTAACAAATCATGTCCCTCACATAAAAAATGGATGGAAAAAACATATTCAAAAATTAGATTGAACTAAAATTTTACACCCTCCAGAGAAACTTTAAACTTTTCGGCTAGTCATATTATTTTCAATTTGGCCACGTAAAGTTTCTCGTCGATTATCATATCGTTCCCAACCATGATAATTAAACAATATGAGTAGCCGACGACAGACTATGCATCCATTTATACATGAAATGACAAAACTAAAACTAAAGAAGAAACATAAGAAATGAGAGGAGGGAAAATTGGTCACTTGGCAGAATTTTGACTAATGCAGAAGATCTTACCACTAAACAGTTCACTATTTAAGTAGCGGATAATGTCTGCAAGACAAGAAGTGGACAGTGTTTTTAAAATTACTCATTTTAATAACATCCATTACTTAATTAACAAAAAGATAAAATAAAAAATGAACAAAGCATAGATGGGTTGGACTAGAGAGATAAAATAAAAAGAACAAGCATATCTCCTCGTATTTTCTGTCTAGAAACATGCATAAATCGGGACATAAATGTCACTATGATTTCAACAACCAAACATTAAATATAATAACAAGTCTTAAATGGCAACCTTGATTAGTTGATGGCACCGTTCAAACTATATACATCCATGTATCCATGTCTTTTCTAAGTCTAAGTAACGATAGCAATGAATTGTTGACCAATTGATGTGTGAGTGAGTGCGAGTACGATGGATGATGTTAATATTATTTTTGGTGCATGAAGGAAAAAGGATGATGTTAATATTATTTTGGGTGCATGAAGGAAAAAGGAAAGAAAAGGATAACAAAAGAAATTATCTAAAAAATAGGGTTCATCGGTATCTGTGAGCAGGAGGAAATTCATTTCATTTGATGGAACTGTTATAGAAGAATAAGCTTTAGAACACTGTTTATACTGATATTTTGTAAACAAACGCTAGTTTGAATTAATTGCTTGAAATATCAACTAGTAAATCTTGTGACATGTTTTGTGCATTAATTCTTGAAGAATGGTTTATGTTCATCATTGAAGTAAACATTTATTTTGTTTGAAAAAGCATTAAATGCAAGAAAAGGAATTTGAGACAGTGAAATCACTACAAGAATACCTCAATTTATTGACGGATTTAAATAACACTTATTGAGGGCTTAAGTCGTCAATAAGTTATTGACAACCCAAACCCTCAGTAAATGAGAAAAAGTCCTCACAAAATTAAAAAATAATTTTTTTTTAAAAGACATATAATTTACTGACGACTTAGGCCGTCAATAAGTGATTAAAAGTCGTCATAAACTTACTGGCGAATTTATTGACGACTTAGGCCGTCAATAAGTGATTAAAAGTCGTCATAAACTTACTGGCGAATTTACTGACGACTTAGGCCGTCACAAACTGTTGACGAATTTTAACTTTCAACAACAACATGTATAGAAATTAACTAAAAACAAAAAAACCATCCCAAGTTGTTCTCTTCCATCACCCAATTTTTTCAACTCTCCCTCACTCATGTTTTTCAATTCCTTCTTTTACCACCATCCAATTTCTTCTCCTTCATCAAATAATTTTTTTTTTTCACAAACAAACTTATCACAACATCAATTTTTCTTCAATTGCAAAATCAATTTTGACCTCAAATCCGAACCTGAATCTTGAAGAATAAGAGTTCAAATTTGAATTTGAAAATGAATATGAATCTATGGTGTTCGAATTTGAAGATGAATCTGAATCTAAGTTGGTCGAATTTTATAGATCTTGGATGTTTCACCTTCCTCTTGTTTCTCTTCTGCTTCTTGTTTTTCTTGTTTCTCCTTAATTTTATAGATCTTGTAGTTTTTTTTGTTAGCTTTTTGTTTGAAGAAAATAGATCTGAAGAAGAGGGTTCTTGGTTGAAGAAGAAATCTGGAAAAGAAGATTTGGGATTAGATGAAATTTTTTAAAATAATTTAATAATTCTATTGCATTTTATTAATTAATTTTTTAATGATAAACAATAAACAAATTATAATAAACGGAATAATCAAAATAATTAATTTTTAATAATTTTAATATATTAATTTTATATAATAATAGAAAGAATGATTAAAATAATTAATTTAAAAAAAAAAACGTTCAAACTTAGTGACGAACCTGGCGCAGAATTTTGTGACGACTTAAGTCGTCACTAATTTGGTGTCAGAAATTTGACTGTTCCCACTTTGTGACGACCTGAGCCGTCACTAACTTATCCACGAGCTATTTACTGACAAAATTTGACCGTCACAAAGTCGTCACTAAATTTTGACTTTGTGACGGATTTTCCCACTTTTTGAGGGCTTTTGGTCGTCAATAAATTCTGTTTTTCTTGTAGTGAATAAAAGACTTTAAGTCGAATTAAAATGCAGTAATCTTAAAGAAAAACATTTAAATTGCAAAGTAAATTGCATTGAATCTTGTAAATGAATTACATAAAAAATGTTCACAGATTCATACATTTTGCCTTTTCCACTCGTTTCTCTCGACTGCATAGGTACTTTGAGTTTAATCAGGATGTTTCTGTATGTGAATTATGTCCATGATTTCGACTAAAGAACTAGTATTTATAGTTACACAGGGATAATTGTTAATAACGTTTATAAACTAACTCTTTAACGCGTGTCCTGCCACGTATATTTCGTTTTTAATTGCTTCTAACTACTTTTTTCAAATGAAGTGCTGCACTAGTCGAAATCAAAATAGATTAAGGATAAGAATAATGAGATATTCTAAAACTAAACATTACAATGACGCTTCGACCCAATTGTAAACTAATTCGAATAGCATCACGATCGAATGCAAACTTAGAGAAAAATAGAGCTTTTAAAGAATATCTTCTCTCTTGCCTTCTCAGCTGTGAATAATAACACAAACTTATGTTTGAATCTTATTAATACTTTCCATTAGAACTCTCTTATACTTAAAGATATTACCCTTAAGCTTCATCTAAAGAGAGATCCAACCAAGATTCTCTTAATTATTCTTGAAGACATTATTCAATTCATGTCTGAGTATCTCTTGATCTTGAAGGCATTACCCTTCAAAATTCCAAGGAGAGTAATGTGTTTGAATAGAAATTAGAATATATTTTAGCTCATCTAAAATATGGGATGACAAAAACTTTATTGAAATCTAAACTGTTTGATCTTAAATCAACGTCAAAAATCTATTATTACGTAAAACTATATGTTTATTTCATTGTAGTGAATCAAATTCCTTGATAATTTGCTTGTTATTTGTTAACTAGGCTCTCTTTATTTGCATCATGGGATTTGGTAACTTTCTATTGTTTTTTACCTTTTACTCATAACATTACCACACGTCCACACATACTTGTTTTTTCTTATCATTGAAAAGGCAAATAAAGTATTGTTAATAACCTAATTTGTTTTTTATCATGAAACTTCTTGACCAAACGCAAGTCAGGTTCTCAATTCATTATTACCATCTACTTATTTTATAAGCTGATTGTACTACGTCCTTCCCTTGCAACTTACCCTTTATAAGATACAAAACATAAGCTGACAATATATTTATAATTTATAGATGTTGACTTGATATTTCATAGGTTTGGTTATCATTTTCGTTCTTGTAAGTTTGTGATTTTTTGATTTTAGTCATTGTATCTTTTTTGTTGCAAATTAGTTCATGTATGTTCAAATTTTTTGATTTTAGTCCCTTTAAACTAAAATATGCAGGAAACCAGCGAATTTTTCTGAAAATTTTCCTGCGAATTTTAGCTTTAGGGAGTAAAATAAAAAAAACTTGCACATGCAGGAACTTATTTGCAACAAAAAAATATACATAGACTAAAATAAAAAATTTATGAACTTACAAGGACCAAAATGATGTTTAAGTTTATTTCATAAACATGTTATGAAGTGTCAATTTTTTACTAGTAATGATAGTTGTACTTCAAATTTTGTTACAAAAATATGCACATATTCGACGCATCAGTTTTTTCCTTCTCCATTTTATAATCGCAGTTTGCTTATAATCTATAGATATGTAAGAATGTCAAATTTTTGTGTATGTTTTATTTTCTTTCAATTTTATTGTTTATTTAAACTCTTTGTTTATGATTTTATAATTGTACTTTAAACAATAAATACCAATATTATTAGATTAGACACATTTACATGAATTTAAAATCAAAACCTCACAATTGTATATGTAAGTTTAGATGGTACACCGTAATTAATCTTCATGGACAAAACAAAGCATACGTGTGTCCATACTTGACTCATGGTTTACATTCCTATTTCTATTCTAAATTCTAAAATTACTAATAGTACTACATGGTAATACAGTAATTCAGTAATATAGTACTAGTACTAATAATAAATTATTTTGATTTTTGAGAAGAAGGACAAGCACTAATGCACTACAGTATATATAAAGACTCAAATATTGTCTTATCTTCTTGGATTATTCTGGGTCACCGTAGCTTCCTATACTTTATTATTGTTAGCAATAATCATAATCATATTCATATATATAAAAACAACTTCTCTACTCACGTTCCCCAAAAGCGCGTTCCAACCATTGCTCCCGATCAACATTGATTCAACACTCACCCTCCCCTTACATGCATGCATCTAGTCTAGTCTTCTAGACAAGAGTTTACTTTTTTTTTTTTTTGAATCAGCAAAAATTATTAGGCTACCATCCACACAAGTAGTGAAGAGGAGCAAGCAAGAAACAAGAACAGTTACAAAGGGACTGAAATAAAGGCCCCAACCCAAGCAAAGAAGCTAGGGAAAGAACACCAAACCGCCCCCCAAAACAACACAGGGGTAAATAAAAGAAACAGGCCCCCCCTTACATCACACACCAAAACAGACCTGCTACCCCACAACAGAAAAAAAAACAGCAACCATAGTAAAACCAGCCCGCAGGTTAACGGAGAAGGCAATCTCCCGGGTCCAAGCACCACTCGTAAAACAAGCTCGGAGACAACTTCAATCTGAGCAAACTCCATTTCCAAGACGATACTTTTATATTCTCCACAATATCCAAAGGAGAGAAAAACCCATCCGCAAATAAAGCTTTGTTTCTCGCCCTCCAAATTGCCCAAAGCGAAGCATGCCAAATTAAAACAAAACCACTACGGATTTTAACATTTCGGGCGGAAGCTTTAAACACCTCAAAGAGAATTGGCAACGAAGGAGGAATCACAATCTCCACTCCTAACCACTTGAAAATTTCACCCCAAATCTTCATAACACAAGGACAATGTAAGAATAGGTGGCAAGATGTTTCAACCTTACCCACACAACCCACACACTCCCAAGGCATCATCGAACCAACAATTCCTCTCGCCACAAGGTTGCTCTTTGTAGGTATTCTATCATAAAGTAATTGCCACGAGAACGCTATCACCTTTGAAGGAGCCTTGCTATCCCAAATGTTCGACAGCACTCTCCCTAGCTCAACCTCTACCTCCTCCTCGGTCCCAAGCTCTTTTGCTAAGAGAAGATACGAGGACTTGACCGAAAAAACTTCCTCCGGATCCGGCAACCAACACCAACAATCATCAACCTCGGATAGCACTACCGAGTCCAAAAGATTTAGCAAATTATTTACTAAATCCGACTCCCATTGAAAAAGGTTTCTCCGCCAAGACAAATTCCAATACCAACTATCCCCATCAAAGAGAAAGAGATCCGCCACCACACTTTCCTTATCATTCGAGAGAGAAAATAAACGGGGGAACACCATGTCTAGTGGATCCTCACCCAACCACTTAGAAGACCAAAAAAGGGTATTTCTTCCATTGCCAACTTTCCTTTTTACCGAATCCGCAAACCAATTCTTACCCGGCACCGCCTTCTCAATAGACACAATATTCTTCCACCAACTAGAAGAGAAGGATGGAGCCCTCACTCCATTCCAATCCACTTGATGAGTAATATGGTCACCATATTTCACAATAAGAATCTCTTTCCAAAGAGGACGCCCCGGTTGTAAAAGACGCCACCTCCACTTTGATAAAAGACTCAAATTTACCAAATTAACATCCCGCACACCTAGACCACCCTTCTTTTTCTCTCTACAAACTATCGACCACTTCACCCAATTCACTTTTTTCCCCCCCTTCGCACCTCCCCAAAGAAACTCCCTTTGGATTCGAACCACCTTCTTCAACACAAGCTTAGGAAGCTTCATAAAAGAAAGAGCAAAAATCGGAATAGCATTTAAAACCGCATTTAACAACACTATTCTACCTCCAAAACTAATGTGCTTATTTCTCCAAGAAAGCAACCTATTCCGGAGATGATCTAATAAAGGGTTCCAAGTCGACATATTTCTAGGATTCGCACCAATAGGAAGGCCTAAATATTTGAAAGGTATAGAACCTTGTCGACAATTCAAGAACAAGCACGCCGGAACCATGAAGCTAGGATCCACATTAATACCCATAAGACCACTCTTCCAAAAATTAATCTTGAGACCGGAGGCCATTGCAAAGCCTCTAAGAATCGCCTTTAACGACCAAAGATTCTCCAACGTGGCTTTTCCAATACAAAGAGTGTCATCCGCATATTGGAGATGAGAAATTACCACCGGAGATCTTCCCACCTCAAACCCTTTAAAGTGCCCCAAATCTACCGCTTTCTTCATCACCCCACTAAAGCCTTCGACCACTAACAAGAAAAGGAAAGGGGCCAAAGGATCTCCTTGTTTGAGCCCTCTATGAATATTTATCTCCCCCGTTGGTGACCCATTAACAAGCACCGAGAGATTCCCGGCAAACACACACACCCGCATCCAATCAATCCACTTGTTACTAAAACCACATCTACCAAGCATATATTCTAAAAAACTCCACTCCACGGAATCATAAGCTTTCTCAAAGTCTACCTTAAAAATTAGACAATCCTTTTTTGACTTTTTCGCCCAATCAACCACTTCATTTACAATCACCACTCCATCAACAAGATTACGTCCCTTAATGAATGCCGATTGATTAGAGGAAATAACGGAATCCATTACACAAGCAAGTCTTCTAGCTAATACTTTTGCAATTAATTTGTATAAACAACCAAGTAAAGAGATCGGTCTAAATTCGGATAAAGATGAAGGAGAGCTAACCTTTGGGATTAACGCAATGAAATAAGATAGAAAACTCTTTGGGAAGCAAGAATTACCATGGAATTGGTCGAACATTATCCGGATTTCATCTTTTATCAAGTTCCAAAATTTCTTAAGAAAAGAAAAATTGAAACCATCCGGCCCCGGGCTTTTATTTCCGTCACTACTCCGCACTACATCCTCTATTTCCTCCAATGTGAAGTTTGCGATGAGCCCCAAATTCTCCTCCTCGGAAAGAGTTGGAAAAATCACCCCATCTAGCTTGGGTCTAACACACCATCTAGCCTCCACATGACTTTCAAAATACGATGTAACCGCCTCTTTAATTTGAAAAGGGTACTCCAGCCATTCATCATCTACCCGAATCGCCGAGATAGAATTCCTCTTAGCTCTAGCCTTAATACAAAGGAGATGCTAGACAAGAGTTTACTAATGGCCATTACAAAGTATTTTAAGGCATGGAAGAAAAATTGACTCCTTTTACCAACAATAAATTGATCTAAATGATAAATTTTTTTGTCTTCTCATAAATTTAAATTTTAACTCATCGATATAAAGAAATTTCAATTGAAAGGATATACCCAATCTGACAGACAATGGCGATACTACTGGAATAAAGTACTTGAAATCTCCTTACCTTAACTCCTTAAGGCATAAAAATGTGATCAAATGTTTGAATTTTAGTTCATATGTATAGAGAAAACTCTGCTGAAATGATGTGCCCAAATGATTCTCCGACAGACAATGGCGGTACTGGATGGGGTTTAGGGTGGCAACAGCCCTCCTCCACTCCAAATTTTTTTATTGGTAAAATATTAATTCAAATATATTGCATTATTAATAATTTTAGGCAATTCAGTATACATATTTATATAAATATTAATGTAAATATTAATTTTAAATTTATTATTAATGACTATATGGATCTCGACACACATATTAGTTCAAGTATTAGTGCAAATATATATATATATATATATATATATTAGTTTATAGTCTACTATTGATGATTTCAAGTCACTCGGTATACAAATGTAGAGTATTGTTTTAAGTTATACAGTTTAATTTTATAACTAGAACTTCGACCCGTGCGATGCACAGGTCTAATTAACCGTAATATGTGTAACAATAAAAAAAATGGTAAAAAAATTTTTAATACTAAAAAGTATATGAAAAAATGGAGTAACATTAAACATTAGTTTAACAGTAAATTTGGATAATATGAAAAAATGAAGTATAACGAAATACTTCATTATATATAGACATTGGAAGTTTTATTTGTATTTTCATCATATTCGTTGATAATCAAAATCTTTAATCAATCTCTAGAAGTAACTCTTGAAATCGCAGCATACAACTGACCATGTGAAAACACTAACGACGGAAGATATATCACAACATATTTAAGAGACTGTCCCTGACTATTTATTTTAAATTTTGATTAAATATTAAAATGTCACATTGTGGTCTTTAATTGAATTATAATTTGTTTGCCATAAAAAATAGTGGTAACGAAAAAAAAATGGCTTTACTTTGTAATTTTTAAATTATATACACATTTCGTCATATATTTTCACATTCAAAAATGATTATTTTTTGTAAATTTCGTCTATATTTATTTGTAATTGACTATTATTTTGGATTTGAATTAAGAAATACGTAGTTACTGTAAAAATTATTATATATTAAGGATTGATTGACACACATAAATTAAGAATGTGGTCTGGCTTATTACAAGACAAATAAATTTTTTTAGAAACCAAACATTAATTGATAAGCATATATTAAGGTTAATTGATAGCAAAATTAAGAATGTGGACTAACATACATATATATATATATATATATATATATATATGGGTCAGGATCAAATGACACCAATGTGTCAAACTTAGTAACATGACACCTCCGATAATTCTTTATCGGATAATCATATTACAAAATCAACCGTTGGATTCAAAACTATTATTATATAGATCATGTCTATAAAATTTAACATCAATCGGAAACCATTTGATGGGTTAAAGAGAAAGATAAAAATTAACGATTTTGACGAAGTTTTGTAAGACGTTGGTTTTTATGCATCTCATTGACATATCAAATGATTTCCGATTGTTGTTAAATTTTATAGACATGATCTATATAATAATAGCTTTGAATCCAACGGTTGATTTTGTAATACGATTATCCGGTAAAGAATTATCGGAGGTGTCATGTTATTAAGTTTGACACCTTGGTGTCATTTGATCCTGACCCTATATATATATATTATAGGCGGAAATAATTTTTCTTAGCAACCAAACAGTAACAAATATGCATATATTAAGGTTAATTGATTGCAAAATTAAGAATGTAGGCTGATAAAAAAATGAGGTAAAAATTTGGGTTTAGGTTTGCTAATGTAATAAATTTATATAATTAAAGATTAGACAATGGTTGCATATTTATTACATGTTGATTGCCAAATTATATCAAATTGATTGATGTAGCTTAGTGACAAATGCACTACATAATCTTAAAAGATTTGAGTTTGATTCTTACTGAGGTAGATTTTTTAACATTTTATTAGAATTAATTTAGGGTTAAAATGGGAAGGGAAATGAGAGAGAAATAATTAAAGTTTGGAATTTGCTAAATGTAATAAACTTATAATATAAGAGATAATGAATTTTCACTTTGTTTGTCAAGAAATAGCGGAATAACTAATTAAACTTATAATATTGAGTAAAATTAGCAATTAAACTATTATATATAAATATGAAATGAAATAAAAGAAGTATGCAGTAATCTATCTAAGAGCTCTCAAAATGGATCTTATAGCGATAATATCGTATAACCCAAAAATATTAATAATTACACTTAGAATGGAATCAAATAAATCCCAATTAAACATGTAAAAATTCTTGAAATGGTTAGATCGGACATTCAAACCTAAACTTTGTACAAAATAAAAAAGAATGAAATCAAATATTTCTTTTTTTGGTAATAGAATCAAATAAAAAATTTGTTTGCTTCAACATTTGTTACACGCATTAATGAGTGAGATAACATAAGAAGTGTCAATGAAACATTTCTAAAATCCTTCAGGAAAAAAAACATTTTAATAAAAACATTTTATTTTTTAGAAAAACATTAACATAATAACATCTCCTTTGCATAAAGGATATATTTAGAGACAATTTTATATTTGGACATTAAAAATGTAGATATATGTAATAATATGTCCTAAAATATTAAGACATTAGCAAAAAGAATGCTACTGAAATTTTAGGGAGACTCTCAAACAATAACTTATCATTATTTTTTTCACCTCTAGTTTAATTTAGTTTGAAGGTCAATTCTTACATCAAGTAGTTTCAGTCTCATCCCAATAACTTATCATCATCTCAACTTAACAAGAAAACATAAATTAAAAACCATTATTTAAAAATAACCAAAAAATATTGAATTTTTATAGGCACTAGTCAATGATATGCCAACAACAATTACATTAAAACCATTTTTTTTTGTTTTCACCATCTCTATAAATTGGAATTCGGAGTTAGTTCTGACATCAAGTGATTTCAGCCCCTCTCAATTACAGTTATAAATATCAAACCGTGATACTCTCTACCTAATTCAGCACCACCACTGAACTAACTAAAAATTAATAATACTTTTTTACTTTTCAAAATTCAAATATTAATTATACAAAATTTAATGTAATTTTACTATTTTAAGTATTGTTAGCATTTTTCAATTTTTATTGGACAAGCATTTTCCCTTTCTCACAAACAAAACTTTTTATTTATTTATTTATTGTATATATATCTTTGTAAACAATGTGGAAGTAGTATCAATTTCCATGATTTCTTACACAAAAAAAAAAAAACCAATTTCCATGATTTGGATCATTTAAGTTACATCCAACGGCTCTCCATTGATGACAGTATAGCCGCCCTAGAGATAGATCCGAACTGGCAACTCCATCCTATTTTGACTAGGACGACGTCTGTACACACGCGCCACCACATCGCGCGTAACAACATTACCCATCCCAATTCTCCCTCTCTTTCATTTTCACATCTCTCTCGTCGAAGTACCCACCATCATCACCACACACACACACACATCTCTATGAACAACTTCGCATATTCATATATCGGGATTCTAAACGCCACCGTTTCATCATCATCATCATCACCATCGTTTCTGTATCTGTTATATTAACGTTAATTAACCTATCTAATAATCTGAATTTAATCTTAATCTATTCTATAATTTGATGGTTATGGGCGAGTTGACTCAGTCGGAGGTGTACTCGCCACCGAGAACTCAACAAGTTTGGAAATCACTTTTAAGCTGGTTAGCTTTTTTCTTTCAGATCTTTTCTCAGATTATAAGAAGTCTCGGTCACTATCCTTTACTCTCTTCTTCATCATCATCTTCTTCTTCGTCTTCTTCTTCAACTTCTTCTCCTTCTTTCAAACCTCTTCCTTCTGTTGAGCTTCAAGAATACGATTCTCAACTGCCTCCACCTTCCGCCCTTGAAATCACTTCCGATTATAACGTCGCCGATCACCACCGCCCTTTCCAAAAACTCACGGTATTGTTATTTTATTATTTTATGTATATTATCGTAATCAACTACTGCTTTTTGTTTCTCTAGATGTTTATTTATGATTGTGAGAATTTTATTTTTTTGTGTTGTTATTGTTTTTTACTTTTTTGGTAAGTTTGTTAGCTATATTTTTTTGAAGTATTTGGAATTTTGAATTTCTAAGGTGAATTGTTTTTGGCTTTGATATGAGTAGGGTTTCAAAGAGAAAATAGAAACACTTGATAAATAAAGATGAGTATGTTATTATATAAAACAACATGGAAATTTCATGTGTGGGTTATGTTACAACCGAAGATTGAAAGTGTGTCTGGTGTCCAACACGTGTTGTTAGTGTTAGTTTCGTGATTGGTGGCCGACATGTGTTAGTGTTGTGTCTGGTGTCTGACATGGAAATTTTATGCCTTTGGCTTGTATTTCAACTATGAAGCATCGATGCTTTTAAATTGAAGGTTTGTCTGGTGTCCGAACACGTGTCGGTTTGTGTTAGTATCATGTTTGGTGTCAGACATGTGTTAATGTTGTGTCTGGTGTCTGTGTCGGTGATTCATAAGTGAAATATGTTTTTTGTTATTTTGCATTTATGTAGTTAATGATGAAGAACTAAAACTTTATTGTGTGCTGCAAAAGATTTGTTGCTTCTTGTATTCCTTATTGGCTTTGTTGTGTGTTTGCAAGTAAGTGAATTTTCTGAGTGTGTGTGTGTGTGTTAAGATAGTAGGTTTGGTGTGGTGTGGTGTGTTACTGGTTGAATTTGGAAAGTGGTTGGCTTCTATCATCTTAAAGGGTTTTGGAATCATCTGAGATGAATGAAAATGCATTATAATGTTTCGTGACATTTAAAACATGATTATAGAATCTAATCCTTTGGTGGGTTTGGCTGTGTTGTTTATTGATTCATGTTGCTTACCTACCTCATTGAGTTGAGCATTTTTTTTTCCTTCTTGAAGCTAAAAATCCATCATGTCTTGGCTTCATATGATAGATATAATTTTGTTATTTTGATATTGTTCTTACATTTTTGTGTCCTGCTCTGGTTCTTTAGTTTGTTAGCAACAAATGATTATGTGTTTGTGCAACTTTTCTCATTGAGCTGTAGTGTTCTTTTAATTTATGTATCTCCATTTTTAACCTTTGGTACAAACTTGCAAGAGCTCATTTGGCTTACACGATATGCTACTATTTAGTATTTTAGTGCTCACTTTATGGTTGAAATCAGAGTGTTCCTTGTCAAATATGAGGCACAGAGTTTTTACTTTTATTATTTGAATGAATGAATAAGTTTTAAGTGAATCTGCGATAGAAGGGCAAACATGCCAATTGAAAATACTGTCAGAAAACGAGAAAAAAAAACGTTATAAGGAGGTGAGCTGTTATAAGATTGCAGATGATGTCATAGTTACAAAGAAAAAACTGTTACAACTTATAAGTAGTATTAAACTATTAATATTGTGAGCTGTTATAACTTATAAGATTGTAAATGATGTCTTAGTTACAATGTTTTCTTTTGTCACTTCCTCCTGACCTCAGATCCTCTCTTCAAATTTTATCACAGTTTTTGTGTTGCTAATGTAGTTTTTGATCTTATGTGTGTACTTGCAGGTAGTGCTTGACTTGGATGAAACACTAGTATGTGCATATGAGACATCAAGTTTGCCAGCCGCACTACGTTCTCAAGCAATCGAAGCTGGTTTGAATTGGTTTGACCTGGAATGTGTATCTTCTGACAAGGTATGTTACACGTGCCTAATTGTTTATCCAGAACTAGAATCTTATATCCTCACTTGAGCATGTTGGATTTTCAAGGAAGGAGAAGGCAAACCAAAAATCAATTATGTTACAGTCTTTGAACGCCCTGGGTTGAAGGAATTCTTATCGAAACTTAGCAAATTTGCTGACTTGGTGCTGTTTACTGCTGGTCTTGAAGGTTTCCTCAAAATACTAAGCTTCACTGTTGCATTATTTTTGAAATTCTGTTTAATATTTCTGAATGGTATGTGTTTTACATTTTACAGGCTATGCTAGACCCCTGGTTGACATAATCGACAAGGAAAATCTGTTCAGTCATAGACTTTATCGGCCTTCAACAATTAGCACGTAGGTGCTTCTGCCTTGTTTCTGTTCCAGTACTGTGTATTTCTGTAATTAGTACTCCCTCCATCCCACAATGAATGAGTGATCCATTTGCAAAAGAAATTTGTCCCAAAATTAATGACCCTTTTGATTTTCAATGCAACATCAATCACTTTTAGAAAAAGTATTATTCTCTTCTTTTTTTTATACATTTTTCTTAATATGTGTAAAATGGTGAAATGGGTCGCTCATTATGGGATGGAGAGAGTATCTCTTTCTAGTCATTCATTGCTGATGATAATTGGAGCAAATATATCTGAATTTATGTTTAGCTGATGGCTGTTTCTATATTCATCATGTTCTATATTTGTTTTCTTTATAAGTTGAAATTGAATTCACTGAATCTTGGCAGAACTGATAGACACTAATATTGTAATATTTGGTGCAATTACATCCTATTCATATTATATCACTTGGCTCTATCCGATAGAATGAACCTTCACTAAATTTAACTGCTGTATATTGAATAGTCGAATGGATGAAAATCATGTGCTTCAATAGAGGAACCATGCTTCAATGACTCTCCTTAGTCATTTATAAATGTCTTATTCAATCTTTCTTTTCACATTTAAGGTAGATTTGTTACCAAAACTTGAACTTATCTGATAAGAGTAGATAGCATGTCATGCTATCAAATTCGAGCAACTGGCTATAGCCTATAGATCAATGACAGGATTGTTGTTATTTTGATAAACTTATTGGATGTCTAACCTCTATTAAATCCAAAGCCATGTCTGTCATATTTAAAATTTGATGGTTTCGTTTTCACGTTATTATCAGGAAGCATGTAGTTTCTCTGTAGTTTATCTTTTACACTTTTTGTTTTGATAATCTTGATACATTGTTATCAGTAACATGAAACCTTTCTTGTATTTTAGAATTATATTGTTGTCTATGTTTTTGAGCATGAATTTCGAGCGGAGTCTGTTGGACAAATTGCCATTCTTATAAATGCTGTATGCTTGCAGGGAATATAGGGAACATGTGAAGGATCTCACTTGCATATCAAAGAATCTAGACCGCATTGTTATTGTAGACAACAATCCCTTCAGCTTTGTATTGCAACCAGTTAATGGAATTCCATGTATTCCATTTTCTGCTGGGCAACCACATGACACCCAGGTGCACAAATCTGTGTGTTAATTGAAAATTATAATTCACATTTGCTCATATACAATAAAATCACCGATCTAGTATTCCTATGATTTACTCACCGTCTCCTGTATTTACATGTTTTATCAGCTTCTAGATGTCATTCTTCCGCTTCTGAAGCAACTCTCTGAGCAGAATGATGTAAGACCTTTGCTCTATGAAAAATTTCACATGACTGATTGGTTCCAGAAGCAAGGGATTCCAGCTTCCAGTTGGACAGTGTAGGAAACTAGGAATAAAATTGTTTGCCATTAGGCTCTTTTAATTTTTGGGTGAAATTCTTAGTTATATTGCTGGAAAGTGTAGATGCTGATGGGATGATATAGATTTTTTGTATAGCACCGATTTATTTCTTTAGCATCTGAAGGTTTCAAATGCCGCATCTTGAAGTCAAATCAGTTCACCATTTATGTATGTAGATTGCTAGAATTCTTAATTCTTGTTTATAAGCTTGCAATCTGTTGGGAAGTGTATCTTGTATTATAAAGTTATTATTTATCTATAATTATCAGCAGTTCAAATATTGAATCCATTCCATAGTTTGTTGTAACCATTGTTAGATAAGCGTGGATAGCAAATTAAAGCAAGCCTTGGCAACTCATTGCACAAAGGTATGTTACTATTAAACTGATTTTCTGTTTTTTGTGTGTTAATTCTCCGTTTTCAAGGGAACGAGACCCTAATAATCCGGAGTTTGGCCGGAGTTTCTAGGGAATTCGACCTTTCAACTTGTTTGTTTGTTTGTATGAAGTTGGCTTCTACTTTGTTGTGCAATGGATGATGTACTTGGACCTACTTTTTTTTAGATTCAATATTTGGACCTACTTCGAATAGACTTGAGCCTTTACAAAGTACATTTCGTAACTAGAAGATTGAATATCTCCACCGTCCACCCTAAGTGTCCATGTTGAAATATGAATAGGTTATGTTGCTAAGTTACTTTTGGAAAACTTGTACTCGTGCTTAATTATGAAAATGATGTTATTTCAACCCACCAAGGAACATAAAAGCCATAAGTCAATTTAATGCCAAAAAAAGTGGCAGTTGTTGTGGGATTCATAAACATGAGTTTTCTCTTGAGGGTGTGGGGGTGGGTGAAATAGTATTATTGTGCATACTTTTCTCTTGTTAAACATTGATTGGGGTCTGTTTAGCATGCACTCATGAAAGTTTTAGTCTAAGATAGAGAATAAACTATAGCCGTTGATAGATCACAGTTGTGATCGTGTGAAATTTTATGTGAGAAGAGCCACTTCCCACATTCTACGTGCAACTCATGCAAGCAAAAGTAGTAGTTAACTAACAAACTAAGATATCCCTTGAGAATGTTGTATTTTTTTAATAACGATTTTAATTAGTTTGGTGAACAAAAATGCGCAATGATACTTTCAAGTATAAATTGATCTTGAACGTCAGTCAAATAATCAAGAGAATCAAATATCTACTACTACTTGTGATAGTGATTATAATTTCACATATTATACATTCACAAGTATAGATATAAATAAATTGAAAAGATAAAACATTATACATAAGTCACATAATATGTAAATTCAAATCATGATCATCTATTTTATTTTTATTTTTTTGTAAATAAATGCATCTCTATCACGTAATTGTAGAATTTACTCCTTTTATAAATCAATATCTAGAATATTTAAGAGATTGACTTCTTTCAAATAGTTATTATAGTATTTAGCTTTTTCTCATACCCACCAAATAAAGTTGAAATCTGGATCAAATAGTTAGGCTTGTGTATCCATCACTTATGAGTTGTGCGAAAATTATAACACAATGCATGTTTTAATCGGTTTGATATATGGCATGTTAAAATTTAAATTACATTTTTTTTTGGGTGTAAATTGAATATTCTCTGCGTGCAACTATAGAGACTAATCTCTCAAGTTTTGTGGGATCCACATGGATGACAAGCTCTTCCGAGATTTAATTATATCACTCAACTTACATTCAAGCATTTTGTAATAGCTTATTGTACTAGTATTCTAGAATCTTTATACAAATAATACAATTTCGTTAAAATAATATAGTTCATTCAATTATTAAAAATAAAAAATAACGGTACCAAATTCCTCATATTATTTTCTAGATACCATAGAAAATATTCTTTTATATCCAATTCATATGATCATATCCACACCTTTTAGCTGATATCTATTTGTCCTCCAGCAAGATAGATAGCAACTGGCAAGGCAACCCAAGTGACCTAAAGCATGGGGTCATATTAAATACTTATAAGAAATACATATATTAATGATTGGTTAGAAGCTTAACATCATGTTAGGTATATAGTTTGTGAAAAATGTGATTAAAATTAAAACAAAAGTCTTTCCAGCTTGACATGCCGTTAAAGTTCTATCCAGTATTCCGCAATAACATGACAAAATGCAGCTGGAACAAGAATCACTTTTCTCATTCTCTCTTGGTTATTACACTTTTTTTCTCTTTGTCTACCTTTAATTTGTTCATAGATTTATTTGTGTTGTCAAAATGTCTTCTTTTGACTTCAAAAGCAGCTTTTGATGTCAATTATTAGTATCATACTCTAGAGGTTGGTATACATTGTAATTTGAAGAAAACAAATACTCCAATGTATGATTGGTTTTACTTTTAGAGCAAATAAAAATTGATTTTAGAGGTGTAAAATTGGTTTTGACATGTTTGATTTCTTTAACGCATAATTGATTATTCTATCACAAGAATTGATTATACTGTAAACTAAAAAATCTAACTTCTAATTTTATAATTGATTTTTATAATCAAATTTATCATTCAACTTACATTTATATGAGTGTATCTAAACATAAATCAAATCGATTCTTAATGTAATTTAAGGAGGCTCTCAACTTGACTAAAGATATTCAAACCGAAACAAAAAACCAAACAAAAGAAAAAGCAACAACAAACAAAAACATGCATAAACACCTGACTCAAACACTGAGGAAACATCTAAGACATCCATAGGCCCCATGCACACTATAGGAGAAAGATTAGAAATCCAAACAGAATGTGAAGTTGCATGGACATACACAACCACCAAAATGCAACCACCGAGCACCTCCCAGCCAACCACCACCTCCACAACCTAGCACACACTATGATAAGAATTCTCTGCAGTGACATTTTGTCTGCAATGCAATCTAAGCCGTTCATCATGTGTACCGCTGACAGTCAAAGTTATTTAAGGGTTATTTGTACAATATATATATATATATATATATAATACATAAGTAATTTTATAAACATACCAAGGGTATATTAGTAATGTCTTATTTTTCGGGGGTGGTTGTGGCCACCATCAGCCACCCCCTAGTTCCGCCTCTGAAGTTCAACCTCTCACTCATGAAAAGTGTAGGAATGATCGGGATTCTTATTGAAAAACCCTTTATATGAAATGAATTTGATCCTAGATGAAACCGTCGTTGAAAAGATGAAATCATTCTGAAAAGTCTACAACATCGTGTTTAATCAAAGTCAAACCAAACCTAGTTCTCCGACCCACCCTCGAACCGAAGAAAGTATTGTCAGTTTATTGAAAGAATATTTTTCATTATAATGATAGTGATTATGATGTACTGGCAATAAGATGTACTTATACTCTTATCGAAGCATTAAGTTAAGGTTCGATGAGTTCAATAGCTGAAATGGTTTCTATTAAATGGTCCCCTCGTCCCTCTTGTGCCAAATTTCTTTATAAAAATAACTTTATGTTATTAGTTAATCGTTGAAAATATTCAAGCTTACCTACCAAAATCATTGGTTTCAATTCATACAACAATTGAACATTAAAAATTATATTAGACCCGTAAATTTTGTCTATGTGGATATATTTAGTCATGTACCGTATTATTTGACGTATATGTTTGTAAAAGTTATAGTTTTACTTTTACATAGTTAATTATTAGACCCATAAATTTAAGTATGAAAAAATACACAATTTTAGCTTCATTTGCTAGTCCTACAAACTTTTTTATCTTTTATCAAGACAAGACAAGAGATAACCCTATAAGCTTATTAAAAATTATATACTACTAGTATATTTCATTTTTTCAATTGTAACAATATAAAAATCTATTTCCATTCACAACAAGGGAATTTTACTTCACTAAGACAAAATGGATCTTTAATGACCTTTTTTTTTAATTAACAGCAAAAATATTATGAAAAGATGTAAAAAAATACAAAAAGTATTCTACCCCTAAAATAAAATGAAGTACGAGGGATACTCACCTCACAAATAAGATAGTAACCCAAATAAAAAAAAAAGGTTTACACATACCTCAAAATACTTGTGTCTACTTATCGAAGAAGTAATGAATTTAGTTTTCCTCAATATGAAATTCTCAAGTTTGAGACTTGTGGTGTGTTTGTTTCAAGTTTAACAAGTTTTGAGACACATGAAATTTTCTTTTTTCAAGTTTGCTACAGCAGAAAAAAAATTATGGATTTGAAATAGATAAGAAAAGCAATTGTCTATGTCACCACTCCTTTTGGGGCCCCAAAACCAAGTTCAGAAGCTTCCATTAATTAACAACCAAACTGCAAAAGTACAGAATATTTCATTTTCCAGTCCTTTTCTCACTTTTCCCTCTTTTACAAAAAATTGTGTTATGTTATTTAATTTGAATAACTGATTCTGCGTGTATATCTCAGATTTGAATTTCAAAGATTACAAAAATTTAGTAACATGCATGGTCTTTTAAAAAGATTTATGATTATTAAATACATGACTTAATTAAGGAATATGCTATAATATGACATTATACTATGATTATTAATAAACTCTTTTATATAGAACAAATTGTTGGAAAGAATTGGAATTCAATATTTTTAAAAATAATTTTTAACTAAATTTATTTACTTCCTAATTAAATTTTAAATTATCAAAAATAAAATTCCTAAAAAAAAATGAAGGATAGCAAAAAAAATTGTAGTTTTAAAAATGTGTAACAATTTTATTTGTTGCTAACCGACCCAAATACTATTTTATATAAGATTTTCAAAGCTAAATACTATCATATGAAGGGATTTCGGCAAAATTGGGACACAGTCCAAGTTATGTATGGCGTAGTATCCACACTTCTCAGATAGTTGTCAAGAAAGGCCTACGGTGGAAATCAAATGTGACTGTTTGTGAGTTGTGAATAATGCATCTATTAACACATAATACATAAACTACTATGAACTTGGTAGTATTGTCGATATGTGTCGTCAGATGTTGGTTATCAAATACAACTGGAAGGTCAGTTATATATTAAAAGACAAGCAAATCGAGTAGTTTATGAGTTAGTTCAGACGACTCGTTTTATAGATAATTATCAATTTTATAATTATTGTTCACCTTATATTAACTTATAATTTAGAATAAAATGAATTAAGTTTATTTATGTAAAAAGATAAATTGAATTATTTTTTTATTACAATTTGAAAATCTAATCTAACCAACTCAGAAGTCAGATCTATAGCTCTAACTTTAATTAATTAATTAAGGAAAATGTTAACATGTGTTCTTTTGTTAACATGTGTTCTTAAAGCACATGTTAAGAATACAAAAATATTAATACTCTCTTATCACTTGTGAATTGTACCTTTTAAATATTAAATTCTCTTATGCTATTAAATGCAAATTCTACTTTAAGATAGTTTATCATGTGCCATAATAATACAAGTTAACATGACCCATTAATTAATTAACAAAAAAATAAATAAAAAATCCATTTGTTTTGTCATGGTCAGCTGCACTGAAAAACTTGCGCCACGTGTGATTTCAATTGATTTTAAGAGCACGTGCTAATGGCTAAGTCCCGTGTTCCGCGTTACAAAATTATTATGTTTATCAAATTATATTTTTGACAAAAAAATTAAAGTACCATAGTAGTATCTTTCATAAGATTTATTTGGCCAAACATCCAATTTAGTTGCTTGTATCAGGCATAGCTCCAATAATATAAACTTCATGCTGTATTCTCCGATTTGAAATTTCAAGAGAAAATTGAAATTTGAAAAGAAAATAAATATATTTTATAATAATATATTAGTGAAAGAGATTAACTTGTGGAGATAGTTCATTGTGATTTTGTTGGTGGTTTTGCAGAAAACTTGGGATTAACATCTGTAGTTTATGCTGAATTGATGGGTGCAATACATGCTATTGAGATTGTTTATAGAAAGTTATTGTACAATATTTGGATTAGTGGCGGAACTGAGAATTTTTTCCTGAGTAAATCTAAGAATTCTTGTAGTGAAAAGCCTAAAATCGTTATAGTATAGAAATTAAATAAAAAAATTATATTGTGTATAAAATTTTTGATTATCAAAAATTAAATTATATGCTTTAAAATAATACTTGATTTTTTTATGGGTTAAAATAATACTTTATGTGTGTCAAGTGACTTGAAATAATCAATAATTAACTTTTAATTAATACTCGCACAAAATTGATCATTAGAAAATTATATGTTTTAATATTATACTCCCTCCGTTCCTTTTTAAGTGTTCGTTTTGAATAGTAACACCAAATTAAAAAAGTGTATTTTTGCATCTTATCTTCCTATTATACCCTATTTTAATTCACCAATAAACTCCTATTTTTTTTGCACTCACTTTCTCTTTCCAATAAATTTAATATATTATGCACACACAAAAAAAAAAAACAAAATTTAATATGTTATGTACCAAATTTTTTTTTAGTTTTCCAAATATATATAGCATTAAGTAATTTTATTGAAAAAGATATGAGTAATTGACAAAGGGTATAATTGACAAATCGTACCTTTAAAATATCAAATGGACAGTTAAATAGAAACGCTAAATTTTATGTTTTTGGACACTTAAAAAGAAACGGAGGGAGTATCACATATACTAAAAAGAAAATCAGTGTTATCAATTGAAAATAGTTGTGTGTATTTAGAAGATAAAAAACAGAAATTATACATTTTTTGTATTGATAAATATACATATAAAAATGAGTTTTTTTTAAAGGAAAATATATTTTAATAGCTAAAATAAACATAAAATACCATATCCAAGAGTTGAACACACAACCTCCTTGGAGTAGGGCGCTACACATTACACTCAACTAGCCTTCCTTCATGCTATTTTTGCGCACAAACAAATATTTATAATCTACATTTATAATTTTATCAAAATATCAAACGTATTATAGTAATTTCTTTATTTTTCGGGGGTGACAGCCACCCCTGGCCTCTGCTTTGGATAGAGACAAATTCCAAGCTTGTTCAATGAGCTTTCAAATCTTTTGTTCCTTGACAAATAAGTAATCAATGAAAGAACTTTATAAGGATGGAAACTCATGTGCTAATAATATGTCAAACTTTGGTCTTAATGTTGATGTTTTTAATTTGCTGGTGGTTTTAAATAATGTCGATATTTTGTCAAACTCATACATTCATTTGACAAAATTTTACTTAAATCTCTACTAATTCTATTTATTTAATTATGGTGAGATATACATTACCCACAAAGAATAAAAAATATTTATATAGACAATCCATAAATATAAATCATATAAATAAATTTACATATTACTATACTCACAAAGTAACTTTTGACCAACTTTTACTTCAGAAGGAAATATACAAATCAGGTATCAAAATGTTGTGTTGTCTATATACTTCCTCCGTTCCAAAATGTAAGCAAAAGTTGGTCAACAAAAGTGAATGTATTTGGTCCAAATCTTTAACCAAATATATCAACATTTTTGACTTATTTTTACTTATATTTTGAGACAGAGAGAGTAGACTTATCTCAAAAATTAAAAGAGTTATTCCATATTGACCAAAAAAGAATAATACTCCCTCTGTTCCAAAATAAATGATCTGTTTGACCACTGACACGTTTGTCAATGCACAACTTTAATTGTTAATATCTCTAATTATATATTATTAAAAATTGTAAAAATGGTATATTTTGAAAGTACTCGTCGAGACAAATCAAACAACATCTCATATGCTAATATTTGCATGTATATATTAGTAGAAAAATAAGGTCAAAGTAGGTCCAATGAATAGTATATTAAGTCAAAAAGATGTCATTTAAAATGGGACGGAGGGAGTAATGAATTATTCAAAAAAAAAATTTGAATTGGTGGAAGTGGAACCGAACCAAACCAAACGCATCCTTAAAAATAGGAAACTCAAATCAGCTTCAAAAGTTCATCTTCATCGTATCTAACGTAGTTAGCTACACAAAACTTAACAAACTGAAAACAACATCTTCATCTTCATCTTCATCGTACTCTTCAAATCTCTCTCTCTCTCTCTCTCTGTTTTTTTTTAATTTGCCAATGAAGCATAAACGACGTGAACTCATCACAAATCCAATCTCAAAACCCATCTTTCTATACACATGAAGACCAATTCACTCTCTTCCGTCGTCTTTTCCATTTTCACCGTCGTTTTTCTCCTTTTTTCAACACCTTTTTCCAATGCTCTCGGCTCCGGCACCACCCTCGCCGTCGTCGACTCCACCGGAACAGTCTGTGGAATTGTATCAGCAGAAAAAACTCAAAACATTGTTTGCTACCGCCACGGGAAAATAATCTCCGTCGTGCCGGAAGTCTCATTCTCCTCAATCTCCGGCGGAAGAAACTACTTCTGTGGTATTAGGTCCGGTAACTACAGTATCCTCTGTTGGGACACTATTTCATCGAACACAACGTTTGAAAAAAGAAGACTTTACAACAATGGCACTGTTCTGTACGAGAATCTCGCCGTCGGAGATTCCCATGTTTGTGCCACGGTGGTCGGAGTTGGAACTGTTTCTTGTTGGAGAATCAATAAAGATTTTATTTTGCCATCTGGGTATGATCAATTTTCATCAATAACTTCTGGGTTTGGATTCTCTTGTGGAATTTTGAAGAAAAATGTTTCTGGGTCTGTTCGTTGTTTTGGTAATGTGAATGAATCTTCCATTGCTGAAAAGATAGAAAAAGAGTTTATGAATATTTCTATGGTGAGTCTTGTAGCTGGTGAGTCACATGTTTGTGGATTAAATTCAAAAGGGTTTTTAGTTTGTAAAGGAAGTAATAATTTTGGTCAAATTAATGTTCCTAATCAAGTTAAGCCTTTGGAATATTCTGATTTAGCATTAGGATCTGAACATAGTTGTGCTATTAGAAGATCTAATGGTTCTGTTGTTTGTTGGGGTGGTAAAGGATTGTTTAATGTTGATGTTACAAAAAGTGTTTCTTTTGAGAGTATTGTTTCTGGTTCAAATTTCATTTGTGGATTAACAACTAACAATTTTTCTGTTATTTGTTGGGGTCCTGGTTGGTTTGATAATGGTGGTTCAGTTTTTGAGCTTCATTTGCCACCTATTCTACCTGGGATTTGTGTTCAATCTTCTTGTGGTGAATGTGGTATATATCCTCAATCTCAGTTTTTGTGTTCTGGTTTTGGTAACATTTGTAAGCCAAAACCTTGTTGGCCTCAAATGGATGAAGTTCCGGCACCGCCAATGATACAACCGTCGCCGAATTTGGTGATGCCGGTTTCTAGGTCAAAGACATTGACAAAGGGGTTATTGGTGTTTGCTATTGTTGGATCAATTGGAGCTGTTGCTGGTTTTTGTACTGTGGTTTATTGTATGTGGAATGGTGTGTGTTTTGGTAAGAAGAAAGTTCATAATTCAGTTCAACCAACAATTACTAGAGGTGGAAGTTTTAATTGCGGCGCTTTTTCGAATAATAGTCCGCTTTCGAGGTCATCCACGATTAAGCGTCAGAGTTCGAGGATAATGAAGCGTCAGAGAAGCGGAACCTCGTCGACAAAACATCCAGATAGGTCAGAGGACTTCACTTTTTCCGAGCTTGCTGCAGCTACCAACAATTTCTCACTTGAGAACAAGATTGGTGCTGGAAGCTATGGTGTTGTTTACAAAGGTAAACTTGCCGATGGTCGCGAGGTAGCAATCAAAAGAGGTGAAACTAGTACTAAGATGAAGGTTTTTCAAGAGAAAGAGAGTGCATTTGAGTCTGAATTAGCCTTCTTGTCGCGTCTGCACCACAAACATTTAGTTAGGCTAGTCGGTTTCTGCGACGAGAAAGATGAAAGGCTTTTGGTATATGAGTTCATGAAGAACGGTGCATTGTATGATCATTTGCACGACAAGAACAACGTCGATAAGAATAGTAGTTTATTGAATTCTTGGAAAATGAGGATCAAAATCGCATTGGATGCTTCACGAGGAATCGAGTATCTCCACAATTACGCAGTTCCATCGATAATTCATCGAGACATAAAGTCTTCAAACATTCTCATTGACGCGGATTGGACAGCAAGAGTCTCCGATTTCGGATTGTCAATGCTGAGTCCGGATTCAGATCACGATTACCAACCAACGAAAGCTGCAGGAACGGTTGGATACATTGATCCCAAATACTACGGTCTAAATGTATTAACTGCAAAAAGTGATGTCTATGGTCTTGGAGTAGTTTTACTAGAACTATTAACAGGAAAAAGAGCTATATTCAAGAATGATGAAAATGGAGGAACACCAATGAGTATAGTAGATTTTGCAGTGCCTATAATTATGAAAGGAGAATTGATGAAAATTTTAGATCAAAGGGTTGAAAAACCAGAAATGAATGAAATAGAAGCAGTTGAATTAGTGGCATATACTGCAATGCATTGTGTGCATTTAGAAGGAAAAGATAGACCAACAATTTCTGATATTGTGGCTAATTTAGAACGTGCTTTCACTCTTTGTGATAGTAGTAGCCATGGTAGCATTTCTAGTGCTACAATCTCTATTGAATCTGACTGATATTGAAAATGTTACATTATTTTTATTGATTCTTTTTTGATAAATTATATACGAGTATACTCTTGGGTGTAAAGATTTAGGAATTTGATCTAACATTAGGCTTGTTGTGTAGAATTTTGTGAAACACAATAGCCACTAAATTTGATGCATGTGTAAATTTATTTGCAACTTCTTTTTTAGTCTTTTGGTTTGGACTACAAGCTAAAGCATTGTATTTGATGTTACTTTTAGATTAGGGCATTGAAAAGTTTAATCACGAAGGTGTTGGTAACTTTTTTCAGCATTATTATTTGGTGAATGTTTTGATATACGTTTATTTAAATATGTATCGGTACATTTGTTGAGGTGGACAACATTTATGTTTGGTCACGTTTTGACAAAGAATTTACATGTAGTTTACCAAGTCTAATGCAAATTTTAAAGGAAACGGATTTTTTGCGGTAATTTTGTCATGCAATTGTCAATCTTTGTTCATTCAAATCAATAATCGACATGAACATACACTATTATATATTACATCAACAGTCGAGATTTATTATTGCTGATAACTTCGTGTATTTGTTAATGAAAAAAATACATAAATAAATTTGGGAGGTGTGTGAAAGAAGAGGTTGGTAAGAGTATAAACAAAGACTACTTTTAGAGCATGAGAACACCATGCAAGTGCACCTTCTATGTTGTTATTTATTTTGAGTAGTTGAGCTTGAGCCTACACAAACACCATAATTTTAATTAAAACATTTTTAACTTCTTTGTCACCTTTCTATATCACACCCCATCATTAAAAAATAGACATGTGTAGTTATTTTTTCCTATTATTTGAAAGACGGTGTTGACTTCTATGATAGGTACAAGAAATGGATTAGTTAGTGCAAAATAGCCTTTCTATCCACACATCATTTTAGATATGGGGTCATGACTCATGAGTAATGACCATCATAGGGTTTGAGTACACATCTTGTGTACTTAAATTTCTTTTTAGGTAGGTAAAATTTAACCAAATCCTGAGAATTTTAATGTGAGATAATTTGCTTTTTGGGGAAAGTAGTAACTTAATATGATTTCCTATTTCTTAATCTAATGATGCAATACCCTCATTTGGTTCAGGGTTCGACATAGGCCAATGCATACAAGATAGAAAATATTAACTTAAACAAATCTTAAATATTTTTAAAAATTAGTTTTTATAGTTGCGCATATAATATATCGGTTTATCAAAGATGAAACACTCTCAATTGGCTCAAAATGAACAAGACATAAAAAATGAGTACACATGCTGGCTGGACCTATGGGCCATGAACCGTAGGCCTAATAGGCCCTTGTGATTATGATTTATGATGACGAGTCTGTCTTATTTATGTAATAAATGGACGGTCCTCCAATGCCACCCCTATCTTGTCTATTTATGGTTGGATTTGGAAGCTTATTATAGCCTTAGAGGAAGAAACTAGCCAATCCTTCATAAGAAAAATGAAAAAAAAAAAAAGACCAATAGGAAAAGTTTAGGGACTCCTATGGCTCCTTTAGTATTCCCAATTATGTAAATTCTAATATGGACCACTTCTCCAAGTGGTTCATGGTGGACCAGTCATGAATAACATAATAACGAATACAAATTTTACAAAATCCACCGTTGGATTGAAAGTTTATATTATATAGATCATTCATAAAAAATTGAAAATCATTTGATATGATATTGAGACTTTTTAAAATTAACGGTTTATGGATTTTTATAAAATACCGTTAATCTTGATATGTCTCAATAACATATCAAATGATTCCCAATTTTTTTATGGATATCTATATGATATAAACTTTCAATCCAACGGTGAATTTTGTAAAATTCGTATATGTTATACTAGTATTGATCACTTATTTACGGTGGACCACTTGTGAAGGTGGTCCACCGTAGCATTAGCCTCCTAATTTAATCTATTAAATTTAATATCCTCGTCCTTTTGTAGATTCTTCATTTTTACTCTTATATTCTTTTTCTTAATTTTAATATATATCACCATAATTGTTTCTACAATTTTTTTGGTATAATTTGATCTTATCACAACTTTGGAGTTACCATGATATTGATACAAAGTTTTCACTACCATTAGCGATGACTAATCTGTGGGACACACAAAATGGATTTTTTCCTCAATTCCCAATAGAAATTTCTCCATATACATAAACCATGAATCGAATAGTAGTAATATCATAAAGCACTTGTTAGCTTGACTCTAAACATAATACTTCAAAGATGGATCTTATGTGTCTATTTTCTTGTGTCTAAGTCTAACAAAGAAGGTAGGAGACTATGAAGAATTGTGCAATGGTTGATCCTTCATTGTAGTAGATAAGCGCATGAAATGCGCAAGAACATCTCCATCGACACAACTCATCATAAGAAGTGAAGAGAATGTTCATCAAAATCAAATTATGCACACCCTTCCTTGCCAATGAAGTTGAGGTCATTGGTGGATCACATATCATGTGTCCCTTAAATTCCTCAAATTTGGTTATTTTCAGCTTCATGCGTAGATTCTCTTTTGTATACCTAAAAAATTTAGAGGATAAATGAATATTGTTGGAGAGTCTGGAGAAGCGCGGAAGAAACAACATATCAAATGTTTCAGAACCACAAGAGAGAGACACTACATCTCTACCAAAAACCTTAAGAAATTAGATTAATAGGTAACATCTCTTATAAATCCAACATTCTTCCTATTCATTATCGATGTGAGATTTAACCACTTACCCATGAAATCCAACAAATATAAATGCAGAGTGAATCAATGTCAAACAAAACTATAAAGATCATACATTAAGGAATGAAAGAAAGATCATGAAACAAACACAAAAACACAATGCTTCTTAAATTACAAGAATAATACCAAAATCCAAAATTTGCCAAGATATGATTTATATTATCAATCAAAAAACACATTCCCATTAAGCCTTACAAACTTACAACACAAACACCTTCTCAAACAAAACAAAATACACAACATAATTTATTTCTTAAACTATTGTTCATGATTCCATCCATCTGCAACAAACAAACTCTTACCAACAAATCTTAATGACTGTACATAGTACAAATAATGTAGAACAAGAGCACAAGAACATAATCAAAGAAATTCAAAGCGCATAAGAAGCTTGACAGAATTGTATTTATCGCCTTTCTGGCTATGAAGTGAAACTGCTCGAATGCCGCTTCTTAACTCCAAAAGAGGAAGACATGTTTGACCACCAAAGTCATCTTTCTCAGACATGTCATACTCATGAACTTCTATACGAAGTAGGGCTAGTTCCGGAACAGTAAGCGGGAACTCGAATGTCTCATTCCATGTAGGCAACCAATTATCCTCTATTGCCTTTGTTTTTCTCATTATACTATCACTAGGGACACCAGCAATCCCAACCTGTATATAAATTATCAAATAAATTTCAAATGAGGCCACGAAATATTAAAGTGCTTAGTTTCATAAGCTATCCTGGAGAACTTGAAAATAAGCTGAAAACAACTAATGGACATGTCATAAGTTGTTTTCATAGCTTCTCTCAAATAGTCTCATCACTGCTTATGTCAGTATATAAACTCGGATAAGTTAATCCAAACAGATCCTAGTAGATAATTTTGACTTACTCTTGCATAGAAATCTGGAGGTGAATATTGATCAAAGTGTGTATGCTTGAAATCATAATACCATCCTTCTCCCATAAATACAGTCACCTAAGAACAAGTAAAGTATATCTTACTATCTTAATATTAAATTAACAACACTGATGAGGTAGTTGATTGATGAAAACTCTTACCTTCAAAGTAGTTTTCACAGGTAACTTAGCTCTAGGATCAAAGACCTCGTCATTTGGATCAGTTTTTAAGAGAAAATCTGGTTTTTTAACATAACCACACCCTCCATTGGCTCTAAACATTCCATGCATCAACCAAAGTGATCTCCCATATCCCTACAAAAACCAACCACAATGAAAAGTTACTCCGATCAAGCAATATCATAATCAACATGTTTGCGTATATTCTACATGTTTGTGTATGTGTCGTGTCAGGTGTCTATGTCTGTGTCTATATCAGTGCTTCATTTTCAGGATCTATCAAATGTTCAGTATATTTTGTTAGTACTTGGTAGCTTGAAGAAACGTAAAAGGGGAAGCATAGAAACCTGCATGTTGAATGCAACCATTTGAGCGCCGTGAACCCAACCAATTAATGGGTTATAATTCGACGAGTCAATGCGAGTACCTTTCGGAAACACCCTCAGAATATTCTTCTGAGTAAACCTACAGGAAGCCAACAATACGGAAATACAAATTTATTCAAACACATGCACACACACATAGACATAAACTTATTCAAGAGCAACAACCAAAACCTTTTCAAGTCGGACATGATGCCAAATTATACTAATGTAAACACATTAAGAATGTTCTAAGATAGATGTTCGTTAATTTCAACCATAAAAAAGACTTGGTAGAAATATTTAACAATACCTGACAATTTCTTTTCCATGAGTTATAGCAGCCTTTTCAAGTTGTTGCTCACTTAAACTTATACGCTTAGCTTTATCCGGATCTACTTTGAACCATGCCTCTATTCCTCCTTTCGACTTTCCAGCATGAATGGCAATTAAACCTTTATATTCCGGAGCTACATTATGATGTTGTGACTTGTCCGATTCGTAAAGATCTTCTTCATCGTGAGTATCTTTATCCGAGTTGTTTACCTAAAGACGGCAAACGAGGAAAATCAATTAACAAATCTCCCTAACAAAATTAATGGTAGTGCAATTTATGTGACGGATTGGTTTAGTCGCAGACCTTGTAATCGGATATTGAACCGCATTTGAAGCTTGGGACCTCCTTCCCCCAAGCTTCATCGTCGCCCGAAGCTTTTCCTTGCAGTGACTCATCCTCTTTTTCCTTTACTTCTTTTATCTCAAGGTACTCCTTAGGTGGTTTAGTTGATATAATAATCCTCTTTTTTAGTGATTCGGGAGAAGGGAATTCCTTTATGTTTTCTGAGCCAGGAGTAAATAGTATCTCTCCAAATGTTTGAGTAACCATCTAAAAATTTGAACAGAATTTTCAATTAATTATATAAATGTAAGAGCCTGTTTGAATTGAGTTATTTGAACTTATCCATTGGCATAAGCACTTGTGGTAATGTTTGGTAGGGCAGAAAATAGCTTATGATAGCTTGTTTCCATAAGCTCTCTAGATAGATTATAAAAACACAACTTATTGCTTATATGAAAGCAGTTTGAACTTTATATCATCTTTTGTTTTAGAAATCGCTTATACACATAAGCACAGACATAACAAGCACTTATGCTATAACTCTATAAGCGCATAATTAAGTTGGTTATCCAAACAAAGAAGTATTTTGAATCCCAATACAAGTTCAGTTAACTAACCTCAGCCACTTTAGCCTGAAGATCAGGAGTAAGATGGTCTTCTAGGGTTATTACAACCGGATATTCCGATGCGACAAAGGCATGTTCCTTAATAGACCTCAAACATCTAATGAGCTCTACAGGTGTAGTCAATGTCCTATATTTAAAAAAATGTGAACAAGTATATTTCAAATTTTCGATAAAATAATTTCCGGATACACAAATTTGCAATGTAAGATTGATATACTTGTAAGGTATCATTTATAATTATAACCTGTTCAATAATCATGATTCCCAATTAATTTTTCAATAACCGAAAATGATGTACTGATATGGAAGGCATTAAAGTATTAATGTCAGCATTTTTCAATTCGTACGCTTACCTCCCATGAAGAACATCGACGTCATCCTTTGATGCATTAGGCCATAAGTCCAATTCAATTACCCTTACACCTCTCTTCAATGCGTTCACAATCGGAACGTCACTGCAGTCACTGCTCAGCTGATTTCCGGTTAGATAGGAATTGTGACCAGTATATATGAAATAATGAGACAAGGGTAATGTCATGTCATGGTGCACCTGAAGTAAAACAAAAAACACAGATCAGAACAAGAAAACAAGTACAATTATACAAGAGATTACGTTGGAGGGTCAATTATACAGAATTAAGGCACTGAATCTAGTAACAATTTCCAGAACTAAATGAGCGTGTAAATTGTGAACACAATTAAAAGCAGCATAAAAACAAAAATGAAAGGAAATATCATCAAGCCAATGTGATGCCATATGGTATATCCCATAGTTCTAAATTGCGGTTGCAATTACGCTGCGAACTTAGATATTATGGTAAAATGCGGGCAAATTCAGCCGCAATTGCGATTGAGATGTTGTAATAAAGACATCTAAATTCTTTAAATTCTTATATTGCAGTCACAATTGTGGTTGTGGACCACAATTTAGAACTATGGTATATCCAAGATTCAATAATAAAGGGTATTGTCCTATAATGCAATTTCTTAAACAAAATACAATGAATGACTACAAGTACATATTTGTTTTTAGAGGATTAAGAGTCTAAAGTATAGACTTAGCAAAAAGCATCAACATGAATCTGAATTAACATCAAAGTTCAGATGAAATTGACCTGAATTATGTGGTACATGTTTATGCAAATAGTATTATCATGTTTGCCAAATTGTGAATAAAAGACAAAAAAAAGTTAATAAAACAAAAAACATTGAGAAAATGAAAGGCATAAACAAGGTACTCAATTTAGCAAAAAAAAACCACTAAGAACAACCCAATTGAAAATTAACCAAATCAAGATTAAGTTGACTAGGAAAAACAACATGGGTCAGAAACAAAAACAGAAGAAAAAAAAAATTAAAAATCTGATTTTTATTTTTTTTAACTTACCCCTTTTGAAGGTGAAAGAGGAAGATTACTATCACTAAACAAAAACTTGAAAAAAGTTTCAAGATTAAGTCCAGCACCCCTTCTATGAAAATGTTTGAAACTATCAATGATAGCTTGTGCTTCTTCTTCAGTAGCTTGTTCTTGATTCTGAACTTCAATTAAGAATCTTTTAAGGTTTGTAGCTGTCATAAGATCATTTTCTGAGTAATTGTTGAAAAGGGTTTTGATTTCTTGTGGTGCTTCTGATAAAGCTAGCTTGAATCTTCTACGCCAACATAAACATACACTATATGTTTGTTTTGACATGATGATTGTGTTTGGTTTGGTTTAGTTTAGATTTGGTTCTGTTTTGTGGATTCTAAAGAAACATAAACTATGTATGTGTTGTGTTGTGATGGATTTGATGAGTTTAATGTTGTTGTTGCGGTTGTTGCTGGCAGTGATGATAGATATAATGTAAAGTGAACCAAAGAGTTGATTTTTATATTTAGTCTCTCTATAGAGTGTGAAAGGTTAGGTGGGTCCTAAAATATTACTCTTTAACTAATTTTACTGTTACAAAAATGGAAAATTTGGAATCACATTAAATTTCTACCTTAACTTATATGGGATATTTATATTTATTAAGTATTTTCTCCTAATAAAGTAGTGTCACTTTAGAATTTGAAGTTAATATTTATCAATTTTTAATTTTTTTTTGGTCAAGATTTATCAACTTTTTCTAAGTAGAATATGAAGAAAATATTTATCTACTTTTTCTAAGAAAACTTTTTCCTACATAAGAAAAGGAAAATAAGGAGAAAATATGTTTTTAATCCTTATTTTTATAGTGAGTTTTGATTTTCGTTCTTGTAAAATATTTTCATCTCTTAAAAAAAATCTTTGTTTTTAGCCCCCTAGTGGCTAATTTTTGTTTATTTTAATGCCAATATTATAATTTTTTATGTTCAAAATATGTCTATATCAATATCATATCTATATATCATGTTAAATCAATATAAGTCCATATTATGTTAAGAAATGTCAATTTTTTTTTTCCATTAGGACTAAAAATAAAAGAATTTTTTTGTAGGAATGAAAACAAGTTATTTTATTTTACAGGGACTAAAACCAAAACTCGTTATAAAAGTAGAGACTGAAATCGTATTTTACCCAAATTACCCTACATAAAAACTTAGTATTTATTTTCATATGTTGTTTTATATAAGCTCAAAAATAAGTAAAAAAAGACTTTAAAATTCAACTTATTTATTTAAGTAAGACTTAAGATATTCTTTAACAAACTTTTTTTTAATAATCATAATTTATACATAGTTTTTATTTATGTTTAGCCACAATAAAGCATTGTATCTCAATTATTAAAAAAAAGCATTTTATCTGAAAAAAATTAAAAGTGATTTTTTAGATGAATTAAGAGGCCGTTTGTTATCATTTTTTTTTATTTATAAAAGATCACTTTTAAAATATTGTATCTGTTTGTTACATATTCTTTTAAAAAAAAAAGAATTTAAAAATAATTTGAAAGCACCTAAAAATATAAGTTGTTAAGAATAGTTTCTCAAATACTAGTAATAGATTTTTTTTTTTAGAGAAGAAAGGAAACAAATGTTAAAATGTAGAGGTTACTTTGTAATTAAAAAAAAAAAATCACTTTTACACATTATATTCGTACAAGCTAAAGATTATTTTATTATTTTTTTTATTACAATCAACAAAAACAAAGTACTAATATCATTATTAAATGTCAAAATCACTGTATTTTAAATCCGTAACAAACAAACAATCGTTAGTTGGTTCAGTGGTGATTGACGCTGAACTTGGTAGGGAGGACCATGGTTCGATCCTCCGCAACTGCGATCGAGAGAGCGAACCAAATTAAACTAGTGGTGAAAACAAAACAAAAATCCGTAACAAACAAATCCTAAGAACATGATGATATCAAAACGACTAATAAGTATCAAGTAACTCTTTAACATTAATTCTCCATCTCTTTGCTCACATATATTTATATAATAAACAATAAAAAGAGAAAAAGTAATTATACACAATAGGAAGGGCCAAACTATATATATTCTAGAAAAGAAAAGGAAAATAAATATGAAAAAGAACAGAATAAAAGGAGAAAGAAAGAAAAAAAAATCTAAAAATAACCCCAAACAATCTTAACAAATGAATAATGCAAAAACATTTTACTTGCTTGAAACAAGGGCATTTAAAAAACCCTTGAATCAAGTAAAAATCTCTCATGAATTATTCATCTAATAAGGGCATTGAAAACCCTTGAATCAAGTAACTTTCCAATCTCTCATGAATTATTCATAATCCTTTAAACCAATGGATTGCAACCATCGGCAACCACATCACCACATGCATCGTGTGCTGCTTAAATTAAAAGATGAAGTCGGCCATAAGAGTGTAGGGGAAACTCTAGCAGAGCTGTTTGGCTTTTTCAATTATTCTTAGGCATTGTTTAGTCTATAACCTTTTTTTTTTTCTTTTTTAGGAGTAGAGCTGTCATATGGGCCGGTCCAGAAGGCCAAGATATATAAAGGGATTTAAGTGGTCCGGCCTAATAAAACCCAAATAAATTTTGTTAAGTCCGGCTCAGCCCATATAAAAGTATAGTCGGCACGATAGCCTGATCTATTTTTACAGCTCTACTTAGGAGTAACAGGCCAAATAACAATTTTTAAAAACTCTAGTAAGAAAAAATAACTTTTACTATTTTAAAGAAAAACATTAATAATTTTTTTTTAAAATAAGGTGATAATAATTACTTTTGCAACTTCTCTAAAATAATATTCGTTCATTCAAATTGATAGAATATATCAAATATAATCACATATTCAACATTCTCTAAAAACATAAAGGATAAATCTGCGAACAAACTCTAGCATCCAAGTTAATAATATACAACAACAAAATGCCTACAACAAATAATATGATAAAATTAAACTGTAAATAAATGCCTACAACTTATTTTTACATTTAAATAACTAAAAATAAATTCTTTATCGGACTATCTGAGCTCAACTCAATGTTTGGCTCAACTCATTTAAGTGTCGCGAGCTCAATCCAATTGCACATTGACCCAAAGTAATATGTTCATGTCTAACGACCAAAGAAGCTTGTTCTTATGTGACAGTCCATATCATAATGATTGATATTTACTACCAATCATAACTTTTTAGCCTTATTTCCGACAACTATCAACGTTGAGGCCATAGAATCCGCTCTCACATTGATGACATTGGCTCCGCAGTTGGAGCTATATATATTCTTCTTACATAGAGGGACAAATATTATATTTATGTTTTCTCAAACCTAACTTCACGTTAATACTAACTTGAATGTCTTGCAGGTACAACCTCCTTTTATTCAAAGAGACATTCACCGGCCACGGTCAAGATCAACTTTTAACTAAAATTATTTTTACAAAATTCATTCAAATCATGTGCTTTTAGTAAAAAAAAAAAAACTAAGCATGTGCTAAATATATTAATAGCTTGTTCTCTCGTGAAAATTACCTTTTTAAGAATCCTGGACAAAACCTTGGTAGTACGTTGGGTTTCCCCCACTACCATTTTATTTGTTATGTTAAAACTCAAGAATTGTCCTCACAATAGATGATTGAAGAATAATTTACTTTGTACCTATGATGCATGGGTACTTCATTTTAGGGAGAGTACCGGTATCGGGTACGTATCGAGTACCGGTACACGTATGGTACTCCTTGAGTACGCATCGATCACGTACCTATTTTTTTATTTTTTATTTTGCAACGGGTACGCGCGTGGTACGCGTGTGGTACTCCTGTGGTACACGAATCACAAAAAATGCAATTTTTTTCGTTTTCTTTAATTCATTTTTTTTGTTTATAGGAAGACTTATGTTTTTTTATTTGTTTAATATAAAAGTAGCTGTTTTACTAATAAGTAATAACAAAATAGTGGCTTGCTGAAACAACGAATTCACCTCTAGACCTGTCTGAGTGGAGGCCGTAGTCTGTAAGTAAGATGAAAAAGTCAGCGTGCTGGTTATAGATAAAGATTTCCATTTTAGATCGATCCTTATTCAAAAGAAATCGATTAGATAAGGAAGCTCTCATGTCTTTCTTGTTTGAGAAAAACTATTTATTCACTCATTCATTGAAAATGAATAGGCTCAATCTAATTTTATTCATACAAATCTTGATATTTTTGAATAATTTGAATTACTTATGTGGTATTTTTTATGTTTAATTATTTGTTTTAACAATATAGTTCTATTATTTTATTTATATAATTATATATAAAAAAATATTTACAGACGTATCCGTATCTTAATTTTTCTAAAAATGTCGTACCACGTACCAGTACCGGTACCGGATACCGGTACCATACCCGCACCTAGGCAACATATTGTACAGAATCAAATAAGTATGTAACAATATATATCAGAAATAGTCTCGTAAGTCTTAATTTAACCGGTAAAAATTGTCGAAATTATTATGTCAAACCTCGTGACCTTGGATCAAATTTGGGATCTTACAATTATATGCGTTTAATTTTAGTGGATTACCACTTCATTTAAGACAAAAAAAAATTATATATGAGAAATAATTAATTATTGAATGATTTTGCTCATACAAATGATATATTTGATGGTGTTAAAAATGAAATAAACATATTTAATTTATCTCTCATTTTAAAATATGAAAGAAACATACAGCATTTGAAAATATCATTATTTTTTTTAGCAAAAAATATCATTCTTAGATGTTTCAAAATCTATCTTACTATAAACTATAATACTTTTTGTAATCTCTAAGTGTAGGACCTTTTTCTCCAAAAGCATTTAAAATACTAAACCATAAAATCTTTCAAAATAAAGAAAATCACTTACCAACTACAAAAAATACACAACAACCAGCTACCAAGTGAAATAGAAATCTAAACCTTGAATGTCAAGGAAGCATAGACACAAATATAGACACGACACAAATATTGACACGTCGATACCGATAATATTTTAAGAAATAACACAATTCAATATAATTATAAGTATTGGTGTCGTGACGTCAGTGTTTGACATTGACACGTGTCCTACACCAGGACATGTCTAATCTGATAAGTGTCCATAATTCATACGTCATCACATAATCTCATATAGACATATATAGTAGGTCCTATACATAAATAGCCGAAAATGTTTTTTTCTATTCTATTTTTTATTTAATTTATTTCTCATCAAACAAAATTATTACTTTGTGGCTCCAAGGAAACAATTTTATATACACAACAATTGTCTTCTCTAAAGATATAATTAAAAAACAATGAAAAACATGTTCTTGGTTAATTTAACACAATTCAACTACCTATTTTCTCTTGAAAGCAAAAGGCAAGAGTGACCAATGAATAGTTAGTTTCTAACCAAAAAAAAAATGCCAACCCTAAACATATTAGCAATTCTTGAGTTATTTTAAATTTTCTTCGGGTAGTAGTGTAATTGAAAAAGTTAACCACTCCCTATATGATGATTAATTTAAAGGCAACGTGATAATCGTGAGTTGTCCCACAGCATCAATGTAAATTGTATTTTTCAATCCTGTGTTGGCTTTGGGTGTCCACATGCTCACAAATTAGCGATCATTGACCAAACATGAATTATTATTCATTCAATCTCCATAGAAAAATAGGTCCAACCATTCCAAGTATCAACGTCTATACCTTATCCAGATAAATCTTATATTGCAATGTTGTTTTAAAATGTTAATATATTTTTTCTTAAGAAATACAGTATCTAGTATGATGAAATGATTAAATTAATTTTTAAAGAAGATAAATTATTAAAAACGTGCATGACATATAGAATATTAAAAAAATGTTTGACCAACCTTTCTCACATTTATTTATCAGCATGACACGCATTGCATTATGTCATGTATTTGATAGAGTAATATTGTAATCGCTAGCTGCGATGAAAACTTTATATGTAATAAAAAGAAATATTGACATATAGTGTTAATTTCATGCACCAAACTTATTAATTGAAATTTGTTTGTTCTCAAAATACATATTGGTTTCTAATAGCCCAATGACAATCCAAACCGACCACAAATTTAATTCACCAATCATATGAAGTGAAACACATGTTTTCTTCAATCTACTCCCAAATGTTACCTGGGAAAGAATTAATTATTTTTATGCTTCCAAGTTGCTGCCATAGATCCATATCAATGACAATCATAAAAATTGTGTTAGATGTTGAAATATATTAAGTGTGAGTTAAATTTTATATTGGTTAAAAGAGTTGAGATTAATCAACATATAAATGAGAAAATTCATAAATCTTATGTATTGAGGTTTTGGTAAGCATTCTTGCAAAAGAGAAGGCTTTAGCCTTCCATTGACTTAGCCGCTGATCCACCTTGTCAATAATGAAGGGTAGCTTAATTGGTATTTATGAAAGATGTTATTTGTAGAAATCAGAGTTCGAATATCATATTCTCCACTTTTGAAGAGACCAAGCGGATATGTGGAGTTGGTTGGTGGTGAAAAAACAAGGGAACCCATGTCTTCCCTTTCTTTGTAATTTTTTGGGTGGTTAAAGTACTCCTTGTACTTTGACATGTTTGTTGGAGCGAATACTAATTGTACATTGGTTCACTTTATTATATATAATAGAAAAGAAAAAAATTGGAGTTCAAAAAAAAAATGTGAGTCTAGTCATTAAACAACTTGATAAAAAATAATACACAAATTTTATATTTAAAGTGAATAAATGAGAATCTTAAGATTTAAACTATGGTCCTACATATTACATGGAATATTCTTGTTAACTGAATGGAAATTTTTTTCAACATTTATAAAGGAGGAGACGAGTAGCAAATCGTTAGAAAAAATTGGTGAGAGACAGAGTGCGTACAAATCATATTAGTATCACTATACCTTGTTGTCCACTTGTATACTCGTTTTGGAGAAATCCTTAGGATGAGCACAAACCCAAATAATTATTTCTTAGCCACACTCACAGCATGTAAAAAATATTAAAAAGAAAAAAAAAATAAAATACATTATTTAATATGACAAATTTATTTTTTATTTAATTTTTTTGATTTTTGTGTATGTCCCTAAATTGTGTGTCTAAAGGCTTGTGCCTATGCAAACTTCTTCCCTTTTTGGGATACATTCTAGTAGCTGACTTTTCCAAACCTTCTAAAGTTCTAATCTTTCTTTACAAAATGTTACTTTTGCTTTGTACAATTGTACTTGCTAAACATTTGATCAAGTAATTGACTTTGTTTCTGATTGGCACATTTCAAATTTTGAATAGTGCTAGCACAATGTAGGTGCAGTGATTTTACACTTTAATGCAACATCTAAATTTCAATCAAAGGAATCATGAAGGTGGAACAAACATCAAATCAGATTACTGTCAAATTTTAGTCTAAATTGTATTACTCTGGTGTCAACTTTATTTTAAAGAACATTGACTACAAATAGATTATTATAATGATTTTGAAACAAAAAATGCATGAAAGAAACAATTAGTTCGCTAAGAGCACCAAAAGTCTCGGAATTCCATCATTAGTTTCAATTCTGTTACATTTTTTTAAACCCTCTGGTTTCCAGGGGAAGGGGACCCCCAGTAATTCATGATATGGCCGCGAGGTAAGTAAAATTTAGTCAAGAATTGTTCCCATAAAAAATCGAACTCGGGTTCTGCTGAACGGTGTTCTATCAATAGATGGCTATCTTGTAGGTAAATAAATAATGACCTTTGAATCCCATCATTTGTTTCAAGCAATTATCACATAATAATCTATACAATTACAACAATCTTCTTGATATCCCTAGTCACTAGTCAAACAGAAAACCACCAAGGAATATTTGAGACTATAATATATGGCTAGCTAAGCCCTGTACCTGCAGTTCATGTAAACTGAAACCGCATTAAAAGCTTTACAGATTTTAATTGCTCACCCTTCTGATCATATAAAGGGACTGTTCTGAATCCAGATTTCAGCTCAGGAATAGGTAAACATGTTTGTCCACCAAAGTCATCCTTTTCATGCTTATCATACTCTCTAACTTCTATCCTAAGCAAAGCAAGCTCTGGAACACTCAAAGGAAATTCAAACTCTTCATCCCAAACTGGAAACCAATCATCATAAATTACTTTGGTCTTCTTAATAGCTTTATCAGCTGGTACTCCAACAATGCAAACCTGTAATATATAAAATTGTTCAAGACTCAAGAGTCAAGTAATAAATAAATCTTGTTTCTCTCTCTTTTCTTACTGATAAGTACAATCGTAGTTCTAAATTGCGATCTGCAGCAGCAATATAACAGTTTTTGAGATCTCACGCAACGGTAATTGTGGCCGCATCAACCTCATTTTCAGGTTTGCAGCGTGTTCCAACCTCAAGCCACATTGCCATCAACCTCATTTTCAGGCAATGCGAGAGGCTTTTAGGTGTACCAGAACAGTAGTTCTCCGGTCAAGTTTAAGAGGTTAAAGGGTCTGAAAGCCCTCATGCGTGGCTTTAGACCATCAAACAGACAATGGTAATGTTCCAACCTCAAGCCACATTTTCAAGGTACTGTTCGACTTCAATTTGGGAATCTTGTCCAAAGCCCTCATGACTTTGTTTTTTGTATAAGGTATCTCAGTGATAAGAGGAGTGTGAGTGTTATTTATAAACTACTCTCTGCCTTAATTTCCTGTTAATGCCAAACTTTTCGGTGTACCAGAACACAGCGTAACCACGACCACAGTTTAGAATAACATAAATTACTTTTCAAATTTTAGCAACTATGTTAGCTGACAGATTACTGATAAGTACTCACCTTTGTGTAAAAGTCTGGAGGAGAGAATGTATCAAAGTGTGTTTTGCTAAAATCTGAGCTCCACCCATTTCCCATATATACTTTAACCTATAGGTGGAAAGGAGAGAATTTTCAAAATATGTCACCAAATGAATTGATTTCCTTCTCAAATAATATCTCACCTTCAATGTCGTTTTCGCAGGAAGTGCTCTTTTAGGATCAAAACACTCATTGTGTGAACCTTTTTCCATAAGAAAATCAGGCTTTTTCACATAACCACACCCTCCATTTGATCTAAACATCCCTTGCATATACCAAAGTGATTTTCCATGCCCCTGGTAAATAACACACATGTTAAAAATGTTAGTATCAAATGTGCATTAAACAAAAATGATGGAAAATAGTAAACACTAAGATAAACCTTTTATTTGAAAAACCCTTGATCTCAAGTCCCTGACCTGCATGTTAAATGCGACCATCTGAGCTCCATACATCCACCCTATATGGGGCCTGTAATTTGAGGAGGTGACACGTGTTCCCTTCGGATACACCCTAATAATATTCTTCTGTGTAAACCTGGAAGCATAAAATGCAACCATCTTAGTTGTTAAGTTATATATATTTGCAGTTACTGTTAGATATTAAGTAATCAAGGATAAACACAGACACAAACACGGACATGACATTGACACAAACACCATAAAATAGTTGAAGAAAATAGAAGTGATTGAAAGTAAGACATGTATCAGTGCCGTGTTGACTTTCCGACACTGATACTTGTGAGACACGAAACATATTATCAATCTGAAATGTATGTGTGCTAGGTTTGACTATTTGCCAAATACCTAACAATATCAGCTCCATAAGCGGCAGAAGCCCTTTCAAGTTCCTGCTCACTCAAGCTCAAGCGCTTAACATCACCAGCAATTTTAAGATGATCCCTTATATTTCCTTTGGGTTTACCAGCATGGATTGTAATCAAACGTTTGTACTGAGGTGCACTCTGCTGGTCTGGTTTTTTATCACGAGGATTCGAACCTTCCTCATCAAGATCACTTTCATTGCACTGTCAAGTTAGGATAAAACAAATAACATAAACATACAGAACTCATATATAAGATATAAATCAAATTTGAAAAGAAAATAAATATGTTTCTCTGCTCACTTTGTCTTCAGCTTCAACACTAAGCGCTGGTGACATTCCTCCATCTTCACTCATTTCCCTTTCACTGTCACTAGTATCCTTAAATTGTTTGGAATCAAGATATTCTTTTGGTGGTTTGGTTGATATAAGTATTCGATCTTTTAGTGATTCTGGTGAAGGAAACTCTGTCATAGGATCTGTCTGAGGAAAGTAGAGCATGTCTCCAAATATTTGAGTTGTCATCTAAAAATAAAAAGATTACCATCACATTCAATATCCGAAAAAATAGGGACTTAAAGGAATAATTGTTAGAATTAGTTGAATATTGTTAAAGGTAGTTACAAATTGTTTATGACAAGTTAGCTTACATGTGTGCGTCGTTCACTTGCCAACCAATAGTAGTGCCTTGGCCCACATAGCATGTATTTTTCGTGGACCTAGGATACATCCTAACTAAGCTAGCTAACTAATTGTAATCAATTTGTCCTTAAACAATATTCAACTAATTCTAATAGTAATAATGGAAGAATACCTCTGCAACTTTAGCTTGAAGATCTGGTGTAAGATGATCTTCTAAAGTTATAATGACAGGGTAACGAGATTTAACAAAAGCATACTCTTTTATGGACTTCAAACATTGGACTAGTGAGACCGGAGTTGTAAGTGTTCTGTGAAAAAGAATTCAAGATCGGTATTAGATATATATAAAAGTTATTTAAACTAGTTAATTGTTCTCATTGACTGTATAGTATGTATACCATAACTAACTAACTAACAAATATAACTAACTTTTACATTACCTTCCATGAACTACAACGATATCATCTTTAGCTGAATTTGGCCATATATCTAATTCAATTACTCGGACGCCTCGTTGCAAAGCCTTTATGATTGGCACATCACTGCAATCACTACTCAGCTGATTCCCAGTTAGATAGGAATTGTGTCCTGTATATATGAAATAATGTGATAACGGGGCATTCATGTCATGGTGTACCTGGCATAACACATCATTGCTATTGTCAAGAAGGGACCTAAAATATTTCTAAAGTTAACATCACTAATGTTAAATAAACTTGATAGGGTAATTGCATAAAAATGCTAATGAGCCCATAAATTTTTTGATTGAGCATCTTCTTAAGTTGTCAATCAAGGAGATATAAGGATGATTTGGTAGCTGAGGTGGATGACTTAGAGAGTATACTGATAAGAGGCCTTGCAATTGAAATTCTTGGATTTTTTTCTATGTATAGTCGAGTATTGTTCTTGCTAGATACTGTGTTTTAGGTCTCTCCAGCAATGCGTCGTGATCAAGGTTTAAACTGTTTAGTATTTTGGGTAAATAGTGACTTTGTTTAGTATTTTCCTCGTTGTGGCATCGTACATGGCCCACATACTCGGATAACTGCTCACATAACTTCTCCGTGCAATGGTTTATTTGCCTTTTTAACCTAGAAAAACCGGCACCATGTATTCTCTAGTTGTGCAAAATCACATTCAATGTCATTGTTTCAAATTACATATTTCAATTGAAAACAAAATTGTTAGAATCAAAGTACGCTACTACATAACTTCCACAAAATCACAATGACAAATTCTCTTCTATTTTGTGTGTTAACTCCCAATTTCTAAGGGAATACGGCTATATTAATTCAAAATTCGGCCAAAAAATAAATAAAATCTGACGAAGAAAAGTGATAAATTCATCCCAAATCCAAACATAAACTAGCTTAAAGATATGCTCGAGAAAATTGCTTTCTTATTTTTTGTGTACTAAAAGCAAACCAAATAAATAAAAAGGAAAATAAAAACAAAACTAGTTTTCTTCCACTTTCCCGCATTTTCTAGGAAAAGAAAAAAAGATACAGAAAAAAAAAGGGAAAGCGCACACCTGTGTTTTCAAGGGACCATTGAATTCATCAAACAAAAACTGAAAAAATTCTTCAACCGTAAGTCCCTCTCCGGAACCTGAAATTCCATCACCATCATCACCGTTTTCCTGATCTCGTTTCCGTGATTGCAGAGCATTTTCAATGATCCGTTTCGAATCATCTTCAGTGCAATCTGGTTCGCATTGATGTTCAAGTAAAAATCGTCGAAGTTGATCGGTGGAAATGGAAGATCCGCCGTCGGAGAAATTGGAAAAAGCTTCCTTGACATCAGACGGTGGTGCTTGTTCGGAGATAGCGAATTTTCTGTTGAAGTATTTGAACATTGTGTAATTGTAGGTGAATGTAGCCATTGTTATTGAGATTGAAGGTGGTTTTGTAACTGCATTGGTTTTGGTTTGCTACGAAAACGGTAACATGAGAAGAAGAGAGAGAAATGGATTGTGGCGATGAAATGAACGGATGAAAGAAAATATTGAAATTGGAGTTTTAAGAGAGACTTGAATGGAATTCCATTTTTGCGTTTGAAGCGGGATGGATCGGTCGTTAGTTTTTCTTTTCATATTCGATGCATGTGTTTGTCTATGATATTGGTATTGAATAATTTTTATTTGGGGAAATAAGTTGATACCCTCTAATATGAGCGAGTTATATTTTTTCCAGTAAATGTTTTTTTTTTTTTGACTTGTCCCTTACAATATTGAATTTTTTGGACTTGCCATTTGGGTGCACTTTTTAAATCGATTATTTTGTTCAAATCGATTTAAAAAATGTTTTTTTTGAAAACGGTTAATCTGTTCAACCAATTAATTTAAAAAATGCAAATTTCTTGCATCCAAGGGGGGAAATCAAAAAAATTTACTTTGCATGGGACGAATAAAAAAAAATTACAGGGGAAAAATAAAATTCACACACATTAGAGGGGTTATCAACCTATTTACCCTTTTTATTTATTTTTACTAATATTTTTTTAATTTAATTTTATTTTTTAAACAAGAGTTTAAAGGATATGCATCGTCGTTGTAAATTAATTTTACACGAACAACCAATGAAAATGATGTAATCTTCCATATCACATCAAGAAGGTGGGGTAAAATGGGGTGACGTGGTGGAAATCATGGTGATAATTGGTTGAAGGTGTAATGTTTTTCTACTCTATCTACTTATATCCATTAAACTCTTTAAACAATCAATAATTTTGGTTACTTGTGCAATATTGTGATAATTGATTGAATCTTATTTTTTAAACAATCAATAATTTTGGTTACTTGTGCAATATTGCGATAATTGATTGAATCGGTAATTAATCAAAGATAATTTGTTAGTTTGAACTAAACGAATATGGTAGCATGCAAGGTATGAAATCAATTGAACACACGAAAAATTTGATTAAAAAAATCGAAAGAAAAATTTAATATATGTAAAATTTATTTATTTAGATTAAAGGATAGAACAAGATACAAAAGAGTTTTGTGTTTAAAAAATGATCCAAAACACTCATTTACGATGAAAGTGGTTGAAGATAAACTTAGAGAAAATACTTTCAAAAAATAAACTTAGAGAAAATGAAGAGTTTATCCACTTTGCATTTATTCTAATGAAATACTCCCTCCGTTATAATATATAAACAAAAATCTATTTTCTAGGTTTATTATATAATTAAAGTATTTGGACAATTTTATTGTCCAGATACATTAATTATACAATAAATCTAGAAAGTAAATTTTTGTTTATATATTATAACGGAGGGAATAGGACAATAGATAATAAATAAAAATTAATAAAATTTTCGTTTTCTTTCTTTCATTTATCCGTGTAAATGATCAAATAAATAACTAAAAATAATATTGATAAAACCATAATTAATGTTGTATTGAATTTTAAAAATGATAAATAAATAAAAATAACTTTTTTTTTTGTAAATGCGATAAGTTATGAAATCAATAAAAAATATTTATCTTAAAATTTGTGTTGAAAATGACACTATTTAAACTTATAAAGAATAAATATATCTTTTCAATATAAAAATCCTAGCTTTTCTTAAGATGCATGTATCTTTGAAATACATTTTCCAAACAAATATACTAGTAGTATTTATTGATCAATATTAGTATAATATTATTAAATGTTAGAATTATTAAATTAAAGGCAAAATTACATATTTGGTTCTTTATCTTATTTTTTGTAACATTTTGGTCCTTTATTTTTCATTTGTAACATTTTAGTCCTTTATATTATTTTTTTGTATTACTCTGATCCTTTATCTTTTATTTGTAACACTTTGGTCTTTTAAAGAACATGAATATATGAAAGAATTGATGAAGATGATGAACATATTCATCAAAATTATGAGTTTTATTTAATTTTAATAAAAAGGCATCTTAACAAATAAAATTTAGCATTTTTTTTTAATAAAAATAATATGAAAAAAAGGATTTATATTTGAATGTTATAAAAGATAAAGGATTAAAGTGTTACAAATAAAATGTAAAGGACCAAAGTGTTACAAATATATAAGATAAAGAACTATAAAGTGTTACAAATAAAAGATAAAGGACTAAAATGTTACAAAAAAAAAGATAAAGGACTAAACATGTAATTTTGCCTAAATTTAAATATGGTAAATGTTGGTGCATTTGTAGGAGATTAGATTAGAAGGCTTCTTCGACTGGATTGGGAGGTGCAAATATGTACATCACACATATCGTGAAGCAAATTTATGTGTGGATCCTCTTACGCATATAGGTTGTGATTTGGGTAATTCTATGATGTACTATTAGTCGTGTCCGACTCAAATTAGACACTTAGTGACGGCTGATGCAGCTATGATCAGTGTTCCCAGACCTGTTTTAATGTAACCTTTCCTTGGACTTAGGCTCTCCATTCTATTAAAAAAATGGTAAATGCTAGGTATAAACAAGAAACTAAATTAGTTACATAATTCAATACTTATGTGGTAAATAGTTTAAATTTTAGGTCATGCTAAGTTTCAAAGTAGTTTTATTATTTTAGATTTTCTCGGCACTAGTTAGCATTTTTCTTAAATTTTAATGCACATTGTTGGGATACTAAAAAAAAAAAGTCATCGATATTGTGAGTTCTACATTATCAAGAAGATTCCAGTGTAAGCTCCTCGTCCATTTCACTTCCTTCCGGATGAATGATTCATGTGGCCATCACTCATTGCCAATATTTCTTTTCGTTCAGTCAGTAAATTATTTCTCGTCTGAACCACCACCCGTGCCCCCGCTGCCATGGTCGCTCCCACATATGTTGAAACGAGCTCAAAACCACCCCTCTAAATCAAGCCATTGTGGCATTTGTGTGTGGCTTGATCCCTCCCTTTAGTGTTACTAGGTTTGAAATTTAATAACTACGTGTTTGGTGGTGTATGTTTTTTATTTTGTATCTTATTGATAATGTCATTTTTAGTATTCAAACAAAATTAGTTTCAACATGGTGTTGTATGGAAACAAATTGCATGTTATAGTTTTTCACACAAATTGCACGCTGTTTTATATTAGGACCGCTTGGTCTAAAATTATGTACGGTCAAGATCTCTTAAGTAATTTTGTAACAGAACCATCTGCACTGTCTGATCTATAGTTTATGGCTCAAATTAAAAATAGCGTGAAAAACAACTATAGTGAATCTTAATCCTTGTATTGGCCTTGTTTAGTGAATGAATTGAAGTTTGTTTTCCCTAAGGAAAAAAAGAAAAAAATAATCATATGACCTTGTTTCATGCATCTTGTCTAATTTGAAAGAATAGTCATATGGTATCCTAAATTCTCTAAAAAAAAATTTCCGTTTATAATTGTTATTGTACTCCACCGTGAACAAATTATTAGATTTCTCTCCTTTTATATACTGAAAATGAAATGGAAGAATAAAAAGCCTTATCATATTTCATCTTGGTGGACCTGAGATGCTTGAAAATTATCAAGAACAAATTATGTATTGCTTCTAATCTAGTAATCTTACCATGGATAATGACTAATCAATGTCGGGTGTTAGTCACAATTTTCATGCTAACAAAATTGATGTGGAGTGATTCTTATTTTTGCTATAAAAAAATGTTGATGTGAAGTGCTTTGCATTAATAGACATTATCAATACAGGTGATTGTTTTCAATTATACAATTGCTTCCAAATAAGGACGTCATAGGAAGAATAAGCACATTCATAAGGAAAATGATTATACCAATTTTATGGTCCAAGAGAATAACTACCCCACAAGATTTATTTTGACAAAGATGAATGACTAGAATATAAATTTACGGTTCAGAGTTCTTTAGTAATCTCTTCATCAAATATATTTAACACAGTTTTTTCCATACTATATTTATCGGTCGAACTTTGAATTACTGGATTCCTTCTTTGAAAATCAGAGGTCTAATATATACCAAAAAATTGAAAGTGATGTATCTACGAACATTTAAATTATTATATCATAAACCGACTTAATACCTACAAAAGTGATAAAATGAAAATGATTGGAATATCCAAGTGTCTGAATCCGTAACATTGATGCCCAAGTCATCATTAGTTGAATCTGTAATGTGTCGAAGACAATCTGCCAATCTGAACAAAACAAACACCACAACAAGATGGGAAAACCAACCTATGTCGTACCAATACGGGAAAATCAAATTACGTCAAACTCATAGGATGAAATCGCAAAAAATAAAAACATGTGTGAATAGCCCTTAATTAGATTAAAAAAGCAAGAGAAAAAACGATGCCAAAAAATGTTTCGAGGCACAATATGACCTAAAACCACCCTGACGAATGAAGAAGGAGATGTTAGAGAGAGGTTGGAGTTTCTTCCACCAAAAGACTAGGGTCAAATGCTTTTGAATTTCATGTATATTTAAACACCTAAAAGTCATGTATGTTTGAATATAATTTGGATGGTTGATGAATATATATGTATAGTTATAGCTCAGGTCGGAGCAGCGCGCCATCAGACGTTAAAGAGGCAGTCGCGGGATGTAGAGTTGCGAAGCAGCTCGAACGAATGAATGTGAGAGGAGCGAAAAAAGGACAGTGGTGCTACCCGAAGACTTAAATGAATAGCCATCGCTGGAGTAGGAAGATACACCGACCTGCCTCTTGGGCGGAACCTTCCTTAAATCCCTGTACAACCAACCCCACGGGGTGTTCAATTCCCATTGCTACCGTAAGACCACCAACATGGGGGGATGAGCAATATGTGGAGCCTACCTACACACTTGGAACAACCTCCCCAGGGGACTGAGGCTAGACGGGCAAGCACAGACCAAATAGACGATAGCCTTGGACCGCCCTCTGCCCTACACATCTAACCAGCTCGTGTGGTTCTCCGGTTCCACCGACAACACCTGAAAACTATGATAAATTATGTTAACTTGATTACTCAATTGAACATCTTATTGAGTAAATAAAATAAAAATTAGGAGTCTTTCAGGTGAGTAAATAAAATAAAAATGCTCAATTTGATATATTTAATGAGGCTCTTCCACCTAATAGTAATGGATTGAGATCTCTCAGGTGATAAGTCCTACCATCATCCATCTAAAAAAATGTAATTAACCACGTAGTTGAAATGTGTTAACCATGTAATTTATTGTGGAAATTTGATGTAAGATTTGTGTGAAAAAAAATACACAACTCTAAAGAACAAGGATTTATATCCAATAGATGAATTAATTATCTCTACAATTCATGATTCAAATTGAAACCTCATTAACAACTTTACAGATTTGAATTGTTCTCCCTTTTCATTATACAAAGGGACTGATCTAAAACCAAGTTTTAGCTCTGAAACTGGCAAACATGTTTGACCAGCAAAATCATCTTTTCCTCCTTGATCTTTGTCCTTAACTTGTATCTGAAGTAAAGCAAGTTCTGGAACAGTCAAAGGGAAATCAAACTCTTCATTCCACACAGGAAACCAGTTGTCCATGATTACTTTTGTCTTCTTCTTTGCAACATCAGCAGGCATACCAACAATACTAACCTGACAGAAAAAACTGATCCAATTGTAAGATACATATATGACAATTTTTGTTTCTTTGTAAAGGTTAAGAGTCTCACATCGGTTGCGAGATGACCTGAATACATGTTTATAAGTAAGAGCAATCCTCCCCTTATACGTCAGTTTTGTAGGGTTGAGTTAGGCTCAACTCCTAATTCTAAGATGTTATCAAAGTCTCCTTCACAATCTGTTGGGTCATCTGCTATCAGATTTCTGATTGGACCATCCATCATTTATATCCACGCATCAAACCCAAAAGTGTTGGGCGCGAGGGGGTGTGCCCAATTCTAAGAGTAAAAATAACTCTTCAAGAGTACTCCTTGTTATGAGACGAATTTGTAGTTTAAATTGCACTCTACAACCACAACTATGGCAAAAACGAAAAGGTTTTGGAGATATTTGTAACCGTATTGCAACTACATTAGTCGCATTTGTCCACAATGTCAAGGATCACGTCATGACGACAATTACGATAGCAACAAAAATTTAGAAGCTCGGAAAATTTAATAATGTTGAGTATGGCTCATGGCTAATGTTGTAATCTACGCTTTAGTGTTTAAAAAAAAGTTGTAGACCGTAAACCTTAATGTTTCATTGATAATGGAAAAGAACTGTAGTTGCTCTGCAATCAGAGACATAGGCACAATTGACCGAACGTTGTTCCAAAATATCAAGAATTTTCCAACTGACCTTTGTATAAAAATCTGGTGGAGAGAACATATCAAAGTGTGTAGGACTGAAATCTAAGCTCCAACCATGTCCCATGTATATTTTTACCTGTTATTGGAAATGACCACATAACATGAAGATGTCACAAAATAAATTAGTTGACCTTGTAATATTAAGTGATATATTATGGTAACTATGCTTACCTTTAATGTCTTTTTCACCGGCATCATCATTTTAGGATCAAACTCATTGTCACATTGAAGTTTCTGCATTAAAATTTCAGGCTTTTTCACATAACCACATCCTCCATTTGCTCTGAACATACCCTGCATCAACCAGAGTGATTTTCCAATCCCCTATTGAGGAAGACAAGTAGTAAGGTTTACATTCCTCGAAACGATATGATATTATAGTAACTTGTATGTGAAGTTAATGCAATTTTGGTGAGAGTTTCCTAACCTGCATATTGAATGCAACCATCTGAGCTCCATACATCCACCCAAGATGTGGTTTGAAATTTGTGGATTTGACACGTGTCGCCCTAGGGTATACCCTAAGGATATTTTTCTGTGTAAACCTATAAAAGTAACAGTTTGAATCAGATAAATCATAGGACATTGTTAGATAATAAAACTTGATCATATTTTTGGCTTCTGTATCACATACCTAATGATGTCTGTTCCGTGAGATTCCGAAGCCTTTTCTAAAGTTGTTTCGCTCCAACTTAACCGTCTAACTTCACCATCAGTTTTTAATTTGTCTTTCAAGCTACCCTTGAGTTTCTTATTATGAATTGTTATTATAGTTCTGTAATCAGGTGAACACTCTTGAAATAATCTTTGATCACATTCACATGAACTCGTGTCTCCCTCATCGCGATCACGTCCATTCTGAAAAATAAACATGAAAAATATTATAACACAAGCATGAAAAGATTATTAATAGTACTATTAGCATTAAGAGTTTGTTCAAGAGCGCGTCAAAGAAGAATGTATTACTAGCATTTCTCACCGTGCTTTTAATCTCCACTTCAATCATGGAGTCCGGTGATTCCTTTCCCGATGATTCATCTTCTGATGATTCACTAATTCCATCTAAAGCAGGATAGTTTCCGTTGTCCTTGATTCGGTTGGACTTAAAACGTTCTTTGGGAGGTTTGGTTGATATAATAACTCGATTTTTCAATGATTCCGGTGAAGGGAATTCTGTTAAACTTAAATATTCTGATTGTTGAGGATAATAAAGTATTTCTCCAAATATTTGAGTTGCCATCTACAAGAAGATAAAAACAATAAGAAAAAGAAAAATAAATATTGAGATTAGAAAAGTAAAATTAAAACATAATAGTCTATTGCATACTTCTGCGAATTTCGCTCGAAGTTCTTCTGTAAGATGGTCTTCTATAGTTATGATCACTGGATATTGAGATGCAACAAAACCATATTTCTTTATAGACTCCAAACATTTGATAGGTGATACAGGATTGGTAAGAGTCCTGTGTTGATATCATGTGACAAAATGACAAAAATCAAATAAGTTTGGTCTTAAATTGATTAATTAAGATCATATAAAAAAGTTGATTTTATTTTTTATACCATCCATGATCAACTTTAATATCATCTTTATTAGTAGTTGGCCATAAATCGAGTTCTATAACACGCACGCCTCGTTGCAACGCCTTTATGATTGGCTCTTCGCTGCAATCACTGCTCAGTTGATTTCCAGTGAGATAGGAATTGTGTCCTGTGTATATGAAATAATGTGACAATGGAGCATTCATATCATGATGTACCTGTAATGATATTTCTTGTTAGTAAAGTAAGGTCAATTAAATTAAAACACAAGATAAGAGAAAAAGTCGAAAAAACTAGTCTTAAGGAAATTTGGTTCGTCAGACGAATATTGGACTATTGAGGTTCCGACTTTAGTAAATTTTAGTCCCAAACATGAATAGTCCGATCTTCATCTGATGACTCTGATTGACTGACTAACTTACATATTGACTGCCTTTTACCTCGGTTTCCAAAGGACCGTTGAATTCATCTAGGAACAAAAATCGAAAGATATCATCTAGGGTGATTTCCCTTTCTCTATTTTGATCAACAACATGAACTGTTTCTTGATGTGTCCTTCTCAGTTTCAAAACCTTGTCAACAATTTTCTCCGAATCCGATAAGGTGAAATTCTCCTCACCTTGATGCTCCACAAGAAACCGATATAGCTGCTCTACCGACATATGAGATCCCCCTCCGGCAAACTTGGAGAAAACCTCCTTGAGGTCCTCAGGTGGAACTAGCTCAGTTAGCTTGTACTTTTTGATAAAGAACAAAAAACTTTTGTACTTGTTGTATGTTACCATTTTATTTCCCATCTCTTTCTTCACCTCAATGTGTTCCTCTAAAGCATGCATGCACTTATATAATGCATATGAACTAAGGATATGAGTTAGAGAAAATCAAGATGCTTCAAAGAAGAATCTCTTTCTCACTGTACTAACTACCATGCTTGTATCTATCTTCCAAAATAAAATATCAGTGTTATATCAAGATAACTAACAATTATATCCATTAACATAGTGAGAATAGCATCTAATGCTGTTATTAGTATTCACATAATGTAATGATATATTGACTTAAAAAAAAAGACAAAGACTTAAAAGTTTAAGGTCATATATATGTATATATTGATGCTAACGTGAGACAAAGACTCAAAAGTTTAAGGTCATCAATATATTCACAGAAACATTGACTTAAAAAAAAGACAAAGACTCAAAAGTTTAAGGTCATGTATATATGTTTTGAGAGTATTATGCACATGTTTATCTTTAAAGACTTAATCGGCAGTCAAGTTGGTAAGAAATTAACTCATACTCTGTAAGAACATGACTTCAACTCTCGCTGCTAACGTGAGATAATTTTGATGCATCTTTGTTAGCGATTTCTAAACTTTTAAGTATGTATTGACCTTAGGGAAACCTGAGACTCAACTCACCTAAAAAAGATTTAATAAAAAAGTATTATTATTTGTTTGTACACATGTGTATCATATGAATATATTTAACTAAGTAAGTGGATTCATTATGGTTAAAAGTTTTGATTATTTTTTTTCTCTATAATTTGTTCACTTTGCTTTACTTTCATGATCAACTTTTTATATTCGCACTTCTTATAAAGTTGATGAGGCCTTCTAGTAAGCATCTTCTTATTATGGTGCTACTCTATTTTTTGTGTGGATAGTTCTTTTGTATGGTTAATTTCTTATGGTAGGAGTCCACTAACTTTATTCATATTCTATTTACTTTATAGGATTCTCTCCTCTTTAACTTGATGATTTTGATGGCCATATATATCTTTTTTTATTCCATGTAGTAAATGGCCATTTTTAAGTTCTCTTTATTTCCAGCCATTAGGACTTGACTTCATTGTATCATTTGTAGAAATTGGATGATTGATTATTGAGTTTGTAATATCAATGTCATCACCAATGGACCAACGACATATTGCACCAAACATGACTTTGTAGTCTCACCAATTCGGTCCCCGATCAAAACAACACTGCCTAATATATGGATCTCATGAACTAATCAAACTCATGTCTCTTCATTTTAAACACATCTCATGGTGTATAGAGAGCGGTGAAATTGGAAGTTCCGTATTATTTAGAAGGCCAAATGCATCTCGTGGTCGTTTAAATTTTACATTTGTAACATTTAGGTTTTAAGTTTTTTAGATAATAATTATGTTTTAAGTCTTTTAGATAATAAATAGGTAATGTCTTAAAGTTTTGGTTAAAAATGTAGTATCAAATTTACTTGTGTGGGTTCTTGTTCGAATGTGGAAAAAGACCTAAATTTATTAGTCAATTATGTCTCACTTGTATAAGTGGGGAGTGGTCATATTAGAGTTATTATGTGAGTGGATTTTGTGAGAAAGAACAACCTTCAAAAGAGAGGAAGGAAAAGTGAAAGCAAATTCCGTTATTCACACAGCTGTCTTAGTAAAACATCGTTTCCCGATTCATTAACGGCTAGATTTGACTGCTTTTTGGAGAGCTGGCTACCTTTTCACCGTTCCGATCTTTAAAAAGAGTTATGAGCTTAGAGATATCGGCCTCGCATTGGAGCAGTTTTGTTGGGTATTTTTCAGCTTCTTGTTTTGTAAGCTAGATTGCTTTCTTGTTTGATTGATTGTTAACACTAGTTTGCGCATCACTATGAGACTCTCTTGTACCCTAATTTGATTATAGTGGAGCTATTTTATTGGTTTGGATGATTCATGGTTTTTTACTTCCACATTGAGAGTTTTCCACGTTAAAATTTTTTGGTGTTCTCTTGTACCTTTATTTTGTTATGTTGGATGTCTTTTATTTGTTGTTGATCCTCATAATTTAATTTTCGCCATGTATTGCTCTACTATTGTTATTGTGTTTTAATTCTCCATCATCTATGACTCAATTTTAATTGTTGACATGTGTGCGTTTGATTTGCTAAAAAATAAGGGGCTGGACAAGACAACTTCAGTTGTATTGTGTTTGATTTCAAAACTATTCCTGGGATATGACAAACTGGATATCAAAAGACTGGACAAAAACCTAAATTCTTGTCTCCCACTGAACACTGGACAACTTTTTGTCCTCCGTTTTGTCCACCAAACATTGTACAAATACAAAATTTGTTCAACACTTTAAATTTTGTCCTGCGCTGTCCAGTCTTATACTGTCCTATACTATTTTATCCTGTGTTTATATTTTGCAGATCAAACGGACCCGGAATTTGTTAACACAACACTTAATGTTTGAATTTTACTCATAAACATTTTAAACCAAATAAATAAATAATGAAAGCTCATTTTTTTATTTTGACATGACTTAGATCTAATGTTGGACCATAGTGTAAAACTTGATAGGCCCATTCACCAAAAAAGAAAAAAAAAAAAAAAAACTACTATATAGAACCAAATAAATAAGTGTGAAATTAATATTTTGATTTCAGTTATAGAGAAGAGTGTTATAGCGGTAACCTTGTTCGTTCGTTCGTTCCTCTGTTCTTTTGCAGTTTGTGACAATAAGCCATGACCGACGGTCATCTCTTCAACAATATCACCCTCGGCGGCCGCGGTGGCACTGTCAGTTCTCTCTCTCTCTCTCACTCTTCATTCTTCCATTTTCTACGTTTTCATTCTCCATGCGCTTTACTCAAACCTTAATTTTGTTCCTCTGTTTCGAATCCCTAATTTTCATCATTCCATTCGTTTTCACGCTCTTCATTGCACTTTACAATCATCACATTCAAAATATAACCCTAGTTTATTTTACTGTTTTCTTCTGTATTTTCTTTCTCTTTTATTCACCGTTTAATCCCTAATTATACCATTAGTATTGTTCTTAACATTATAATTATCTATTATTTTGTAAATGTGATGAAATTTTTTGGTAGATTAGGGCATTAGTGGTTTATGTTTCTCATATCAAAATCATAGGTGTGTTTTGTTGAGGAGCTGAAAAAATCGCAATGTAGAAAATTGAAAACCTAGTCTGAAGCTATTGCTGTAGAACTTGAATTTATTAAAATTGTGGACAACATTGTCGAATGTGTCTTCTTTCGTTAGTTAAGTTGATTCTTGAATGTGTATTCTATTAGTCAATTTGGTTCTATGTTAAATTTATTAGTATCCACAGTAAGAAGTGGAATATGCATAGTTTGAACTCGGTATTGCAATGCTTGTCCCCATGTCAAAGATTTATCAAATTTCATTGCTATTATTTTATAAAAGGGCAATGATAAGAGTGGAAAAATGATTTTGTTTAGTAAATTTGTAAATAGGTGGCTGAATATTGCAATTATTTTGTTTGTATGACACCTCTTTTCATATTATTGGGGTTGCAGAATCCGGGGCAGATAAAAATATTTTCTGGGGGAATTTTATGGAAAAGACAGGGGGGTGGTAAATCAATTGAAGTTGACAAAGCTGATATAGTGAGCGTGACATGGATGAAAGTTCCAAGGAGTAATCAACTTGGTGTTCAGATCAAAGATGGTTTGTTCTACAAATTCACTGGATTTCGTGATCAGGTTATTTTCTGTCCTCCTGAATTTCCATTTACATATATTTGATGTAGAAAAAGGAATTCAAACATCTGGGTTGTTTTTATATTTTTGTTCCGCTGCTTAATAATGACATATCGCATATCTAAATATTAATGACTTGGACTTGGATTGCTATCAAATACCACTCCTTTTGTTGATATTTTATACTTATTTTGCAGGATGTTTTAAGTTTGACCAATTTTTTCCAAAACACCTTTGGAATAGCTGTAAAGGAGAAGCAACTTTCTGTTAGTGGGCGCAATTGGGGAGAAGTTGATTTAAATGGTCAGTGATGTTTACATGAACTGACTAATGTGTTGAAATTGGTATCTTTCCTCATGATGTATTGCATCTTTCTCATATATTTCTGTCATCCTTTATACTTTGCGAAAATTTGTTTGAGGGGAAAAATATATTTGATACCGTGTTCTGTATAACACAGAAGCATCACAAGAACATGGTATGCTGATATTTTCAGCAAGGGGTAGCGCTCTACTAAGAAATTCGGTTGATATCATTCATTTTGTATTTGAATATGCAATACCTTTCCTTGTATTGTAGGATTGTGGTTTTTCTTGGGGGTTGGTGTGGGGTTGGCTTCTCAAACAGGAATTTCTTCTCATTCTTGCTTTCTTGTTTTGCCAACCAAATGCTGTCGTACTCATCATAGCAGAGTTTGTTTGATGGAATTGACTTGAGTGCTTTTATATACTTCTACTACTAGTTGATGTTCTTATGCTTCTACTTCCATTTCAGGAAATATGCTGGCTTTCATGGTTGGTTCAAATCAAGCTTTTGAGGTTCCTTTAGCGGATGTCTCGCAAACAAACCTTCAAGGGAAAAATGATGTGATATTGGAGTTCCATGTGGATGACACAACTGGAGCCAATGAGGTATATCTATACAGTCTTCTGAGTTTTAACAAAGACAGTTCATAATTGCTGTTGGCAACAAGAAACCTTCCTTATCCAAATTGGGCCTAAACAGTATTGTGGGTTGCAGTTAACATATTCAATTTCAGTGTACATTTTTTATGTTCTAATATTATTCATATCTTATGATTGCAGAAAGATTCATTGATGGAGATAAGTTTCCATATTCCGAATTCCAACACCCAGTTTGTTGGTGATGAAAATACCCCCCCTGCTCAGGTGAGTTTGTTCACAAGGTTAACAAATTTCATGTTATAATAAATTCTATGTAACCTAAATTTGCAAAATCTTTTTCGTATCAGGTTTTCCGTGATAAAATAATGTCTATGGCTGATGTTGGTGCTGGAGGTGAAGATGCTGTTGTTACATTTGAGGGTATTGCAATCCTTACGCCAAGGTAACTTTTTTAAATACACAGCATGTTCGTTCAACTATTTTCTCTTTCTTATCACTGTCTTGCATACTTTTGATTGGATTTACATCATTTGAAGAGAAAAATCAAATATCTAATAATAGAAATTTGTATTATTATGCAGGGGACGATATAGTGTCGAGTTACACCTGTCATTCTTGCGGCTTCAAGGACAGGCTAATGATTTTAAAATCCAGTACAGCAGTGTGGTTCGACTATTTTTACTTCCTAAGGTTTATTTCCTGATCCATTGCTTTAGTTTTTACTTCCTAAGGTTTATCAGCCAACCATGTCTTTGATTGATGCTTTTCTCTGGACTTGTTAAGTATACCGACAACTTCTCATGTCAACTTGCTGTATGTTTCTGTAGTCTAACCAACCACATACCTTCGTCGTTATCAGCCTTGATCCACCTATTCGGAAAGGACAAACTTTGTACCCTCATATTGTGATGCAGGTAATTGCTCTCTGGTTTATGGTTTACCAATTTATGTGATACATATTTTGTGTTCTTCTGAAGCTAACATTGTTGTGCTCATTTCTGTATAGTTCGAAACTGATTATGTGGTTGAAAGTGAATTGGCATTAAGTGAAGATCTTTATAACTCTAAGTACAAAGACAAGTTGGAGCTGTCTTATAAGGTATATTGCTTTAACGGTTGATTATTGATTTGTTGATATACAACCTTGGGGGTGCTGTTCCTCAAGGGCTGTTTGGAAAAATATGAATAGTCATTAGTCATATTTTTAGTTGATTGATTGATGTGAAAATTTGGTAACTATGGGTCGTGCATATTGGATGTGATGCAATGCAATAGTTGATATGTTTCATTTACAATTCAATAATCAGGGGCTCATCCATGAAGTGTTCACCACAATATTACGCGGGTTGTCTGGGGCCAAAGTTACCAAGCCTGGTAAATTTAGGAGTTGTCAAGATGGTTATGCCGTGAAATCATCTCTGAAAGCTGAGGATGGAATTTTGTATCCCCTTGAGAAGAGCTTCTTCTTTCTACCTAAACCTCCCACTCTTATTACACACGAAGAGGTAAAATTGAGTTCTTTTTACTGATGATCAGATATTAAATACTGGTTGACTTGCATATGTGAACTCCCATTAGAGGTTTTGATTGTTTCATTGTTTCTGATTAGATTGACTATGTGGAATTTGAGCGACATGCTGCTGGTGGTTCAAATATGCATTATTTTGACCTTCTTATCAGACTAAAATCTGACCAAGAGCATCTCTTCCGTAATATTCAAAGAAATGAGTACCACAATTTGTATGGTTTCATCAGGTAAACCTTACCTCATTGCTAAATTTTACTTGGCAACCGATTGTTTGTCATATAAACAACTCATTCGTTACTGAACATGCAGTTCAAAGGGCTTGAAAATTATGAATTTAGGAGATGCCCAAGCAACTGCCGGTGTTGCTAAGGTTCTTGAGAATGAAGATGACGACGCTGTTGATCCACATCTTGAGCGCATCAGAAATGAAGCTGGTGAAGATGAAAGTGATGAGGAGGTGCCTAACCTATACTTGATATAATTTTTATTTTCATAGTTTGTTCATGAGTAGCATTTAATTTTTTTGTGTTATAACTTATAATTGAATTAAACAAGGGCAACATTAATTTATATCCAACAGTACTGGAAAATATTTGGGCATGGAAAAAAATGATGTAGGAAGTGTGCTTACATTTCTGTGTTGCATTCATAAGCTTGCATTTCTGTTGTGATGCTGCTGGACTGTCTATTGTTTATTATCTATCCTTTTCACTTGTGTTTTTTGTATTGCATATATTATTATTATGGTTGTGCACATTTGTCTTGGTCTTATGTGCACATGACTGTCTTATGGTGGGGCTCCCTTTAGCATATTTTTCTGCAAGCTTGTTTGCGTTTGTAATATATATTAATAATCAGTGATAAATGACTACAGGATTCAGATTTTGTTGCCGGAAAGGATGATGAAGGGTCTCCTACTGACGATTCTGGGGCAGATGATTCTGATGCTAGTCAAAGTGGTGATGAGATAGAGGCAAGTGATTTGCTTTATTTGCCTTTATTATCTCGTGATACCTCACATCTACTCGTTAAATATTTGGTATTCCTGACACCTTATAATTGCCAATTTTCAGAAGCCTGCCAAAAAGGAGCCAAAGAAAGATCTTCCTTCTAACTCGAAGGCATCTTCTTCTAAGAAGAAATCAAAAGATGCCGATGAAGATGGAAAGAAGAGAAAACCGAAGAAGAAAAAGGATCCAAATGCACCCAAGAGGGCATTGTCTGGATTCATGTTCTTTTCTCAAATGGAAAGAGAGGTGTGTTTTATGTTATAAATACCAGTGGTGTGATTTTGGATTTGGGTGTGTGGAGAAATGATCAATTCCCTTCCACAAAATTGTCTAACTATCAGTCGAAGAAATTTAAAACACTGCTTTTATTTTATGACAGAATCTAAAGAAAACTAATCCTGGGATTTCATTTACGGATGTTGGAAGAGTACTTGGAGAGAAATGGAAAAAGATGTCAGGTATGGCTGGTTGACAGTAATTTCATTTCATGCAGTTCCACTTCCACCTATTGTCATTCGTGATCAGTGATCAAATCCTATCATGTGTTGTTTTACTAAGTTTTTCTATTTCTGTGTGTTTAATGTCACAGCTGAGGAGAAGGAGCCATATGAGGCAAAAGCTCGTGTTGATAAAATACGTTACAAGGATGAGATTAGTGGCTACAAGAATCAACAAGCACAAGCACAACCGATGAATATTGATTCAGGAAATGAATCTGACAGTCCCTAAGGATGCTTTAACATTGAGAGTAATCATGTCAGTTTCTGCATGCATAGTTTTTATGGTTGGTTATTGTCATGACAGGAAAATAACATTAGACTCTAAGTCATTCTGTTATATTTCTAAATGATGATGACATCTCTTAATTGGTAAAATGATGCAAGTTTATTATGCTCTTTGGGATGTAACCATATCTGCAAACATACTGATTACATAACAGTGATAAAGCTGAAATAGGCAACAACAAATTTTGCTCGGATTACATATATACTCATTCTGATTTATTTTTGTTCAGATGAGAGGTCTGCAGTTTGATTTTTTATTATGGATTTGTACCCAATTAAACGAAATTGTTTAAGCAGTAAAAAAATGGTTATTGAAATCTTAAAATTTAAATTGAAGAGTATTTTGGAAATGATATCATTAATGGGGTGAAGTTAGTAAAAAAGTATATATTGGACTATTGAAATTAGTTACTTTTTTTTAGATTTAGAAAAATGCGAAAGCTGTGGTATTTCCTTTCGCAATTTATATAGTTATGGATTTCCTTGTTTGGGTTACATTGCGATCCAAACTAAACTAATGAAAAAACTAGTTTTTGAGTTAAAAGCCTTGAACCCTCTATGCTCCAAAAATGGTCCAATATCGTATTTGTTATGTATTCGATATAAATACTCGTTGATATTTTCTGATATCCGTATCGGAGAAGTATCAGACAATTAATATTTTAAAAAAAAAATAATGACCGATACATGTTGGATATTTCTCCGATACGCGTATCAGAGAAGTATTAGATACTTAATTTTCTTTGATGATGGAAACGAAGGAGAGCATACAGATACAATTCGTATTTCCTCTTAAGTAGTGAAAGTTAAAGTACGATGTTCTTTATGGATAAGGTTAAACTACACATTTGGTCCCTTAAGTTTATTTTAGGTTTCAATTTGGTCTTTTGCGTTTAAAAAGTTTCAATTTGGTCCTTTATGTTATCAACATTTGCATTAGTTTATCCAACTAACGATTGATTATACTAATTGTCTTTTTGGGTAGTACGTAACTTAAGATATGTAATTACTAATTGTCACTTATTTGCTTATTTTAAGTAATTTGAATGTTAATTTATTATCATTATCGATTTTAGTTATGTTATATATTGTGCATTTATATCTTTAATTTTAACCTTAATTTTTTAAATAATGTATTGCGGTCGTATTTTATCGGAAATTTTGAAAATTTTCTTGTATCACCATATCGGTATCATGTCACGTATGATCAGGGCTTCATAGGTTAAAAGACCAAAGTGTTACGAAAAATAAGATAAATGATCTGCAATGTAATTTTGCGTATTATTAACTAGTATTGCAATGTAATTTTGCATATTATTAACCAGTATTGTATTTAGAAAAATAAAAATAAACGCATCTAGCAATTTGAAAAGAAATTTATATTTAGTGAGAATTTTTTTTAACGCAAAACTATAATTAGGGACAAAAAAGTAAATATTGTATTGAATTAATTTTTTTTTGAGTATTTTTTAACGCAAAACTATAACGCAAAACTAAATTTGTAACTTATAATAATACAAATATAATATGTTAAGTATTTTTTACAAGATATTATAATTTTTTTAAATATTTGATTATTTTTTTAATATAATAAACATTTAATTTTAGTTATTTTTAGAATATAAGGAGTATATTTTAACACATATAGAGGAAAGTAAAAAAAAAGGTTGGGAAAGAAAGATAGACCTTAAATTACATTTGTTAAATACGATAATATACTCCTATAAACATATAAAAATAAGACCAGTTCAAACCGAAAAAACATTGATTTTTCCCGATTTCTCCTGATTTTTGTTTGGTGAGATTTTGTGGTTTGTTTGGACCGGATGACAAACCGACTGATCCGGTTTTCTGAACCTTAAACATGGCCATTCCAAGTATTATAAAAGATACTTTGGAATTAAGCATGTCTTAAGCTATGTTTTTTATTGGTAGTATTTCTCTTAAATATCTGTTCACTAATAAAATGTCCAATAGTATGTAGCTCAAATAATAGCCATGAGAAACATTATTGGAATGACTGAGATTCGAATCTTAGATTCCACATTTTTTTATATTTAAATGTGTGAGTCTATAACCTATAAATTATCTGACAAAAAAAAATCCAATAAAAATCACAATCAAGAATAGAATATTAGAAAATATAATTTATCAACCAATCTTATTGATGCAATTATTACAAGTTAAGAAAATGCATTTTTTTTTGTTAAATATAAAATGATTGGTTTAATAAAATAGGAGAGCTACAAAGCATCATGGTTTTGTATCACTACGTGGTGGTGTGCAACATGGGGGCTTATCACAAGTAGTTGGCATGCAAAGTGAACCACCCCCAATTACGCAACATTCTGGTAATTCTTTGCCTTGTACGTTGCCAACCATAGCACCTGTAATAGCAAAAAAAAACACCACAAACTTCAAGAAAATCATCAACATAGAAGCACCCTTCATTATAACGACTAGTTCGGTTTGCAAAGAAAAGTAAAGCAAATATATCTTGTTTTGTATGTTAGAGCAATGTGTACTTATTTATAGGCAAAGAAAGAATCGTCTTTAATATCATAATTGAAAATATTACTATATTAATAAATGTAAAAAAAATAATTCTAGTCAAAACATTTAAGATATCCTATGTCTTTAGTCAAATAAAAAAATATATCCTATGTCTTTTCTTTCTTTCTTTTTGACGTAGTCAAAAAATTTAATTCTAGTAAAAAATAAGATATTACTATATTACAATTTTCACTTAAATATTTAGTTTCAAATAATTATAAAATACAAACTTAATTAGATAATGAATATTAGTATATTTTTCAATGAGTTTAAAAAATACACATTGTTTATTCCCCTCTAATAGTTGGGGAAACATTTATTCCTGATTGTTCTTATGTAGCAATGACATATTGTCCACTACCACACACACTTCCATTGTTACAACCGACACATAGCCAGACTTTGCTTAGCCGAGCCCTAGTTACTAGGACCCTCATCTTCTAGAAACAAGAGGGTTAAATACTGAAAAGAATGCATTTATTAGTTACTATTAAGAATTTGAAATAAATTTGTAGACAAATAAAAGCATAAGTTAAATAAAGATTTTTAGGAACTCAAAAAACTATCCAAACACTTTTTTAAAAATATTTGTTCTTGGAAAAGTTAACCCGAGAAAATTATTCCTAGGATTATTTTTGACAAAAATTACACCATATGTTCTTTATTTTATTTTTGGCAAAATCACACAAGTGAAACACTTTGATTATTTATCTTTTATTTTCTCAAAATTACATATAAACCCTTTTGATGAATTTTTTTTAAATAGTTTTTTAATAATTAAAATCAAAGAAACCCACAATTTAGATGAATATGTCCATCATATTCATCAATATCTTCATCTTCTTCATTAAACAAAAGGGACAAATCCAAAAATTCATCTTCAACAACAAACCTTGCGTCCATAAATTATAACTCTCTCACCAATTTTGTCGTTAAATTATAAAATCAATTTAGTCTCTCGAAATTGGTTTTTAGAAAATCAATTTTAGAAATAAATTGATTTAGTTAAAACCAATTTTTAGAAAATCAATTTGTTAAATTATAAAACCAATTTTGTTAATTTGTTTTTAGAAATTATTTTTTTTAGATTAAATTTACTATTTGCATACATATTCTCTTCTCTGTTCCATAATCCAATTTCTTCTCTTGCAACTTCAATTTAAATTGCAGAGCATATTTTGTTTAGTCATGGCTAGTTGGCCATTCAATAAACTAATTTGGTTCAAACTCAATAAAAGTGGGAAAAGTTATGGATCAACATTCAACGTATAAAGAAGTTGCATCCGTTATAATTTAATTAGAACAAAGGATTTAATTTGTGTTCTCTTATAATAAGTAAAATGGAAGGAGGGGTTTTAGAGAAAGTTTTGGTAAATAAATATAAGGAGTTAAGGACTAATGCGACGGATGAGATAATAGTTCAGAAATATTTTAGCGGATTTTAATATTCTAGAGACTAATTCGATTCAAAGATAGCTTAAACAAAATTGGAATATCACTTTAAATATGCTTACACAAGCAGTTCGCACAATGCACTAAAAATTGTTTCGCGCAATTCACTAAAAATTGTTTCGCGATATTTAGCACTCTAAAATTCAATATATCAAGATGAACAAAATAAAATGTTAAACAAGCTTATAACTTTCATAAGATAAAATTCAAAAACAAAATAATTAACATGGAATATTTTCTCATAAATCTTTTATTACATTATCATTCATACACTATGATTTGATTTCCACACAATATTATATCTCATTACTCAATTTTCAATTGAGAATGATGGAATAGAATTGTTATCTTCAAAAGGAGGTCTTCCACACTTACATTGATTCTTAATACATGGACAACTAAAAGTGCTACTAATTTTGCATGGTTTTGGTGATACACATGGAAAGGTCACAACAGGTGATTGTGATTCTGCTTCTGATTTCATACACATATCTGCATACATAAACAATAAAAGATTATTATAACAAATTTGTACATGATATATAATATAGCATAAACTAGTATATATTAAGCTAGTCTCTAAACTATATGATCTCTAAACTATATGACATTAACATTAATATGTGAATGACTTTTTGTTTTATTTACAAAGGAGCTGAGGATCGAACCTACGACCTCTAGCATACTACCCAAACCAGTTATCACTAGATCAAAGTTAATGGCTTATGTGAATGGCTTAAAGGGTGAATTGGTTAGAGGAATATATGATGACAATGTGGTATCTATACGAAATTGACTCTTTGATGATTTCAAACCTGATGTGACGATGAAGAAAGCAAATAAGAATACCGCCAATTTGAGAGTAGTGGAGTTCCTTGATATGTTCATCATCTTGTTCATAGAATGTGTTTGATTTCTTCTTTTCTTCTATGACATGTATTTATTTATTTTTTTTGTCCTTCTATGACATGTATTTCTATACACAAAAAGAGAACTTGATTTGACTATTAATGAATACTTTTGTTAATACATTAAATTAAAAAAATATTCAATGGTCAAAAGACAAATTCTTCGTTTATAGAAAAAACATTTTGACTTATACCAAAAAAAGAAAAAACATTAAGACTAATATTTCATGAATAATTGACTACAAATGCAATATTTTTGTGATAAATACAACCTATTAATGCATACATATTTCTTTTAGTCTTTTTGTAGGTTATACATATTATAAAAACATCTAATAAAAGCTGCAAATCGTTAGTTGGTTCAGTGGTGATTGATGCTGAACTTGATAGGGAGGACCATGGTTCGATCTTTCGCAACTGTAATCGGAATATGGCTGAAACCACTTGATGTCAAAACTGACTTCCGAACCAGATTAAACTGGTGGTGAAAAAAAATATCCATAAAAGCTAAAGAAATATTTATAAATAATTTTTTTTATAAACTAAATAATTTTTTTAAAAAATACTTTTTCTTTAAGTAAAGAGACTTGCCAAACAGGCAAGCCACAAAATATATATATTATATTATAAAAGCAGAAGAGAAATATACAAAGCAAGAGGGGGGACATAATGCCTAACCCTCAACAAAAGATCAACAAAATCTAAAAGAAAGAAAACCAAGACGATTTCTAACATTGATTACCCTCTTTATATACAGTCTCCTGAAATCTGAGGAATAAGGTTCCACCAATTCGTCAGCACATTGATTACCCCCTCTATATATGAGTTACAAAAAAATCCATCTTAGAAATTATAGATAAACAATCATCTCAACGATTTTTTAGAGACGAAGGAACAACTTTAGCAGATTGAAAAGCTAAGCATAGAATCAGTTTCCAACCATAAATTTGTCCATCCTTGTTGAGCTGCAATTTCAATGGCTAACATTGCTCCAACCAACTCATGATAAGCATTCAGAGAGGACGATATTCCTAAATTGAAAACATATGCTCCTAAAAAATAACATTTGAAGATAGATGGAGATTATTGAAAAATGAACTCAAATGAATTGCAGGTTTGCCGGAGTCTTCCGCAAAAGAACAAGTTGAGCTTTTAGAGCACGTGTCATCTTCTAACTCATTGACACCAACGAGCAGTAAATGCAGTTAGGGGTGGCAAAACTTTTGACACCGTTGGGGCCGATCCGTTTGATCCGCCATTTGGGCTGGGCCGGGGGCTGAGGTTTCGGCCCGGTACCTTAAGTTTGACTCACCATTTGTTTAAAACTTTTTTTACTTTTTTTGCTTGAGATGAAAATTGGGCAATTGGTCATCTGAAGGAGCCCAATCCAAAAAAATAAAAAAAATTAACTTAGATGAAAACTTTTTTTTACTAATTGTTTATTTCCCTTCTTAAAAAGTTCCTTTTAGTTATAGTTTTTGGTATTGTGAAGTTTTTTTTACCTTAACATTGCCATAGCAACATTGAACCAAGTGGATTATTTTGGTGTTTTAATGTAATTTAATATATGTTGGTTTTCATTTTGTGTGTTTATTTTTTATATTGATGAACTTCTATTGTATGCTCTTAAAAAATATATTTTGTCGGTCTCTTTGATAATGCTTAATAATTTTGTAACTAATTTAATAATTTAAAATGTAAAAAAAAAAAATGGCGGGTCGGCCCGCTAACTCGTCAATAAACGGGGCGAGCATGAGGCTTGAGCCCAAACACCTAAGGGTGAAATAGAGTCTGTACATAATTATGTGCGTTTTAAGGGTGAAATCGAGAGGAAAAAGGTTGATGCTAAGGTGCAGAAGGCCGGGAGTGGTATGGAAAGGTTGCAGATCAATGATTTGAAAATACACTCAAAAAATGCATCAAAGGCAGCTACATCAAAGCAGCTATAAGCTCATGAAATATTGTGCGACAAGATTAGAGAAAAATATGGACTTAATTGATAGGTTTATGTATGTTTGATAATTTTTAGATTATTTATGTTAGTCGTTATTCAAACTAACCATTAAAATATTGACTTAATTTTTATAATTATGTATGCTATTCAAACTACTCGTTATTCAAACTGGATTTAAACCAACCGTTAAAATTAGTCATTATTCAAACTAGTTAGTATTATATTAACTGTTAAAACTAACTTATCCAAACTAGCCATTATTCAAATAATCCTATAAATAATTTCAACATGCACAATAAGCATTACAAATCCTCTCTACAATATAATTTGTTAACATCTATAGTCTATAGTCAATTGTGAGTGTAAAATGTATCATTTGAGTTAGTTATGTCTTATTATAGGATTGCATTCTTGAAGTAATCTACAATTTTTCAGATCAGATAGTCCAGATGATAATACCAAGCAGAAGTTAAATTCAAAAATTGATTAATATGAAGTTCATTCTCTGTTTCTCTCATGTTATATGCATAGAAGTCAAATTAGGCACTTGTTTAATTACTATAATTATCCTCAAATCCCAATAAATAAGACATCTTATCTTATAACCATAAGAGAAAAAAAATAACATATGAAGTGCTAAACTAATATATATATAATAACTGTATTATTACTTATATTGCTTAATTCTGTGTTTTTCTCTCCCTGCGCTTTAATTACATGAACGAATTCGATTGCACTCTAGGCTTCACTATAATAGGATACCTCTTCTGCGTCCGAGTGGTCGGGAAAAACACCAACTTATCTTCTTCTGCAGGAGACCAACTGCGGCATACATACAGTTGAAACAAAACATAAGTGATACAAGAAATGTGAATATGCAAAATGTTGTCATTGTATTGTATGTACCTGTAGCGAGTGACAAAACGGTGAAGAAATGCCGATAGCACAACTCTAGCTAGCTCATAGCCGGGGCACAGCCGTGGACCTCCTCCAAACGGTGTGTATATATTTCCTGGGCTTGTTGCTTCTGATTTTCTCTGCAATTTTCATTATAACAGTTTTTATGTGTAAATGACTGCTATTAATATCATGCATACTAACCGCATTTGATCACAATCTTCCATATTAGGAATTGTGATGCGATCGAAATTGTTGTCATGACCAAGAATTAAAACCTTGGATTTGATCAAACATAGAGAAAAAAAAAAACTTAGAAATTTAACTATAGTCTCATTCATATTGTGTCACACAGTTACTCGTCCAACATTATCAAGATAAAACGAGAGAGAGTGAGCTACCTGCCATCTCCATGGATTGAAGGTACGAGCGTCTTTAAAATGATCAGGGTTTAGATGTACGGCACGAAATGATGCAAAGACCTTCCACCCCTTTGGAATAGTGTAGCCTATTTTACAAGTGAAAAATTAAAATTCAAAATATTCTTTGTTTAAGATTACTACTTTATATTATATATAATATAGGTCAAATAATTACACTTTAGTCAAAGATAAACGGGCCACAAGCTGCGCCGCTAACAGTTTAGTCGAAGGTAGTGTATATATATATGTTAATACCTTTGATATTGATGTCTGTCATTGCTCTCCTAAATATCCCACCTATTATATTTGCCATCCTTAAAGTTTCATTCACAGCCTATGCAAAAGAAATAGAACAAGATTATAGAAAATAATTTGTTTATGGTTTTTGTATCTAAATGGTTTTTGAATTTAAATGATCTTACACATTGAGTAAATGCCATTGACTTGTAATCTGTCCACTCCAATGGTTCCTCTTGGCAACTCTTCTTTGCTCTTATTTGATCATGCTCTTCCTACCAAAACATACACAAATCTAAGTCTCTTATCAAATTCCCTAGTTAGGAACTTAGGATTATTATGAATAATTATAATTGAAATCTTATAGTATAATTTACCACATAATGCAATTCTCAATTCTTAATTACACCAATATTATATTATCATATTTCCATTGCCTTGCATTTGCATCATTAGGTCAACAATTCTAAAAAAAAAAAGTCCCCCAAACATAGCTCGGTTGATAAATGCATTGATAACTGCGAGAGACATCATTTGCAGGGATCTGAGTTCAAATCCGGGATACCTCACTTCTCCACATTTAAAATGTGTGAATCTAACCACTGCTAAAGACATTATTTACAGGAATCTGAGTTTGAACCTGAGATACCTCACTTCTCCACACTTAAAATGTGTGAATTTAACCACTAAACTACGGTACTTGACAAAAAAATGTTCTCGAAATAAACAAAGCACGACTTCTCATGGCACAATAGGGTAGGGACACAATACATAAATCTAAGCTGAAACAAAACAGAACTGGTTCCTCCACAAAAGGCCCAAACCAAGTCTTTATGAAATGACACATAAGCCCTTGGAACCAGTTTTGTAATTTTTCTCTGAAGTGAATTTTGAATACTGACACCAAAATTACTAAGCGTGCAGTTAATGCAGAGCAGTCTACAAATTTGACTTTGTAGAGAGAGAGCCTTCTTTGATGGTTGGTTGCTCTGTTCAAGCCAATGCATGAGTTTCAAATTTTCAACCGTATTCATTCACTTTAGGGGACAGCCTTTAACTTCAAGTTTCAATATTACCGATTCAAAATTGTTTAAGCAGAATCCAACAAAACCCAACCCATCATTATAAAATTATATTAAATGTAGAAAGAAAAAAAAATCCCAATAATTGAGATTCAAAAAATAATTAGGACAATCATATAGCTAGGGTGGGTGAAGTGGAGAGCATCAGATAACGAAAATGAGGTTTCAAAAAGGAGACCACACCACATGAACGATGGGGATGGACATGGACACTATGGTGGGGGTGAATATAAGGATGGGCCTATATCTATCTATACATGGTCCACTACACCACCCTAGCTAAATATAAATCCAAAATAAACTAATTATAAGAGCACCCCATTTTATTTAGTTAAAATAGTTCCCGTAAACTTAGTTTAGTTAATAGGAATATTGTAATATGCAGAGATTGAGCTATTTTATGAATTCGGTCCTTAAACTCATGAATCACTATTCACAAGTTTGTTTTGTGTACCTTGAGTTGTGCCAATGCTAAAGGATTCTCGGTGAGAAACTTGACCGCAAGAGTCATTATGGTAGAGGTGGTTTCATAGCCGGCGACGAGCAATGCCAACATAAAATCGACTATTTGCTCGTCAGAAAATTGGTCGCCGGAAGCCAACAATGCCCCTAGCATGTCATTCTTTGTCTCCCCCATTACACTTTCTTTTCTTCTCTGCCTCACAATCAATGTTAATGCCTCTGCCACCTTCGTCCTTGCCTACATAATTTAACACATAAACCCTTGGTCGATTAGAATTACATAATGCATTAACAATAAATAGTGCATAATATAAATCAATTTTATAAAGTTGATTTAGACTCGACAAAAAATGTAAGATAATATTAAAGTCTATCGTCATAGATTTTGCTCTAAATATATTGTCCTAGAGTGTAAGGGCGCGGTGAATAATAGTTAAAGGTGAAGTTAACTATTCAAAATCGATTTTAACCATTAAGTTTATGTTTGACAACATAATTGACATCTACATGTACATGCTTGAAGTTTTGACTGAACGCGGGTTCAAGTTTTGCCCAAAATTCAAATCCAAAGGCGAGGTGTCAAGACTCGAACCTGCTCCATTAGTTAATAAAATATATAACTTTTTATTTTCATATACTCTATTTTTACAAAATTTACATATATATACATATTCATTTCATTTACTTAACGAGTATATCATAAGTTTTAATCTCTTCTCAACAAATAATACCATAAGTTTTCATTTTATATATATCAACGGAGAAACCATACCGTCAATAATAAGGATATGGGCCCTCAAATCTTAACCCCAACAAAAAATAGAGTCGGGTTAATTTTTTTTACAATGAACCAGGGAAACGGGTGGATAGTGCATAATCCACCCGTTAGGTTCAACTGAAAGTAGACAAAATTGCTCAAAAAGCTAAAGATCTATGAGAGATATTGATGGTGGAAAAAACAAGAAATAGAAATGCACGTGTGTACCTTGATAGCCCTACGGTAGGTACTAGAGAGTAATGGTAAGGGAAGTGTGAAAAATCCTTCAATCACGAGAACGTACTCTTTCCTCAAAGTCTCAGTCCATTCACCTGGATCAAAACTCATCAACTGCTTCACTGTCAACTCAAACGTTATCTGCAAGTAACCAAACAAAAACAACATTATGGTTAAAACAACTAACTATCCCTAATATCAACATCATTACACCAATTTTCACTTTATACTATTTGGGAACTAGAGGGGGACCAAAGTGGTACTCTCTTGTCACAAAATATAAATAAAAATTAATGTATCAAATAAAAATTTATATCAAATATATTAATTTTTGTTGATCAATTTTTACAACGGAGGAAGTATAAAATATACCATGAGGGAGAAATTTTCCAATTTTTTAACAATTTAAGATTGATACATACATAAGAAAAGGTTGAACTCTCAATTGAAAGAACATTTAGCGTCTGACACGTCTGTAATTCTACTTTTAAATTTTTTGATGTGTTTTTTATTAACAGAAAAAAATGGAATATATTAACACCAACAAAGTAGTTTAATTAGTATAAGGCATACCAAAAAGACCATCAAAATTTACAAAACGTTAATGATGAAACCAGAACAATACATGTTAGCCAATGTCCAAACAAGTAAATGGCTTCGACTACAGCTATGATAATTGAAAACTAAATTAGCATTTTTAGCCTTCATCCATCAAAAGGAATAGAGTTTAACTTTATCCACCAGATTTAATGTGGTATGGAATTCTCTTTATGTTTGAATAATCTATTATTGTGTTCATTCCACACAATTCAAACACAAAAAGAGCTAAATAAATTGCAAAAAAGAACGTCGCACATTCAAACCACCTGCCGTGTAAATAAATTGAATAAAATTTTGATGGATTTTAATATTGTGTTGAAAGTTTTATGACCACACATGAAATTTTGAGAGAGGAAGTACATGTTATGTTAGTTTAATCAAAATAACATATGGCACACACCACAAATTCTTTTTACATGTGCAAGGCTGCAAGCTAGTATAACCTATAGTTTATAATTTATATAGGGAATGATTATATTCTTTGATGCTATAAAAAATTTAGCTAATGTGGGCCTTGTATTTATCCATAGAGTTTGATACACTATATTCCCTCAGTCCCAAAATAAATGACCTGTTTGACTACTGACACGTTTGTCAATGCACAACTTTAATCGTTAATATCTCTAATTATATATTATTAAAAATTATAAGAATGGTATATTTTGAAAGTATTCGTCGAGACAAATCAAACAACATCTCATATGCTAATATTTGCATGTATATATTAGTAGAAAAATAAGGTCAAAGCATGTCAAATGAATAGTATACTAAGTCAAAAAGAGGTCATTTAAAATGGGACGGAGGAAGTACTTAGATATGGAATCTGAGTCACAAACGAACACTGGTTTCATTATAGCATCACACATTATAACTTAAGGAAAATGCTAACTAATGTCCCAGAAACACTAGTTAAGGAACCAAATATGGTAAATTGGCTTTGAAATTTGTGTAATTGACCTTTTAGAAAAATAAAAAATACTATTTTCAATACAAAAATTGTTTGTTTTAGTATTCTTAACTGGTGCCTCTGGCACTAGTTAGCATGACTCATAACTTAATCACATGCTAACATAATCAGTTCATAAATTAATCAATCAACCTGTTCGATACTAATCAATCCAAAATTAGATAAAGAAAGATTCGGATGAACTTTTATAAACAAATAGAACCAAAAAAATAAATAAATTTTTGAGGTGCAAAAAACTGGTCCACCCACCACCTCTCAGTTCTCAAGCCCCCTGCCCACCCATTTTGTACTATATATACATTTTTTAGAAAAAAAAAAAGTATTTTATGGAAATATTATTTGGAACCCGATGATTTTCATCGATTAAAATAACTATAAAACATCACTTGACCAGAAATGAAATATAAAACATCCAAAATAATTTTACAATTCCATAAAAATAAATATATGAGATACTTTTGTAGCAACTATAAACTTTTCTCAGTTTACTTTCATTGTATTATTTTATTTACTATTTATGAAAATATTTAGCAGAATGTTCTAAAACAACTCATTATTAGTTTATTTTTATAGGCTATTCTAAAAAGAAACTTTTAAAAATTATATTATATTTGATTTTTTAACAAGTTTCTTAATTACAAATAAGTTATAAACATATGACTTTTTATGTAAAATAAATTATAAACATGACTCTTGAAAAATTAGTTACACAACTAAGTTTCTTAATTACAAATAAGTTATAAACATATGACTTTTTTTCCTTAACTCAAATAAGTTATAAACATATGAGTACTTTATGTAATAATAACCTTTTTTTTTACGGAATTTATGTAATAACTAACTTATAAAATATGACTTTGTGCAAAATAAGTTATAAACATACTCTATGTTTAAATAAAATATAGAGACTAAATGTAAATGTTTTTTGTAACAATCTAAAAATTACTAAGTAATGGTAAGTGGCTAACCTTCTTGGCCTCCTCCATGAGCAAAACCCGGTCGGACCAAGAATCCAAATTAAGCCGAATAAGCCGATCAATATCAACAAGAAGATGATCTTTAATAATAGAAGAATTAGCAAAACTCATAGTAAGTGAATGCATTCTCTTATGAAGAGAACCTTTCATAAGAAGCAAAGAATGTTTTCCCAAAAGGTTTGATATTGAACCGGGATAACTACATTCAAAAAGTTTCCCTTCATTCATTAAAATAAACCGGTTCGTTTCCGGGTCAGCTGAAAAAACAGTCGGTTCACCAAATATATGAGTTGTGAAAATTGAACCGTACCGGTTCACTCGTTTGTCTATGAATGGTTCTGGGTTGTCGGTTTTGTAAGCTGAGATAAGCTGGAAGGTTTCACCTATAAAGGGTAGTCCTAGACTTCCCGGCGGGAGATTGTGTCGCCGCCGGCGAGTGCTCCGGTGAAGGAAGAAAAGAACTGTGAAGATGATAACAAAGAAGAGTATTGTCTCCATAGGATGAAAATAGAGAGAGTTGTAGTAACTTGTGTTGTATATGTGAATATGTGTATATATAAAGATAAAAAAAGGAGAGAGAGACGAATTTGTTAGAATCAGAGATACAAAGACGGCTAGGGTTTCAATGTTCTTGACAAAATAAGGATTACAAGAGAATTTATAATAATAAAATTTAATGAATTACACTATTAGTGTAACATATAGTAAAGCTCAATACTAAAAATCTTAATATATCTGATATTTCCAATTTATAATAATTTCTGACAGAATTAATGGAGGGGGTGAAGTGAAGGGAGCACACGGGGGGTATTGAAAGAGAATCTACTGCTATGAAGCCCCGATACGGGACACGATACGGATACGATACGATACTGATACGCCGATACGTGAAAATTTTAAAAATTTTCAATCCGATACTGTCGCGATACGTTATTTAAAAATTAAAGTTAAAATTAAATATATAAATACACAATATATAAACATCCATAAAATCAATAATATTAATAATTAAAAGCAGAAAACATCTATTCTTATACTAAAATTTTGGAACAAATTCAAACGTTTAACTACCTATTACCGTATATAGTAGGATACCATAGTTTTTTTTTTTTGAAAAGTAAAAAATTATATTGACAAAGAAAAAGCACAAGAAGTGCTAAAGATATAAACAAGCATGTCTGATACAGGAGCATCATAATAATCCAAAGTCAATCAATACTGAAAACTCCCAAGGTCTGATACATGAGAACATCTTAAGTTAGTCCCCATAATATAATGATTACTGATACATCTTAAGTTATACGTCTTATTGTAGTGTATTATACAAAAAGAACACCATTAAAACTATCCAAACAAAATCACAAATACTATCCAAAAAATAATCTTTGTATCGGACACATATCAGATATTATTTGTTTATTTAAAAATAATGATATAACCGATACTTTTCTGATACGTGTATCGGGACGTATCGGACACGTGTATCGGGTATTATTTTTTATTTAAAAATAATGATTTAATCGATACTCTTCCGATACGAGTATCGGGACGTATCGAAAGAGTATCGGTATCGAGGACGTATCGGACACGATTCGTCACCATTTTTTGAGTATCGGGGCTTCATAGATCTACTGTAAAAGGGAAGAAGGATATTAATGGCAGAGGAAATTAATGTTGGATATTTTGGTATGTATATCTGACACCAAGTCTTTGCTCTGTTTTTTTAACTTGGATTTCCAATTTCACATTTTACGGTGGATGATAAAAAATTTACTGCAATGTTAGTGATAGATTTTGTGTGGGGGTAAAAAAAAAAAATTTGTTGGCATCCAAGATAAAAGTAAACTAGTAATCTTTAGTAGAGTTGTTAAAGAGTTGTGTTATTTTGACAACTTAAAGGGTCCGTTTGTTTGAGATTTTTTCTCACAAAAATCTATTTTTTTGTTAAAAAAATCACTTTTTTTATTTTTGATGTGTTTGTTTCAGATTTTCATAAAAATTATTTTGTTAAAAAAATCATTTTTGAGTCCAAAATGAAAAGCTATTTTCAATAGATTCTTTCAAAATCTATTTTTTTAAAAACATGGACCATGTGTTTGTTCTCAAAAATGATTTTTATAATGGTAAACAAACACAAAACAACTTTAGATTTTTTTCAAAATCTCTACAAAATAATCTATTTTTTCAAAATAGATTTTTTTAAAAAAATCTATTTTATTTTAATCTCAAACAAACGCACCCAAAATAGATAATTAATGGACAATTCACTCACAATGCACGCAGCCCGAGATATAATAAAAAATTAGAAAAATAAATAAATGCACAAATGAAAGTTGTCTGGCAACTAAATAGTTGTCAAAATAAACTTTCCCGTTATTAGGTTATCATATCGGACAAATAATTTTATAAAATGAAGGTCAAAATCAAGTGACTTTCTAAAATTTGTCAAAAGTCGAAAATCTTAATTAGTGACTTTATAAAAAGAAATTTCAAAAACTTAAGTGACAATTTGACCAAAAAAGACCATGCAACTTGTACTCAAAAAATTTAATGATCAAATTTAATTTTCCACATGTTGACTTATCAAGTTATCATATAGGCTTTGTTTGTTAAACCAAATAAACTAGCTTATAGCTTATAAGCTAAAAGCTCTGTTTGGTAACAGTTTTTGAAAAAAAGCTTATAGCTTATTTTACTAGCTTATAGCTTAGCTTATTATCTTTTCTTCCAATTTTACCCCTATCATCTTACTTGAAAAGAATTAAATATTAATTAAACATATCCTTTTTAGGTCATTTCATACTTATAAGCTAGTCGACCGCTAATTTTACCAAACACTACAAATTCAATCAGCTAGCTTATTCGCTATAAGCTAAAAGCTAGCATATAAGCTATCGCTATGAGCTAACTTATCAGATATCCGCTATTTTTTACCAAACAGAGTCATACTCTCTTCGGTCTCATATATAAGCAACAAAACAAAAAAATTGAAAATCTTAAATATAAGCAAAAGGAACATCTAATCATTATAATAAATGTCACTTTTCCAAATATATCTCTACTTTTTTCACATTCTCATGTTTTTACAGTTTCTTAGTTAAAAGATAAGGGTAAAATTAGAAAAGTGTATGACTTAAATGCGTTTAGACACTTTTCTTAAAAAAAGAATTTTTTTGTAAATTTATTTATATATGAGACCGGATGGAGTATTATGAATTGAAGTTATACCAAAAATATAGAAGATATAAATTATATGCAAAATCAAGTGTTCAAGAAATTTAGGCCGAGCTAAAATTATGTAATTTATAATTTACTTGTTTTGAATCGTTAGATTGAAAATTTAGTTTGTGATGTAAACTTAAACTTTATTAAGAGTACACTTTGTGATTCATTATCCACAAAATCTATCTACTTTTGCGTAGACGTTTTGTAGTATTTATTATTGAGGTGCAAATACGAGAATAATTTTGGCCATTTAACATGTAGAGAAAGAAATTATTGTGAGAATTGTTAGCTCTGAAGCCCCAATAGTCAAAAAATGGTGACGTATCGTATCCGATACGTATTCGATACCGATGCTCTTTCGATACGTCCCGATACTCGTAACGGTAAAGTATCGGTTAAATCGTTATTTTTAAATAAAAAAATAATACCTGATACTCTTCTGATACGTCCCGATACTCGTAATGGAAAAATATCGGTTAAATAATTATTTTTTAATTTGGGTTTATATTATTGGACCTTTAGTGACATTTGAGTTTAGGTTAGTTTAGTTTTTTATACTTATTATCTATACCAATATGGCAATATATAAAGAGAATATCCCATTTTGCGTGGATTTTTTTTATTGTTACTTTTGCCCTTCACTCTATTCAAATATTTGTATATGTTGAAAAATAACTTCCATGTAAAAGTAGGTTTTCAGTTTTTTTTTAGTAAAAAAAATAATATTTTTTTAGTAAATTAGTTTTTTCTTAACAACTAATCAGAACAAAAAAGGAGGTTAATAATTTTTTTTTTTAGTAAAAAAAAATATTTTTTCTTCTTCTTAATAACTAAGCACAACAAAAAAGTGGATTAAGTAGTTATCAATTAACTAAGCACAATAAAAAAGGAGATTAAGTAGTTATCTATATTAGCACAATAGAGAATGTCAATCACACAAACGTGCCCGTTTGGCCGCTAGTATATTATAACAGTAACTCATTTACTCATTAAGCTTTTCTCATTTTAATGAATTTGGTTATGTTCTTCTATTTGATTGTTTCTCTCTATTGATTATTCTGTTTGATTGCATCTCTCTATTGGTCGATTCTTCTGTTTGGTCTGTTTTTTTTTTTTTGACTTGATACGATTTAGAATGATTGACTTTGGTTTGGTTTAGTTTGGATTTTTTTATTGGTTTTGTTTTGGTTAGTTTGAAATAGATCGGATGTTGTATTAATTTGATTTGGTTCTCCTCTCTTTGTTGGTTTCTCTATTGGTTGCAAATTGTCGCTCTTTGTTGGTCGTGATCTTAATTGGTTTGATTTATTTTCAGGGTTAACTTTGTACTAATAAGCTTAAAGCCTAGTAAACTTTACCTTGAGGGGTGGTGTTAGAAGTTTATAGGTTAAACTACATATTTGGTCCCTTATGTTTATTTTAGGTTTCAATTTGGTCCCTTACGTTTAAAAAGTTTCAATTTGGTCCCTTACGTTATCAACGTTTGCATTAGTTGGTCCCTTCCGTCAGATTCCACTGTTCCACTATTTCAATTGGACACGTGTCAACGTGTCCAGGTGTCCACGTGTCAATCCACGTGTGCAAACCGTCTGCCACATAAGCAAAAACTGACGGAAGGGACCAAATTGAAACCTAAAATAAACGTAAGGGACCAAAATGAAACTTTTTAAACGTAAGGGACCAAATTGAAACCTAAAATAAACATAAGGGACCAAATGTATAGTTTAGCCAAGTTTATATTATTGAGTATGTTTTTCATTTTTTGTTTGAAAAGCTCTCGATGTTTTTTGTTGTTGCGTCTTGAATTTGAAGGGAAGTGTTAGATAATAGTTTGGGCTTATATTATTGGGTGTTTAATGATATTTAGGTTTAGATTAGTTTAGTCTTTTATACTTATTATACATTGTAAGAGTAGTTCTTGTACTCATTGAGTTTTTCTCATTCTAATAAACCCTGGTTTTTCTTTATCTTTCCAACTTGTATTCCTCTTTTCTTAACAAGAACATCTTCAACATACTAAACTTAACCTTCTCGTCTGGGAGACTCCATTTTAACCAAAAAAAAAGTGGGAATATCGGCCAGAGACTCTTACAAACCGACTCGATTAGTTGGATAGAGAGGGGACCAAATTTGTCTTTTTCAGGGAACTTCGCGCATTGCGCGCAGAATATCCATAAAACTGACCCCCTGATTTCTGAGATGTTTTATATTCTATAGTTTATTTTCCCAACAAATCTAATGGATCGGGATTGGTATAATGTCACCTATCGCTACTAAGAACCTAACAGAACTAACCTAACAGAACTTTTGCGTTAGTTTTGATTTTGTGCAAACTTTTCAATATTCATGTAATTATTTTATTTTTTTTACAATTATATATATATATATATATATATATATTTAGGATTAGTCTTGAATAAATTGTTTTTATTGATATTCAATCTAGAAATTCGATTAACTGTGTACTAGGATTCTTTGTGTGCATGCAGTTTGCCTTGCCGACATTTTTTTCTCTATCAAAATTAGTGACCGTGAAGAAGGTTAAAAGAAAACTGTACGTATTATAGGACATGTACATTTCTTAAATTTATGAACTTGTTTAGCTTGTTTGGTTACCAAGAAAAAAATTTGTGAGGTCCCCCAATGTAAAACTTTTTATCTTTTCAATCAATGGCACCACAAGTCACTGGCCAAACCGGTTGTAATTACACTTGGTCTCTAAGATGCTCATGTCTCTCCTTTAAAGATCAAAATTAAAAGGTCTCTCTCCTAAAGATCAAAATCAAAAGGACCACATGTAAAAGTCATAATTTTTTTTAAGCAAAATAAAATGTAAAAGTCATAATTTAATAATGGAAAGTCGATTGGTTTTGCTTCAAATCTGTTTTGTCCATAATTTTGATTTATTTTCTTTTCTATTTTAAAGCTTTAACAAATATATATTTTTTAATTGAGTCTATTTTTAAAGTATTTTTTGAGATGGGATTAATGAATCTAAGAAAAATTAATTGGATAAAGTGAGATAAAATTTATCTTGACCAGGAGAGAGGTGGTATGAAGATTCGTAGTGTGAGTGAGTTTAATTAATTATCTTTTCTTAATAAATGGTGTTGGAACTTGGACGCTTTTAGTAGAGTCAGACGACCAGTACTGGTGTTGGCCTTGATATATATATATATATATATATATAGTAGAGGGAGTAGAACTTCTAGTTGGTGTGGAAAGATATCGTTCATATTCGAAATGTGTTTGCTGTGAATTGTGGGAGATGTTTTTGTGAAAATATTGGGAGGAAGATTTGGAACGGAGAGCAAACTTTGTTTTGCTCGAATGATTGGGTAGAGGGGGTGTGTTGAAGAATCAATTTAGTAGATTATTTGATTTATATGTTTAGATAAGGAGGTATTGGTGATATATATATTAGGGGAAGGGGGATTGGGGTAAAGAAGGTCAAGGTTGGAGAAGGCGTAGACGCTTGTTCGTGTGGGAGGATGAATATTGTTGGAAGAGTGTATGAATATTTTGTCTAATATTGTTTTTCAGGATAATTAGTAGATGTTTGGGAGTGGAGTGGTTGCTTGAGTCAACTTCTTGTTAATCTGTTTGTGGCGCACATCACTTGATGACTCATGTGGTGTCGAGGGAATTATCTACTCATTATGGCCCCGTTTGTTTCTATGGAGAGAAAGTGAGAGGAAGGAAAATTACGCAAACCAATAAATGAATTTGGTTTATTTTATCATCCAAATTCATTCATCGATTTCCGTAATTTTCTTTCCTCTCACTTTCTTTCCATCATACCAAACAGACCCTATATGATCTTATTTGAAAAAAGCTTGTCCCGTTGAAAGCGTTTCTTTTTGTGTCGGGGTTGTTTGGTGATAGATTCATTGAAAGCGTTTCTTTTTGTGTCGGGGTTGTTTGGTGATAGATTATCAAGAAAGGTAATTCTCTCTCTCTCTCTCTCTCTCTCTCTCTCTCTCTCACTCATCGGGATGCTTACACATATGAGTCACTTCATTGTACTAAGGGATGTGAAGTCGCTTCTTCCCAATTTTTGCAAAATGTGAGATCCAACCATTGTCAAATGACTAACATACATTTGACAAAATAAAAGATTGCATGTAACAAGTAACAAAGTGCATGAGTAACACATGTTGTGGTGTATTCATTACAAGAAACACATGGTGTTGTGCATGCATTGCATGAGACACTTGTGTTTTGCATGAAAGACAAATGACAAGTGTCTTAATACATGTAAGGCAACTTTGACTTGCTTCTTCTATAAATAAGACCATGAGCAAGCATTCACAACACACGACAATAGAAGAACAATAAAATGCAATAGAGAAAGAGAGTCGTGCTCAAGAGAAAATAGTAATTCTCATAGAGTTTGCTTGTGAGAGAAATAATGCATCAATTTGTGAGAGTGTTCTTTACAAATTGAGAAAGTTAAATTGTAGTGAGATCCACTCGAGGATGAAGTTGTTGTTTCATATGTTCTTAAATCTTTCTTGCTTTCCACTTAGTTCTTAATTCTATTATTCATTTTATTTATTGTTTTTCACAGTTGATGATTCTTTGTCGATATTTATATTCTTTCATCTAAAAAAATAATTTACAATTATGTTAATGTGTTCATCTATTACATTCTATTATTCTAACCTTTTCTTTTGTTATTATCTTCATCTATTTTTGTTTAAACTAAATCAAAAAAGACATTATATGATTGTATTTTATAATTTATTGAATAATTAAACATATCATTTAATCTAAAAAATACAATTAATCTAAAAAATACAATTTTGTTTATAATTATAGTCAGAAGAAATATCAATTTAGACTCTATTTAGGAAGACAAATAAGTCAGTTTATAAGCTAAAAGCTCTGTTTGGTAACAATTTTTAAAAAGTGCTTATAGCTTATTTTATTAGCTTATAGCTTATTTTTCAAACTTTATTTCGGCCCCGTTTGGCCTGGCTTATTTTCCTCTTTTTTCTTCTCCTTAAAAATAGTAAAGAAGAAAAAAATTGTGTTTGACTTTACTTTTTTGCATTTTTTAGTTCTTTACTTTATTTCTCTAATACTTTTAAGGAGAAATAGTGTTAAATATAATTTTATACTTCTTTATTTCGTTTAAGCTAAAATAAAAAGTTAAAAATAAGTCGGGCCAAACAGCTTATTATTTTTTCTTCCAATTTTACTACTATCATCTTACTTTCAAAAATTAAATATTAATTAAACATATCATTTTATGTCATTTCATAAGATAGTTCAATTACTAATTTTATTAGACATTACAAATTCAATCAACTACTTTATTTGCTATAAACCAAAAACTAATTTATAAACTATCCGCTGCAAGTTAACCTTAGTCGATTTTTCTAATACGATTACGCTAGTACTAGTACACACTGATTCTAGTTTGAGAAGAGATGAGTGGAATCCCATGAGCATGAGACGGACGGACAGAAGTCAGCTACGAAACACGAGGTCTGCATCGTACGCGTCCTTTCATCATCTCATCTCATCTCATCTCATCTCACACTTTTCCCAATGTATGCTTCCACTTGCCCGCACGAATGGCTCTGTCAGTACTTGCACGTGTGCCTCTCATTCTTTTCATTTTTTTTATATTTTTTATATCAATCATCAACACTGCCCTATATTTCGTGGGACCCTTTTACCATTGCCAAATCTCCATCTCTCTCACGTGCAATCAACTCACATTTGGTTAGTGCCATGTTTGGAGGAGCATACTCAATCTAATTCATTCATTCGTTTTTGACGTTTTCCTTCTTTTGCCATATCTTCCACAATATTATTATTCATTCATACATCGCATTCTAACTACATATCTACACTTATTCCATTTGGCTTGCTATTAATTAGAGAACCACACTTTCAAGTTGGAGTCATTGACAGTATCCACTTCTTAAAGCAGCTACATGGACACAAGTTACGGTGAATAAGTTATGTTTATGCACCGTATATAAATACCTTAAATTACTTAATGTACTTCCAAATTTTTAACGTTTCCTTTAGATTGTTTAGCGCATCTCCTAAATTTTTAGAGGGTGCGCTAGAAATCTAGAAAGTGTGCTAAGTAATTTGGAGGCAACATTAAGCAACTTTTATTATTTATGCATTATGCATAAGAAAAAAGTGCAAAAGTTAATGCACGGTAACCCCTCCCAGTTACATGCACTAAAATATTATTATCATAAATTATTAATCGGATGGATGTTATATAATTCGTTTTTGTAAAAAAAAAATATATAATTTGTTAAAATTTATATTATTTAATCATATTCATTTATTTTAATTAGACGGCCAGAAACAAGTAACACATCACGCAGTGACTTTGTTAAATTCAAATCCTTGGAGTCATCCCATACTAGTGAGTTTCAATTACTATTTCAGATTCGATCTACTATTGAATAGTTAATTTATACTACTAGCTATTTTTTTTTCATTTTATATTTAATTTTTATTCAAGTTATTTCTCTATATTAAATTATCAACTTTCTTTTGTTAGAGGCAAATTAATAGTATTCTACTCATATTTCATGTTTTCGTGGCTCTATGTTTGTTTTTGACTGCCAAATTTCACACAATCTTGTGCTTAGAAAATCGTGAAATATCATTTGAATCCGAATCAACTAAGATTTTAAGTTTGATATTTTGATTTATAAAAACTATATTAAAATTTATACTATCCGATCCAAATTGAATTATCTAAACAGATATTATGTTAATTGTGTGATTACGTGGAGTTGCGTATGTAAACAATCAAAATTCCTATTTAACTAGAGTGTCAAAAGGAATATCTAATTAGATTTTTACAAACAAAGTTTGTTTTATATGAATTTTTTCTCTCTTAAAAACAAGAATGTTTTGTCGAGTTGGGAAGCTCACATTTTTTCTCTTAAAAACAAACTTATTTTTTCTCTTCATTTTTTTCTCCATTACTATAGTTTTGAATGTTTTTCAAATATATGTTAAATAGTTGGACCCTCCAAAAACCACACTATTACATTTATATTTCCAAAATATTAGTAATGACAAAAATGAAGAGGATAAAAAATTGAGAGGATCTTGACTATGTTTTTGTTTTTAAAAAAAATAAATGTGTGGCTTTTAAGATAAATTTTCTATATTGAGTATTTTAGCTTTCTCTATTTACCTATAAAGTTTCATAGATGGAGTAGTATTAATTTGCCCTAACAAAAATAAAGTTGAAAATCAACATGAACATATAAAAGTTCACACAACAACGTCGTAATATAATGATGTCTAACTCATTAAAAATATGTGTTGAATCATTATGTCTCGAATCATTAATAGCACCGACAACAACTTTCCTATCAAATTAGTCTCCCACTTTTTCTTTTTGATTAAAAATAATATTCATTTATTTCAATAATCGATAGAATACATCATAATCAAATTAATTTATTATTTGACCAAGTCATGTTATATGCACGTTTTTATTTTAGATGGCAATTATTTGGTTTCAATCCTAATAACTAGGATTTATGGTTATGTTTGTAACGTTGTTAAATTGGTACCAAGGTTATATATATATAGATCATGATTCATGAGTACAAATAGAGTAGACATGGGTTTGAGAATGGAAAAAAATCAGAGAGAATAATAGAGGAAAAATATCATGAGATTAAAATAAATAATACTAAGTTTCCTTGAACATCTAAAAGTGGTTCTTTGAGACATTTCTAATTCACGTGCAGTGCTAGCAAGAAGTGACTGTTGTATCCTGGAGGGTATTAGCTATGAGACCAACTGTACCGGATAATTTATTTGTGGTGGCGAAATACTCTTAAGCTCAATGCTTTTGCACGCCTCGGTCAACAACTCAATAAGCTTTTCTTCTTCTCTTTTTTATGTTATTATATTCTCAATTTTATTTTATGATGTATTATATTTAATTGTAACAATATTTTTGTTTGATTTATTCAATTGAGATAATGCTATGTCACATATTTCCAACATCCACTTCTAACACAACAACCATAACCCTACTACTTTGATTGATTGTGGACTAAGCAAGAGATGCAAATAATGTTAGACTCATCACATGTATGTAAACACAACGACCATACCCCGACATTGCAAGTGCACAAAAAGATTAAGAATAATGACGAAGAATGAGTAGACATTGATAATAATGATTATGAGAACTTGGGATTTGCTAGAAAGAAGGTTAAATTAAGGTAAATCATGATTAGTAGCAAACTAAACACACTTGGAGAATAAGGCTGTGTGAGCATTGTGAGAAGCTTTAATTTTATTTTAATATTGACTTTTATATTTTGATAGATGGGTATGGCCCAATTATCCACTTGGGGCATATCTTTTCCAACCTTGTGGGCCTAGAATTTTTAAGGACCATATTCGACATTAACATGTGTTAGTGATTACTTATTTTCTCTTTTTCAGTTCCCATATCAAACACTTGATAAAAAGAAATTTCTATTTCTTTTCGGCCTAATCATTTTCTTTGATTTCAATCTTCATATTTTCTTTCCGGTGGGCTCAACTGGTTGAGCTAATGGTTAATGAGTTTGGGGTTCAAGGTTTAATCTTGATAAGAAGAAAAAACTAAAATAATAATTAACATATTAACAATTTGTCATTAAAAAAAATCTTCTTATTTCTTTTACAGCTTATTAGACGATTGTGTTCTATTGTCAAAGACATTGATTTGTAAGGGCATAATTCGAATTTGAGATTTTCTATTTTTTTATTCTTAAATGAGTTTAATCACCAATGAAACTATTGATAAAAAATACCATGATTATGCTCTATTGCAAAAATAATATTACAAGACTTAGAAAGTAATTTGTCTATAATAATTCAATCAAGATCAACTTTATATAACATCCCATGATGATGATCCAATATGATCCTATAAAAAATTAAAGTACATTATAGACAAGTAGAGGTACTAGTTCCACTTACATGTGACAAAAGGAAGGACTTAGACATTGCCATGATAACTACATGTTTAGGTCTGTGTAAGACCATTCCTTTTAACTTTTGGTGCCATAATAAAAGTTGTCCATGTGTAAATTGGGTATCTTTTGCTCAAGGTGATTGATGGCAATGCACTAGCATGAATTTCTCAACCTCGTGAGTTTTCATGCTGATATTTTGGCTAATATGGGATGCTTTGAAATTATTGTACAAAGATTTTCGATTTGGTTTTATAATTTACTTGCAACACAATTCAGTACATAACAAAATAAAACTACTAATAATTATCAATCGAACTAAACTATTTCAGTTCAGTTGTACTATTGTATTATGTAGTAAGTACAAGATAATCGTCCACAAATATAGCTCAACTGATAAAAATGTCGAAATTGTTTGGCCGAATATTATGATTGAGGTTCGAACCCTGACTCCCTCACATATGTTTGTGGGTTTATATTGACTTTTTCATTTCAACTATTAAACAAAAGCACTAGACAATCTTGCCCTTATGCAAAACGACGCAAAAGGGGTTTACATTAAGAAAATAGAGGGTGCAAATCGAAATTCGAAAAAACTAACATAGATAAGTTTGCATGGGACTTCGAGTAATATTTATAAATAGATCATGACTTCATTTGGTTTATATAGCCCAAAATGTTACTTGCATACTCCATCATTTGAATTAAACTCCTATACCCAAAACCAATTAACTACCCAAAATAAACTTGATTAAAATATAAAAAAAAATATTTACCAAGATTATATTGCCCTGTTGAGACCTATCAAGTATGAATAAAGTTTCACATTGATTGAAAGAGTAAAAGTTGAACAACATATAAGTGAGGAGACCTATAAATTCAAAGCCCTAAGGTTTTGGGGGAAAGTGCGGCGTCAAAAATCACTTGTGTGGTTGCTCTTGGTCCAAGATGACGATCAAACCCAGTTAGACTCTTGGTCTAAAATCGTGTACCACAATGTTAGCCTTTTTATTGCCGCAAATGACCATAATAATATGACTGTGGAGCATTGAGTAGGCACAAAACCACATCTAATGTCATATTGTTTGCCACAAAACTCGCAGTATTGGACAGTTTTGGTGGGCTTAAAACCACCACAAATTAAATGTTTCAAGGAAAAAAATTGTTATCGCAAAAGATAAAACCCCATTGTAAATTCATATGAATTTTTATTGATTGTTTTGATATGCGATTTGCACCCTTTATAATAATCTAGTAAACTTTGGTTAGTTCTTGGTCAACCAAGTTTGACCAAATTTCATTGTTCCAAAAATTGGACGATCTTTCTTCTGATCCATTTCCACTGTAAATGTTATGTTGTCCGTTGCTATATTGTTTTAGTGAATAGATGTGGAAGTACTACAAGAGTTTGGTTTGGTCGTAAGAAGATAGGTGCTAGATTTATGTGTCGAGTTCAAGCTCCATTAGTGTCTTTGGAGCTAAAAAATATATTGTCTTGTATTGGGGTGTCATTTCTCACCTTAAATTTAAACAATCAAAATTTATGAGCATTACAACTCTAGTGTAAGGGGGTGTAAACAACAAAAAATCTAAATTTAATTTTCGCAGCCTAACAAAAAAAACAGAACTTAGTATTCACACACAAACACTGAAGTAAAATATTTTCATTCCAATAAAAAAAGAAAGTTTAAGCACATTAATATATTTGAAAGTTTTAAAACTATATTATATTAAGATATTACAAATATAAAAAGTGAGTAAGTCTTTTAATTAAGAAAAAGACTTGGAAAAACTTACACATACTACATCTAATTTTAAATATAAGAAAAATAAAAATATATTTTATCTTAATTTAGAATTAGATTTTTTTATGCATAATTTTAAATTAAATAGATTAAGAGAAACTGAAGTTCGAATCTCAACCTTAATAGCTACAAACCGAGTTTTTTCACGTAGCATATACATCATATTACTCACTTTTTTAATATTCAAAACAGGATATTAGATTTGCGTAAAAAAAAACAGGATATTAGATATATTATATGTGTAAGTTGGACGGCCTCTTTCCTTAATTATACGAATCTCTCACTTTTTATATTGTAATCCTGTGATATAATGTTTAGTTGATAATCAAGATTTAGTTGATTACGGAAGGAAGGAGTAAACAATTGTTTAACCTTTAAAACAAGTTTTGTTTCGCAAGCAAACTACTAGTAGCAAATAAAAACCATGTTGCATGATTTTTAATTAATCATTGAAAATTGAAGAAAAAATAAAAATAAATATTAAATAAAATACAAAAATCAAAACACACATCACACGCATCTTGTCGGATTCTACTTTTTGAGAAAAAAGCGATGTTTGATTGTATCTCTCTCCACATTTCTTGCAACTTCTTTTGCGTACTCTTCTCTCAAAAAAAACCAAACCCAGGTAAAAAAATTCAACCATTATGTTGTTTATTTTCATGTGTTTAATTCACATAATCACTTTAATTAATTAATTTGACCCTTTTGTGATTTATGTTTGACTTTGTTTTTATTGATTTTCATGTTGACCCTTTTTGTCTTTAAAAACTGTGTTTTGATATTTGTTCAGTTGTTGCATCCAATTTTGATAGTTGAGATATGGGGAGGTTGTTTGTTGTTCATCTTGAAGGGAAGATCTATAGCTGTAAACACTGTAGAACCCCTCTTGCTGTTTTTGAAGATATTGTTTCCAAGGTTCTATTTTTATCCTTTTTATTGTGACCCAATTGTTTATTTATTTCTTGTATTGTAATTTCATTATGCTTGAATTCGTTCACGGCGAATTCGATAAAATTATGGTGACGCCGTCGTGTTTTTGATAAAATCACGGTGATACGCCGTGATTCTGTCAAAATCACTGTGAATCCAAATATGTACTTAGATCAATTTGTAATTTAATGTCGCGGCTAGAAATAATCGTGGCATTGGTTTACGATGATAATTCGATACCTGTTGAGTTTGATTGGTTTAAAATAATTTTAGGGTTTATTTTGGTATAAATCGTTGATTTCACGGCGAATTCGATAAAATTATGGTGACTCGATAAAGTCACGGTGATACGCCGTGATTCTGGAAAAATCACCGTGAATCCAAATATGTACTTAGATCAACTTGTAATTTAATGTCGTGGCTAGAAATAATCGTGGTATTGGTTTACGATGATAATTCGATACCTGTTGTGTTTGATTGGTTTAAAATAATTTTAGGGTTTATTTTTTGGTATAAATCGTTGATTTCAATGTTGAATTGAAAATAAAATTGGCTAATTAAGTCCATAAGTCCTAGCTTAACTGGCAATGCCGATATTGCTAGACTGGACGCCTTCATCCGGGTTCAAACCCAGAACCTCGCAGTGTGTGCGAGTTTTAATGGTATTTACCACTTCATCTACGGACCCAAAAAACCGAGCTAATCAAAACACACACACACTTGATAATTGATTTTATGACTATATGTTGTTATTGTCTTTCTTCTTTTCCTAATTGCTTGTTGATAACTTACCGTGCCAAAGACGAAAACATGTATGTTTCTTTAGAAACACATAAATTCCTAGCACCAGAAGTTGTGAGTCTTCTGCAAAGAGTTCAAAAGGTTATGAATAACAATGTTGTGTTCCCTAGAGCTATGAATGTTGTTTTTAAGAGAATTGGTTTTGCCATTCAAAAAGGGTTAGCGGCGCAACTTATTGTCCGTTTGCCTTTTATTCATATGTAATTATCCTATATTTATTGATGGATTTATAAGAGCTTTCTTATTTCTATATGATAAATACCAAACCAAAGCCACAGTTTGTAGCTTCTAAAAAGTCACGGTCATTTTGCATTCGAACTATTGAAGGACTATTGCCCTTTTTGTGTATAGTATACTATTTTAAGATATTGTATCAATGTTTACTGTTTCTTGTAGTAAATCTTTACGTAATATTTTAGTGGTTTATTTTAGTTGCGACCGACAATTCTTTATTTGTGATTTGAAAAACATGTATATATTCTGACTTCATTTTTTGTTTGTGTTGTTTCATTCAGGATTTCCAAAGCAGACATGGAAAAGCTTATCTCTTCCGTAAGGTGTAAGTTATCCTTGATATCGGTACCTTATCATTGTGTCATTACTTATCGAACCGAAACCAACATTCTGTTGTGTGTGGTTGGCATACAGATACAGGATAGCCTGTTCTGTACTTTTGTAACCTTTTCTTCTACATTTCCATCGATAATCCTCTCTTGCTTGTTTTTACAACTTGCAAATGGAAATCGTATCTGCAACACAGTTACATTACAAGAACAATGCATAATTTTTATCAATCTCATGAAGTTTCATTTATGATTTATGCGATTGTCGGTCTTGTAGTTGTAGCTGGTAATCGAAGTGTAAAGAACAGTTATGCTTGTTATTCATGGCTTCTCGCCTCTGAACTTCTATAGCTAAGTGCTGTCAAATAGCAGCTATAGCGGCGCTATAACATAGTAGAATTTGAACGCATTCATATTGTTTCGTGATATGCTATATAATTGTCAAATAGCGTCTATAGCGGCATAACACTATAGTATCTCGGAATTTGAATAAACTGCTATTTTCTGCAATCCACGATTGGCAAGATTGCTATAGCTCTATCCGCATTATATTCTTCTGCTGGTTTTGTTCATGTATTGTAGTTAAAGTGTTCTCTTCTTTTACAGCGCGAATGTTTCTATCGGAGAATCAGAGGACAGGCAGATGATAACTGGGATGCATACTGTGGCTGACATTTTCTGTGTTGGTTGTGGATCGCACGTTGGTTGGACATATGTAAGACTTATCTCGGCGCATTGAGAGTTTCTTCTTTCATTTCCATTTCTATGCTGCATTAAGTTACCCTTTTGGTTTCTTTTAGGTGACTGCTCATGAGAAAAGCCAGAAGTACAAAGAAGGAAAATCTGTTCTTGAACGGTTAGTAGAAATGATGCGTCAGAATTTGTTTTTAATCCAATGTTATGTCATTTTGAGCTATGAAGCACTGACACAGAAAAAGACACACACGTACACTAGACACAACACTGACACATCGACACCGATAATAATTTGAAAACTGGAAGAAATTGATCAGTGTCTAACATACATATGTCAGACACCTTGACATCTACATATGTCAGACACCGTACACGCATTTAATCAGAAGTGTCGGTGCTATATAGATGTTAGGTGATATAATTATGTAGTGGATTATACGAGTTTTTGCTTTTTTTGTTAGGTTCAAAATGTCAGGTCCTGAGGGCAACAACAATTATTGGGTTAGGCATGAAACACATGTTGGTGGAAGTGATGCAGATGATTCTTAATCATCCCTTCATTAACAATTGATTTGTACATTCTTTCATCCCCTTTATCTTTTGTTGTTCAATTAATGTGGATTTATAGGGGCAATTTAACCAAATCAACATTTTGCCCAAAACACCGTTTAAATTGGTGATTCTGATGTAAAAAAAACAAAAAACAAAAACTTATGTGCAAATTTCTAATCAACCATGTAGTATTTTATGTTGTTATATATATTCATTTGTATTCCAATGTTACTCAATGCTTCTATTGTAAATGTAACACTCATTATGAGTCATAATAAGTAATTTGCAAATATTAGTTTGGTTAAAAATGAATTTGTTCTAACTTGATTTATGGTTAAGTATTTTTTTTTTCTTTGTCAAACATGTTTTCCAAATTATACTTTGTTTATGCTTAGGTTCTACTATACTAAGTACAATTGTGACTGTCTCTAGCTTTATAATCCAAAGGGATACACTCAAATTCATACTTGAGAATGTATGGTCTTGTGTCTCCTCTCCTCTTAATTAAATAATAATATTTTTTTTAAAAAAAATTTAGATTTATTTGAATGATCGATACTAATCAAAAGTACTTTTAAATGAGAAATTACAGAACTTTAGACAAGAATAAAAAATGTAATTACAGAAAATGATAATTGAAACTTCGTCAAAGGAAAACTGAAGACTTATGCCAATAGAAATTTGAAGTAAAATTTGGTTTTGGCTAAATAAAATATAAAAACAGGTTTCATTTAATATGTGGAAATGTAACTTTGTTCGGAATGAAGCTTTGTTTTCTTCACCATTCTCTCCTCTGACTACCTGGGTTGTCTTCGGTGTTCTCCACCGACTGACATTGTCTTTGTCGTTCTCTTTACCTCTCTATGACCTGATCTGTCTAACCATTGACAATATTAGTGGTTGTGAAGCCACATGAGAGGTTTTTGGCATGGTCATTGTTTTGAAGATGTGAGTGGTATAATATTTTGGTTGAAATTAAAATCTCTAATTTGATTCCATTTTTCTTTTTGATTTTTTTTAAAAATTTTATTATTCATGATCACTGTTTTTGATGTGATTCATACAATTTTGTTTTGATCATTGTGGGCAGGCAATGTAAGTTATTTCATTCCAACTGAATTTTTTCCATACATATGGATTGGAAATTGAACCACTGATCATATACTTAAGAGAACCAAAACTCTTACTACTTGAATCATTATTGATCTATGTATATGTGTTCTATTACTCTCTTGATATGACATTTGAAAAGTTGTTATATTAACATATTTTTAGTTCGGTATTAATTTTTAGTTCAATATTTAAAATTGTTAATTTCTTTTACTTTACCTTTTCACAACCTTCAAGTAAACACAACTATAATTGCACACAAAAGCCAAAGGAATAAGGATAGATCATAGAATAAACCTTGTGCTACCAACAACTCACCACTAAGTATACTTTGTTTCAACTCGTTTCTTGCTCACTACTCCTTGTGGGCTTGTGGCTCATGCAACGATAGAAGCTACATCAATAGGTTAGAATTTGTATTTATTTTTTTGCTAACTGTTATGATTTGTTAATTTTAATTATTTAAACAAAATGGATGATTAGTTGCAAATAGCTTATTTGTTTATTTACGGTAAAAGAAAATGCATAGCTTAAATGTATATAGTCGATTATTATTGATGAATTTGGTTTTAGATTGACTTATTATTATATTAGGTGGTGCCTCTTGCTTTATAACTAATAGCTCCAAGCTCCCATTGTATCAATTGAACTTCGTTTTTCAAAACGGGTCGGATTTTGCTTTTAAAAAAAAAATAAAAATTGAACTTTGTTTTTCATAAGATAACATGTAAATTTGTGGGAACCTGAATTTTAAAGCTTCATCTTCAATCCACCAAACCTTCCAAAAAGAGATACCAATTTTAGTGGCTGAGGCAAACCAATTTAGTTCAAAATTCATTAAGTTTCCCAATAAGCATAATATTACATCACCACATAGTATAGCTTGCCTAGTATATAAAAAAAATCCTAATGATACCATATAATTTTATTGGTTCTTTCTGTCAAATAACCGATTATCCCAAAAACTTAAGCTGTTAGGATATGGCCACATCAACGGTTTTATATTATTTCTGACACTTTCATATTGAGAGTTTTTTTATACTATATATACAGTTGAAAGGGACTCTCTTAAACAGAGAGAAAATAGTTTTGAGTTTTGGACTAATTGAATAATGTGTGGCCCACACATAAAGAAACTTATGCAGCAAATCTTCATTCCCATGAGTTGGTGTTGTGCCTATGATAGAAATCCTCCCCACCGAACTTCTTGCACAGTGCATGCAATCGTTCACAGGCGTTGTGGTGGACAAATGCCTACAGATACAACAACTAAGAAAGAACACTATAAAAAAACATGAGATACATGATCTTCAATCATACATGTTTATATATTATAAATTAATAGATTAGTATAATAGGTCCGAGGGACTTGAGCTCTTTTTTTGTTTTCAATACCAGTTTAATCTTGTTCGGGGGTCAGTTCAGACATCAAGTGGTTCCAGCTCCCTCCCGATCGCAATTGCGGGGGATCGAACCGTGCTCCTTCCTACCAAGTTCAGCGACAATCACCACTTAACCAACTAACGATTGGTAGGGACTTGAGCTCCTTAAAAAGGTGATCAACGATTTGATTTCTAATTTTTACATATAGAAAAAATTCTATTGAAAGGTGAGAAAAATTCTATTGAGGGACTCGAGCACCCATCACTGCATTTCTCTCTTCTTAAATTATTTTTTGAGGTTATACAATTGCCCCCTTTTCATATTCCATATATTAATTCTCTGACAATTTTGCTAAGCCAATGCCTATCTAATTATAATTAATTTGGCTACCAATTTTCGTTCAATTTTAATGGGAAATATATGTTATCCTAAACTATTTTGTATATTTTATCTTTTTAATAAAAAAATTTATAGTTAAAATTGTTGTTCTCTTTTATTTTGACTGTAAGATTTTTTACTAGAAGGATAAAGTATACAAAATATTTTAGGGTAAGATAAGTTCACCATTAAAATTAAACGAAAATTGATAACCAAAATAATTATAATATAATTTAGATTGACATTGCCTAAGCAATTTTTTTAGAGAGTTAATATATAGAATAGAAAAAGGGAACAATTTATATTACCTCAAAAAAATAATTTAAGAGGAGAGAAAGGAAGTAACAAGTGGAGTGATTGAATTTTCCTATTAAAATTTTTATGTAAAATAAAATGAAAATGAAAAATGTATATTTGTGGGGCATGGATTGATAAGGCAGATGACTGATGACCATATTTTCATGTTGATTTAGTGTTATATTATTTACAATATAATATAATTCTATGATTTTAATGGATATACTCTGTTAACATTTAATATGAATCAAACATTTTTTTATGTCATATAATTGAAGTGGTGTGATGGAGAGATTTGGTGGAATACATAATTCATATTGAATAACAGTGTAAAATTAGTTTATGTGCATATACTATTTTCTCCAATTCTATTGTACTATAAAATTATAGTTGAGGCTAGGAGATCACAAAATGGACTGATGTTGATATTCACCTTGAAATATATAAAAATCAACCGATTCTAACCGCATAAAATAAAATAAAAAATGAAATCGATCAATTATAATAGCCAAAATCACAAAATGTGATATGCATAAAAGCATTGGAATCAATCAATTTGGCTTAAAATCAAACACTAACATCAATCACAATCGAAAGAATCAAAGTTCAAAAATGTACCACAAACTTTGATTCGGAATTGGAGAAGCTCAATGTTGAAGAGTGAAAGAAATATGGGAGAAAAAATTAAGTCGAAGAGAGAGTGATCGAGTTCAAAGAGACACATCGATTGTGTTCAGCAAGATAGAGAGAGATCTTATTTGAGTTCAAATAGAGAGAACTATGAGGAGTTTATGGAAAATGCTACATACAGCGAAAATTTCCTCACGAAAACGTCGCGAATGACCTGGCACTGGCAGTGGAAGTCACGTGTATGTGTATCATTTACTTTTCATTAACTTAATTTCTTTTTAGTAAAAAAAAAAAACCAACTTTTCTTTTCTCTTTCATCTTCAATTTCAATCATCCAACAACACTACTTCTCTATGCAAATTCCATGTTCTTCTCCCAAACTTATTGATTAGTTCTGTCCGTCTCTTCTCCATTTATTTTTCTCTCAAACTCATGTACCCAATTGAAGTCTCTTTCTATATACCCTCTCAAAGCCTAGTTTTCCCAATTAGATTTCTTTTTTTTTTTTTTTTTTTACTTTTCTGCTTATTTGAAAGAATCAAATATTTGGTTGTTGGGACATAAAGTTCCAATATGAAGATTTTGAAAGTGAAAATTTTAAGGATCTGGGTTTCTCTGTATTTTAGAGTATTGATTGAGATTGCTTCAAAAAAAAATGGTATTGATGGAGATTATTGGAAATTGAAATTAGTTTCTTTTGAAGAAATTTGTTGAAATTGGTTTCAATTCTCTCAGGAGTTAATGTTGGGTGGTTGAAACTGAAGATGAACTAACCAAGAAGCTAGGGAGAAGAACATGGAAGAGAGAGGGATAATTCGTTTTTGTTTCTCAACAGAGTATTTTGCTATTCGCGAAATTTCACGAGAAAAGTTTTCGCAGGATATAGCACCGCTCGGAGTTTATAGAGAGAGCGCAATGAAATTTCTTTAGAGAGAGAGAGAGAACGCGTGTGACGTGGAGAATTTCACATTTTAGGGAGTAATATAAATTCTCTAAAATTGGTCAATACAAATTATATTCAAAAATTTATTTTCCCTTAAATACCTATCCAATCACGCTCTAAAGAAGAGATTGGTTCGAAAGAATAAGATATAGTAATATTCATAAAGTCACCGACCTATTAAAAAAGTCTATACAACAAAATTAGATCCATTAATGTCCGACACTAATTGCAACTGTTGAATCTCTACCGCTGTTTCTCTCTCCATACCATTTTATTTTACAAAATCTCAACCATTAAATTAAGACAGAAAAGATGACAGAGCACATTAAAACAGAAGAGGATCCGACCAAGACCAATTTGGTGGTTTTTTAATGCGAATAATTTGACAGTAAAGAAGAGGGCATTATGGTGATTATGAATGATATATATCTCCCCAACTAATTCATTCATCAAATCAACCCAACATGTAACGTAGTCTTCAAGTGATAGTAACAGCTAACGTAACGACAACAACTGCACAGCATCTTATTCTCTTCTATGCTTCTTCCTCCACTATCATCTTCTTCAACATTAGGGGCATTTTCGGAAATGAATCGTAGTTTCAGAGCTACGGAATCGCAAATGCGAACTGCTTTAAGGCAGAGTCAATTAGAGGTTTTCAGATCGTCTTCTTTTGTCATTGATAGAGATGAAGAGCTTGCATTGTTTCATCAGATGAAGAATTGTGAGAATGAGAATGATGATCTTTTGCTTCGAGATTCCACTGAGGAATTCGTTGATGCAGCATTTGGTAAATACTACAATTTGTATATTTGTTAAGATAATTAGGTAGTGTGATCAATTGTGTTAATTTTGTGTTTAGTAGTCATATTACTATTAATTAGTGATAGGCCCTAAGACTCGGCTTAACTGAAAATGTCGATATTGTTAGGCAGGACAGACACCTTCGTGGTCTCTAGGTTGCAACTCGGGATCTTGTAGTTGTGTGTACGAGTTTCTCGATTTTCACTTTGTCTACATATTAATTAGTGATATTATGATATATTTGAAAAGTAATTATAAAATGCATCTAGTAATTTGAAAATTAAGTTTATGTTTAAGGATAATTTTTTTTTTTTTCAAGAAATTTATATTTAGGGACAAAGGTAGTATACTATATATAACACATTTTGATGTGAAGAGCACTTGTTTCGTGTAATGGTTTTCGAGGTATTATATATGTTTTTCGTATGTTGCAGGCTCAAATTCAAGGAGTTCTCGCTTATTTGACATTTCATCATCGACTGATGCTCCTGCGCGTAAGACTGGAGCTGATGATTTTCTCAATTCTGAAATTGATAAGAATGATTATGAGTGGTATGTCTTTCTGGTGCCTTCTGTTTGCATTTTCCATCTTTTCTTTTAATGTTTTTATTGTGAATCTGTGACAATGGTATTTGTTTTAGGTAATTAGATCAATAATGGAGTTTCAGTTTTTTTTGTTTGTTTGTTAGTACTTCCTCCTTTTTTTGTTGGATAAAGGATTTTAGAATGTGGTTTCTATAATTAGAGAAAGTTAAGTTGTTTCAATTGATATTAGTTCATATTAGCTTTGGTAATTTTACATTTGTGGTCTGAGTATTTCAACTTTTTCCCTGAAACTCTCACAATAAAGAGTGAAAATAATAATAATTAAAGAGACATATTGTCATTTTCTTCAATATGCTGGCAGAAATTAATAATGAAAAATAGTTTGGAAGTTTCCATTTATTCTTTATTGCTCCATGAGTATATATGTAGGTAGCACTCATTGTCATTGGCATTAAATTCCTTCATTTTACTTAAACAAATTAGAATTCATAGCTTATTCCTTAAATATCAAATATAGGCTAGGGTCCAATGATATAATGTGATCTTTACATAAAATGTGGTATTACTATTATCTGTTAATAATTAACATCGACACTAACTACAAATCTTTATATATTAAGGGGGTATTCTGTCAGTATTTGTAGCTCTTTGTGGTTAAATGATGACAAAACACCTTCAGTACATTCATGAAATTTGGGAAATAGGATGTGTCATAAGGACTCTCATTCAGACCTCAAGTTTTAGGATAAGTTTCTCTAAATCTGCAAAGTTCATAAGTACGGGTGTATCTACCCTTGGTTTAATTTAAAGTATATCATGATCTTATCTTATTAGAATTCAAAAATGGGTGCACCCTTGTGAACTTACAATTAAGGTAAATGATCTAGCATTTGAACTTCACACAGGTAATTACAGCATTGTTTGATCGATGTGTAGCCAACCCAATCTAGTGATATAAGGTTTAGTAGTTGTTGTTATTGTACAAAGGTTCTTGGATAAATGTCGTGTTTCTGAACCAATGAGAAATAAATTAATAAACACTACTATGTAATAAGGTATTATTAGCTACCTGCTATAGGTATATATATTGTATTTACTTGACATGGCCTGTAATGTTTTTTAATATGTAAGCAAAATGATTTCTTTAAAATCGGGGCTTAGCATGCTTATTGTCTTTTCAGGCTTCTAACTCCTCCCGGGACTCCCCTTTTTCCTTCTTTGGAGATGGAGACTAAAAAAACTGTTATGAGTCAGCTTGGTGCTTCGACCACACGTCCCATGGCACTAAAATCTAGAGTAAGCAAATTTTAAAAAATGTTTTGGATCTTGTCATTGGCCATTGGGTGATGTTGTCTTTTGCATTAGATTTGAGTACAGTAATTAAATTGTACTTTTCATATCTAGTAGAGTTTGATTCTTTCTTGTGTTAACCAGAAGTCACTCGTCTTGAATTTGCTTCGTTGTGATTGTAGTTGGCAAATCCTCCATCAGAGCATAGCAGAAGGACTAACTTGGCATCCAAGCAACAAGCTTCTTCTCCTGGATTGAGCTCTTCGGGTGGTGGAGCCAGGAGGCCCTTATCATCATCAGGGAACACAGGATCAAGACCCGCTACTCCCACGGGACGGTCTACATTAACAACATCTTCAAAATCATCTAGACCTTCAACACCTACTTCTCGTACATCCATCCCTTCAACTAGGACAACCGTAGCCACTACCAAACCCGTTGTTTCTTCTACTAAGACTACAGTTCCTGTCATCAAAACTACTACAGTTCCTGCAGCTAGATCCACATTTCCTTCAGCTAAACTCACAGTTCTTTCAGCTAAAGCCACACTTCCTTCTAGGTCCTCTACACCCTTGTCAAGAAATACAAGGCCTTCAACACCCACAAGCATACCTACATTATCTACTTCAAGGCCTACATCAAGGGCATCAACGCCTACTCGGAGAACATCCACACCATCAAATGTACCTAGCATATCTGCTCCTCCAGTTAAAACTTCTTCAATCTCCAAGCCAACTCCGGTGGTGTCAAAGCATCCAGTACCATCACGAGGAACTTCACCCACAGGGAGATCAAGACCATGGAAGCCATCTGAGATGCCTGACTTTTCACTCGATGCTCCGCCCAATTTGAGGACAACAGTTCCTGAAAGGTCAGTTTCAGCAACTAGGGGAAGACCTGGAGCACCCTCCGCGCGCTCTTCGTCTATTGAGCCTGCTTCTAGTGGCAGACCAAAGAGACAGTCGTGCTCTCCTTCTAGAGGACGGCCTTCCAATGGCATTTCTCATACAAGTGGAAGCTCTATGCCTGCAGTGAATCGTGGATACTCCAAAGTAAATGACAAAGTCAGTCCTGTTGTAATGGGCACCAAAATGGTTGAGAGAGTAATAAATATGAGAAAACTAGCACCTCCTAGGTCGGATGTCAAAAACTCTCCCCATAGTCTATCTAGCAAGTCAATTTCATCACCAGACAACTCTGGTTTCGGAAGAACACTCTCGAAGAAATCCTTGGATATGGCTCTGAGACATATGGTATGCATCTGCAAATTTTGTATTTTTCTTCCACCTGTTGAAAATAAATTTGTAATGGGCTTCCTGCAAAATTCTATATATGGTTATCTATTCCCTTTCTGAATGTATAGTGTTTCAAGATTATTTGAGTGTTTCTCATTTATAGTGTTTGTCTCACTTCATGGTTTTTTTATTAATTATTGCGTTAACATTGATTAGAAATTAGAACTGATGAATAGTATTTATTTCCCCCTAATGATTTCTGTTGTTTCTCTTGAACAGGATATAAGAAAAAGGCTTCCAGGAAATTTACGGCCATTGATGACAAACATTCCAGCTTCTTCAATGTATAGCGTGCGATCAGGACATCAGCGTGGCCTAACTGTTAGTGTGTCGGGTTCTCCACATGCCACTAGCAGTAATGCTGGTTCTGAACCAAGTGTAAACCAAAATGGTCTTTATTCAGATTATAGTGAAGTAGATTTTTATGATATGGTGAGTGACAAAGATGGTCAATCTCCTGTAAGTGTGCGAGGCAGGTACAAACCATCATACTGAGTTTTAGAGATAGTGGATTTTCATTTGGAGCTACCATGCTTCTATTGATGTAAAGTTTATTGGAAAATTATACAACCTTGTGTAATTGAAGGTATTTGTATTTATATATGTAGATCAATAATCAATTATATGCTGAAATGGTAATACTCTAATTCTTTATAGGTGTTATGGAAAGCTAGGAATGATGTTGAATTGTATTTTTAGCTCAACTTTGGATTAGCATATGTTTGGAATCAGTTCGATATCCACTAAAAATTCAATATCCTTAAATTTTGCATCCGTCTCATGTTTGAAATCGGCATAGTTAATGTGTATCAAATTAATAAACATATAGACCAGACAAATAACAGCTCCCTCTAAAGCATATAATTGCATTTGCATTTGCATATTCTCATCCTCCTAGCCATGTACTCATCCAACTAAACCATACTAATTTTGATATATAATTTTTTGGCTTAAACATACAAAAGGTCCCTACACTTAAGGGTCGTTTGATTTTTAGTCCCTGCTTTTTAAAAAACTTTCAAATTTTCCCTGCACTTTCAGTCAATTTTAATAAAGGTCCCTGAGTTGACTTTTTTGATGACGTGTCACTATTCTTACACACATGGCACTGCTGACAAGGTTTTCACATGCTGAATCATCAAATTTTGTATTAGAATGACCGAAATACCCTTGTCACTTAATTTTTTTTACAAACTCAGATCATTGTTCTCTCATCATCTACCTCATTTCCACTTGCACATCTAATTCTTCCAATTCCATTTTCACTCACCCTTGCAATTAACTAAACAAAAACATCAACGCCAGATTTAATTTACAAACTGTAATTTGTTGTTGTTGTTGTTCTTCTTTTTCTTTCTTATTATTCTAGGTATGTCTTTGCGTTCCCAATTTCGCCGGAAACCAATACCCAAAAATCCAATTCTTATTTCCTCAGCAGCAGCCATGGAAGAAGCTACTCAGGAGATTGTAGCCATGGAAATGGTTTGTTTGTTGATTACTATTCTGGGTTTGCAAAAAAGATTTTTGTTTAAAAGAATTTATTTCTTTCTATTTATTGTAGTTGTTGTGTGGGTATGAAATTAGGGATTTTCGATCTGCTCGTGTTTCGATTCCGACCTGTTCCGTTCGTGCAGCACCATCGCACCTCCGTTTGTGATCAAAATCTTCAAATTCATAAACTTTGTTTTCTGTTTCAGATCTAACAAGTCACAAATAAAAGGGTTGTGGAATTTTGCAATTTTGATTTTAGGGATTTGAGTTTGAAGGTTGATGAGGAACGATTTGGGATTGTGGAATTTTGGGTTGTTGATTTTTTAATTTTATTAAAATTTTTAAATTTTAAAAATTAAAGATGAAGAATGAGGAAGGGCAAAAATATCATTTCATGTCCTATAAACCCAATCATCAGTGACAAATGACAAAAGTAGTGACATGTCATCAAAAAAGTCAACTCAGGGACCTTTTTTAAAGTTGACTGAAAGTGTAAGGCAAATTTAAAAGGTTTCGAAAATGTAGGGACTAAAACTCAAACGACTCCTAAGTGCAGGAACCTTTTACATATTTAAGCCTAATTTTTTTTACACATGTATCCATACTAAAATATTATTTTTTATAAGGTTATATCCTTAAATATTTTAACAAATATTTACATAATGTAATTTGATCCGATGAATGTGTTTTCATGTTTCACTATCTAGTATTTAAATACGAGTTAAATATATTTTTGATCTCTAAATATAAAATACCATAATTATTTTTTAAATTAAAAATAAAATTTGATATATTCAAATTTCAAAGGACCAAAATACATATTTTTTTAATACCTGTAATATTTTGATACTAATTGATAACGTTGTGTGCGGCGAATCCAGCAAAGCAATGTGATGTAACAGTTTGTCCTTGTATCAAGCTGAGTTGCAAAATTCTGTTTCCGATTCTTCCTTTCACTCTCCAATACCCGATCCGGTATGGCGAGCCTATGGCGCGCAGCAACCGGTTCAACCGTAAACCAAACCGATTACGACGGCGTAGAATTCTGGTCTAACCCGGAACGAACCGGTTGGTTAATGAAACAAGGCGAATACATCAAAACATGGCGACGCCGTTGGTTCGTTCTTAAACAAGGGAAACTCTTCTGGTTCAAAGAATCAACAATCACACGCGTTTCTAAACCGCGTGGTGTTGTTCCTGTTGCTACTTGTCTTACTGTTAAAGGTGCTGAAGATATTCTTCATAAACCTTTTTCGTTTGAACTTTCTACACGCGCTGATACGATGTATTTTATTGCTGATTCTGATAAGGAGAAAGAGGATTGGATTAATTCTATTGGAAGATCTATTGTTCAGCATTCTAGATCTGTTACTGATTCGGAGATCGTTGATTATGATAATGCTAAACGTTGATTGATCGCCGTTTGTGGTTCGCCGTTCACTCGCTTTGCCGTTGTTTTCTGTAATTCACGCGCCGTGTTTAGGTAATTTATCTTTGTTTTTTGGTTGTGTATATTGTTATAATTACATTGAGATTTTTGTTTGTTTTTGTGAAGAAACTATGCTTATGTAGTACTTGAATTGTTAATTAGAATGATTTTAGAATTAAACTGTATTAAGTATCCTTTAGAATGTGTTTGGAAGTGTTTACAAATACTTAATGCATGTTTGATTATGAGGTGATGGAATTTAATTGTATGAAGCATGGACATAGACATGGACACCGAACACGTTGACCCTGATAATAATTTGAAAATAATGATATAATTCAATAGAATTATAAATGTCGGACACACGAGACATGTCTAACTCAAGGAGTTTTTGTGCTTTATAGTTTTGAGTGAAATTGATTTTAGTTAAAAGTAAGTTGAATGTGAAGTGAGTTAAACAATGTGAGTGTAATAATCATGTTTCAAGTCAAAAGTTATAAATACTTGCTTCAAGTTAGAATGAATTCTAGAGTCAAAATCAGTCATACACATCGAAACATTTCAAAATCAATCATACACATTAAAAGTAGAATCAATTTAGCCCCACCCAAAATTGAAACCAAATATACACTTAATGCTCATTTGGTTTAGCGGTGGTTTTTAAGGAATCATGGTGAATTTTCACGTTTTAACCGGAAGCTCAGTTTTGTAGCTTGTAGAAATTACGATGAAAAAACATCTCACCGTGTGGTGGCAGTGAACAAACGCTCACCCAAACACACGCTTAATGTCATGTCTTAGAATAAACTTTTAGAGGCAGCTTTGTGAAGTTTATCATTGAAGAAACAACTTGTATGCCAGTTCTTATATGATAAGTGCTTATTGAATAATTTTTTTTAGGTTAATGCTCTCTAAGTTGCAATCTAAGGGGTTTCTCCTAAAGTGATGGAATTGAGGGTATGAGCTTAATAGTTTTCCTATTGGCCTCAACAAGAAACTTTGTTCACTCCTTAAAAGTTTCCTGTCACTCAAAAGTATTTTTTTATCCTTCTTGAAAGATGAGTAATCATGGTAGTCAAAATCGCGATTTTAATCGTGTAATCGTACGATTTTACGATTAAAAGTAGGTGCTGCGATTTTGTTTATGCCAATAATCGCGATTTTGTAAAATCGTGCTTAATCGTACCTTTTAATCGTGAAATCGTGTAATCCTACGATTTAAATCGATTCTGCAAGCAAGGTCGCAGCGATGGAGATGGTTAATTCGCGGCGGCGGCGCTGAGAATTTTAGGGTTTTTCTGAGTTTCTGTTTCGCGGGTCAGAGATGAAATCTCGGGTTAGAAGAAAAGACCCGTTTCTGGAGTTGGTTAAAATATGACCCGTTTCAGTGGACCGGGTCAAAAGAGGCCCATTTTTAAAATTAGGGTTATTTTTAATGGGAAACACACGGCCAGCTATATATTTTTATGGGAAACATACACAGTTTTTTTTTTTTAATGTGGCAATAAGTGCTAATTACTTTCCAAACGTTAGTAATTATCATTGGCAGCAAACCATGCTTATTCCAAGGCAAACAAATCGTGGTTTTCCCTCCTTTGCACAACAGACTGCCTATAAAACCGGAAGATAACTTCTCCACTCCACCACAACTCTCACTAATCAGTCACAATCAATTTCTTAGGAATTTATTAATAGGAATTTATATATATAGGAATTTATATTTATAGTAATTTATTCCATGTATTTGATATTTATGATTTTTGTATAATCCTACGATTAATGTAACGATTATACGATTTACGATTTTACTACCCCTTTCCGATTATGCGTAAAATCCCGATTTTGACTACCTTGTGAGTAATATCATCCATGCTGTCATAGTTGAGCCAAACACATCCTTCCCTATATACAGGGAGAAATACTTGAGTCTAGGGCCTCTAAGCTACAAATGAAGTACATAACCATCTATCTTTTTCATGTAGTCCGATTAAATTAATGGGTCATTTCATTACCTTCCAATTCAATTTTGCATAATACATGATTTCTCAAGGTATCACTATAAAATTCAGGTCAGAGCTTGTTTTGTACCTATTCCATGACTTCAGTTAATTTCTGGCTGAAGTGTTCATTCTTAGTCAAGATTCTCTGTTTAAATTCTTGCAAGTTGAAACATTATATGAGGTTGTGTACGCGCAAACCAAAACCATTTCTAGTACTAATACAAAGGAAGGATAGGAACTCACAAACACAAACAGTTGCTTAGTACATGAATATATGTTTCTTCTAGAGACTGATTAAAAGTGAAAGTGTACATTAATGTAACTTCACTACATAGGAATTGAAATGGTGCAAAGTTTGCACTGTAAACAATTAAACAGATGTGGGACCTGAAAATGTCCTGGTAAATATGCATGCAACTATTTTCTCGTCACAACAAATGGTTGCCTAGAGGGACAACATCTGTTTAATTGCATGCAACTCTGTTATAACATCTTTTATGCCCATTCGCTGAGGGGGGTATTCAGCAGAACATTCAACTCCAATCCTAGCAAAAGACACTAGACACTCCCTCTGATTTTCCATAATCTCTGTCTGTTCTTCAGAAAATGGGATAAGCAACTTCGGATCTGCTATCTCATTGATCCTTTGTGGGATTGCCATCTTACATAGTTTATGTAGGCTTAGACCTTCACCAAACATGTTGTCGGTTGGTCTTTTTGCTGTTAACATCTCCAACAATAGAATTCCATAACTGTAGATATCACCTTGCGGTGATACGTTTCCACCTACTCCATATTCTGTTCCAACAACATTTCTTAGAAATAAACAAAGAAAAGAGTATATCTCAACTACAATAACGTATTGGTTAGAAAATTCATTGATTAAAACATTGTTAGAGTACTCATTAAGCTATTGCAACTGTAATTCACAAGTATAGTTAAAACACTTTAATGTATATTAAGAGTTATAAGGCTTTTTACCTGGGGGAACATATCCAATGGTTCCTTGAATTGCAGATGAACTAACTTGGTCTTTACTGGAACTCCCTGTAGCCCCATGAAGGAACCTTGCTAACCCAAAATCTCCTACGTAAGCAACAATGTCATCGTCCAAAAGAACATTACTTGGCTTAATATCACAGTGAACTACAACTTGATGGGAATTATGGTGAAGATAATCCAATGCTTGTGCTACATCGAGAGCAATACTTAACCTTAGTCTAAGGTTAATATTTAAATTTCTTAACTCAAGATGTTCATTGTTGTGCAACAAGTTTTCTAGGTTCCCCATAGGCATGAATTCAAAAACTATAGCCTTGAAAACCTCACCATTATAATCAACACTTGAACAGAACGTTAAGAGCTTGAGAAGATTTTTGTGCTTCATCTTTTCCAGTACTTTGCATTCAGCCATAAAACTCTTTGATGCCCCACGCGTTTCAAGCTTCAACACCTTTACTACAATAGGTCCTTCAAATTTGTGAACAAATCCCTTGTATACAATACCAAAACTTCCCGCGCCTACCAAATTGGATGAAGAAAATCCATTGGTTGCTTCATGTAAATCTTGATAAGTAACCTCCATATGTCCATTCTGCAAGGATGCTAAAGAAAACAACTTTTTGGTTTTCTTCCCAAGAAAATAGATACCGATAAAAGCTATTAAAGACATGAAAATTCCGCCAATAACAATGATAGGGATAAGTTTCTTTTTGAAAAATCTCGTATGTTTCTTGGGGATTAACCTTGAACATGTAGGCAACTTTAGTTGAGGTATACCTCCACAAAGATGACTGTTTCCAATAAATGAAACTGCAGTAACATTGCTAAAGACACCTCTCAGGGGAACCTCACCATAGAGATTGTTAAAAGACAAATTTAAAGAATTCAATGATGGTAGGTTTTCTAGTTCACGAGGGATTACACTTGTGAAGTTATTGCTAGAAAGGTCTAAAATTTGGAGGGATCTTAAAGAGGAGGCCATGAACAAAGGTATACTTCCTTGAAATAAGTTTCTCCTCAAAACAAGCTCACTTAATGCTGAACAATCTCCAAGTTTAGATGGAATTTCACCTGACAACTTGTTTTCATGTAGATACAATATCGAAAGATGCTTCAAGTTACCAAACTCATATGGAAGGGGACCAGTCAATGAATTGTTAGACAAGTCAAGATTTATTAAATCTTCAATATAGCCAAATGTTTGATTAGGTATATCACCACTTAAATTGTTGCCAGAAACACCAAATGATTGCAACTTGGTACAATATCTGAGAGTCAATGGAATGCTTCCTTCTAATTCATTAGTATGCAAGTAAAACTCAGACAACTTTGTAAGATTGCCAATAACAATAGGAATCTTACCCGATAATTTGTTTTCTTGTAAAACTAATCTTACTAGATTTGTAAGCTTTCCAATTGAATATGGAATTGTTCCCTTTAGGAAATTCTCCATCATATTAAGGTGTGTTAAACCAATTAGTTGTCCAATTCTTTCGGGCATCACTCCATATATTTGATTACCCGACATGCTTAGCCAACTGAGATGGGTAGAGAAGTTGCTTATAAGATTTGTCATCGCACCACCAAATCTATTATAATCCAAAATAAGTATTTGCAATTGAGTACAATTGGTTAATGCTGAAATGAAGTCCAAATCAGGATCCCTTCCATTCCCAAAACCATTATAACCGATGTCAAACCTCCTAAGTTTTTCTGCGCGCCCCAAAGTTGGAGGTATTGGCCCATGAAAATTATTTATGGATATATCGAACCATCGCAATTCAGTGAGATTTGATATTGACAACGGGAAAGTTCCGCTTATGTGGTTCTCTCCTACCAAATATGCTCTAAGATTAGGAAAAGCAAGATGCATATTTGATGGAAGAGTGCCAAATAGTTGGTTTTCTCCAAGGACAAATACTTGAATATTTGATAGATTGTAAAGAGAATGAGGAATTCCACCGGAAAAATTATTTGAACCCAAATTTAGCTCTTTCAAATTTGACAACTTACCCAAGACATGAGGTATATTTCCTTCCAATTGATTTCTTGCAAGTGTTATATTTTGGAGTGATGAAATATTTCCTAGAGAAGGTGGAATAGTACCCACAAGATTATTTGCTCCAAGAAGCAACTTATTAAGCTGCATCATGGAACCAAACCATGAAGGAACATTTCCGGTGAGCTGATTGTACAACAAGATAATTTCCCTAAGATTGGTACAATTGCATAGCTCAATAGGAATCTTACCATGGAACTTGTTCTTGCTCAAGTCAAGAACTTGCAACCTTTTCAAACGACCAACTTCTCTCGGAATTTCACCATGCAAATTGATGTTGGAAAGTTTGAGTTTTTTGAGAAATGTTAAATTTCCCAAGGCTGGTTCAAGAATACCACCGAAATTTTGATTTTCCAATTGCAAGACGGAGACTCTCATGTGGCGTCGACCGCATGTAACACCCTCCCACTCACAAAAATGAAGAGATTCATTCCATGATGGAAGAGAATCAAGTTCACCATTGGTAAGCTTTACTTTCAAAGAAAGTAAAGCACGTTTGTCACTCACCGAGCTCAAACTCAAAGCAAGAGCAACTGTTGTTGATAACATGCAGTACACCAACAATTGTGTAGCAAAGTAGAGAAGAAACATGATATATGTTCTCATTTTGCAATTAGTTAGTGAATGTGTATTAGAAGAAAACAATATTCTAGTGCTTGTTTTGAGCTATAATTTTTACATATAAACAGAAGTATATGTAATAAGAAACTTAATATATGTCCTCATTAATTTATATTTTAAAAAAGCTACTTTAGTTACAGTATGAATCCGTGTGAAAATGTTTGTTTTTGTGGAAAATGATACGCTTGAAAATAAAATGGACGTGTGAGTTGGGGGCTCAGGTTCACTAGGAATAGAAGTGCTCCATGGATAGCATAAAACAAAACTAAATTGAAAGTATTATATTAAAATCATTATTGAGTACACGATTTGGTACCATACATATACATAGCCCAATATGCAAGTTGGGGACCATGGATGGCATATTGTTGGTTGTGAATTGGAATGGAAGACTTGACTTTAAAGAGTAAACGTTTCACTTTCACTAAAGAGTAATAATTAATAATTGGAAGATAACACAATTGTTTGTTAATGCGTTTATAATAATTTATTTATTTTTACTTTCACCGTCAGTTGAATCTAATTCAAGGGTCAATTTTGACATCACGTGGTTTCAGCCCCTTTTTGATTGCAGTTGCGGGAGATTGAACTGTGGTCCTCCCTACCAAGTTCAGCGTCAATCATCACTATTACTCTCTTTGTTTTTAAATCAAACTTGGATTGTTTGGATAGATCTCATCTCAAGACCATTTAGTTGCCAAATTCTTCCATCGTTGCATTATTTTTATCACAATGCTACAATTGCTTGTTCCTTTCACGGAAATAATAGAAAAAACTGAGCCATCGGTCCTCTTTTGTACTAAATAAATAAAAAGGAAAAACAATGGGAATTGTCACTCTCCAATTAAATAACATAATCATAAATACACAAAAAATTTCAAATTCAAATACTAAAGAGTAATTTTGTGAGGAAGTCAAATATTGCCATCATTGCAAAGAAGATTCACGAACATGGAATGAACAAGGATGCTCCTTACACTCAATGTATATTTTAATGGCATTAACAATTTAAAAATCTTTTAAACATAAATAAAAGGTAATTGATCAGTAAAATAAAATGTGCCGCTAATTCTATTATGGGACTGAAAGTTTGTTTGGACGTGGTAATTGAAAATTTAAATAATTTTAGAATTCTAGGCAATTCAAATTAGTGTTTTAAAAACCAATCATTAGTTGGTTCAGTGGTGATTGACGCTGAACTTGGTAGGGAGAACTACGATTCGATCCTCCACAACTGCGATCGGGAGAGGGCTGGAACCACTTGATGCCAGAACTGACCCTAAAACCAGATTAAACTGGTTGTGAAAACCAAAAATTAGTCTAATTTTTGGATCTTTTAATTTCAATCATATATAATCTTTAAAATGTCACATAGTTATTATTTTATTTCGAAGTTTGATATTAAAAATGATTTAGAAAAACTTAGTTTTCATAAAACAAAATTACCGAACAATAATTACTTGCACATAGATTAACCAACAACATTTTCAAACAATACCATGCTTTTATTGAAACCAATCTACAAACACAAATTGTTATCCCAATACATTACAATTATAACTCAAACGAGCAGAACAAAAAGAAACACACTTGATGGATAAAAGAAAAACAAAGTGAAAATATATTTTATTATCACAATATCAAAGGTTCCTAGCATAGAAACTTTGATTTGATTTCATTTAGCTTAACTATAACATCTTTTATCGGCATTCGATGAGCAAGAAACTCTTCTGAACATGCAACTCCAATTCCAGCAAACATCACCAAACAATTTTTAATTTTTCTTTCCACAATTCCTGTTTGATCTTCAACAAATGGCGAAAGCAAATGTGAATCTACTATCTCAAGGATTCCTTCTGAAATTTTCATCTTACACAATTCATGTAGACTTTGACTCTCACAAATCATGTCATCTGTTGGTCTCTTTCCAGTAAGCATTTCTAAGAGAAGAATGCCATAGCTGTAGATATCTCCTTGTGGTGATACTGGACCACCTGCTCCATATTCTTTTCAAACAAAAACAATTCTTTAGGAAAAAATATATTAAAGAATGGAGTATATAAAATATTGAGGCATAATGATTATAAGAAAAATATTTATATATAATGAGAAGGCTAATAAAATTGTGTCAAAGATAAAGACAGTAAATACTTGGATTAGTTTTATGTAATGTAAATGTAAGTCATAATATGTATAGGAAAACCATTGAAGGATATTAAGAACTTACCAGGAGGAACATATCCTATAGTTCCCTTAATTGTGGACGAAATAACTTGATCGTTATTTGAATGCCTTGTGACTCCATGAATGAGCCTAGCTAAGCCGAAGTCTCCCAAGTGGGCTACAAGGTCATCGTCAAGAAGTACGTTGCTTGGCTTAATATCACAGTGAACTACGGCTTGCTCTGTATCGTTGTGTAGATAATCAAGTGCATGAGCAACATCAAGAGCAATGTCTATCCTTTGTCGGAGACTGAGAATATCATTTTCAGACACTTCGTTATCGTGCAACAACGTTTCCAGACTCCCATTAGGCATGAACTCAAAAACAATAGCCTTGAAATCTTCACCATTATAATCAATACTTGAGCAACAAGTTAGGATCTTGACAAGATTCCGATGCTTCATCTTTCCAAGAGCTTTACATTCCGCCACAAAACTCTTTGCTGATCCACGTGTTTCAAGATTCAATACCTTTACAACAATAGGTCTTTCAAAGTGGTGAAGTGATCCTTTGTAAACAGATCCAAAACTTCCTGTTCCTACCAAGTTAGATGCAGAAAATCCATTGGTTGCTTCATGTAGTTCGCCATAAGTAACTCTTAAATTCTCTTTTTGCAAAGATGGTGAAGAAGGTAACGTTTTGGGCTTTCTGGTAAGGAAATGGACAATTATAAAAGCTATGAAAGAGATCAAAACCCCACCAATGACACTTATGAGGATAAGTTTCTTTTTGAGAGATCTTTTGTGTTTCCTGGAAGGCGCCCTAAAACATATAGGAAGCTTCAATTGAGGTATCCCTCCACAAAGGTTCTTATTTCCAGTTAATGAAATTTCTGTGACATTGCTAAAGACACCTCCTTTGGGAACCTCCCCATATAAATTGTTAAAAGACAAGTTTAGAGTATTCAAAAATGTAAGGTTTTCTAGTTCAAAGGGTATTGTGCTCGAGAGATTGTTATGAGAAATGTCTAACCATTCAAGCGATCTTAAAGAGCCTAAGAACAAAGGTATGCTTCCCTGCAATAAGTTACTCCCCAACCCAAGTTCTGCCAATTGTATGCACGACGCTAGATCCTTAGGAATTTCACCAGACAACTTATTGCCATCTAGATACAAAAGTGAAAGATGTTTCAAGTTACCAAACTCTGAAGGAATAGGGTCAGTTAAGGAGTTGTTGGACAAGTAAAGATATATTAAACCATCTAGATGGCCAAATATTTGACTTGGTATATCACCACTCAATTTGTTTTCAGAAAGATCTAATTTCTGCAATTGGGTGCAATATTTGAGGGAAAATGGAATCCTACCTTCCAATTTATTTTCATAAAGATATAACTCAGATAGGATAGTAAGATTTCCAATACCAATAGGAATGCTACCGGATAATTTGTTTGCGGCCAAGCTCAATTTTACTAGATTCTTAAGCTTTCCAATTGAATCTGGAATTATTCCCTCAAATAAATTATGTGTAAAATCTAATCCATTTAAACCAGTTAGTTGTCCGATACTCTCGGGTATCACTCCATATATTTGATTATACGCTATACCAAGCCAACTAAGTTGGGCGGAAAAGTTTCCTATAAGATCAGGTAACTTTCCACCAAATTTATTAACAACAAAATCAAGTGTTGATAATTGAGGACAGTTGGTTAATGAGGAAAGGAAGTCTAAATCATGAGCTCCTCCACTCCCAAAATTATTACCGCCAATATCAAACAGCTCAAGTTTGTTTAAGGAACCTAAAGTTGAAGGTATTGACCCACCAAAACTATTCGCTGAAATATCAAACCTTTGCAATTCAGTGAGGTTGGATATTGAAGTTGGAAAAGTTCCGCTCATTTTATTGTTTCCTATATAGAATTCTTTAACATTTGGAAAAGCATGATTCATATTTGAGGGAAGATTACCTGTCAACTTGTTAATCGCAAGATCAAAAATTTGAATATTTGATAGATTATAAAGAGAGTGAGGGATTTCACCTGACAGATTATTTAAACTTAGAACTAGCCTTTTCAAATTTGACAACCTGCCCAAAGAGTAAGGTATGATTCCTTCCAACTGATTTCGTTGAAGATATATAATTTGGAGTGACGAAACATTTCCCATGGAAGATGGAATACTACCAACTAGATTATTGGCAACAAGACTCAAGACATTAAGTTGCATCATTGATCCAAACCATGAGGAAACTCCTCCTGTGAGTTGATTGAATGCTAAATAAATTACCTTGATATTTGTGCAGTTACTGAGCTCTATGGGAATTTCTCCTTCAAGATGGTTAGTTCTTAAGTCAAGAAGTTGCAATCGCTTCAAACGACCAATTTGCTTTGGAATTTCACCATGCAAGTTGATTTTTGAAAGGTTGAGCACCCTGAGAAATGTTAGATTTCCCAAGGATGGTCCGAGAGTACCACCCAATGGTTGATTATTCAAATGCAAGGCCGAGACTCTCATGTGACGACGACCACATGTAACACCCTGCCATTCACAGAAATGTAAAGAGTCATTCCATGATGGCAGAGCATCGTGTACACCATTTGTAAGCTTCTCCTTCAAAGTAAGCAAAGCAAGCTTATCAGTTTGTGAACTCAAAGCAAGAGCAAGAGTTGCTGATGGCATGAAATAATACACCAACATTTGGCTAGCAAAGAAGAGAAGAAACATTGACATAAAAGTCATCATTTAGTTATTAATATAGAAACTGTATAATTGGTAATAATCAGATAATACCTTATAGTGAATATATACAACTTTGAGATATGAATTGATATATATAGACAATTATGTGAGTTCAGTTAGCAGGATATAACATTATATATATGTAGGGCCGGGATTCTGCGGCGAAGCTAGCAAATTTGGATGAGGGGGCCAAATATAAAGTAAAAATAAAATTTTAAAATTAATATAAAACTAATGATATTTATTTAGAAAATTTAAATTTTGATACGTCTTAAATCCGGTCCGTTTTCTCTGTGTTGGCGTTTGGTGTTGTTCTGTGTTTGGAGTGGAATTGTGGATTGGTGGGGTCTCGTGACCGGAGGTGAGGTGGAATGGTGGGGTGGACGGAGCCTGGTGGTTGTTTGAGTCTTTTCTTGGCCTTGGTTTTTTTGTTCTGCCGTGCTCGAAAGGGCTAGGTGCGTAGACACTCCGTGTTGACGGATGTGGTTGTTTTATCGTACCTGCAGGACGTATTGGTGTGGGAGAGGTGTTGGATGGTTAATGCCGAGTGTAAGTGGATTCACTACGATACGTGAGTCTCTGACCATTTTCAAACCTGGTGAGGTTTGCAGGACTCTTTGAGTCGCTGAGGGGTGTTCAAATCTGTTGAGATTTGCAGGGCTCTGGTATCTGGTCGAACTCTACTGCATCGGTTATGATTGTCGGTTCCCTGCCTACTGGTGTCCCTCAACTTTTGACCTTTGGGGCTACTTTCTAGATCCTGATGGGCCGAGTAATTTTAATTCGAGTTCGGAAGTTAGTGCCTAGTGGTGTCTCCGAGGGTCGGGTAGGGGTTTTCTCTGGTTGGTTTAGTGAATCATTATTGGTGTAAGGGAGGGTTGGGGTGATGATTTGGTGTATTGTTATTTGGTATATGTGTTTTTTCACTTTACCTTTGTTTGTATGTTTCTCAACAATTCCTTTCACTTCTTGTGGAGGAATTGTTCATTAATAAAATTTAGCCGATTAAAAAAAAAAAAGAAGTATATGTAATAAGAAACTTAATATATGTCCTCATTAATTTATTTTTTAAAAAAGCTACTTTAGTTACCGTATGAATCCGTGTGAAAATGTTTGTTTTTGTGGAAAATGATACGCTTGAAAATAAAATGGACGTGTGAGTTGGGGGCTCAGGTTCACTAGGAATAGTTTATAGAAGTACTCCATGGATAGCATAAAACAAAATTAAAATGAAAGTATTATATTAAAATCATTATTGAGTACACGATTTGGTACCATACATATATATATAGCCCAATATGCAAGTTGGGGACCATGGATGGCATATTGTTGGTTGTGAATTGGAATGGAAGACTTGACTTTAAAGAGTAAACGTTTCACTTTCACTAAAGAGTAATAATTAATAATTGGAAGATAACACAATTGTTTATTAATGCGTTTATAATAATTTATTTTTTTTACTTTCACCGTCAGTTGAATCTAATTCGAGGGTCAGTTTTGACATTACGTGGTTTCAGCCCCCTTTTGATTGCAGTTGCGGGAGATTGAACTGTGGTCCTCCCTACCAAGTTCAGCGTCAATCATCACTATTACTCTCTTTGTTTTTAAAATCAAACTTCGATTGTTTGGATAGATCTCATCTCAAGACCATTTAGTTGCCAAATTCTTCCATCGTTGCATTATTTTTATCACAATGCTACAATTGCTTGTTCCTTTCACGAAATAATAGAAAAAACTGAGCCATCGGCCCTCTTTTGTACTAAAAAAATAAAAAGGAAAAACAATGGGAATTGTCACTCTCCAATTAAATAACATAATCATAAATACACAAAAAATTTCAAATTCAAATACTAAAGAGTAATTTTATGAGGAAGTCAAATATTACCATCATTGCAAAGAAGATTCACGAACATGGAATGAACAAGGATACTCCTTACACTCAATGACTCAATGTATATTTTAATGGCATTAACAATTTAAAAATCTTTTAAACATAAATAAAAGGTAATTGATCAGTAAAATAAATGTGCTGTTAATTCTATTATTGGACTGAAAGTTTGTTTGGACGAGGTAATTGAAAATTTAAATAAATTTAGAATTCTAGGCAATTCAAATTAGTGTTTTAAAAGTGTTCATGACTAATTTTTGGATCTTTTAATTTCAATCATATATAATCTTTAAAATGTCACATATTTATTATTTTATTTCGAAATTTGATATTAAAAATGATTTAGAAAAACTTAGTTTTCATAAAACAAAATTAGCAAACAATAATTACTTGCACATATATTAACCAACAACATTTTCAAACAATACTATGCTTTTATTGAAACCAATCTACAAACACAAATTGTTATCCCAATACATTGCAATTGTAATTCAAACGAGCAGAACAAAAAGAAACACACTTGATGGATAAAAGAAAAACAAAGTGAAAATATATTTTATTATCACAATATCAATCGTTCCTAGCATAGAAACTTTGATTTGATTTCATTTAGCTTAACTATAACATCTTTTATCGGCATTCGATGAGCAAGAAACTCTTCTGAACATTCAACTCCAATTCCAGCAAACATCACCAAGCAATTTTTAATTTTGCTTTCCACAATTCCTGTTTGATCTTCAACAAATGGCGAAAGCAAATGTGAATCTACTATCTCAAGGATTCCTTCTGAAATTTTCATCTTACACAATTTGTGTAGACTTTGACTCTCACAAATCATGTCATCTGTTGGTCTCTTTCCAGTAAGCATTTCTAAGAGAAGAATCCCATAGCTGTAGATATCTCCTTGTGGTGATACTGGACCACCTGCTCCATATTCTTTTCAAACAAAAACAATTCTTTAGGAAAAAAAATATTAAAGAATGGAGTATATAAAATACTGAGGCATAATGATTATAAGAAAAATCTTTATATATAATGAGAAGACTAATAAAATTGTGTGAAAGATAAAGAGAGTAAATACTTGGATTAGTATTATGTAAATGTAAGTCATGATATGTATAGGCAAACCATTGAAGGATAGTAAGAACTTACCAGGAGGAACATATCCTATAGTTCCCTTAATTGTGGAGGAAATAACTTGATCATTATTTGAATATTGTCCTGTGGCTCCATGAATGAGCCTAGCTAAGCCGAAGTCTCCCAAGTGGGCTACAAGGTCATCATCAAGAAGTACGTTGCTTGGCTTAATATCACAGTGAACTACGGCTTGCTCTATATCGTTGTGTAGATAATCAAGTGCATGAGCAACATCAAGAGCAATGTCTATCCTTTGTGGGAGACTGAGAATATCATTTTCAGACACTTCGTTATCGTGCAACAACGTTTCCAGACTCCCATTAGGCATGAACTCAAAAACAATAGCCTTGAAATCTTCACCATTATAATCAATACTTGAGCAACAAGTTAGGATCTTGACAAGATTCCGATGCTTCATCTTTCCAAGAGCTTTACATTCCGCCACAAAACTCTTTGCTGCTCCACGTGTTTCAAGATTCAACACCTTTACAACAATAGGTCTTTCAAAGTGGTGAAGTGATCCTTTGTAAACAGATCCAAAGCTTCCTGTTCCTACCAAGTTAGATGAAGAGAAACCATTGGTTGCTTCATGTAGTTCACCATAAGTAACCCTAAAGTTCCCGTTATGCAAAGACGGTGAAGAAGGTAACCTTTTGGACTTTCTGGTAAGGAAATGGACAATTATAAAAGCTATGAAAGAGATCAAAACCCCACCAATGACACTTATGAGGATAAGTTTCTTTTTGAGAGATCTTTTGTGTTTCCTGGAAGGCGCCCTAAAACATATAGGAAGCTTCAATTGAGGTATCCCTCCACAAAGGTTTTTATTTCCAGTTAATGAAATTTCTGTGACATTGCTAAAGACACCTCCTTTGGGAACCTCCCCATATAAATTGTTAAAAGACAAGTCTAGAGTATTCAAAAATGTTAGATTTTCTAGTTCAAAGGGTATTGTGCTCGAGAGATTGTTATGAGAAATGTCTAACGATTCAAGCGATCTTAAAGAGCCTAAGAACAAAGGTATACTTCCCTGCAATAAGTTACTCCCCAACCCAAGTTCTGTCAATTGTATGCACGACGCTAGATCCTTAGGAATTTCACCAGACAACTTATTGTTATCTAGATACATAATTGAAAGATGTTTCAAGTTTCCAAACTCTGAAGGAATGCGCCCAGTTAAGGAGTTGTTGAAACAAAATAAATATTAAACCATCTAGATATCTAAATGTTTGACTTGGTATATTGCCACTCAATTTGTTTTCAAAAAGACTTAATTTCTGCAATTGGGTGCAATATTTGAGCGAAAATGGAATTCTACCTTCCAATTTATTTTCATTAAGATATAATTCAGATAAGGTTGTAAGATTTCCAATACCAATAGGAATGTTACCAGATAATTTGTTTGCGTCCAAGCTCAATTCTACTAGATTCTTAAGCTTTCCAATTGAATTTGGAATTATTCCCTCAAATAAATTGACTCCAAAATCTAATGTAGTTAAACCAGTTAGTTGTCGAATACTCTCGGGTATCACTCCATATATTTGATTATCCTCCATAACAAGCAAACTAAGTTGGGCGGAAAAGTTTCCTATAAGTTCAGGCAATTCACCACCAAATCTATTTTTATTAAAAATGAGTTTTGACAATTGAGTACAATTGATTAACGAGGAAAGAAAGTCTAAATCGTGAGCCTCTCCACTCCCAAAATTATTTATGCCCATAAAAAACAATTCAAGTTTATTTAATCGGCCCAAAGTATTAGGTATCGGCCCATGAAAATAATTGTCCTATATCAACTCTTTCCAATTCAGTGAGGTTGGATATTGAAGAAGGAAAATTTCCGGTTATTTGGTTGTCTCCTACCAACAACTCTACAAGATTGGGAAAAACAAGATTCATATTTGATGGAAGACTACCGAATAACTTGTTTTCCCCGAGATCCAGACGTTGAATCTTTGATCAGTTGTAAAGAGAATGAGGGATTTCACCTGACAAATTATTTAAAGCTATCAACAATTGTATCAAACTTGACAACTTACCCAATGAATAAGGAATGCTTCCTTCCAAGTGATTTTCTGCAAGTGATAATTTTTGGAGTGATGAAACATTTCCCAGAGAAGATGGAATAGTACCAACAAGATTATTGGCACCAAGAGCTATTGTAGTAAGTTGCATCATTGATCCAAACCATGTGGGAACTATGGGAATCTCGCCTTGATATTGGTGCAGTTAGTGAGCTCTATGGGAATCTCGCCTTGAAGCTTGTTAGTGCTTAAGAAATTGCAATCGCTTCAAATGACCAATTTGCTTTGGAATTTCACCATGCAAGTTGATGTTTGAAAGGTGGAGCGCTCTGAGAAATGTTAGATTTCCCAAAGATGGTCCAAGAGTACCGGCCCATGTTTGATGCTCCAAATGCAAGACTCTGACTCTCATGTGGCGACGACCGCATGTAACACCCTGCCATTCACAAAAATGTAAAGACTCATTCCATGATGGTAGAGCATCTGGTACACCATTTGTAAGCTTTTCTTTCATAGCAAGCAAAGCAAGCTTATCAGTCTCTGTACTCAAAGAAAAAGCAACTGTTGCCATTTTGAAAGCAAAGAAGAGTAGAAAAGTGGACATAAAAGTTGTCATTTTGCTATACTGTTGAATTTGAATTTCTGATACCTTTGAGATATGTTTAGCTTTTGAATTATAAAGAGAAGTATGTGAATTTGGCAAGTTGGGGAACCATTGTCATACTATAGTCCGGTTGACTGACTAGGAAAAATGAACGTAACTCATTCCATAGTGATATTATATCTTATGGTTAACGGTGGACCACCTTCACAAATGGTCAACCGTGGATAAGTGATCTACCAAATACGAATTTTATAAAATCTACTGGTAGATTGAAAGTTTAAATCATATAAATTATTCATAAATTTTTTTTAGAAAAAATTGAAAAATATTTGATATTTTATTGGGATTTATCAAGATTTACAGTATTTAATAAACCGTTAAATCTTGATGGGTTTCAATAACATATCAAATGATTTTCAATTTTTCTAAAATTTTCTATAGATGATTTATATGTTGTAAACTTTCAATCCAACGGTGGATTTTGTAAAATTTGTATTCATTATAATATTATTCATAACTGGTCCACAATGAACCACTTGATGATGTGATCCATAATAGAATTTAGGTTTAATTAGTCTGCAGGTCCCTTAAAGACTTTTTTGGTTTCACATTGGTCCCTTAAAGAAAATAAGTTCCACTTTAATCCTTTATTGATATCTCAGACAGTCAATATGATCCTTTTCGTCCATTTTTTCTCTGAAACTGTTAACTTCTGTACATGTGGTAAAGTAGGTTGTTACGTGGCACATGTACTGAAGTTAACGGTTTTTGAAAAAAATGGACGGAAATGACCATATTGACTGATGGAGATATCAATAAGGACTAAAGTGGAACTTATTTTCTTTAAGGGACCAAAGTGAAACAAAAAAGTCTTTAAGGCTTTGTTTGCGAGTTTGGAGGGGAGAGCTTTGGAGGGAGGGAAATAGAGAGAAAATTAGAGAAATCTTTTACATTTTTTGAGAAAGTATTTTTTATAGAGAATGACAAATAAATACTTATGATTAATATATTATGAATTTAAGAATATTATAACAACATTAATTAAATTTGAAGAATTCATATAAACCCTCTAAACCCCCTCTAAACCCCCATCTAATACAATTTTTGAGTTCCCCCAAATTGGGGGGTTTTTTGTTTTATGAAGAAAAAATAACACTTCAAACTTATTCCCTTCCAAACTTCTCTACTCCTTCCACTTGTTTCTTCCTTTTTAGCATTTCCTTCCCTTCCCCTCCAAACTCGCAAACAAAGCCTTACAGACTAATTAAGCCTATAATTTACCTATATTTTATATGTAGAGTTGAAATTTGAATCTCATATCTCTCAATTTTATATATGAATAAAAGGAAAACGGGCAAAAAAATAAATACTTTTTAGCACTATATCATTTTTTAATACATATGAATTCGTAGTTTGGTAGTGTAGTATCTTTTTAGGAGGGATACACGGGATAATGCTCAAGCTAACTTTAGCCCAATGGACAAGTTGGGGAGTGTTGGGGGCCATGGTTGGGTCGACTGATTTGGAATGAAAGACTTGACTTTAAAAATTAAATGTTTCATTGAATTTGATAGTGGTTATTGGAGGACAACACACAAATTGTTAATGCTCTTACTCATTTTTGTTTCTTCATCAAAGTTGATTAAGGCTTTAGGAAGTTTAGAGGAAAGAAGAGGACTTTAGAATATATTTTTTATCGTAATATTGGTACGAAGTTTTCACCGTTATTAGTGATGATTAATCTCCGTTGAAGAACCTGCGGGGAACATAAGGTGTGTTCTATCTTCCCAACCGAATTTTTTCTATACGTATGAACCATAAATCGAACCCCTAACCACATGTTTAAAGGGCAAAGTCCCTTCATTGTTGGTGAGGACTTTAGAATTTTATCAAACTAAAAGAAGGAGAGTGCTTTAGAAAATAATATGGAAGAGAAATAGAAGAGTCAGAATCAAATGTCATCAATGTGTCAAACTTTTTATATGATATACATCTGATAATTTTTTAACCGATAATCGTATTGCAAAATCTACCATTAGATTGAAAGATACTATAACGTAGATCATATATATAAAATATAACATCAATCGAAAATTATTTGATATGTCAATGAGATACATTAAAATTAATGTCTTAGGAACAATCAAAAAATGAGTTAATAATTTTGATGTATTTGATTGACATATCAAATGATTTTCGATTAATGTTATATTTTATAGGCATGATCTCTGTTATAATATAGTTCAACCCAACAGTCAATTTCGTAATACGCTTATCCAATAGAAAATTACCGGAGCTGTCATATTTTTAAGTTTAACATATTGGTGTCAATTAATTCTGATCCAAAATAGAAATAAGGATGTTTATCTTTAGTGGGAGAATTTATTTTTCATAACCGAAAATATAAAAATTGATGGAAGATTTTGGAGGATCAATAAAGATTCTTGAAATCCTTTTTACATTGAAATACTCTTCATTCTCTACAAATTCACCTTCCTCTTATTTTACCTTTCGCTCTCCTCCCACTAAAGCTCTCTCCTCACTCTCCTTCAAAACATATGCTAGACATGTGATGAAATACAAGACTTGTGTACAAAATAGAAAAGGTAAATAGGTCTTTATCTTCCTGCAAATTATGCGACTTTTGTTTTATATCCCCTGTAATATTTTTTTATTTGATTTACCGTCTAATGGAATATGTTGACTTAAGAATCCGTCATTTAATCCCTATAATATTAGCGAATTTTGATTTATCCTTCTCATTGGCCATGTCACGTCATCACTTATGTGGGTAAATCAAATAAAAAAAATTTACACGGGGGTAATAAAAAAATATTACAGTGGGGTAAATCAAATAAAAAAAATATCACAGGAGGATAATCTCAATAAAACAAATTACAGAGGTATAACCAAACTCGCCTACTTTGGGGAGAATATTACAGGAGGATAATCTTAAAAAAACAAATTACAAAGGTATAACAAAACTCGCTTACTTTGGGGAGTAATTATGATGCATAAGCTTTTTCCTTATGCACCGTGCATAAATAATGAAAATTGTTTAGCGCACCCTTCAGATTACTTAGCGCACCCCCAAATTGCTTATCGCACCCCCCATATTTCTAGTGCACTCCCCAAATTGCTTAGCAATTTGGGGGTGCACTAGAAATCTGGGGGGTGCACTAAGCAATTTTGAGTATTTATGCACGGTGCATAAACATGACTTATGCACCATAACTTGTGCCCCTACTTTGCAGTGGAGTAAAAACCTATTTACCCTCGTAAAAATTAAGCTACTTCAAAATAGAATATGGGCATCTCCAAGTTTTGTTTTTTACAACAATGGCCATTTCCAAGTTGAGTTGCATCTTATCTTATAGACAAAACTAATTGTCACTTTAGTATAACAATGCAACATTTTTTTCTTACTCAAGTATACTCCCTCCAAATTTTTGCATGGGTTGGAACCACTTGATACTAGAATTGACCTCCGAATTAAATTAAATTAGTGGTAAAAGTAAAAAAAAAAATGAATTATTTGATTTTATTTGATAAGAATATAAATAAAATTGTGTTTTAATAAAGTTTAAATTTAAATAGCATTTCTTATAAAAAAGACCAAAAGAAATAATCTCAGAATATATTTTATAAAAAAGATCGGAGGATGTACTTTTATTTATCAAATTTTACTCCAATTAATTATTCCACTAACTATAATTAATATAAGTGTATAACTAAAAGATAGTAATTAATTATATCATTAAAATCAACACTGTAACTGTCCTGGATCGGCTAAAACCCACTAAATATCAAGCTCATCATAATGAGATAAAGACAATTGCATGGCATAACGACAACAATATCATAAACCCACTTTGTTTTTCAAATTTTTTATATTAAAGTGATAAAAATAAGTTCCCGTACAATCGATTGCAAAATAAAGTAGTGTAATATAATACTTTCTCCATTTCTTTTTATTTGTCTTTTAGGGTCAGATTTAGTGTTTCTATTTAATTGTCATTTTTGTATTTTACGGGTATGATTTGTCAATTATACTTTAGTCAATTACTCTTATCTTTTTCAATAAAACCAATTAATGCTATATATTTGAAAAATTAATTTTTTTTTTGTACATAACATATTAAATTATTTTTTTGTACATAATATATTAAATTTATTGGAAAGAGAAGATGTGTGTATAAAAATAGGGATTTATTGATGGATTAAAAGGAGGGTATATAATAGGAAGATAAAGTACAAAAATACACTTCCTTAATTTGGTGTTACTATTCTAAAAAGACAAATAAAAAGAAACGGAGGGAGTATAATGTAAGGCTTAAATATCATTTTCATGCATGTAAGTTTGCGATTTTTTTATTTTAGGGTCCGTTTGGTTTTAAGGAAGGAAAGAGGGAGGGAGGAAAGAAAATTACGGAAATCGATGAATGAATCAAGACAAAAGTTTGTCGAAATTCATTCATTGGTTTGCGTAATTTTCTTTCTTTTCTATTTCTTTCCTCCCTACCAAATGGAGCCTTAATCCATGTATCTTTTTTTCTTGCGAATTCATCCTTGTATGCTCAAATCTTTTTTATTTTAGTCCATAAAGCTAAAATCCGTAAGAAATTAAATCCGCAGAAAAATTCGCAAGTTTCCTGCGGATTTTAGTTTTAGGGACTAAAACCAAAAGATTTGAACATATAGGAATAAAACCGCGGAATAAAATCTCGAACTTATTGGGACGAAAATGATATTTAAGCCTATAATGCAACCATGTACAAGCACAAATTCTTATGCCATTACATATATAGGAACCAAAGTAGTACAAATAACCCAATAAAATGAAAACACACATGAGGAATACAAGACTTGTAAATTATACAAGTGAACAACCATTATTTTCTTATGATAGTAGTAATTGTGCTTAGCGGGACAACTTCTGTTTAATTACTAGCAACTTCACTATAACATCTTTTATGAGCATTCTTTGAGAAGGAAATTCTTCAGAACATGCACTACAAGAAAAGTGACCTATACCCACCGCCACTTTTTACAGTTTTACCTACGGACGGCCATATCTGTCACTAAAAGTAGACTTTTACATTTTTTATTTAATTTTAATTTGTTTATTAGTAACTTATCAATATCACTCATTCCTTCACTCGTTCCCTTCTTCTTCGATTTCACTCTCATTCTCAAAATCGCTCGTTGTTCATCTTTCACAAATCACAATAGCTCATTGTTCAATCGCACTGAAGATTCATCGTTCACACTCTCACAATCGTGAAACCCTAGGCGCCGCCTCGGAGCTATCGGCGCCGCCGCATTTCATTCTTCCAGTTTAGGTTTGTCTAGACTCTTATCTCTTTGTCAAGCTTGTCGTTTAAGATCGTAATTTAAGATTCACGTTTTTGCTCAGATCTAATCAATTTATGAACAACGTCTTTCATCTTGATTTGCGTTTACTCTGCTTTTTGGTTCACGGATTTTGGATTCTTAATTTTTGAATCTCTGGACTTTTGATTTGCTCAAACAAATTCAATGAGTTTTTGATTGATTTCTCTATTTCCCTTAAACTATATTATGGCATTTAGATTAGGTTATAATCAATTTTGTTCAATTAATTTGTTTAGATTAGGGATTTCAATTACAGAATGTAATTAGATAACTTAAATTATAGATAGAGTCTTATGCATGAATTATTTGATTTTTTGAATGTGAAGCATGAATTTATCTATGTCTGATTTGTAAAATTGTGTGGTTGATTCTAGATTCATTTTGTCCATGGTGAGCAAGGGAAGCCATTTTAAGTTCATGATAGATGACTCAATCAGTGGCAATCAGTGGCATGGTGAGCAGTGGTGACTTTGTATGGTGACTCAATGATGACTTCTACAGTAACTGTTTGTTTACATTATGCTAAGAAATAATATTATTAATTTGGAATTCTTAGCTTGAAGGTGTTACTAATTATGCTTAGCAATGCTATCCTACTGCAACTAATTCTTGTTTTACATACTCTTGTTTTACATTTCCAACAACTAAACTAATTGTTCGATCTCTTAATTAATGCAAGTATCATGCGGAGGTGGAGAAAGTTGAATGTTGTTCACCATGGTGACCCATCACTACAGAAGATTAAAATTGTTGTTCCACCACTTTATGTGCTTACCATTGAGACCCTTGACAAGGTTGGTGCAAGCAATATCCACATAAATATGATTTGACAATTTGATTTTGATTTGAATTGATTGCTTATTTGGCTTATAGGTTATCAAGATATATTATATGATTTTTAGATGTGAATTTGCTAGTAAATTTTGCCATTTCAAATGATGACCTTTCTCTCTTTGGTGCCAAGTTTGATGATTAACTTATGTATGATATTTTTGATGCCAAGTTTGATCATTAATTTATGTATGATATTTATGGTGCCAAGTTTAAAAGACTTCCTGCATATACTTAGCTCAATCACTAGAGTGTCTTTCTTGACATTTAATTTGAATTTATAGGTATTTGTATATGAGTAAATTGGTTACACTTCCTGGAACATCAGGTGCACTTTTGCGGCTTATAATTGATCAGGTAAGGCACTTTTTTTGGTCCCTTGACCCAAATACTTTCACAGTGGCAGTGTCACTTCATATCAATCATTATTTGCATGCTGCTTGTTTGATATTCTAATTTTGAGTGATAAAATATAATTACGGTTCTTATTTTCTTAGTCTCATTGGTGGCACTAGAGGGCAGGCCATCAAAAGTTGTACCTAAGCTTAAATATGTGATATTAATAGATTTATTTATCTTGTATCTGCTTGTAAAATGTTATAATCAATGGGATTTTGTTATGTTTAATAGTGCTTACACATTTTGAGTTTCTCATTCTCATATAGAGGAATGGGAGAAATAGTTCCTTTGTCAATAAAACATGATGAAGTTGCATCACTACTATACTTTGTGTTTGATCTGTTTAGCATTTTGTGACAAGGTTTAAAGTAGCACATGATTTTGTAGAAGGTTTAGTACATGTTCAGTTATAGAGCACATGACTTTGGCTATACTTGTTACTATAATCCTATTTTTGTTGTTGTCTTTGATTGGAGACCAAAGTTGAGAGACTTGAAGGACAAATATTAGTCAAATCTTCTATGTTTGGCAATATCAAGCGTATCAGTATACTAAGATGTCAATTCTTCTAGGACTACTTATAATTATGCGAGCATTAAAAGATGTCATTATTGAAGGAAAATTGATACGACAAAAGCAGCGGAATTTAAAATTTTCCTTTTGTGATCCTTACAAATGGTCATGAATTGTGTTTAGAGTTTTACCTTTTGATTCGAAAACTCCCTTTAAATCACGAACGGCTATCGAACACTTTGAATCACGAACAAGGTCACGTACAAGAACCTCGAATTTGATCACAAGCGTTAAAGGTATAACGCCTCTAGCCAGTCTACACGAACAACAACCTTCAATGGAGTGCTAGCTCCAATGGTTTGAAGGGTTAGGAGAAAGGAGGCACAAAATAAGGATTAGGGTTTTTCACAAAAACTCTAGAAAGTGATTAGGGTTTCTCAAGAGAGGAGAGAACAAAGGCTCATGAGAATGAGTAACAAAAGTGTGCAACACTTTCTCCTTACCACAAGGGTTCTATTTATAGAACCACTTGCCATGGCAAAATTACACTAAAGCCCTTTTAACTAAATGGGCTATAGTGGGCGCCATTCTCATGTAAATATGTCTAGTACATATTTGCACCCCCTTCTTGCTACATCATACCATATGATGTAATGCTCATTTTAATTACCATAATACCCCTATCATATTTTCTTATTTCTCCAAGGTGCACCGTACCTTACGGTGTTCCAATCTCACTAGATTGTTCTTATGTGTGTGACCGTATAGGTTTCCGTAACGTTGACAATTATAATAAATCACTATTTATTATAATAAACAGTGAGCGGTATCTAGCAACACATCACTGCTACTCAAGTTACGAGAAATTAACATGTGATCTAAACATTACCTCTTGTGATAATATCAGTGTGTAAAATTACCCCTTTGCCCTTATGTCTATATTGAACACAAGGCATACACAGTGTCATCCTTGTCTAGTTCAATATTGGGCCCGTGACATTTATCCTGTTATGCAGGATTGGCAAATTCCATCTAGGTCACTACTGTCCGCCCCTCAGCATGCTTCGTAAAGTACCCATCAACTGCCTTTATAATTATCCTATTACGGATAACGTTAGATCAGCAACAAAGTACTCCACTCCCCATCTAGGGTACAAAGTGGTTTCAGGTCTAAGGGTGGTCTACACCATTATCACCATGAGAGTAACTTATGACACTTTGCATAACTTTGCATGTAGTACTCTCATAGCGGGTCAATCCAGTATAAATATTACTCCTAATATTTATACCTACGTCAAGACTTGATAACTCCTTATCCCATGATCCATGAGATGTGATCATCAGTCTATCTTCATAATAGTCTTTATGCTTTAAGGTTATCCCCTTTACCTTAAAGCTCGACTACGGATACTTTAAGAATAGTGTCCTTATGTTTAATATTATCTCATGATTAAGTCACACTTAATTATTAAACGGACTTTCTATTCTAGGGACTTCATTATTTTGCAACCTTACAAACATAATAAAGAAATGCCATATTTATATTCAAACTCCTAAAGCAAATACTATGAAAATAGATTGGCTCTTAGGGCTTACTCCAACAATTATTTACTAACTAATGCTACAATAAATGTTTGCCTTGTTTTTTAGTGGTGAGATATAGTTCATGTGATAATACTTCTACTCTAGGAAGCTAAAAACACTGCAGCTTTATAGGCCCCACTTGAATTGGAATAAGTAAACTTTAGAGGCTTGGTTGCTAAATAAACCTTAGATTTAGGTGCTAGCTGCAAGTCTTCTATTTCAGCAAAAAAATAAAGATGTACTTTTATTCTCATTTCCAGTATGATATATTTTTGTATACATGTCTTCTTCTGATCTTTTTTCTGCATTATGAATCAGACTATATAGATTTGTTAGTGCTAGGATTTTACATGTTATTTGTGTATTCATTTTATTTAAGATAATGAATCAGTAAAAATAGAAGGTGTCTAAGGAGTTGAGGTTGTTTAGGTTCCACTACAAAAATTTAAGCATAAAGAGCTATTCATATATGAGCTCTCATCTCTTGACTGTTACTGATCTTACTGACATTTACATTTTATTCACACCTACAGTTGCAGAAGGTAACTCACGAAGGTTGTGTCAACCGGGTACGCTCCATGACACAAAATCCCCACATATGTGCATCTTGGGCAGAATCTGATTATGTGCAGGTTAGTTTTAGAAACCTTATGATTTAGTTTCTTGATTGATGGTGAACTTTGATGAAAGATTCACTTATTTTTTGAATTATTGTGAAAATTTGATATGGAAGTGTTAGTGTTTAATCTGGAAGTGCATTGTATGATCGCATTCGACACTTGGAGAACAAGCTAACATCTCCATTTCTAGTGAACCATGTCTGTGGAATAACTTGAAAAGTGCATTGTCTATAGATTTAGTACTTGTCCAAATTTTGTCTGTTGTTTTGTCTATAGAAAGTTTGTAGTTGATTTTGGATGAATTACATCGTTGAATATATGAATAGCCGGCTAGGAAACCTTATTGGTTGATTTTGCACTTATTTTTCGGTTTGTTTTATCAAATGGACAAGAGTTGGATATCAAACAACTCTGTAACTAATGAGGATTATATTAGAGGGATTTTAAGTTTTCTCAATTTTGCATTTGCAAACTCGATAGATATGGTCATGCTGAGTCAACAAAGAGAAAGAGCAAACAATCAATAGTTTTAATGAACCCAATTGATAGTTTTCGTGTTTGTATATGCTTTTCATAGCTTTCATTTAGTTTTGATGGTCGTGATTTTTGGGTCTGGGGCTTAGGATATTTTTGTTGTGTTAATGTCTTATATTCTAATATGCAATTTCAGGCAGAGAAAATAGGATTGGAATATATGGATGTTGAAGCTTTGAGGAAGCTAAACAAAAATAAGAAACTGGTGAAGAAATTGGCAAAGAAGTACCATGCCTTTTTAGGTATTTCGGATTGCTAATTGTTATTTATATTTTGTCCATATATATCTTGTTTATGTTTTATGTTAGCAATATATGTATCAAGTCATTTTAAATTACCAACTGTATTTTGTTCATTCTCTATTCTCCTGCTTCACTTTTATTTAGTGACAAGGGTTCTCTGAAAGTTAGCCTTAACTTGTTTCTTTCAAATTGCAACTATTGCTTGGGCTGATTTGGATATTTTGCATGTCTTTGCATTCCTACAGTTGTTTCCCACCAATAATCTCTTGAGGCTAAGGATAATGAAACTAAGGCAATGGTCAAATTCCAACTTAAGAAAGTGATGTGCATGGGAGTAGCTGTTGGCAATGTGTGTAAGTGTGTTGAAGTCTTGTTTTTGTTATTTTTTCACTTGTTGAATAGTACCATGATACATCAATTCTAAATTTTCTAAATTTGTGTTAGTTTAACATTTGTGGATCTTAAGACAATGACTTAAGTGTTTTTGATTAATTGTTATTCATATTTTGTGTTATTAAATGTTCTAAATTTGTTTTTATTTTTATTCAATTAAATATTTTAATAGTAAGAATTTCAATAATCTATTCATTTGAATGTATAATAGTATAAAAATTAAATTATAAAAATAATTGTTACTTCTAGTGACAGCAAAAACTGTGGGTAAAAGTATTTTCTTAAAAACTGCTTTCTAGGTTATACCTACGGGCAAAGCCGTAGCTACAAGTCAAAAGGTTCTACCGACGGCCAATGTACAATGACAGACGGCCAAAAATCCGTTGCAAAACGGCGTACATAGTTTACGGGTACAATGGCCGTCGGTAAAAGTCAGGCGGGATCTATACCTACGGTTTTTGACTTTTAGTGACGGATTTTATCCGTAGGTACAAGTCAAATTTCTTGTAGTGATGCAACTCCAATTTCAGCAAACATCATTAAACGCTGTTTAATATTGTTTTCCACAACTTGTGTTTGATCTTCAGCAAATGGGATGAGCAAACATGAATCCACTGTGTCAAGAATTTCTTCTGAAATTTTCATCTTACACAATTTGTGTAGACTTAGATTCTCATAAAACATGTCATTTGTTGGCCTTTTTCCGGTGAGCATTTCCAACAGCAGAATTCCGTAGCTATAGATATCTCCCTCTGATGATACTGGAACACCTGCTCCATACTCTTTTCAAACAACAAATAACATCTATTTAGGAAAAAATAAACAAACATGTATATAAAATTCTATAACACATCAATCCTAAAATTCCTTTTTTTGTGTAGAATAAATTTCAATGGGACAATTTTCAGTGAGGCTATAAAATTTTAGCTTCATAGCTAAATAGAGATATGACAACGGAATTAATTAGTTGATTTTTTTGGTTAATGACTAAAATTAACTAGTACATTTTATAATTCTTATCAAATCTATAAATAAAAATAAGTTATCATTAATTGCTAGTCAACATGAGCTTAGCAAGATGTAGGTAAACTTTCTTATTATAGCCACAAGTAAGTCACAAATATGAAATCCTTTTTTACAAAGAATTCAATGCGAATATTATGAATAGTAAACAAATAACATCTATTTAGGAAAAAATAAACAAACATGTATGTAAAATTCTATAACACATCAATCCTAAAATTCCTTTTTTTGTGTAGAATAAATTTCAATGGGAGAATTTTCAGTGAGGCTATAAATAGAGATATGACAACGAATTAATTAGTAGATTATTTTTTGGTTAATGACTAAAATTAACTAGTACATTTTATAATTCTTATCAAATCTAAATAACAATAAGTTATCATTAATTTGCTAAGTCAACATGAGCTTAGCAACATGTAGGTAAATTTTCCTATTGTAGCCACAAATGGGAAATCCTTTTTTTACAAAGAATTCAATGCAAATATTATGAATTACAAGGGATAGAAAGAACTTACCGGGAGGAACATATCCTATAGTTCCCTTAATTGTGGAGGAAATAACTTGATCGTTATTTGAATGTCCTGTGGCTCCATGAATGAGCCTAGCTAAGCCAAAGTCTCCCAAGTGGGCTACAAGGTCATCGTCAAGAAGTACGTTGCTTGGCTTAATATCACAGTGAACTACGGCTTGCTCTGTATCGTTGTGTAGATAATGAAGTGCATGGGCAACATCAAGAGCAATGTCTACCCTTTGTTGGAGACTGAGAATATCATTTTCAGACACTTCGTTATCGTGCAACAATGTTTCCAGACTCCCATTAGGCATGAACTCAAAAACAATAGCCTTGAAATCTTCACCATTATAATCAATACTTGAGCAACAAGTTAGGATCTTGACAAGATTCCGATGCTTCATCTTTCCGAGAGCTTTACATTCCGCCACAAAACTCTTTGCTGCTCCACGTGTTTCAAGATTCAATACCTTTACAACAATAGGTCTTTCAAAGTGGTGAAGTGATCCTTTGTAAACAGATCCAAAGCTTCCTGTTCCTACCAAGTTAGATGCAGAAAATCCATTGGTTGCTTCATGTAGTTCTCCATAAGTAACCCTAAAATTCTCATTTTGCAAAGATGGTGAAGAAGGTAGCTGTTTGGACTTTCGAGTGAGAAAATGGACAATCATAAAAGCTATGAAAGAGATCAAACCCCCACCAATTAAAATGACGAGGATAAGTTCTTTTTTTAGAGATCTTTTGTGCTTCTTGGATGGTGCCTTTAAGCATGGGGGAAGCTTTAATTGAGGTATTCCTCCACAAAGGTTCTTGTTTCCAATTATTGAAAATTTTGAGACATTTCTAAAGACACCTCCTCTGGGAACCTCACCATAGAGATTGTTAAAAGACAAGTCTAAAATATTCAAAAATGTTAAATTTTCTAGTTCAAAGGGGATTGTGCTTGACAAATTATTGAGAGAAAGGTTTAACCTTTCAATGGACCTTAAGGAGCCCAAGTACAAAGGTATGTTTCCATGGAAGAAGTTTCTCGCCAACTCAAGCCTTGTTAATGCGATACATGCACGAAGTTCATTTGGAATTACGCCTGACAACTTATTTGACTCTAATTGCAATACATAAAGTTGCTTCAAACTACCAAACTCTGAAGGAATTGGACCAGTCAAGGAGTTGTTACCCAAAAACAAATATGTTATCACCACTCAATTTGTTATCTGCAATACTTAATTTTTGCAATTGGGTGCAATATCTAAGGGAAAATGGAATGGTTCCTTCCAAAATATTTCCAGCCAAATATAGTTCAGACAAGACTGTAAGATTTCCAATACTAGTTGGAATGTTGCCAGATAATTTGTTTGATTGCAATACCAATCTTCCTAGATTCTTAAGCATTCCAATTGTATATGGAATTGTTCCTGTGAGGGAATTGTCTCCAATGTATAAGCTGGTTAAACCAATTAATTGTCCAATTTTTTCAGGTATCGATCCATAGATTTGATTAATCCTCATATCAAGAGAAGTGAGATGGATTGAAAAATTTCCTATAAGATCAGGTAACTTTCCACTAAATTTATTATAGTCAAAAATAAGTTCTGATAATTGAGTACAGTTAGTTAATGAGGAAAGGAAGTCTAAATCATGAGCTCCTTCACTCCCAAAATTATTACCGCCAATATGAAACAGCTCAAGTTTGTTTAAGGAACCTAAATTTGAAGGTATTGACCCACCAAAACTATTCCATGAAATATCAAACAATTGCAATTCAGTGAGGTTGGATATTGAACTTGGAAAAGTTCCGCTCATTTTATTGCCTCCTATATAGAATACTTTAACATTTGGAAATGCATGATTCATATTTGAGGGAAGGTTACCTATCAACTTATTTCCCCCAAGATCGAAAATTTGAATATTTGATAGATTATAAAGAGAGTGAGGGATTTCACCTGACAGATTATTTGAACCTAGACTTAGCCTTTTCAAATTTGACAACCTACCCAAAGAATAAGGTATGCTTCCTTCCAACTGATTTTGTTGAAGATTTATAATTTGGAGTGATGAAACATTTCCCAGGGAAGATGGAATACTACCAACTAGATTATTGGCAGAAAGTCTCAAGACATTAAGTTGCATCATTGATCCAAACCATGAGGAAACTCCTCCTGTGAGTTGATTGAATGATAAATGAATTACCTTGATATTTGTGCAGTTAGTGAGCTCTATGGGAATTTCTCCTTCAAGATGGTTAATGCTTAAGTCAAGATGTTGCAATCGCTTCAAACGACCAATTTGTTTTGGAATTTCACCATGCAAGTTGATTTTTGAAAGGTCGAGCACCCTCAGAAATGTTAGATTTCCCAAGGATGGTCCGAGAGTACCACCCAATGGTTGATTATTCAAATGCAAGGCCGAGACTCTCATGTGACGACGACCACATGTAACACCCTGCCATTCACAGAAATGTAAAGAGTCATTCCATGATGGCAGAGCATCTTGTACACCATTTGTAAGCTTCTCCTTCAAAGTAAGCAAAGCAAGCTTATCAGTTTGTGAACTCAAAGCAAGAGCAAGAGTTGCTGATGGCATGAAATAATACACCAACATTTGGCTAGCAAAGAAGAGAAGAAACATTGACATAAAAGTCATCATTTAGTTATTAATATAGAAACTGTATAATCACTACAAGAAAACCTTGATTTACAAACAGAATTGAAAATAAGTTATTGGCGGATTTATCCCTCAATAAGTTATTGGCGAAAAAATCCGCCACAAAGTAAGGAAATACTGCCAATAAATTTATTAGGAGATAAAAAAAATAAAAAATGAAGCATAGTATATTTATTGGCAGATTTATCCGCCAACAAATTTTAAATAAAAATAAATAAATAAATGAAAAGGTTTGTGGGGGAAATTTCCGCCAATAAATTGTTTAGAGATTAAAAAAATGTATTGTTACATTTGTTGGCGGAATGCAAAGCTGGCAGCATTAAATTATGATGCCTCGTTTTACTCCTTTGTATTTTTAATTTACATTAAATGACCCATTATCATTTATCAATTTACCATAAAGAAAAACTTGCTTCATTTGTTTGTTTTGTTTTCATCGCATAGCTTGTAGTTGTACACAAATTTCTTCCACCGTTTGTCTTCTCCATTGCAACTCTCAAGAAGCCACAACACCAATCGTTCCGCCGTCTTCTCCATAGCATCTCGAATTCGACTTTAAGAGACATGAGAAATATTGTGCCGTCAGATCCGAACCAAGTTTTTGCGTTTCAGATATGGTCGTTTCTCTCTTTCTTCAACAGAGATAACGCCACCAGATCTGATTCCGATTCGTTTCTCTTCCTTCTACAGAGATAGTCGCCGCAAGATTCCGAACCAGTTCATGGTCTGACATTCTAACTGATCGGCATCTTCTACTTCTTCTTCACTTCTCTAATACATTCAGCAACAAAATTATTGATTCATGCTTATATATTTTTAGATCTATTTCAATTTTTCCCCTCTGTTCCTCTTTAAAATTGATTTTTCCCAATTATTTTAAACCATATTCTGTATCGCTAAATTTGTTATCTCTATAGTTTTTTTATTGTTTGTTTTGTGTTCATCGTCATCTATGAGACCTTATTTCCCAGATCCATCGAATAAATTAAAGGACAAAACAATAAAATCATTAACCATTTGATATTTTAGTTTTGATGTAATAATTAGTTAGTGTGATATTCTAATGTATGGTAAATAAATAATAATAATAATAATAATAATAATAATAATAATAATAATAATAATAATAATAATAAAAAAGGTGAAAACGAGAAAAAGAGAGGGATAAGAGTTAATTACTTTTATATCAAATTTAATTAATTTTATGTAATTAACATTTATTTAGAAACAAATAAAATGGTTTATAGTCAAAATAAAAATGTTTTTTTTTTTAAAAAAATATAAGTTATTGGCGGAATGTTCTGCCACAAAGTGTGGGAATCTGTCATAGTGGTTTCTGGCGGAATTTTCTGCCACAAAATGTAAGCAATCAGCTTTATGCTTCTGGACGAATTTATTGGCGGAAATTTCCGCCAATAAATTTACTGGCATATGATTTATTGGCAGATTGATTCTGCCAGTAAATTATCACTTCTTGGCGGAAATCAGTACTTCTTGAGGGATTTTTGCTGCCACTAAATAGGGTTTTTCTTGTAGTGAATTGGTAATAATCAGATAATACCTTATAGTGAATATATACAACTTTGAGATATGAATTGATATATATATGTTAAGGTAAAAGGAGTTCTCACTCATTATTATTGGCACACCTGTGCTTTATATAGGCACCTTATTACAATGGACCAATTGGGCCTAATACAAACTGAACTGGAGCCTAGAAGCCCAATAGATCCAACATACTCTCCCCTAATTGAGAGACTACTGAGCAAAACAATTATAGTAAAAAACAAACAAATTCAAAGACATCAAAGAACAATCTATATACAAACAAGAGTTACTAGACAGAGAGAAACCATAGTGCAGAGAGTGCACACACAATCTTAGTAACTTGATCTGAAACATGTTTCATCCACCAGCATTTTTCTGAGCCACCATCATGCCCAATTTACTTCTGAAAGAGCAGAATGCATCCAGCTTTAAAGGCTTTGTCATTAAGTCAGCTATTTGATCTTGAGTTTTGCAATATTCAAGCATGATCACCCTATCTTTGACAAGATCTCTGAGGTAGTGGAACCTTACATCTATATGTTTGCATCTTCCATGCATTATTGGATTGACAGATAACTTGATAGAAGAGCTATTGTCACACTTTATCACAGTTTTATCATTATTACCAATCTTCATATGATTCAACACATATCTCAGCCATACACATTGACAAGCACAGGCAGAGGCAGCCACAAACTCTGCTTCAGTGGTAGACAATGTAACTATAGGTTGCTTTTTTGAGGACCAAGAGATAACACTATCTCCTAACATGAACACAAAGCCAGATGTGCTCTTTCTATCATTTAGATCACCTGCATAATCTGAATCTGACCATCCCACTAATTCAAATTTCATGCCTGCATCATGCTTGTACATGACTCCATACTCTAGAGTACCTTTTAGATACCTCAAAATTCTTTTCACAGCTGCAAAGTGCATCTCTGTGGGTCTTTCCATAAATCTTGCAACAAGACATACTGAGTATGTTAAATCAGGTCTAGTAGCAAGTAAGTACATCAAACTTCCAACTATTTGTTTGAAATTAGTTGCATCAACTGCATTGCCCTCTTCATCTTTAACCAGCTTACAACCAGGCACAATTGGGCTACTCACCACATTACAATTTTCCATTCCAAACTTATTAAGGATCTCTGCTGCATACTTTTGCTGATTAATGAAAATTCCTTTCTCAGATTGTGTAACTTCAATGCCAAGGAAGAACTTCATTCTTCCTAGATCAGTCATGGCAAACTTACTCTTCATGGATTTTTTAAATTCATCTAACATTTCTGCATCATTGCCAGTGCAAATTAGATCATCAACATACAGGCTTACTATGATCAATCTCCCATTAGCTCCATATTTCACAAATAGGGTGTGTTCGTGTGTACATTTTTCAAACTGCTCAGAGTTGAAATAAGCTTCAATTTTGCTGTACCATGCCCTTGGTGCTTGCTTTAGCCCATATAAGGCCTTTTTCAACTTATATGCTTTCCCATCTCCCCCCTTTTTTGTAACCAAGAGGTTGATCAACATATATATCTTCCATTAATTCACCATGCAGGAATGCACTTTTCACATCAAGTTGAGATACTATCCATTTTTCTTTTGCAGCAAGGGCCAATATTGCCCTAATGGTATCCCATCTAGCAACTGGGGCAAAGACTTCATTAAAGTCTACTCCATGTTTTTGACTGTATCCCTTAGCTACCAACCTGGCTTTGTATTTTTCAATATTCCCTTTTTCATTGAGCTTTGTTTTGTATATCCATTTAACACCAATAACATTTACTCCTTCTGGCACATCACTTAGCTCCCAGGTTTTGTTAGCTTCTATGGCCTCAATTTCTTGATCCATGGCTTTCTTCCATTTTGCACACTTCACTGCTTCATGGTAATAACTGGGATCACTGACAGAGCTATACACAGCAAGATTATGCAAATCATCATTATCAAGTTCACTGCCTGACACATAGCCCTCCAACCTTACACTTGGTTTTCTGATTCTAGGAGTGCTTAGAGCTCCATGATTAGCACCATTGTTGCCTGTATCTTCATCACTTGAAGTGTCTTCAACAATCAGCTCATCATCATTAACATCTTCATTATGCATACTATGATCATCTTCTGCTGATTCATTGTTGATACCAACTTCTTTTTGAGAATCATCAATTTCACTTATCTCATCATCATATTTTTTTACATTTTTGTTCACCCAGTCCCATGACTTATTCTCATCAAAGACAACATCCCTACTGACTATTATTTTCCTTTTCAAAGGATCAAACAACTTGTATGCTTTTGACTCATCACTAACACCCAGATGAATACACATAATGCTCTTGTTATCAAGCTTAGTTCTAAGATTGTCTGGTATGTGAGCATAGGCCAGACAACCAAAGATTCTAAAATGCTGCACTGATGGTTTGATTCCTGACCATGCTTCTTCTGGTGTAACATTCTTGACTGACAAGGTAGGGCATCTGTTCATGACATAGGTTGCCCACTTAGCTGCCTCAGGCCAGAAGGTTTTTGGTACATTCCTCCCAGCTATCATGCTTCTGATCATATTCATTAGTGTCCTGTTTTTTCTCTCAGATACACCATTTTGTTGAGGAGTGTAGGCTGCTGTGAGTTGCCTCTTTATACCATGAATTCTACAAAAATCATTAAATTCATTTGAAGTGAATTCACCTCCTCTATCTGTTCTTAAGCATTTAATCAGACAACCAGCTTCATTCTCAACTATGGCTTTAAAAATTTTGAAAGTTTCAAAGGCACTAGATTTTTCTTTCAAAAAATAGATCCATGTCTTCCTAGTAAGATCATCAGTAAAGGTTATAAAATACCTGTTGCCACCATTTGATTTGGGATTTATAGGGCCACATATGTCAGAATGAACAAGCTCAAGTTTGCAGCTAGCTCTCCAAGTTGATTGTTTAGGTATAGTATCTCTGTGTTGCTTGCCAGTCAAGCAATCAGCACATTTCTCATTGCTTTCTTGCAGAACAGGCAACCCCTTTACCATATCTTTTCTAGCCAACACATTCAATCCCTTAATGCTCAGATGAGCATATTTGTGATGCCATAACTGTGCTCTATCTTTTGTTGCTGTTGTCAAGCATTTGGGTGTAATTACTGCAGCCTTGATAACAAACATTCTATTGCTTGACATGTGAGTGGTGAACAACAATCCTTTGTCATCATGATAGATTTTGCACATATCATCTTTGAATAGTACATAGACGTGTTTTTGTTGAATTTGACCAATGCTTAAGAGATTAGTTTTTAAGCCAGGAATGTAGTACACACTAGTAATCACATGCACCCTTTCATTGATACATAGTTTCAAATTACCCTTCCCCATTACAGACATTCTTGAATCATCACCTAGCTTAACTGTATCTCTATAGTTTTCATCAAGATCATACAACCAATCCTTATTTCCTACCATATGATTGCTACAGCCAGAGTCTAGAAACCATACCTCTTCTTTAGAGTCTCCATTGTTGATATTTGCCATCAGAAGCATTTCTTCTTCAAAATCTAACTCAGCATAATTGGCATTGTCTCCGGATTCTTGACATTCACTTTGATAATGCCCAAGTTTATGACATTTGTAGCATTCAATGGACTCTTTGTTCTGTCTTCCCATGCCACGTCCCCTTGATGAATTCCTACCTCTCCCCCTTCCTCTTCCACCATTAGTGACCTTGAGGGCTTGTTCATCATGATTGAGCTGGCTTTTCATGCGTTTTTCTTGAACAATGAGGCTACTTTGCAATTCATCAATGGACAATGCAGTTACATCATTGGATTCTTCTATGGCACACACAACATAGTTGAATCTTGCTGACATTGACCTCAAGATCTTCTCAACTATGGTACTTTGAGAAACATTTTCCCCAAACGACTTCATCTTGTTAGCAATGGCCAAAGTTCGAGCAAAATAATCATCAACTGTTTCACTTTCTTCCATAGAAAGAACCTCAAAATCTCTACGACAGGCTTGCAATTGTGCCCTTTTTACCTTGTTAGAGCCAAGATTCTTCTGTTTCATAGCATCCCAGATATCCTTCGCCGTGTCACGATTCATAATGGTCTCCATGATCGTTCTATCAATTGCTTGGAATAGGTAGTTCTTGACTTTTAAATCAAGAAGTTTGCTTGCAGCTGCAGTTTGTAACTCCTCCGCCGTGGCATTTTCTGGTGCAGTGGTGACTCCATCTTCAATCAAGTGCCAATATTCCTTTGATCGGAGCAAATTCTCCATCATCATCGACCAATGATCATAGAATCCATCAAACCGTGGAATTGATAACTTGTAATCTGCGCTCTCCGTCATCGTTGCTACAATCGAGGAAACGGAGAAGAAACGATGAACAAACTCGCCTGAGAAGATACGAAGAAGACGATAGTTACGGTGGTTGCAACCACGCGTAACGGAAACGAAACGGAAAAAACGGTTGTAACAGAATTTCTTGCGGTTCAGATCAGGCCCAAGGATTATGGGCTCTAGATACCACTGTTAAGGTAAAAGGAGTTCTCACTCATTATTATTGGCACACCTGTGCTTTATATAGGCACCTTATTACAATGGACCAATTGGGCCTAATACAAACTGAACTGGAGCCTAGAAGCCCAATATATCCAACAATATAGACAATTATGTGAGTTCAGTTAGCAGGATATAACATTATATATATGTAGGGCCGGGATTCTGCGGCGAAGCTAGCAAATTTTGGATGAGGGGGCCAAATATAAAGTAAAAATAAAATTTTAAAATTAATATAAAACTAATGATATTTATTTAGAAAATTTAAATTTTGATACGTTTTAAATAGTTAAAATCATCCATAATTTAATTTATATTAAATTTAATAACGTCTTTTTCGATGTAAACAAGTAAGCTATTTGGAAAAAAATTCAATTTATTTGATTTTTAAGTTTTTTTAAACAATTTTTGTTACTAATAAAGTTTAATATATTTGTTATAGAGACCAAAAATACAAAAAAAGATGAATAAATGAATATCAAATCAAGTAATAATTTCTTTTTAATATAATATTTCTACTAATTTTTATATGAGGTAGCTAGGGTAATTAAACATAAAAATATACCTACTTATTAAAAAAAATACACATTTTTTTATTTTTTGTTGGGGTGGCCAAGCTACCCCATCAATGTGAGAGGCTTCGTCCTTGTTGGGATTCAAAATTTTGATCATTCGATTTATTCATTTTAAGAATGAAATTTCTTGCCATAGGTTATTTGACAAAAAGAAAAAAGTGATTTAAGGTGATTTAGACCTTTTGGCAAGTTGGGTAGCCCATGTCATAATATTTATATAATTATGGATTTATAGGGTGATATTAACGATGACATGGCTTTTGTCTTCACCTCATGTAACACAAATGAGATATCTTTTATTCGGACAAATTAAATTATACAAATGGGATATTTTAAATTTTATAAGAGATGTTGATTTTTTGTGAGTTTAAAAGATCATATATTACAATGTTGTCTCTTCTAAATCTATGGATTTAGTTTTTAAAAGAATTAGTTTTGTCATCCAAAAAAGATTAACGGCACGACTTATTATTTATTTACCTTTTATTCATGTATAATTATTATATATTAATATAAAAATAATAGATTCCAAATGCGTCAACAAAAGAAAAAGTAGACTCCAAGTTTTCAATGAGACATGTTAAGTCGTTAAGGCTCATTCTAGGAATTGCAGAGGACGTCCTAAACCTCATAAAATAGAGGATCCCAAATTTTCAATTTTGTGTATCTAATATATTTGAACTTCTATCTATTAAGTTATTTGACATAAAATAAATACTTTGTAGTTTGGTATTGTAGTATCTTTTTAGGAGGGATACACGGGATAATCCTCAAGCTAACTTTAGCCCAATAGACAAGTTGGGGAGTGTTGGGGGCCATGGTTGGGTTGACTGACTTGGAATGAAAGACTTGACTTTAAAAGTTAAATGTTTCATTGAATTTGATAGTGGTTATTGGAGGACAACACACAAATTGTTAATGCGCTTATTCATTTTTCTTTCTTCATCAAAGTTGATTAAGGCTTTAGGAAGTTTAGAGGAAAGATGAGGATTTTAGAATTACTTTTTGGGTCTTGCTAACTAATGCCCGGGGCACTAGTTAAAGAACTAAAAAAAAAAAAAAAATTTTGCATTGAAAATACCAAAATTTGAACTTTTGTTGCATTGACTACACAATTTTCAAGAAAAACTTACTATATTTAAATCATTAACAAGTGCTCCAAAACACTATTTAACATTTGCCTTATTTTTTTGGGTTACGATATAATATTGGTACGAAGCTCTATAGGAATCTCTCCTTGAAGCTTCTTGTTTTTTAAGTTAAGAAATTGCAATCGCTTCAAACGACCAATTTGCTTTGGAATTTCACCATGCAAGTTGATGTTTTCAAGGTGGAGCACTCTGAGAAATGCTAGATTTCCCAAAGATGCTCCAAGAGTACCGGCCCATGATTGATTCTCCAAATGCAAGACTCTGACTCTCATGTGGCGATGACCGCATGTACCACCCTGCCATTCACAAAAATGTAAAGACTCATTCCATGATGGTAGAGCATCTGGTACACCATTTGTAAGCTTTTCTTTCATAGCAAGCAAAGCAAGCTTATCAGTCTCTGTACTCAAAGAAAAAGCAACTGTTGCCATTTTGAAAGCAAAGCAGAGTAGAAAAGTGGACATAAAAGTTGTCATTTTGCTATACTGTTGAATTTGAATTTCTGATACCTTAAAAATCCTTTTGAGAAATTGAGTACACAAATGCTAATTAAGATAAAATTAAGATGTTTTTTTATAGTAAATAAAATTCGGTGTAGTCTATAGGCGATATCACATCATAAATGAATAGTCATATAGAAAAACTAATTCAAAAATGAATTTTTTTTTTAATAAATATAATTTTATTGATAATAAATAAAAAGTCCAATCCAACATCATAGCAAAAATACTCTAGCCACCTTCTATGAAGAAGGGTTGCAAAAATCTCACTCAATCATATGCTCGAAAATCGGACCGAAAAATCATTACAAAAAAGTCAAAATAAATACACCAAGAAAACTAAAACACCTACATACTCCACCACAAGAAACCAACCACACACAACTCATACTAAAACCTCAACCACCACACGCTCAACAACAATACACACTCCAAATAACCCAAAAAACTAGAAACATGTAACAAACTAACCAATCCAAAAATTAAAAAAATCTCACGCCTACCACCAGAAAGGAAAAATGAACATAACTCATTCGATAGAGATATTATATCTTATGGCTAATGCTATGGTGGACCACCTTCACAAGTGGTCTATCGTGGACAAGTGTTCTACCAAATACAAATTTTATAAAATTTACTGGTAGATTAAAAGTTTATATCATATAGATCATTCATAAAAAAAATTTAGAAAAAATGAAAATTATTTGATATTTTATTAAGATTTATCAAGATTTACAGTATTTAATAAACCGTTAATCTTGATGGTCTCAATAACATATCAAATGATTTTCAATTTTTCTAAAATTTTCTATAGATGATCTATATGATGTAAACTTTCAATCCAATGGTGGATTTTGTAAATTCGTTGTAATATGATTCATAACTTGAGAAATTTTTTTTTCCACCCCAACATTTATACCTTTACCCCTACAAATAAAATTAATTTCCAATTTTACCCTTTTTTATGATTTGACTTCACCTCTACAAAAAAAATATTTCGATATACCGAAAAAATCCCATACCCAAAACACAAACCGGAACACTTGAGAAAATTTGTTCCATAGCCAAAAGACAAACAGGAACACTTGAGAATTTTCTTTCCGGTACATTACTAAATTGATAAACACCAAAAAGAAACACTTCACCGGAATAGTTATATCAAGACTCAAGTCTTCCGGTGTTGAAAATTGAAACTGAAAAGAAAAAAAAAATCTTGTTTGAAACTTTTTTTTTTTGTTTTAATCAGCAAATATTATTTATAAACTACCTCACAAACAAGAAGTCTAAGAGGAGTTAAAAAGATTACAAACAAAGAGGATAGACCTTAACAGAAAACACAGGCACAAATGCCTTCCTCAACAACACAGAGTATAACAACAAGCAAATCAAACACCATTCCAACAAAGGGACTAGAACAGCCTACAGCAGAATCGCAAGCCACACAGGACATTATCGGAGGAGACAAAATATCCAAAATTGAGTACATTTTCAGAAAACTAGCTAAGTTTTTCAGTAGAAAAAATTGTAAATCGGAAGAGTTGAGAAAAGATTTCCAAAATCGGTTGAACTCAATTCCAAAATCGGAAAAGGTTGAAAAAGATTTATGGCTAAATGCAGAATTTTCAGAAAACCTTTATAGATCGATCTACTCTTTTTGTTTGTTTCTTCATCCCAATTTCTCCGATCTAAATTATAACGATTTGGTTTATCCCTTGCTGGATCTATTCATGTGTCTTTAGATCTTTATTTCAATTACCTAATTGTTTTTCAGCACTGAAATTAAGTTTAAATGAATATGTTTGTGTTTGGAATTTCATTTACCTTTTCGTTAATGTTTGAAATTGATTCATGAAACTATTCTGATTTGGAATGAAAGACTTGACTTTAAAAATTAAATGTTTCATTGAATTTGATAGTGGTTATTGGAGGACAACACACAAATTGTTAATGCGCTTACTCATTTTTGTTTCTTCATCAAAGTTGATTAAGGCTTTAGGAAGTTTAGAGGAAAAAAGAGGACTTTAGAACTTTTTTTGTTTACTATTAATATTGGTAGGAAGTTTCCACCGTTATTAGTGATGATTAATCTCCATCGAAAAACCTACGGGGAATATAAGGTGTGTTCTCTCCTCCGAACCGAATTTTTTCTATACGCATGAACCATAAATCGAACCCCTGACCACATGCTTAAGAGGACAAAGTCCTGAGGACTTTAGAATTTTATCAAACTAAAAGAAGGAGAGTGCTTTAGAAAATAATATGGAAGAGAAATAGAAGGATCATGATGAAATGTCATCAATTTGCACTACAAGAAATATGATTTTTGGCAACAACTTTTTTTTTACAGGTCGCTGGCAAAACTACCCAACTTTTAACAAAAAAAGTTGTTGCAAAAAATCATATTTCTTGTAGTGTTGTCAAACTTTTTATATGATACATCTGATAATTTTTAACCGATAATCGTATTGCAAAATCTACTATTGGATTAAAAGATACTATAACATGATCATATATATAAAATATAACATCAATCAAAAATTATTTGATATGTCAATGGGATACATTAAACTTAATGTCTTAGGAACAATCAAAAAATGAGTTAATAATTTTGATGTATTTCATTGACATATCAAATGATTTCCGATTAATGTTATATTTTATATACATGATCTCTGTTATAATATAGTTCAATCGAACATTCAATTTTGTAATATGCTTATCCAGTAAAGAATTATCGGAGCTGTCATAATTTTAAGTTTGACATATTGGTGTCAATTAATTTTGATCTAAAATAGAAATAAGGATATTTATATTTAGTGGGAGAATTTATTTTTCATAATATAAAATTCATATAATATTAGGGAAATGAAAATATAAAAATTGATGGAAGATTTTGGAGGATCAATAAAGATTCTTGAAATCCTTTTTACATTGAAATACTCTTCATTCTCTACAAATTCACCTTCCTCTTATTTTACCTTTCGTTCTCCTCCCACTAAAGCTCTCTCCTCACTCTCCTTCAAAACATATGCTAGACATGTGATGAAATACAAGACTGGTGTACAAAACAGAAAATATAAATAAGTCTTTATCTCCCATGCGACTTTTGTTTTATATCCCTGTAATATTTTTTATTTGATTTACTCCCTAATGGAATATGTTGACTTAAGAATCCATCATTTAGCCCCTATAGTATTAGCGAATTTTGATTTACTCCTCTCATTGGCCATGTCACGTCATCATTTATGCGGGTAAATGAAATAAAAAAAATTTACACGAGGGTAATAAAAAAATATTACAATGGGGTAAATCAAATAAAAAAAATATTACAGGAGGATAATCTCAAAAAAAAAATTACAGAGGTATAACAAAACTCGCATACTTTACAGTGAGTAAAAACCTATTTACCCTAATAAAAATTAAGCTACTTCAAAATAGAATATGGGCATCTCCAAGTTTTTTTTTTTTTTACAACAATGGGCATTTCCAAGTTGAGTTGCATCTTATCTTATAGACAAAACTAATTGTCACTTTAGCATAACAATGCAACATTTATTTTCTTACTCAAGTATTGTTAGCCTGTATTTTCGACAGGCATTAATGAATTGGAATAAGATGTTGAAATCTCATTTAATGTATATTATTGCTTTTTAATATTTTCTTGGAAAATAATTCTGGCAATAAATCAAGAGAAAATCAAGGCATTTGACATCAAAGACTTTTAATGTGCAAAGTTAATTGTCAAAGCCTAGAGTTCTGTCGAATTCGACAGAACGATTGTTGTCTGAATAAGCTTGTCGAGTTCGACAGAAACATGTTTATCTAAATAAACATGCTGGTTCGACATTACTCTAATTGTCGAAAGTATTATATGTATATGTGTGAATATATGTATTTGTTTGGTTGTCTAACGTACTGTGCAGAATGTTTGAAGCGTGCTCTGGACTTAGCAAAATATTCAAAAGAGAGAGTAACGTTGAAGGGTTCGCCAGGTGTCAAAGGGAATTCAAATTGTCAAGACACGTGGAGCATAGTTAGACGTCTTGTAGGTTTAGGCAGTTATTCTGTTCGTCTATAAATATTAGTTTCTCATATGAGAAACGGGTCCACAATTCAATACACATGCAAATTCCTAAAATATTCAGAGTACCCATGTCAACGAGCGAAATGAATGACAGGAACATGTACGAATCTGTGTACCATCCTTTGTAAACATTTTACATTTGTTAAATGCAATTTACATTCTGCAAGTCTTGATTACTTGTTTGTCATTTAAGTTTTATGCAATTTAAAGCTTTCTGAAACTTTATCATTCTGCAATTTATTTTCTTTGCATTGCCTTTACATTTCAAAGTTTTTCTTTAAACTTTATTTGCAATTCATTTACAAGTTTTCTGCAAATTTAACTTTGAAGCATTTTACTTAAAACAAACCATTTGACTGCGTCAAATGCTTTTACTTTTATTCAAATTGTCCGATTTAACCCAAAGATATGAATATGTTTTCATCATCTTCCACACAATCCATATGTCCCGAGATTTACTAGTTGATCTCTCTTGTAATAATTAAACTAGCGGTTGTTTACTAAAAATCGGGGTAAACAAATTGGCACGCCCAGTGGGACATCTGGATTGTGTAATTTTTACTTAGTGAATTTTTGAAAATTTTTCATACAAAATTTGTTGTTTGGTGTTTGTACTTTGATTGTGTGTATATTTGTATATGCATTTGAGAAGTGGTAAGTCCCTTCCAGTTTTTTCAAATATACCAAAGCGTCCTCGTTCCAGAATGGTGAGACCACCAAACAATCCTAACCCCAACAATAATAATAATAATAACAATAATGGGACAGAAACCAATCCTGTTCCAAATTCGACAGGGCAACCAAATCAACCAGTATCTGGCAATCCTGGCGCCAATCCTACTGGTGGATCTACAAATCCTGCCCTGAATTTTACAACTTCTGAAAGTATCCCAAGCAATAATCTTAATGGTGGGGGTACAAATCCTGTGATAAGTTCTGGAACCACTGGCGCAAGTGCCAGTGGATCAACAATGTCTGCCACTACTTCAAGTATGGCAGTAGGGTTTGTTCCTCCAAATACGAATGGTGCAATGATGACACAAATGAATGTATCATCCATGCCAACGAATGTATCACACATGTATGGGTACACAGACGGTAGTCAAGTTGGTGGAACACCGTCAAGACCCCCATGGTTGCCCAGAAACCCACAATTTGGAATGCCAACAACGACGATGGCAAGCCTGTATAATTGGCCTTCGATAGAAAATTCTCCCTCGTCTTCTGCGATGGGAAATAGGGGAAATTCTCTGAACTTGACTAATAATTCTATGAATGTACTTAGGCAACAAATGGACGAAAGTAACCATGATATGGTGAACGCGTTGACCCAACAGATTGGCACAATCTTTAATCCTGTGTTACAAACAGCCAATGACAATTATTTATTGTTAGCCAATCAAATGGGAAGGATGGCTGACTTTTTTGGTGCCCCTGATGCTCCAAATAATCAAAGAATTCCCCGTGTAAACCCGGAGATTCAAACAGGAGTCCAAGCCCAACCGGTGCGCATCGAGAGAGAACAACAAGAACCAGAAGTAGTTTTGGTTAATAGAAACCAAGATGCTGATAATGTTCTTAGGCAAGTTCGACAAGAAAATGTTGCAGGGCAAAATAACTTGGCCAATTTAGTAGAAAATATTTTGGCCCAAAATGGTTTGAATACAGGGTTGCATAGACCAAATTTTGTGTCACCCTTGTCTGAATATGTATTACAGGCAGAATTGCCAAGGGGATGGAAGATTCCCAAATTCACAAAATTTGCTGGTGATACTAATGAATCTACTGTCGAACATATTGCCAGATATTTGGCAGAGGCAGGGAATTTGGCAAATAATGAAGATTTAAAAATGAAATTTTTTCCCAATTCCCTCACTAAAAATGCCTTTACGTGGTTCACCACACTTCCCCCTCATTCAATTCATACTTGGACTCAATTGGAAAGGCTATTTCATGAACAATTCTACATGGGACAATCTAGGATTAGTCTCAAAGAATTAGCCAGTATGAAGCGCAAAACCTCAGAAGCCATTGATGACTATCTAAACAGGTTTCGCCTCCTTAAGGCAAGGTGCTTTACCCAAGTGCCTGAACATGAATTGGTTGAGATGGCTGCTGGTGGCCTCGACTATTCCATTAGGAAAAAGTTAGATACTCAACATTTGAGAGACATGGCCCAATTAGCAGATCGTGTTCGACAGGTTGAACGCCTCAGGGCTGAAAAAGTCAGAAATTCTAAGTTTCACAAAAAAGAAAAAGTGGCATACATAGAAACTTATGAAAGTGAAAATGAGTTCGACGATGGTCAGGATTACATAGAAAATAATGAGGTTAACGTGGCTGAGTTAAAACCAGGCCCTCCTTATACTTGTAAAATGTTGAAACCATCAAATGGGAATAATCCTGTCGAACCAAAAAATGATAGATTTGTTTCTAAGACATACACTTTCGACATTACTAAATGTGATGAAATTTTTGACTTATTGGTCGCTGATGGCCAAATAATTGTGCCAAAGGGTTTAAAATTACCACCTTTGGAACAACGTAATAAAAGAGGTTTTTGTAAATACCATAATTTTTTGGGTCATAAAACCTCACAATGTGTTCTTTTCAGGGATCTGGTCCAGAAAGCCCTACAGGAGGGAAGACTCAAATTTGGCGAAAAGCCAAAATCCAAACAGCAGGTGGACGAGAATCCATTGCAGATTGCTGATGCTGCTTACACAGAGCCTTTTGAGTGCCTGATGATAGAAGCATTGAACCTCACTGAAGGGGGGCAGTTAATTTCCATCCCTGAGGAGGAGTACGAAAACAAAGTGGAAGAGGTGTATCCACAAGCAGGGGAGACTTTATTGGATTTCCTTCAACGCTGCAAAGAAAATGATGGCGAAGCTACATTATGTCCTCATTGTAGTGCCATGTTCGACAAGAAGGCTGCTGCAGGCCTCAACAAGTTTCTGCCTCATAGTCAAAACAGAAACAATTGGCCAAATCAAAAGCCAACTTATTCCAATATTCTGAATAGCCAGCAGGCACCTGTACACCAGAGGTTGGGACCACAAAAATCATTTGTCCCCTCAAACAGGACACCTGTCAACCAATGGGTTCATGGAAGAAGCATGGACTATGGTCAAAGGAATATAGAGAGAGGGAACTCCAGTAACAGCAATCCCAAAAAGGATCCTGAGTCAAGGAAATATGATTACAGGAATAATTACAAAGGGAAAAATCCCATGACAAGGTCCCAATGGCGTAGATATCAACGCCAGAAAAAAGTGGCTGCTCAACAATCCCCATTAACTACTGATGGTAATGGAAGAAGGCCTTTGGAATTGGCAAAGAAGCCAATGAAAGAAAGGTTAGGCGAATCGAAAATAGAGTCTTCAGTTGCTGATAATGTCGAAGATGACCACATGGAAGCAGATGACTTTTTGGATTCTGAGCCTGATCTCGACATAATCGTCAATGTTGTGTCAATCTTACCAAGGGAATTCGACGTTTGCTCTGAAGTGACAGATGACGAAGAGGAATCTGGAATGCAAATGGCCCTTCATAGGCCAGTATGTTACTATGTGACGAGCAATGGTGCTCTAGAAGATCAAATGGCTACATTTGAAAGGCCAGATGAAGGCATGAAGAGTCACTTGAAGCCTCTCTTCATACAGGCTAAAGTGAACAATGTGGGGATCAACAAAGTGCTAATTGATGGTGGTGCTGCTGTTAATCTCATGCCAGAATTTTTGCTCAGAAAGATTGGCAAATCTTTGGTGGATCTTCATCCTCACAACATAGTTCTTTCAAACTATGAGGGTGAAACTGGTTTCTCTTTGGGAGCAATCCAGTTAGAAGTGGTTGTTGGAAGCACTGTAAGGCCAACCTTGTTCTTGGTTGTGGCCTCTAAGGCAAATTACAATCTACTTCTAGGTCGAGAGTGGATTCATGGAGTAGGGGCAGTTCCTTCTACCCTGCACCAACGCCTCATTATCTGGCGAGAGGATGGAATAGTGGAAAATATTGAAGCAGATCAAAGCTACTTCAAAACTGAAGTCCATCATTTGACAAAGCACTCCTTCGACAAGAAATTGGCAACAATTTCACCATGCACTGAGAAGGACTTTGCATATCGTCTAGCAAGAAATGGTCACCATGCAATCAAACTGGATCCCACACATGGTTTCTTGTGGGAGAGAGAGGATGGAAACAGCGAGGATGGCGAGTATGAAAGCCACAAATGCCCAACTGGTTGGGATGTCAAAGAAAACTACTATGTCTGAGTCCCAAACTTGGGCAAGGATTACGGCCTACATGGCTGAAAACAGAATTAAGATGGCTTTGGAAGCCAATTCATTTTCAGAAAATATGGCTGATATAGCCAATGGTGAAAAGATTGGCAAACAAGAGCCAGAATTGCAAAAACTGGACTGCATCTATGACGACGAACCCTTAGGATTTGAAAAAGATCCAATTAGTCAAAGTCATAAGATGCAAGCACAGGATCCTTTGCAAGAAATTGACCTTGGAGATGGTCTGATGAAAAGACCAACATATATTAGTGCAAACATTCCTCCAGATCTGAAGGCGAAAGTGGTGCAACTTCTAGTGGAATACAAAGATTGTTTTGCTTGGGATTACAATGAAATGCCAGGTTTGAGCAGAAAATTGGTGGAACATGAACTTCCAGTTCGACCAGACAAAAAACCAGTAAAACAATTGCCTAGAAGGTTTGCACCAGAAATTATGTCAAAGATCAAGGAAGAAATTGAGAGGCTGCTGAGGAGCAAATTCATCAGAACAGCAAGGTATGTCGAATGGTTAGCAAATATAGTGCCTGTGATTAAGAAAAATGGTTCTCTTAGAGTATGTATAGACTTTAGAGATTTGAATAATGCTACACCAAAAGACGAATATCCTATGCCTGTAGCAGAAATGCTAATTGATTCAGCAGCAGGATTTGAATATTTAAGTATGCTAGATGGTTATTCTGGCTACAACCAAATTTTCATTGCTGAAAATGATGTACCCAAAACTGCTTTTAGATGCCCAGGGGCATTAGGCACGTATGAATGGGTAGTGATGCCCTTCGGTTTGAAAAATGCTGGGGCCACTTATCAAAGAGCAATGAATCTAATTTTCCATGAGTACATAGACACTTTTATGCAAGTGTATATTGACGACATAGTTGTCAAATCCTCGTCAAAGGTTGATCATTTAGATCATTTGAAAAAGTCTTTTGAAAAGATGAGGAAATATGGATTAAAAATGAATCCATTAAAGTGTGCTTTTTGTGTTAATGCAGGAGATTTCCTTGGGTTTGTTGTGCACAAAAAGGGCATTGAAATAAATCAAAACAAAACGAAGGCTATCATGGAGACAAAATCTCCAACTACTAAAAAGCAACTTCAGTCCCTACTTGGGAAGATCAATTTCTTGAGGAGATTCATCTCAAATTTAAGTGGTAAAGCTCAGCCTTTCTCGCCACTACTTCGTCTCAAGAAAGAAGATATTTTCACTTGGGGGCAAGATCAACAACGAGCTTTTGACGAAATCAAGAGTTATTTGTCGAAGCCACCAATGTTGATGCCTCCAATAAGGAACAAGTTCATGAAGTTGTATATATCAGCATCAGATTCGACACTGGGTAGTATGCTTGCCCAGGAAGATGAAAATGGTGAAGAAAAAGCCATCTATTACTTAAGTAGGGTATTAAATGATGCTGAAACTAGATATAGTAGTATTGAAAAACTATGCTTATGTTTGTATTTCTCTTGTATAAAACTCAAGCATTATATAAAGCCTGTTGATGTTTTTGTTTATTCTCACTGTGATATCATTAAGCATATGTTGTCTAAACCAATTTTGCATAGTCGAATTGGAAAGTGGGCCTTAGCCTTAACAGAGTATTCATTAACATATAAACCTCTAAAGGCAGTCAAAGGCCAAATTGTAGCTGATTTTATAGCAGATCATTCTGTAATAGAAACTCCACAAAATTATGTAGAATCACAACCCTGGAAGTTGTATTTTGATGGTTCTAAACATAAACATGGAGTTGGAATTGGGATTCTAATTATTTCCCCTTCCAAAATACCCACTAAGTTCAAATATAAAATTAATGGAGTCTGCTCAAATAATGAAGCAGAGTATGAAGCTTTAATAGCAGGCTTAGAAATTTTATTGGACTTGGGGGCAAAAAATATCCTGATCAGAGGTGATTCAGAACTAGTTTTGAAACAATTGACAAAAGAATACAAGTGTATAAAAGAACACTTGATGAAATATTTTGTCATAGCAATTTCTTTGTTAAAACGTTTCGACCAAGTCACCATTGAACATGTGCCTCGTATAGAAAATCAAGAAGCCAATGATTTGGCTCAAATAGCTTCTGGTTACAAAATTTCCAATGAGAAATTGGTGGAGTTGATTGAAATCAAAGATAAAATCATTATTGATCAACCTGCTACTTTGGAATTGTCAATGCCAAAACTTGTGGGGGCAGATGTACCACAAGACAATGGTCAATATGACGACCTTGACGAAAATTCAGAAATTTTTGAAATTTTTGCCATTGACAATTTAGCTGATACTGATTGGAGAAAACCACTTGTCGAGTATCTGCGAGATCCAAACGGAACGACAAATAGAAAGATAAAATACAGAGCCTTAAGTTATGTCATCATTGGGAATGAACTAATGAAAAAGACACCTGAGGGAGTTTTGCTAAAATGTTTAAGTGAAACTGAAGCCTATTTGGCTATATCTGATGTGCATAGTGGCACATGTGGATCCCATCAGGCAGGCCATAAAATGAAATGGTTACTGTTTCGACAAGGTGTGTACTGGCCAACAATGCTAAAAGATTGTATAGAGTTTGCTAAGGGTTGTCAAGAGTGCCAAAAACATTCAGGCATACAACACGTACCTGCAAGTGAACTTCATTCAATAGTAAAACCTTGGCCTTTTAGAGGATGGGCTTTAGATTTAATTGGTGAAATTAAACCAAGTTCGTCCAAAAACCAACGCTATATTCTAGTTGGTATAGATTATTTTACCAAATGGATAGAAGCAATTCCATTACCAAATGTTGACCAAGAAGCAGTGATTAGTTTTATACAAAGTCACATTATTTATAGATTTGGTATACCTGAGTCTATTACTACAGATCAAGGTTCAGTTTTCACTGGACGAAAAATGGTCGAGTTTGCTCAACAAACTGGTTTTAAATTATTAACTTCTACACCATATTATGCACAAGCAAATGGTCAAGTGGAAGCTGCTAACAAGATCATTATTGGTCTGATTAAAAAGCATATTGCCCAAAAGCCTAGGAATTGGAACAAGACTTTAGATCAAGTCTTATGGGCATGCAGGAATTCTCCAAAGGAATCAACTAACACTACACCTTTTCGTCTAACATATGGACATGATGCTGTCTTGCCAGTCGAAATACACTTACAATCAGTTAGAGTTCAAAGACAGGCAGAAATTCCAAGAAATCATTATTGGGATATGATGTTGGATGAATTAGTTGATTTAGATGAAGAGAGAGTCAAAGCTTTAGAGATGTTGATTCGACAGAAAGAAAGAGTCACTAAAGCTTATAATAAAAAGGTTAAGTCCAAGACCTTTAGTGTTGGAAATCTGGTTTGGAAAGTCATTTTGCCAATGGATAAAAAAGATAGAGTCTTAGGAAAGTGGTCACCACATTGGGAAGGACCATTCAAAGTTGTTCAAGTTTATTCTAATGGTGCGTATGAAATTGAGGAGTTAACTCCTGAGAAACGTACTTTGGGTATAAATGGGAAATATTTGAAAAAACATAAACCTGCTCTACTCGAAGTGAAAATAAGCGCAGAATAAGAATCAAACAGAAAAAACAAAATGGCAAATAACAAGAATTGGCCATAACTCGAAAGTAGAAGAATAATATTGTTTTATTGCAATGGGAGAATTCTTAGTACATCATGAGAAAAACAACATTATTTAGGCTGAGCCTTAGGCTTAGAAACCTCTGACTCCACCTTCTTCGTGGCACCCCTATAAAGGGCTATTGCTATATCAGCAAGTTCCTGAACTACTGGTGGGTATTCATTCAATCTTTCCTCATGTGTCCATAGAAACTCCTCCAGGTCGGAGCCTAGTTCTTCTTCCTCATGGATAAAAAAGATAGAGTCTTAGGAAAGTGGTCACCACATTGGGAAGGACCATTCAAAGTTGTTCAAGTTTATTCTAATGGTGCGTATGAAATTGAGGAGTTAACTCCTGAGAAACGTACTTTGGGTATAAATGGGAAATATTTGAAAAAACATAAACCTGCTCTACTCGAAGTGAAAATAAGCGCAGAATAAGAATCAAACAGAAAAAACAAAATGGCAAATAACAAGAATTGGCCATAACTCGAAAGTAGAAGAATAATATTGTTTTATTGCAATGGGAGAATTCTTAGTACATCATGAGAAAAACAACATTATTTAGGCTGAGCCTTAGGCTTAGAAACCTCTGACTCCACCTTCTTCGTGGCACCCCTATAAAGGGCTATTGCTATATCAGCAAGTTCCTGAACTACTGGTGGGTATTCATTCAATCTTTCCTCATGTGTCCATAGAAACTCCTCCAGGTCGGAGCCTAGTTCTTCTTCTTCTGATTCTGTCAAAATGAGTTCCTCTTTGTTCCTCTCATAGCGTAGTCTATTTTCCTCGCAACGCCATGGTTCTGCACCCTTTTTGTTCTTCTCTTTGGAGCATGAGGCATCTTTAGTGTTGGGTTTTTCCATGGTTCGATTCTTTGTTAAGGATTACTCAATCACTCTTGATGAGTAAAAATGAGGAAAAACACCTCCTTTTATAGTGCTGTCAAGTCTTATGGGTCAACCTAGCCATTAATGCAATTCATTTAACAAAGTTTTGCTGTTGCCACCCTTTGACTTGACTGCCTCGTTTTGGCGTTCTTTGACTGCTCAGGTTTTCGTGTTGTTAAAAATACCAAAAGAATTCAAAGGTTCAAAACATTACCATTGAATGACGTTTGTGAAAAATAAATGGTCAATACGTGAAAAGTATAAACCAGCGTTGCAAGAAATAAAAAATCAACAAAGAATAAAGCATGACAAAATATTGGTGATCACAAGGTTGTTCGCCACAAAACGGGCATTGTCGAATTACAAACCAAAAACTTGATAAAATTGTTCAAAAGTGAAATGAAGCTAAGAAGAAAAAATCAAATTATTACAAGTCTAAAACTTTGTTTTCAAATCTTCATACAAGCTCTTGAATGAAGCAACTTCCTTGTCGAGAACTTTACTCGACTCCATCAAGTTCTGAATTTCTTCTTCCACTGCCGCTGAAGCACTAAAGGCCTTGATGCCCTCATTAGCCTCTTTGTCAATCCAGGCTTTAACAGCAGTAGTAAGATTAGCTTTAGCCTCGTCACGCTTTGTTTTCTCTGCTGCAATCTTGGCATTCAGACTTTGAATTTTTAGATTCAAATCTGCAACTTCATTCTCCCAGGCAGTGATGTTGTCATTGTATCCAATGAGCTCCGCATTCGACTCGATGTCCCTCTCCAAACGTTCGACATTGGCTTGGGCAGTGTTAGCCTTCTCGACTAATGCAGCGTGAGCATGGGTTTGAGCCTCCAGCTTCATGGCATTCGTTGTTCTCCTTTGTATGGCCTGAGTAAAACCATCAATGAGGTTTTCAAGCTGGATGACTTTGCTTAAGGTATTACCATCCGTCAAAGGATTGTGAAGCTTTTTCAGGAAGCCCAAGTGAGAAAACGCACTACTAGGGTTTGCCTCAATCAGAGTAAAAACATCTTGGTTAATATAGTCTGTGTGCAACTTGAGGAGCAAAGAGTCCTGCCTCACCGTCGAACTGATATCAGTATCAGAAGCAGTCGAGCTGCTGTGTTGAGAGGCGCCTTTACTTCGTTCTTTGCTTCCTTTGCTTGACAAAAGCATTTTGAGTGCTGCAGCGGGATCAGTTTCTTTCATAGCAATAAACTGCATTTCTGAGATTCCAATATCAGCAGATAACTTTGATGTCGAAGAAACAGGAAGAATGTCAGAGCCTCCTTCAGTGGCTTCAGGCATAATGTCGTCGTCAGCGTCAGTCTCCATCTCGACATCAGTGTTTTCTGATGAGTGGGTAGATTCAGTAAGTGATGCAGTTATGGTTTTCTCAGGATCAGGATCAGTGGTGCGAGTGTCTTCGTTCTCTTGACTTTGACTTGTTCCAGTTAAATCGACCTCGACGCGATTGGTGCCAACGTCTTGGGTCGAACCCTCATCATTGTTAAATGGTGCAGTGGGTTGTTCTTCATTATCACCCTGTTAGTAATAAAATGAGTTAGGGTCAAGAAACCATAAAAGATTGCGTGTATGTCGAAGTCTGAAAGATAAAGACTTTACCTGAGTGCCAGGGTCTTGCAAATTTGGGTTTATTTTCTCAAGAATAGGACCCTCAGTCGAAGGAGTTTCGACATGGGTGCTTGGTTGATCTTCGACAGGAGGATCAGAGACTGAGTTTTCAGTCTCCTTCTCTATCTCTGCAGAAGGGTTGGATTTGCTTATAACTTTCTTCTTCTTCTTCTTTTCAGTCTTTTTCTTGGGATTTGGGGGCATGCTTGCCTCGCTAGTTTCGACACCAGCCTTTCTTTTATCTCTTTGGCTCTCTCCACTAGGGGTAGCAATGGTTGGAATAACATGACCAGCAGACTGAAAAGGAAATAGATATTTGTTAAGACAAGATTGTAGTTGGAACGAAGGAAAATTAAGAAATTTCTCGAAATACTTACTGATGGTTCTTGAATGGTGAGAGCTTTCTGTTTCTTTTGCTTGATAGGCCTTTCAGCCTCACTTGACGCCATCAAGTTCCTTTTGCGAACCTGCAATTAAAAGTCGAAGCAATTAGAAATATGGTTTTGAAAACTAAGGAGAAAATAATGCTAAGTTAGGAAACCAATGTCAGGACTTAATACCTTGGCCCCAGTGTTGGGAAGTGTTTTCTTCTGAGTTGCACCAGGAGTAGTGGTGTCTGTCGAAGTGGTAGCGCCTTTGGCTTTGGAAGCACCTAATGTCGAAACATGAAAATGACATACATCAGTAAAAAGGGTCAAAAGGAACAAACACTTTGAGAAATCACATTCATTTTTTGGTGATTCAAAATTACCTTTGCCTTTGGGAGTCCTTTGCTGGAGTGCTGCGAACCCCGTTTCTATTGCTTGCAGGAGCACTTCATCGCTGTTCTTAGCACACCTCTCATAGTGCAAACTCCACCAGGTGGCAAACTCAAAAGTACATAAATGGTGGATGGCGAAGGCAATAGGTGTCAGCCTGTAGGGTTTTCTTGCTTCAATAACCTTCAAGCGCCGTTCAAAGAACTCGACAGACATTCCAGAGTTGCCCAAAACAATATCATCTTTGTTTTTGAACAAACTCTTTGGCCTGAATTGACTTAGGCCAAACTGGCGAGCAACTAGGTTAGGCTGATATCCGACCAGACCTACGAATCTTCTTTCTACTCCTAACCTGGAAGATAGGATTGTAGGACTCAAAAACCAGGACCAAACATTGTTTGTATCCTCTTCTTCATCTGGGTTGGTTGCAGGAAATGGCCTCTTAAACCAAGCAGGCCCAACAGTCCTTTTCACAAAGGGAGTATTTTGGTGCTTAAACTCGTCGAACTCCAGGAGTGTCTTGAAGTAATGAAGGAAGAGGTCTTTGGTCGACAAGTTTGTTTCCCTATACCTCAGCAAGGCCAACCTAGTGCCTTCTATTTGTCGAGCTTCGACCGAAGGTTCCAGGAAAGAAGGGAGGAAAAGTTTGAAGTTTGATTCAAATGTGGCATTCAGCCACAACTGCAAGAGCCAAATAGGTCCAGAGAAAGTAAGCGGGGATCCTTTTTCAACTTTCTTAAGCATATCATTAGCTTGCCCCAAAGAGTCATAGAGACAAGCTAAGATGAGCCTTCCTAAAGCTACATCCTGTCCTTGATGAAGCATAATGGCGAGAGGAACGAGCCTCTTCACCACTTGAAGTGAACCAGTGCAGAAGACAAAGTGTGATAGCCAGTACGTCAGAAAAGCAATGTGTTCCTCATGAGAAACCTCAACACTGCTAAGATCATGAAAAGTTTCAATATACTTTGAGTAGGAGAGTGTTTTGAAATCAAATTGATGGTTTGGAGTGGTGTATTTGGGGTCATAAGTGGGTCCTGTTGGTCGAAGACCAGTAATGGCAGCTACGTCGAAAAGGGTTGGGGTCATCATTCCTGCCTTTAAGTGGAAAGTGTTAGTAGAGTTTTCCCAAAAGTGAAGGGCAGCTATTAACATCTCTGCATTGTATTTGGGTCCTTCTCTCGACAACTGGATCAGGTCGAATATACCACGCTCTTTCCATAAAGTGGCATATTCCTTCTCAACCTTGTTAAGCCATGGTAAATAACTATCACTGACTACAGGTGCAGATCTAAAGGCTCTATAGCCTGTCTCAAAAAAGGTCATGTCAAAGACAGTGTTGACAAATATTTTGGGCTCACAAGTGACATTGAGAGGGAAAATGCTACTTACATCCTCATTAAAGTTGTCGGATGAAGGAAGAGGTCCTGCAAAGGCAAGAGTTCGACCTCTGAGCTTGTGAGGAATCATCAACTCCTCTCCCCATATAGTGTCTTCGACAGAAGTCATATCTGGCTCCGACACAAAGGTTGAACCATCAACAATGATGGGTTCTGCATCATCAACAGCGTAGATTGTCACGTTTCTGGAGGAAGAAGATGAAGCAGCCATTGTTGTTCTTGGTGTTCTTGGTGTTCTTGATTTGGTGATGAAGATGGACAGTTCACAGTGAACAAAAGTTAAAACCACCAGATTTAACTCGTTTCTTACTCAAATCTCAGAAAAGAAACGGTGATGATGAACGAAATCACTAGACGATCTTAACTGCGGGTTTAGATTTCTCAGAGACGCAAGAACAATGCACGATTTGAGGATCGATTGATGTTGTTTCAAAGGAGTGCGTATGGTTCTGTTTCTAGAGAGAAAGTGAAGAGTTTGGGTTTTCAGAAAAATGAAAGCGGTGGAATACGTTTTCTATTTATAGGCACTGCATCTTGCATGTATCTAGTAACTGAAACATCACCACTCTTCCATCTTAGCCACTTATATTCTGCCACGTGTCCCACTACAAAGCTTTAAAGTTGGAAATCACAGTTTGTGGGGATTTAGGTGACAGTTATAAATTTTGTCATGATTGACAATATTTTGATTTGACGTTTACGCCGTCTTTGGTAAACGTGCAGAATTGAAAAGGTGAATATCTTCAAAAATGCCCTTTCTTCCCTTTTGTCTCTGACGTGTAGTCGAATTGGCATTTTTGAGGGGGCAATTTGTTAGCCTGTATTTTCGACAGGCATTAATGAATTGGAATAAGATGTTGAAATCTCATTTAATGTATATTATTGCTTTTTAATATTTTCTTGGAAAATAATTCTGGCAATAAATCAAGAGAAAATCAAGGCATTTGACATCAAAGACTTTTAATGTGCAAAGTTAATTGTCAAAGCCTAGAGTTCTGTCGAATTCGACAGAACGATTGTTGTCTGAATAAGCTTGTCGAGTTCGACAGAAACATGTTTATCTAAATAAACATGCTGGTTCGACATTACTCTAATTGTCGAAAGTATTATATGTATATGTGTGAATATATGTATTTGTTTGGTTGTCTAACGTACTGTGCAGAATGTTTGAAGCGTGCTCTGGACTTAGCAAAATATTCAAAAGAGAGAGTAACGTTGAAGGGTTCGCCAGGTGTCAAAGGGAATTCAAATTGTCAAGACACGTGGAGCATAGTTAGACGTCTTGTAGGTTTAGGCAGTTATTCTGTTCGTCTATAAATATTAGTTTCTCATATGAGAAACGGGTCCACAATTCAATACACATGCAAATTCCTAAAATATTCAGAGTACCCATGTCAACGAGCGAAATGAATGACAGGAACATGTACGAATCTGTGTACCATCCTTTGTAAACATTTTACATTTGTTAAATGCAATTTACATTCTGCAAGTCTTGATTACTTGTTTGTCATTTAAGTTTTATGCAATTTAAAGCTTTCTGAAACTTTATCATTCTGCAATTTATTTTCTTTGCATTGCCTTTACATTTCAAAGTTTTTCTTTAAACTTTATTTGCAATTCATTTACAAGTTTTCTGCAAATTTAACTTTGAAGCATTTTACTTAAAACAAACCATTTGACTGCGTCAAATGCTTTTACTTTTATTCAAATTGTCCGATTTAACCCAAAGATATGAATATGTTTTCATCATCTTCCACACAATCCATATGTCCCGAGATTTACTAGTTGATCTCTCTTGTAATAATTAAACTAGCGGTTGTTTACTAAAAATCGGGGTAAACAAGTATACTCCTCCAAATTTTTGCATCGGGTTCGAACCACTTGATATTAAAATTGACTTCCGAATATAAATTAAATTGGTGGTAAAAGTAAAAAAAAGTTGAATTATTTTATAAGAATATAAATAAAATTGTGTTTTAATAAAGTTTAAATTTAAATAGTATTTCTTATAAAAAAGACAAAAAAGAAAAAAATCCCAGAATGTATCTTATAAAAAGATCGGAGGATGTACTTTTATTTATCGAATTTTACTCCAATTAATTATTCCACTAACTATAATTAATATAAGTGTATTACTAAAAGACAGTAATTATCTTGACCAAAAAAAAAAAAAAAAAGACAGTAATTATATCATTAAAATCAACACCGTAAATGTTCGGGATCGGCTAAAACCCACTAAATATCAATGCTCACCATAATGAGATAAAGACAATTGCATGGCATAACGACAACAATATCATAAACCCACTTTGTTTTTCAAATTTTTTATATTAAAGTGATAAAAATAAGTTCCCGCAATCGATTGCAAAATAAAGTAGTAAACTATAATATAATGTAAGGCTTAAATATCATTTTTTTTTTTGACAAACAAGACTTAAATATCATTTTAATTCCTGTAAGTTTGCGGTTTTTTTATTTTAGTTCATGTATCATTTTTTCTTGCGAATTCATCCTTGTATATTTAAATCTTTTTTATTTTAGTTCCTAATGCTAAAACCTGTAGGAAATTAAATCCGCAGAAAAATTCGCAAGTTTCCTGCAGATTTTAATTTTAGAGACTAAAACAAAAAAATTTAAACATATAGGAATAAAATTGCGAACTTACCGAAACAAAAGTAATATTTAAGCGCAACCATGTACAAGCACAAATTCTTATCCCATTACATATATAGGAACCAAAGTAGTACAAATAACCCAATAAAATGAAAACACACATGAGGAATACAAGACTTGTAAATTATACAAGTGAACAACCATTGTTTTCTTATGATAGTAGTAATAGTGCTTAGCGGGACAACTTCTGTTTAATCACTAGCAACTTCACTATAACATCTTTTATGAGCATTCTTTGAGAAGGAAATTCTTCAGAACATGCAACTCCAATTTCAGCAAACATCATTAGACACTGTTTAATATTGTTTTCCACAACTTGTGTTTGATCTTCAGCAAATGGGATGAGCAAACATGAATCCACTGTGTCAAGAATTCCTTCTGAAATTTTCATCTTACACAATTTGTGTAGACTTAGATTCTCATAAAACATGTCATTTGTTGGCCTTTTTCCGGTGAGCATTTCCAACAGCAGAATTCCGAAGCTGTAGATATCTCCCTCTGATGATACTGGAACACCTGCTCCATACTCTTTTGAAACAACAAATAACATCTATTTAGGAAAAAATAAACAAACATGTATATAAAATTCTATAACACATCAATCCTAAAAATCCTTTTTTTGTGTAGAATAAATTTCAATGGGACAATTTTCAGTGAGGCTATAAAATTTTAGCTTCATAGCTAAATAGAGATATGACAACGGAATTAATTAGTAGATTTTTTTGGTTAATGACTAAAATTAACTAGTACATTTTATAATTCTTATCAAATCTAAATAACAATAAGTTATCATTAATTGCTAAGTTAACATGAGCTTAGCAAGATGTAGGTAGTTCCCTTAATTGTGGACGAAATAACTTGATCATTATTTGAATGTCCTATGGCTCCATGAATGAGCCTAGCTAAGCCAAAGTCTCCCAAGTGGGCTACAAGGTCATCGTCAAGAAGTACGTTGCTCGGCTTAATATCGCAATGAACTACAACATGCTCAGTATCATTGTGAAGATAATCCAATGCTTGGGCTACATATCAAGAGCAATGTCTACCCTCTGTGGGAGACTGAGGATATCATTTTCAGACGACCCTTCATTATCGTGCAACAACTTTTCCAGACTCCCATTCGGCATGAACTCAAAAACAATAGCCTTGAAATCTTCACCATTATAATCAACACTTCAACAACAAGTTAGGATCTTGACAAGATTCCTGTGTTTCATCTTTCCCAGAGTTTCACATTCCACCATGAAACTCTTTGTTGCTCCACGCGTTTCAAGATTCAACACTTTTACAACAATTGGTCTTTCATAGTTAGGGAGAGATCCTTTGTAAACGGAGCCAAAGCTTCCTGCTCCTACCAAATTGGATGAAGAAAACTCATTGGTTGCTACATGTAGTTCTCCATATGTAACCCTCAAATTCGCATTTTGTAAAGAAGGCGAAGAAAGTAACCTTTTGGGCTTTCTCGTGAGAAAATGGACATTTAGAAAAGCTATCAAAGAGATCGCAACCCCACCAATTAAACTGATGAGGATAACTTTCTTTTTGAAAGATCTTTTGTGTATTTTGTAGGGCACCCTAAAGCATGCAGGAAGTTTCAATTGAGGTATTCCTCCACAAAGGTTCTTATTTCCAATTAGTGAAATTTTTGTTACATTTCTAAAGACACCTCCCATGGGAACCTCACCGTAGAGATTGTTGAACGACAAGTCCAATGCATTCAAAAATGTTAAATTTTCTAGTTCAAAGGGGATTGTTTTTGAGAAATTGTTGTTAGAAAGGTCTAAAATTTGGAGGGATCTTAAAGAGGAGGCCATGAACAAAGGTATACTTCCTTGAAATAAATTTCTCCTCAAAACAAGCTCACTTAATGCCGAACAATCTCCAAGTTTAGATGGAATTTCACCTGACAACTTGTTTTCATGTAGATACAATATCGAAAGATGCTTCAAGTTACCGAACTCATAAGGAAGGGGACCGATCAATGAATTGTTAGACAAGTCAAGATTTATCAAATCTTCAATATAGCCAAATGTTTGGTCAGGTATATCACCACTCAAGTTATTGTTAGATGCACCAAATGATTGCAACTTGGTGCAGTATCTTAGAGTCAATGGAATGCTTCCTTCTAATTTATTAGTATGCAGATAAAACTCAGACAAGCAAGTTAGATTGCCAAAAACAATTGGAATTTTGCCGGATAATTTGTTTTCTTGCAAAACTAATCTAACTAGATTTGTAAGCCTTCCAATTGAATCTGGAATTGTTCCCTCTAAGAAATTATCCATCATATCAAAGGAAGTTAAACCAATTAGTTGTCCAATTCTTTCGGGCATTCCTCCATATATTTGATTACCTGCCATACTTAGCCAATTGAGATGGGTAGAGAAGTTGCCTATAAGATTTGTCACTGCACCACCAAATCTATTATAATGCAAATTAAGCATTATAACCAATGACAAACCTCCTAAGTTTGTTTAAGCGCCCCAAGTTTGGAGGTATTGGCCCACGAAAATCATTTATGGATATATCGAACCATCGTAATTCGGTGAGATTTGATATTGAAAACGGGAAAGTTCCACTTATGTGGTTCTCTCCTACAAAAAATGCTCTAAGATTAGGAAAAGCAAGATGCATATTTGATGGAAGAGTGCCAAATAGTTGGTTTTCTCCAAGGACAAATACTTGAATATTTGATAGATTGTAAAGAGAATGAGGAATTTCACTAGAAAAATTATTTGAACCCAAATTTAGCTCTTTCAAATTTGACAACTTACCCAAGACACAAGGTATACTCCCTTCCAATTGATTTCGTGCAAGTGTTATATTTTGGAGTGATGAAATATTTCCTAGAGAAGGTGGAATAATACCCACAAGGTTATTTGCTCCAAGAAGCAACTTATTAAGTTGCATCATGGAACCAAACCATGAAGGAACATTTCCAGTTAGTTGATTGTACAACAAAATAATTTCCTTTAGATTGGTACAATTGCTTAGCTCAATAGGAATCTTACCATGGAACTTGTTCTTGCTCAAGTCAAGAACTTGCAACCTTTTCAAACGACCAACTTCTCTCGGAATTTCACCATGCAAATTGATGTTGGAAAGTTTGAGTTTTTTGAGAAATGTTAAATTTCCCAAGGCTGGTTCAAGAATACCACCGAAATTTTGATTTTCCAATTGCAAGGCGGAGACTCTCATGTGGCGTCGACCGCATGTAACACCCTCCCACTCACAAAAATGAAGAGATTCATTCCATGATGGAAGAGAATCAAGTTCACCATTGGTAAGCTTTACTTTCAAAGAAAGTAAAGCACGTTTGTCACTCACCGAGCTCAAACTCAAAGCAAGAGCCACTACTAGAATTTTACCTATTACCTGCGGATTTTCCTGCGGTTTTAGATCAAAAATCCGCAGGAAACACGTTTCCTACAGATTTTCCTGCGGATTTTGGTTCCCAGCTAAAACCTTCGTAGGTAATTGATTTCTGCGGATTTTGAAATCCGCATGAAATTTTCCTGCGGAATTTTCTGCCGAAAAAGAGAAAAAATCTGCAGCATCTTTCCTGCAAACAATCCGCAGGTAACTCCGCAGTAATATCCACAGGAAAATCCGCAGGAAACCTATTTTTGCAGGTAAATGCGCAGAAAAATCCGCTAGAAACGTTTTTCTGCAGATAAATCCGCAGGAATAGCCCCTTTTTTTGTAGTAATAAATTTTTTATTAAATACCAAAAAATTATTAAAAAACATTAAATTTAACTAAATATTTAAGTACATTAAATTTAACTAAATAATTAATTGAATTGCTATAAGTGTCATGACATTAAATCAAAACAAAAAAGAGGAATTACATAATCTTGTTATGAATACATTCCATGAACTACACAATAATGCAAAAAAACAAAAAAAATACACATCAGTTGCTTTTCATAAGAAAGATACATAATAATCTTTGTAAATGAAGCAAATATTTTGACCTCAAGACTTGCTGCTGCTGATTCACATAGCTTTGCATCTATTTCCTCAACATCCATGTTAAACAAAATGCAAAAAATATTAGCTAGCTTAATAGCAAAAATATTAGCTAGCTTAATAGCACAAGAATAAGGATGCCATAGTAGCTAGACTCTACCAATATCGAGTCCGCAATTTCTTCTCTCTCTGAATCTGATAAGGCTCGAAATGTTTTTCCTTCAATGACAGTTCTCTCTGTAGCATCAGCAAGTGAAGTAAGCATTCCACATTCCACAGCAGGTCTCTCTGTAACGATGACACTGAAATTGAAAACTAAACATGTTCATTATAAGAGCATTTTGGAACACTAAAAAATATTCAAAACCAGAGATTTATAATACCTTAACACCGGCTTTTTGGCAAAGCTGTACTGAATCTTTGACACCAGGTCGACAAGGGTCCTGTATTTCAACACACAAATAATATTAAAAAAAAATTATTCAAAAGCCATGTAAATTTAACCAGTGGATGGAAGCATATCCCAGAGAGAGCTTCAACTTTAAGTTAGAGAAAAACAAAACGACGAGTATCTCATACATAAATTTAAAAAGAAAAAAAAATTATGACAATGGTAGGCATGTTTTTAAAGAAAATACGAACCTTGATACCAACAATAGCTAGTAAAACAAGGTCATCGTCTGGCAAAGACCAGTGAGCAAGTTGTTCCTCATTATTTTCTTACAATGTTCAATGATAAGAAAATAATATCAATCTGCTACGATAAGGAAGCACTCAAAGATTGAAATATTAAGAAAAACAATAAAAAAAACTCATCAATATTGAAATTCATATTAAAAATCTGGTGGAATTCCAACAGATAGCAGTCCACTCAAAAAAGATAGCAAAACCATATTAACACAACATTATAATAGAACTCGCTATTCTCAGGGCATACCCAAAACTTCTTTTTCATGCCAAAGGACATTATCAATTACAGTTTATTCAGTTTATCAAGTCCAAGTTTTAAGTCCACCTATTTTCATTACATTAAAACAATATTGAACTAACAAGCGGCCATTGGATTAACACTAATATTGAACTAACATGAATTTTCAATTGTGCTAAAGATTAATCCATAAAAGATAAAGAGAGATTACAAGCATTTTAACATGTATGCTAATCTTGTAGCCGAAGCATTGGAGTAAAACTAGACAACAACAATTAACACTAATAAAATTTCTACCTAGATCATATCAAACTCACAACATTGCTTCGACAGAAGCTTGTAAAACTGCTTTCAACAGAAGAGACTGTGTTCCTTACGCCTTTAGGTAAACATTCGTCATACTCAAGCAAATTCACTGTAAAATAGAATTATACCTTATATGTATCAATCACCAGCAAATTAAGAATATGCTTATGAAATAAGAAAAAAAGAATAAGAACAACAAAATCAATAATCAGATCAAACTCAAGTAGTGAATATGATAAAAAAAATTGAAGAAAAATTGAGAACTGTGGTGTACGGTGGTTTGGAAATTGATAAAACCCTAGAAATCACAAACAGGGAAAAAGAACTAGAAGAATCCATGAAAAATTCAAATCTAGAACCATGAGATCTTTGTAGTGAAACCATAAATACAGATCTGGTATATGGAGAAGAGAAAACAACAGAATCATAGACATAAAGAGAAGGAAAGTGAACCCTTGAAATAGAGGTGCTCCACATGGCGGTGACAGCGATGATTCACGATGGTGTAGAGATAGAATTCCGTGCGATGAAGTCGTTGTGGTTGTAGATCCGGTTCGAAACGGCGGTGAGAGCGGTGACATCGGTTCAAGCGGCGCTGATTGGAGAAAGCTCAGCTCGACGGAGAAAGCCATAGCGGTGGTGTGATTTCGTCGGAGAAAGCTTATGGTCTAACACTCGTACCTTACGAAGGAAATGCGTTTTGTTTAATTTAATTGGTTTTTCTAAATAAATAATTTAAAATTGAAAAAAAAAATAAAAAAATAAATGTAATAAAAATTTGCAGGAAAATCCTTAAGAATACCTGCGGATTTTCATGAGAACTCCAGATCCGCAGGAAATTATTTTGAGTGGTGAAATCCGCAGGAAAATTTTTGGGAATACCTGCGGATTTTCCTGAAAACTTCAAATCCACAGGAAATGGCTCTTAAATGCAAAATCCGCAGGAAAATTCTTAGAAATACTTGCGGATTTTTTTCTGCTGGAAAATCCGCAGGAAAAAAGCAAATTTCTAGTAGTGAGCAACTGTCGTTGATAACATGCAGTACACCAACAATTGTGTAGCAAAGTAGAGAAGAAACATGATATATGTTCTCATTTTGCAATTAGTTAGTGAATGTGTATTAGAAGAAGAAAACAATATTCTAGTGCTTGTTTTGAGCTATAATTTTTACATATAAACAGAAGTATATAATCCAAACCCTTTCTTTTCAATGTAACCTCACATGGTGGTGGTACGACGAGAGGTGTTTCTCTCCGTACCACCATCTGTTCCGATCGCCGGCCGTGGGTATGTGGTGGTTTTCGCGGCGGTTTGTTACTGTTGGCCGTTTTCCCCAGTTCCGGCGAAGTTCGTGGTGGTTTCCGATCCGTTTCACTCTGCTTCTGTCCGATCTATTTCTGTTTCGATTGGTACCGCTTTGTTTCTGCGGTGGTCTCCTTCACCATCGTTTTGCTCGATCTGCTGCTGCTGTTTGGATCTGAGTTTTTCGTTGGTGGTGGTTTCAACGCTGCTGGTGGTGGCTGGTGTTATTTGGCGGTGCGTCGTGATCAGTTTTCTGGTGTTGGTGGTGATTCAACGCTGTTGGTGGTGGTCTGGTGTTATTTGGTTGCGGGTTATGATTCTGGTGTTTTGGTTTGGAGTGTTCAACTTCCTGCGTAGGATTTGGTATTGGAGGTGATGAGATGAGGGGTGTAGTTGTTGAGACAGATTGCGATGGGGTAGTGGTGGATGCGATGGATTTGAGTTTGCCCGTGTTGGTGGCGGCTGAGACGTTTTCTCCGTCATCCCGTCTTAAATCCGGTCCGTTTTCTCTATGTTGGCGTTTGGTGTTGTTCTGTGTTTGGAGTGGAATTGTGGATTGGTGGGGTCTCGTGACCGGAGGTGAGGTGGAATGGTGGGGTGGACGGAGCCTGGTGGTTGTTTGAGTATGTTCTTGGCCTTGGTTTTTTTGTTCTGCCGTGCTCGAAAGGGCTAGGTGCGTAGACACTCCGTGTTGACGGATGTGGTTGTTTTATCGTACCTGCAGGACGTATTGGTGTGGAAGAGGTGTTGGATGGTTAATGCCGAGTGTAAGTGGATTCACTACGATACGTGAGTCTCTGACCATTTTCAAACCTGGTGAGGTTTGCAGGACTCTTTGAGTCGCTGAGGGGTGTTCAAATCTGTTGAGATTTGCAGGGCTCTGGTATCTGGTCGAACTCTACTGCATCGGTTATGATTGTCGGTTCCCTGCCTACTGGTGTCCCTCAACTTTTGACCTTTGGGGCTACTTTCTAGATCCTGATGGGCCGAGTAATTTTAATTCGAGTTCGGAAGTTAGTGCCTAGTGGTGTCTCCGAGGGTCGGGTAGGGGTTTTCTCTGGTTGGTTTAGTGAATCATTATTGGTGTAAGGGAGGGTTGGGGTGATGATTTGGTGTATTGTTATTTGGTATATGTGTTTTTTCACTTTACCTTTGTTTGTATGTTTCTCAACAATTCCTTTCACTTCTTGTGGAGGAATTGTTCATTAATAAAATTTAGCCGATTCAAAAAAAAAACAGAAGTATATGTAATAAGAAACTTAATATATGTCCTCATTAATTTATTTTTTAAAAAAGCTACTTTAGTTACCGTATGAATCCGTGTGAAAATGTTTGTTTTTGTGGAAAATGATACGCTTGAAAATAAAATGGACGTGTGAGTTGGGGGCTCAGGTTCACTAGGAATAGTTTATAGAAGTACTCCATGGATAGCATAAAACAAAATTAAAATGAAAGTATTATATTAAAATCATTATTGAGTACACGATTTGGTACCATACATATATATATAGCCCAATATGCAAGTTGGGGACCATGGATGGCATATTGTTGGTTGTGAATTGGAATGGAAGACTTGACTTTAAAGAGTAAACGTTTCACTTTCACTAAAGAGTAATAATTAATAATTGGAAGATAACACAATTGTTTGTTAATGCGTTTATAATAATTTATTTTTTTTACTTTCACCGTCAGTTGAATCTAATTCGAGGGTCAGTTTTAACATTACGTGGTTTCAGCCCCCTTTTGATTGCAGTTGCGGGAGATTGAACTGTGGTCCTCCCTACCAAGTTCAGCGTCAATCATCACTATTACTCTCTTTGTTTTTAAAATCAAACTTCGATTGTTTGGATAGATCTCATCTCAAGACCATTTAGTTGCCAAATTCTTCCATCGTTGCATTATTTTTATCACAATGCTACAATTGCTTGTTCCTTTCACGAAATAATAGAAAAAACTGAGCCATCGGCCCTCTTTTGTACTAAAAAAATAAAAAGGAAAAACAATGGGAATTGTCACTCTCCAATTAAATAACATAATCATAAATACACAAAAAATTTCAAATTCAAATACTAAAGAGTAATTTTATGAGGAAGTCAAATATTGCCATCATTGCAAAGAAGATTCACGAACATGGAATGAACAAGGATACTCCTTACACTCAATGACTCAATGTATATTTTAATGGCATTAACAATTTAAAAATCTTTTAAACATAAATAAAAGGTAATTGATCAGTAAAATAAATGTGCTGTTAATTCTATTATTGGACTGAAAGTTTGTTTGGACGAGGTAATTGAAAATTTAAATAAATTTAGAATTCTAGGCAATTCAAATTAGTGTTTTAAAAGTGTTCATGACTAATTTTTGGATCTTTTAATTTCAATCATATATAATCTTTAAAATGTCACATATTTATTATTTTATTTCGAAATTTGATATTAAAAATGATTTAGAAAAACTTAGTTTTCATAAAACAAAATTAGCAAACAATAATTACTTGCACATATATTAACCAACAACATTTTCAAACAATACTATGCTTTTATTGAAACCAATCTACAAACACAAATTGTTATCCCAATACATTGCAATTGTAATTCAAACGAGCAGAACAAAAAGAAACACACTTGATGGATAAAAGAAAAACAAAGTGAAAATATATTTTATTATCACAATATCAATCGTTCCTAGCATAGAAACTTTGATTTGATTTCATTTAGCTTAACTATAACATCTTTTATCGGCATTCGATGAGCAAGAAACTCTTCTGAACATGCAACTCCAATTCCAGCAAACATCACCAAGCAATTTTTAATTTTGCTTTCCACAATTCCTGTTTGATCTTCAACAAATGGCGAAAGCAAATGTGAATCTACTATCTCAAGGATTCCTTCTGAAATTTTCATCTTACACAATTCATGTAGACTTTGACTCTCACAAATCATGTCATCTGTTGGTCTCTTTCCAGTAAGCATTTCTAAGAGAAGAATCCCATAGCTGTAGATATCTCCTTGTGGTGATACTGGACCACCTGCTCCATATTCTTTTCAAACAAAAACAATTCTTTAGGAAAAAAAATATTAAAGAATGGAGTATATAAAATACTGAGGCATAATGATTAATATTATAAGAAAAATCTTTATATATAATGAGAAGACTAATAAAATTGTGTGAAACATAAAGAGAGTAAATACTTGGATTAGTATTATGTAAATGTAAGTCATGATATGTATAGGCAAACCATTGAAGGATAGTAAGAACTTACCAGGAGGAACATATCCTATAGTTCCCTTAATTGTGGAGGAAATAACTTGATCATTATTTGAATATTGTCCTGTGGCTCCATGAATGAGCCTAGCTAAGCCGAAGTCTCCTAAGTGGGCTACAAGGTCATCGTCAAGAAGTACGTTGCTTGGCTTAATATCACAGTGAACTACGGCTTGCTCTGTATCGTTGTGTAGATAATCAAGTGCATGAGCAACATCAAGAGCAATGTCTATCCTTTGTGGGAGACTGAGAATATCATTTTCAGACACTTCGTTATCGTGCAACAACGTTTCCAGACTCCCATTAGGCATGAACTCAAAAACAATAGCCTTGAAATCTTCACCATTATAATCAATACTTGAGCAACAAGTTAGGATCTTGACAAGATTCCGATGCTTCATCTTTCCAAGAGCTTTACATTCCGCCACAAAACTCTTTGCTGATCCACGTGTTTCAAGATTCAACACCTTTACAACAATAGGTCTTTCAAAGTGGTGAAGTGATCCTTTGTAAACAGATCCAAAACTTCCTGTTCCTACCAAGTTAGATGCAGAAAATCCATTGGTTGCTTCATGTAGTTCGCCATAAGTAACTCTTAAATTCTCTTTTTGCAAAGATGGTGAAGAAGGTAACGTTTTGGGCTTTCTGGTAAGGAAATGGACAATTATAAAAGCTATGAAAGAGATCAAAACCCCACCAATTACACTTATGAGGATAAGTTTCTTTTTGAGAGATCTTTTGTGTTTCCTGGAAGGCGCCCTAAAACATATAGGAAGCTTCAATTGAGGTATCCCTCCACAAAGGTTTTTATTTCCAGTTAATGAAATTTCTGTGACATTGCTAAAGACACCTCCTTTGGGAACCTCCCCATATAAATTGTTAAAAGACAAGTCTAGAGTATTCAAAAATGTTAGATTTTCTAGTTCAAAGGGTATTGTGCTCGAGAGATTGTTATGAGAAATGTCTAACCATTCAAGCGATCTTAAAGAGCCTAAGAACAAAGGTATGCTTCCCTGCAATAAGTTACTCCCCAACCCAAGTTCTGCCAATTGTATGCACGACGCTAGATCCTTAGGAATTTCACCAGACAACTTATTGCCATCTAGATGCAAAAGTGAAAGATGTTTCAAGTTACCAAACTCTGAAGGAATAGGGTCAGTTAAGGAGTTGTTGGACAAGTCAAGATATATTAAACCATCTAGATGGCCAAATATTTGACTTGGTATATCACCACTCAATTTGTTTTCAGAAAGATATAATTTCTGCAATTGGGTGCAATATTTGAGGGAAAATGGAATCCTACCTTCCAATTTATTTTCATAAAGATATAACTCAGATAGGATAGTAAGATTTCCAATACCAATAGGAATGCTACCGGATAATTTGTTTGCGGCCAAGCTCAATTTTACTAGATTCTTAAGCTTTCCAATTGAATCTGGAATTATTCCCTCAAATAAATTATGTGTAAAATCTAATCCATTTAAACCAGTTAGTTGTCCGATACTCTCGGGTATCACTCCATATATTTGATTATACGCTATACCAAGCCAACTAAGTTGGGCGGAAAAGTTTCCTATAAGATCAGGTAACTTTCCACCAAATTTATTAACAACAAAATCAAGTGTTGATAATTGAGGACAGTTGGTTAATGAGGAAAGGAAGTCTAAATCATGAGCTCCTCCACTCCCAAAATTATTACTGCCAATAGTAAACTGCTCAAGTTTGTTTAAGGAACCTAAAGTTGAAGGTATTGACCCACTAAAACTATTCAATGTAATATCAAACAATTGCAATTCAGTGAGGTTGGATATTGAACTTGGAAAAGCTCCGCTCATTTTATTGCCTCCTATAAAGAATACTTTAACATTTGGAAAAGCACGATTCATATTTGAGGGAAGATTACCTGTCAACTTGTTAATCGCAAGATCAAAAATTTGAATATTTGATAGATTATAAAGAGAGTGAGGGATTTCACCTGACAGATTATTTACACTTAGACTTAGCTTTTTCAAATTTGACAACCTACCCAAAGAATAAGGTATGATTCCTTCCAACTGATTTCGTTGAAGCGTTATAATTTGGAGTGATGAAACATTTCCCAGGGAAGATGGAATACTACCAAGTAGATTATTGGAACCAAGACTCAAGACATTAAGTTGCATCATTGATCCAAACCATGAGGAAACTCCTCCTGTGAGTTGATTTAATGCTAAATCAATTACCTTGCTATTTGTGCAGTTAGTGAGCTCTATGGGAATTTCTCCTTCAAGATGGTTAGTTCTTAAGTCAAGAAGTTGCAATCGCTTCAAACGACCAATTTGTTTTGGAATTTCACCATGCAAGTTGATATTTGTAAGATTGAGCACCCTGAGAAATGTTAGATTTCCCAAGGATGGTCCGAGAGTACCACCCAATGGTTGATTATTCAAATGCAAGGCCGAGACTCTCATGTGACGACGACCACATGTAACACCCTGCCATTCACAGAAATGTAAAGAGTCATTCCATGATGGCAGAGCATCTTGTACACCATTTGTAAGCTTCTCCTTCAAAGTAAGCAAAGCAAGCTTATCAGTTTGTGAACTCAAAGCAAGAGCAAGAGTTGCTGATGGCATGAAATAATACACCAACATTTGGCTAGCAAAGAAGAGAAGAAACATTGACATAAAAGTCATCATTTAGTTATTAATGGAGAAACTGTATTGATAATAATCAGATAATACCTTATAGTGAATATATACAACTTTGAGATATGATTTGATATATATAGACAATTATGTAAGTCCCGTAAGTTTAGCTCAGTTAGCAGGATATTGCATTATATATGTAGAGTCGGGATTTAGCGGATAAGCTAGCAAATTTTTGATGAGGGGGCCAAATATAAAGTAAAAATAAAATTAATATAAAACTAATGATATTTATTTAGAAAATTTAAATTTTGATACGTTTTATATTAAATTTAATAACGTCTTTTTCGATGTAAACAACTAAGCTATTTGGAAAAAAAAATTCAATTTATTTGATTTTTTAAGTCTTTTTTAACAATTTTTGTTACTAATAAAGTTTAATATATTTGTTATAGAGACCGAAAATATCAAAAAAAAGATGAATAAATGAATATCAATCAAGTAATAATTTTTTTTTACTATAATATTTCTACTAATTTTTATATGAGGTAGCTAAGATAATTAAACATAAAAATATATCTACTTATAAAAAAAATACATATTTTTTTAATTTTTTTTTGGGGGTGGCCAAGGCTACCCCATCAATGTGAGAGGCTTCGCCCCTGTCAGGATTCAAAATTTTGATCATCCTATTTATTCATTTTAAGAGTGAAATTTCTTGCCAGTAAGCTATTTGACAAAATAAAAAGTGATTTAAGGTGATTTAGACCATTTGGCAAGTTGGGTAGCCCATGTCATAATATTTATATAATTACGATGGATTTATAGGGTGATATTAACAATGACATGGCTTTGTCTTCGCCTCATGTAACACAAATGGGATATCTTTTACTCGCATACTCAAATTGAATTATACAAATGGGATATTTTTAATTTTATAAGAGATGTTAATTTTTTGCAAAGACTTCAAAATATCATACATAATAATGTTGTCTCTTCTAAATTTATGGATTTAGTTTTCAAAAGAATTAGTTTTGTCATCCAAAAAAAATTAACGGCACAACTTATTATCTATTTACCTTTTATTCACGTATAATTATTATATATTAATATAAAAATAATAGACTCCAAATGCGTCAACAAAAGAAAAAGTAGACTCCAAGTCTCCAATGAGACATGTTAAGTCGTCAAGGCTCATTCCACGAATTGCAGAGGACATCCTGAACCTCATACAATAGAGGATCCCAATTTCAATTTTGTATATCTAATATATTTGAAAGATGGTTTAAATGCAGTTTTAGTCCCCCTATTTTTATTTTTCTAAAGTTTTGGTCCTCCTATTTTAAAAACCAACTTTTTGATCCCCTATTTTAATTTTTTTTACTTTTGATCCCCATCCCACTTTATGATCAATTTAGATGACATATCAATGCCATGTGGATACAATAATTACATATGGCATTATTATTTATTTTAATTTCAATTATTCATATTATCTATTAATTTTATTAATAAAATGATTTTTTTAATGAAAAAGGTTAATTGTTAAGGACTAAACTTATGTACAGTGTTTTAGACACAGTTCTTACTATGCTAGATACATGGAGGTGGTTATTATTATTAAGAAAATGGTTTTCTTTTATTTTTTTTAAATAAAAAATACAAGTAATTAACTTTTTGTGAGAGGCACAGTAAAAACAACACCTAAAAAAAAGTATATAAGTTTTGTCCAATTGTTAAAGTCAAGAATCCCTCATTTTCCCAATTTTTTATCATAAGTTGTGTTCATCATCTCATCTCCAAATTTTGATTGCTTTCCAATATTATAAATAATATAAAACCATTAATATGACTTTATCCTAACAACTTTAAACTATTAGTTAAACTATTAGTATATCGCTATATCAATTATTTTATATTATTTCTAATATCCAACACCATCACCACCACCAAAACCACTTTATTTCTTTGTCTGCAACCCCACCATTAGAAGAACTAGAATCAAGAGACAAACCTGAATGTTGCAGTAAAAAAATATTAGCACCTAATGAATAATCACAAGCAGATACTTGGAACAATTAATTAAACACGGTGAGTAAATAAATATTGTTCTAAATGACTAGAATCAATGCAAAGAAGCAATCAACAACTTGTTATAGAAACAAGAATGCTTCCGGCCTGGTGGTTATGTTGCGTTCTATTGATTGGGGTGTGTCATGAGTTCGATTTCGGCAAATTGTTGTCCAAATGGTGATGAGGGGTTAAGAGAGACAAATAGAGAGTGATTTTGGTGGTGATGATGTTGAAGCATTTGGAAAATGATTTGATGAACATTGAACACCGATGATGAAAAATTCTGGAAAGATTTGGGATTGTTGGCATTAATCTTTTCATTCATTTCATTATTTTTTTGTGTCAGTATACATTATTTAATTAATAAAAATAATTTTAAATCTGATTTATTGGAATTAAAACAAGGAAAATGTTATTTAGCAAAAAAAATTTGATGCAATAAAGAGAAGAATTTTAGATGGCAACAATTAATTGGTTAAATTATAATAGCTATCTCTCCCATTTATGGTTAGCCAAGTTTTAATTGGTCAAATTTCTTAATTTTATGGATTCTTCTCTTTCTTATATCAATATTTATTGCTAAATAACATTGCTCTTAAATAAATAGAAATGCCACATGTAACTATTGTGCCCACATAACATCTGCCACATCATTAAAATTGATTCTAAAGTTGGTTGGGGGACCAAAAGTAAAAAAAAAAATTAAAATAGGGGACTAAAAAGTTAGTTTTTAAAATAAGAAGACCAAAACTTCAAAAAAATAAAAATAGAAGATCAAAACTGCATTTAAGTCTTAAAAGATTTGTTAGAATAGTTAATTATTAGACCGTAAAATATATAACAATGTAGTAATAGTTTAGTGACCGGTAGATCATTTGTGTTAAATGTCAGTGTGTTTATATGAGTTCAATTTCCACTTATTATATTTTTATTTATTTTTACTGGTTGATTAGTAAGTTAGTCCATACTATGCACAAAATTATTATTTTATTATTATTTATGTGTTTATTTTAAAATATTATTTGAGTAATTTGGTTTAAAATTCTACGATGAAATAGAAATAAGTTTTGGATGATACATGATTAAGGATGTTACATGGTAGAGCTAGATGGAGAATATTCTTTCGCTTCTTGTTCTACACTATTTTTTGGTTAAATATTAGTCACTTCCGGAAGAGAAATTTGTTTGTGGTCACAAAGATTTGGTCATTTAATTTGATGACACGCGCATGTTTGACAAAAGGTAGAAAGATAAAATAATTTAAAAAGTTAAATATGTTTTTAATCCCGCTAAATATACTTAATTTTATTTTTAGTCCATCTAAATTATTTCTTTGAATTTTGGTACCTATAAAATTTTAATTTTCAATTTTAATCCTCATTTTTTATAAATATTAATATAGCATGTTCAATATGACTTATTTTGATTACTTAAAATATAATTTGCTTAATTATTTAACTATTTAATATTTAGTTAACAATTTAATCTGAAATTTGAATTTATAGATAAATTAACAAAAATTAAATATTAAATAGTACTTTAATTGTGAAAATAATGTTTTTTTTAAAAGTGCTATCTTTAAAATTAAAGAACCAAAATCACAAATTTAGCCGAAATAAATCTATCTACTGCGACCGCGGCATGTGTAATAAAATCAATTATTTCTGGGAATGTGTTTTTATTTAAGGAATAACAAAATATTTTGTGATGAAATATTAATTAGGAAATGTCCGTGTGTAACAGGCAAAGTAGCTATATTTCGTTTCTACCATCCATCTCTGATCTCTATCTTCCACAGTCAATCTGTCGTTTTGCTCTCTGCCTTCCTGGAATGATCCATGACAGTTTTACTTGACTCATTGGAGTCTCTCTATTATTGTGTTATTATCATTTTGTGGAAAATCTAATTTCTGTGGAATCTTTTAAATATCTATTGTTTTTATGCAGAACTTATCGGATTATTATAAAAAGCATTTTTATGTATGTGTCAGATGAACTATAATATAAAAATGGGGATATAAAAATGGGGATTGTGTTGATATTGGTCGAAAATATACATATTGAAAAATTTCACATTAATGAGATTTGTGAAGATTGCCTTAAAATATGTTTCTGCAAGATTTTATTTGTTTTTAAATTGGATATGTTTAAAAATAAAGGTTTATATTTTTGGCAAGATTCGATTTGTTTTTAAGCTGGATATGTTTAAAAACAATGGAGATTATGTTTTATTTTAAAACAGATCTGTTTCTATTTTTCTATAAATAGAGGTTGATTTATTTCATGAAAAAAGAGGAGAGCAGGAGAGCAAGCAAGATGTAGGGAATTCAACAAGGATTTGTTGCCAACAGAGAGGCTAGGGTTTTAGAGAAAAACAAGAGGGTTGTCTCTTGGTACGACTCTAGGGTTGGACAAAGGGTTATTGAATACATCTTGGGTAGTCTAAATCATTGAGTCTCTTGGCCACGGGAAGAGATTCGGGGGTAGTCTAAATCATTGAGTCTCTTGGCCACGGGAAGAGCTTCGGGATGAGGGTAGATTTAGTTTTGAATACTAATTCTTGTAACCCTTATGGGAATCTTGTGTAAAGTTACTCTTTGGATTTAGTGGAACGAAGAGTTGATGTCTCCCCCAGACTAGGTTGTTTTGACCGAACTGGGTAAATAAATATTCTTGTGTTGTGATTGTGTTCTTTTATTTTCTCTATGCCGGATATTTTTCCCAACAACTGGTATCAGAGCCTTTTGGTTTGATTCAGGGAGAGGGAGTTCCATTGTGAAGTTTAGGCTGAGAAAATTGGTGGAAGAATCATGTTTGGCTTATGGAAAATTAAGTCAAAGATGTGTTTATGCAATCAGGGTTACACAAGGTCAGCCTAGAGAGGCGTGGTAAGAATACTCAACATCAGCCTAGAGAGGCGGTGGCAATAATACTCGCATCTTGGCCTGTAAAGAGATTTTGTCAAGGTGGAGCAGTATGAGTTCTTATGGTATTTCCGATGTACCATGCAAAAGGACAAGTTACATTGGCAGATTCAGAACAACACACGGGCATTGATTGACATTGATGCAAGGTGTGTGGTGAGATATGTCGATGGCTGATGAACTTCCTGAAAGCCAACATGGGAGTTGCACCATAATCTTTCGGCAGGTTTCGACATGAAATTCTTGGGATAATTTTGTTTCAAGTGAATAAAATTCTTGGGATGCATGGTTTAGTTCCAAGTGAAGAAAATTCTTGGGAGGGTTTAGTTCCAAGTGTGGTGTACTCTTTATGCTGGAGTATGATAATTTAATTTGTCGGTGTAGACAATGAGAATTATGATTGTCGGTGAAGACAATGATTGTCGGTGTAGACAATGGAAGCGGAAGATGAAACTTATGTGTTATCTTCAATCAAGGTGGAGATTGTTAATATTGGTTGAAAATATACATGTTGAAAAATTTCACATTAATGAGATTTGTGAAGATTGTCTTAAAATATGTTTCTGCAAGATTTTATTTGTTTTTAAACTGGATATGTTTAAAAATAAAGGTTTATATTTTTGGCAAGATTCAGTTTGTTTTTAAGCTGGATATGTTTAAAAACAATGGAGATTATGTTTTATTTTAAAACGTTTCTATTTTTCTATAAATAAAGGTTGATTTATTTCATGGAAAAAAGAGAAGAGCAGGAGAGCAAGCAAGATGTAGCGAATTCAATTAGGATTTGTTGCCAACACAGAGGCTAGGGTTTTAGAGAGAAACAAGAGGGTTGTCTCTTGGTACGACTCTAGGGTTGAACAAAGGGTTATTGAATACATCTTGGGTAGTCTAAATTATTGAGTCTCTTGGCCACGGGAAGAGATTCGGGATGAGGGTAGATTTAGTTTTGAATATTAATTCTTGTAACCCTTATGGGAATCTTGTGTAAAGTTACTCTTTGGATTTAGTGGAACGGAGAGTTGCTCTCTCCCCCAGACTAGGTTATTTTGACCGAACTGGGTAAAGAAATATTCTTGTGTTGTGATTGTGTTCTTTTATTTTTTTCTATGCCGGTCATTTTCCCAACAGATTGTTGACTTCCAAATGAAAGATTGTGGAGTTCAAATATTTGAAATTCTTTTTATTTTAAAATGAAGAATTTATTAGTTACAAAAGCTTCCAAAAGATATTGTTATACTGTGAATAATGTTTTTAGACAGTTTATAGTTTATTGTTATAAGATCATGTATAACAATGTTGTCTCTTCTATAGATATGATTTTCAAAATAAGTGGTTTTGCTATCCAAAAAAGATTAATGACACACTGTATTATCCGTTTATCTTTCATTCATATATAATTATTGTATATTAATATAAAAATATTCATTTAAAAAGAAATAGACTTCAAGTGCGTGAACAAAAGAAAAAGTAGACTCCAAGTCTCCAATGAAACATATGAAGTCGTCAAGGCTCATTCCACGAATTCCAAAGGAGAGCACAACCCTTCATCCTAAACCTCATAAAACAGAGGATCCAAATTTTCAATTTTGTTCTATATCTAATATATTTGAATTAGATTTGTTAGAATAGTTAATTTTTCTTTTGACAGATAGAATAGTTAATTATTAGACCGTAAAATATATAACAATATAGTAATAGTTTAGTGGTAGATCATTTATGTCAAATGTCGTGTGTTTATATGAGTTCAATTTCCACTAATTTTATTTTTTGTATTTATTTTTACTAGTTAATTAGTATGTTAGTTCATGCGATGCACAAAATTATTATTTTTTTAATATTATTTATGTGATTATTTTAAAATATTATTTGAATAATTTGGTTTAAAATCCTATGATAAAATAGAAATAATTTTTGGATGATACATGATTAAGGAAGTCACATGATAGAGCGAGATAGAGAATATTCTTTCGCTTCCTGTTTTACACTATTCTTTTGGTTAATTGGTCACTTCCCTAAGAGAAAGTTTTTTGTGGTCACAAAGATTTTGTTATTTAATTTGATGACATATGTTTGACTAAAGGTAGAAAGAAAATAAATTAAAAGGTTTAAATATATTTTTAATCCCGCTAAATATATTTAATTTCATTTTTAGTCCTTCTAAAATGTTTCTTCGAATTTTCGTAGCTATAAAATTTTAATTTTCAATTTTAATCCTCATTTTTTACAAAAATTAATATAGCATGTTCAATATGACTTATTTTGACTACTTATCAATATTAAAATTATTAAAATACCATTTGCTTAATTATTTAACTATTTAATATTTAGTTTAATAATTTAATCTTAAAATTGAAGTTATAGATTAATTAACAAAAATTAAATATTAAATAGTACTTTAATTGTGAAAATAATGTTATTTTAAGAGTGCTATTTTTAAAATTAAAGGACTGAAATTACAAATTTCTAAAAATTTAGAAGGCTAAAGATTTCCGAAATAAAATCAATTATACCTACTAGGAATGTGTTTTTATTTAAGGAATAAAAAAATATTAATTAGGAAATATCCGCGGGTAACAACTAACAAGCAAAGTGCTATATTTCGTTTCTACCATCCATCTCTGATCTCTATCTTCCACAGTCAATCTGTCGTTTTGCTCTCTGCCTTCATGGAATGATCCATGACAGTTTACTTGACTCATTGGAGTCTCTCTATTATTGTGTTATTATCATTTTGTGGAAAATCAAATTTATGTGGATCTCTTTTAAATATCTATTGTTTTTAGAAAATGCTTAATGGTGCTACCGGTGCACTGTTTAAATAAGCAAATATGTAAAAAAAAAATACTATTTTTGATTTAATTTTTTTTATTTATTTTTGTATCCTTAATAGGATGACCCATTGTTTTTATGCAGAACTTATATGTGTTGTATATACAATCATCGGAGTACGTCTTTCTATTATAAAATGTGTCTTTGATGTATGTGCCACGTGAGCTATAATATAGGATGTTATAAAAATTAGGGTCTAAAAAAATTATAAGATAGTAGTATTAGTAAATGAGACATATAAAATGAGAGATTGTTGACTTCCAAATGAAGGATTGTGGAGTCGAAATATTTGAAATTTTCTTTATTTTAAAATGAAAAATTTATTAGTTACAAAAGCTTGTAAAAGATATTGTTGTATTGTGAATAATTTTTTAGACGGTTTATAGTTTATTGTTATACTATAGTTTTATCAAATAGAGAGATAGAGATTGTCTTGTTTACAAAAAAAATTATACTGTATTAGTGAAAAAACAGATTTTTTTTTATTTAAAATTTTTGCACTTTTTCTTTTATTAGATACTATTTTTAACAATTCTACTAGATCTCTGAAGGTCTATTTTTAATAATACAATAGGGCTCCAAAATGGAGACGCCCCGGACTATTATTGTATTATTATTAGAGCTGGGTATACAGACCAAGGTTCGCGGGCCAGCCCGTTTAACCCGTGCGGGCTTAAGACCAACCTTTTTTGGTCCGTTTATATTTTTATCCGTGTGGGTTGGACCGTTAAAACCGTGGGTTATGCGGGTTAAATCCGCTGGTTTGCGGATTTCGCCCGTAACCTGTTTATTATTTTTATATAATTAATTATAAATTTTATCTTTTGTAAATAATAACTTGGTTCATTACCAAATTCAACTTTTCTCTAAACAAAAAATCTAGTCTAAATCCTAATTATAAATAACAACGCACTCCTATTTTTTTTTGGAGAAATAATAACGATAATAAATAGTTGAATTTGATTTTGATTGCATTACTTACATAGATAAGATAGATAAAATCAAAAATGTCACAAACTTTACTCCCTCCGTTTCTTTTTAATTGTCTTTTACTATCATGTTTAGCGTTTCTATTTAATTGTCCTTTTTGTATTTTATGGGTATGATTTGTCAATTATACCCTTTTTTAATTGCTCTTATCTTTTTCCATAAAACCAATTAATGCTATATATTTGGAAAACTAAATCTTTTTTTTAAATTTTGTTTTTGTTGATACATAACACATTAAATTTTGTTTTTTTTGTATATAATATATTGAATTTATTGGAAAGAGAAAATGTGGGCAAAAAAATAGGAATTTATTAGGGATTAAAAGGAGGGTATAATAGGAAGATAACGTGCAAAAATACACTTCCTTAATTTGGTGTTATCTTTCTAAAAAAACAATTAAAAATAAACGGAGGGAGTATTAGTGAAAAAACAGATTTTTTTTTTATTTAAAATTTTTGCACTTTTTCTTTTTTTAGATACTATTTTTAACAATTCTACTAGATCTCCGAAGGTCTATTTTTAATAATACAATAGGGCTCCAAAATGGAGACGCCCCTGACTATTATTGTATTATTATTAGAGCTGGGTATACAGATCAAGGTTCGCGGGCCAGCCCGTTTAACCCGTGCGGGCTTAAGACCAACCTTTTTTGGTCCATTTATATTTTTATCCGTGTGGGTTGGACCGTTAAAACCGTGGGTTATGCGGGTTAAATCCGCTGGTTTGCGGATTTCGCCCGTAACCTGTTTATTATTTTTATATAATTAATTATAAATTTTATCTTTTGTAAATAATAACTTGGTTCATTACCAAATCCAACTTTTCTCTAAACAAAAAATCTAGTCTAAATCCTAATTATAAATAACAACGCACTCCTATTTTTTTTTTGGAGAAATAATAACGATAATAAATAGTTGAATTTGATTTTGATTGCATTACTTACATAGATAAGATAGATAAAATAAAAAATGTCACAAACTTTACTCCCTCCGTTTCTTTTTAATTGTCTTTTACTATCATGTTTAGCGTTTCTATTTAATTGTCCTTTTTGTATTTTATGGGTATGATTTGTCAATTATACCCTTTTTTAATTGCTCTTATCTTTTTCCATAAAACCAATTAATGCTATATATTTGGAAAACGAAATCTTTTTTTTAAATTTTGTTTTTGTTGGTACATAACATATTAAATTTTGTTTTTTTTTTGTATATAATATATTGAATTTATTGGAAAGAGAAAATGTGGGCAAAAAAATATGAATTTAGTAGGGATTAAAAGGAGGGTACAATAGGAAGATAACGTGCAAAAATACACTTCCTTAATTTGGTGTTATCTTTCTAAAAAGACAATTAAAAAGAAACGGAGCGAGTATTAGTGAAAAAACAGATTTTTTTTTATTTTAAATTTTTGCACTTTTTCTTTTATTAGATACTATTTTTAACAATTCTACTAGATCTCCGAAGGTCTATTTTTAATAATACAATAGGGCTCCAAAATGGAGACGCCCCTGACTATTATTGTATTATTATTAGAGCTGGGTATACAGACCAAGGTTCGCGGGCCAGCCCGTTTAACCCGTGCGGGCTTAAGACCAACATTTTTTGGTCCGTTTATATTTTTATCCGTGTGGGTTGGACCGTTAAAACCGTGGGTTATGCGGGTTAAATCCGCTGGTTTGCGGATTTCGCCCGTAACCTGTTTATTATTTTTATATAATTAATTATAAATTTTATCTTTTGTAAATAATAACTTGGTTCATTACCAAATCCAACTTTTCTCTAAACAAAAAATCTAGTCTAAATCCTAATTATAAATAACAACGCACTCCTATATTTTTTTGGAGAAATAATAACGATAATAAATAGTTGAATTTGATTTTGATTGCATTACTTACATAGATAAGATAGATAAAATCAAAAATGTCACAAACTTTACTATTATTTTTCTTTGTTTACTTACAATTTAAATTTATATGTTATAACGTAGAATTATTAACAATATATGGTTTTCTTAGCTTTATTATTTCAATATATTTTACTTATTTTTTGGAAAAAAAATTTATTAAATTTTTTGTAATAGTCCGCTAGTTAACCGTTTAACACGCGGGCTAACGCGGACCGAAATCAGACTTATACATCTTAACTCGTTTGCATTTACTGACAGAATTGCTCGCCCCGTTTAATATGCGTGCTTATGCAGGACGGGTTAAATGGGGCGGACCAGCCTATATACCCAGCGCTAATTATTATGGTCTTGTTTCATTAAAAGCAGGTGACTGAAATGTATTGAATTGAGTTAACAATGAAGTATGAATCAATTTTGCGAGTTTAGATCCACTCCAGTTACAATATGCTCCAGTTTTCCATTTCTTTTCATAGATGCACGACACGTAGACTATAAATTATCTAATGGCTGATATTAAAAGACCAACATTCTTCTTCTTCTCAAACGTAACCTTCACTTCTTCACCCTTTCACATTTTCCTATTCTCCATCACCGACTCCATCTCTTCTTTCTCCGTCACCGTATCTCAAACTGTCGCTGGATCGCCGTGTTCTCACCGCCACCATTACGGTGTCTCCTCTAAGATGTTATTTTCCCTAAATTTTACCGTAATTTATGAATGAAAAGCTTCTTCAAATTTTAGGATTGAAATCAATTAAGTCTGCATCTTCCCCCTTTCTTAAATTTAAGATTGTTATGGTGATTGTACAAAAAAAAAGATTGTTATGCTGTGAACTAACGATAACAACGACGTGAAATAACAACAGCCAATTCTACCGTCATGAACCATCTCTTTGACTTCTTGCCGCCGTCGTACATCGCTATTCTACCGTCACGAACCACCACTATTGTTCTGAGTTATGCTATTATTGATTTCCAAAACAACAATTTTTGTTGATTGAATCTGATTTTGCAGTGGTGAGAGGGTGATGGAGGCAAGCTGTTGTGATGGGTCCAGATCCAAAACAGTAAATTTAAGAGAAAGAAGACGACCAAGAGTAAACAATGGTGGAGCTTTCACATGATGGTGGCCCGACGGCTTTGCGATACTGAGAAGAGGAGAGTAACCATTCAATTCAATGGATTGTTGTTCACAAAGTGTTTATGTGTGACTTCAAAATCTCACCATTGAAATTTCTAAGTGCCACATGTCATTAATCAAAAGAAAAACTGGAGGAAATGGAGGATAAAGAAATGGAGTGGATCTAAACTCGCTTAATACTAGAGATGTTTTTATAAAGTAAATTTTTTACGAAAATCGTAGCATTTTTTCAATCATCTATTTGAAAATTATACCGAAAGTCCTAGCTTTGTAAAATGGTAGCATTTTAAAGTTGTATTACTCTGAATTGTTTAATTTGTAATTAGGGATATCAACGGGGTAGGAATTGATCGAAGGATACTTTACCATTTCTTGCTCCACCATATAAAATATTCCCTATCTCTGTTCCTATTCCTCACTTCGGGAAGAATTATTCCTCCATCTTCATCTCTACGGATCCCCACAGTTCTCGCGGACATTCACCAAATTTAAAAAAGTATTAAATTTCTATTATTTTCAATCGAACTAGTTGGGGAAAATATTCAAATTTAATTATATAAAAAATAAGAGTATTAAAATATTATTGTGAGTCATGTGACATTTATAAGCATCACATATAAACAAATGTATACATATTGTGCGAAAATATAATTAAAAATAATTTATAAAGTATTTAAATATAAATTTATAAATGTTATTTTAATAGTTTTCGGAGACGGAGTCTCCGAGGGGCGCATGATGAAATACCGTCTCCATCCCCAAACCTCTTTCGGGGGGGACTTTCAACTCCATCCCCACGTGGAAAAATCCCCCAACATCAGATCTCCAAAAGGGGCAATCTCCGTCGGGATCCCCATTTACAAATGAAATTGACATCCATATTTGTAATTGATGGTTGAGATCTTAAACAGTGTGAAAATTGTGTTGTTTTTTTATAGGAGGAAATCCGAATCCGTAAAAGCAACCAATACTTATAAGTAAAATTTTATTGAACACAGGCGAACTCGAGTACAAGCCCATACCGAAAGAACACGCTATGGATTATAAAACACTGCAAAAGCAGAGAAATAAACACAACCAAACTTAAAGCTAATTTGTGTATTTATTTGTTTATTTTTTTTCTATTATTTATTTCTCTTTCTTCTTTCAGAGTTTCACCGGCAAGGCCTATATCTCTGGTCGGTAGTGTGTATAAAATTCCGGCCAAGGTGCTTGCGAACAGGTTAAGACAAGTTGTCGGCAATGTCGTTTTTGAGATGCAGTAGCGAATGAGGTGGTGGATGATGCCCGCAAAAGTCAGAAGGATCTTGTTCTGTTTAAGGTTGATTTTGAAAAAACTTATGACTCGGTAGAATAAAGAATGCATTGGTTCAGCTACGACATTTGTTCTTGTTAATGACAGTCCCACGGGGGAGTTTATGTTGGAGCGGGGACTCCGCCAGGAGGATCTATTGTCCCCGTTTCTGTTTCTCCTAACAGCTTAGGGCTTGAGTGTAATGATGCGAGTTGTGGTTCAGTCGAATCTTTTCACGGTGACTTTTAATGAATCACGGTGAATTTTCATGTTTTGACGGAAGCTTAGTTTTGTAGCATTTGGAAACTATGAAGCACGGACATTCTTTGGATTAAATGTGTCCGTGCTCGACACGTGTCACCGGCGCCGACACTTATGATTACACGAATTATGTCAATTTCTCAAATTATTATCGGTGTCGTCGTGTCAGCGTTCGTGTCGTGTTCGGTGTCCGTGTCGGTGTTCATGCTTCATAGTTTGAAAATGACAGCGAAATTGCATCTCACAATACGGTGCCAGCGAGGAAATGTCATGTGTTAGAATACCTTTTAGAAACAGCTTTGTGTAGTTTATCATTGAATAAAAAACTTATACATCAGTATATGATAAGTGCTTATTGAATAAGCACAAATTATTAAGGTGAAAACTCTCTAAGATGCAATCTACAAGTTTCTTTATTTCAAGCTTAAAACTAGTGAGCTGAATAGTGTACTAAAAGGAAACATTTGTTTATAGATATTAATATCATAATCTGGTTAAACTGTCTTCATTCCTTAATGTAAAATTTTGTTCACGATCTGTTTCGACCAGAAGTGTTTTGGTCGGAAAAATGTCAAATAATTACTTGGAGTTGCATATATATTAGCAAACAATACTTCCAAATAAACAAATACATTTAATGCAAACGATTACAAATACAAATTGTTATCCCATATATGGGAAATAGTAATTCAAATTAACAAAAACAAAGAAAAAACACATTTGATCCCTGGTTATAACTTATAAGACAAAATCAAGCTTTCTTGTGAACACAATTATTTTCTTATAAAAGTATCGGTATTCCTAGGATGTAAGCTTTGATTTGATTTCATTCAACTTAACTATAACATCTTTTATCGGCATCCGATGAGTAGGGAATTCTTCAGAACATGCAACTCCAATACTAGCAAACTTCACCAAACACATCCTAATCTTGTTTTCCACAATCCCTGTCTGATCTTCAGCAAATTGCAAAAGCAATTGTGAATTTACTATCTCAAAGATTCCTTCTGGGATTTTCATCTTACAGAATTCATGCAGACTTAAACTCTCAAAAAACATGTTATCTGTTGGTCTCTTTCCGGTGAGCATTTCTAATAAAAGAATCCCATAGCTATATAAATCTCCTTGAGGTGATACTTGACCACCTGCTCCATACTCTTTTCAAACAACAACAACAAAATTAATTAGAGGAAAAAATTAATTGATCATAACTAAAGCAAATATTATACAATTAATTTGAATGTAAAAAATTTTCGCCGTTAAGGCTATAAAACTTTATTGTGTCATAGCTAAAGAGAGTAATAACTTTGAATTAATTAGTAAATGACAGAAAATTATTTGTAAAAATATATAAGGCGAAAAGCAATTTACCAGGTGGAACATATCCGACAGTTCCCTTAATTGCAGAGGAATTAACTTGGTCTTTACTTGAATGTCTTGTGGCTCCATGAATGAGTCTAGCTAAGCCAAAGTCTCCCAAGTGGGCTACAAGGTCATCGTCAAGAAGTACGTTGCTCGGCTTAATATCACAATGAACAACAACATGCTCAGTATCGTTGTGAAGATAATCCAATGCTTGCGCTACATCAAGAGCAATGTCTACCAGCTGCAGGAGACTGAGAATATCATTTTCAGACGACCCTTCATTATCGTGCAACAACTTTTCCAGACTCCCATTCGGCATGAACTCAAAAACAATAGCCTTGAATTCTTCACCCTTATAATCAACACTTGAACAACAAGTTAGGATCTTGACAAGATTCCTGTGTTTCATCTTTCCAAGAGTTTCACATTCCGCCATGAAACTCTTTGTTGCTCCACGCGTTTCAAGATATATTCAACACTTTTACAACAATTGGTCTTTCATAGTTAGGGAGAGATCCTTTGTAAACGGAGCCAAAGCTTCCTGCTCCTACCAAATTGGATAAAGAAAACTCATTGGTTGCTACTTGTAGTTCTCCATATGTAACCCTCAAATTCCCATTTCGTAAAGAAGGCGAAGAAGGTAACCTTTTGGGCTTTCTTGTGAGAAAATGGACGATTAGAAAAGCTATCAAAGAGATCGCAACCCCACCAATTAAACTGATGAGGATAACTTTCTTTTTGAAAGATCTTTTGTGTTTTTTGTAGGGCACCCTAAAGCATGCAGGAAGTTTCAATTGAGGTATTCCTCCACAAAGGTTCTTATTTCCAATTAGTGAAATTTTTGTTACATTTCTAAAGACACCTCCCATGGGAACCTCGCCGTAGAGATTGTTGAAAGACAAGTCCAATGTATTCAAAAATGTTAGATTTTCTAGTTCAAAGGGGATTGTTTTTGAGAAATTGTTGTTAGAAATGTTTAAGATTTCCAAGGATATTAAAGAGTCAAAGAACAAAGGTATACTTCCATGTAAGAAGTTTCTCCCCAACCCAAGTTCTGTCAATGCTAGGCAAGAAGCTAGATCTTTTGGAATTTCACCAGACAACTTATTTGAGTTTAGATACAATTTTGAAAGATGAATTAAGTTACCAAACTCAGAAGGAATGACACCAATGAATGAGTTGTTGCACAAGTACAAATTTATTAGACCTTTTAGATAGGAAAATGTTTGATTGGGGATAACACCACTCAATTTATTATCACAAAAACTTAATTTTTGCATTTCGGTGCAATATCTAAGGTTAACGGGAATGCTTCCTTCCAATTTATTGTTAGCCAAATATAGCTCAGACAAGATAGTAAGATTGCCAATACTTGTAGGAATATTACCAGATAATTTGTTTTCATGAAAGGCCAATACTACTAGATTATTAAGCTTTCCAATTGAATATGGAATTATTCCCTCAAATAAATTGTGATCAAAGCCTAAGTAAGTTAAACCGATAAGTTGTCCAATACTTTCTGGTATCACTCCATATATTTGATTGTACCCGATACCAAACTTACTAAGAAGGGTGGAAAAGTTTCCTATAAGTTCCGGCAATTCACCACCAAATCTATTTCCATTAAAAATGAGTGTCGACAATTGAGTACAATTGGTTAACGGGGAAAGAAAGTCTAAATCGTGAGCTCTTCCACTCCCAAAATTATTTATGCCGATAAGAAATGTATCGAGTTTATTTAATCGGCCCAAAGTAATAGGTATTGGCCCATTAAAAGAATTATCTCCTATATCAATTCTTCGTAATTCGGTGAGGTTGGATATTGAGGATGGAAAATTTCCGGTTATTTGGTTCTGTCCTATCAAGAAGTCTACAAGTTTGGGAAAAACAAGATTCATATTTGATGGAAGACGACCAAATAACTTGTTCAACCCAAGATCAAAAAATTGAATATTTGATAGGTTATAAAGAGAATGAGGAATTTCCCCTGACAAATTATTTGAAGTTAGAGATAAAAATTTCAAACTTGACAACCTACCTAAAGAGTAAGGTATGCTTCCTTGCAAGTGATTATATGAAAGTGACATAGTTTGGAGTGATGAAACATTTCCCAGGGAAGATGGAATAGTTCCAAATAGATTATTGGTCTAAGGATCAAATCAGTAAGTTGCATCATCGATCCAAACCATGCATAAACTTCTCCTTTTAGTTGATTTTGGAGCAAATTAATTATCTTGATATTTGTGCAGTTAGCGAGCTCTATAGGAATCTCTCCTTGAAGTTTGTTGTTGCTTAAGTTAAGAATATGCAAACGCTTCAAACGACCAACTTGTTTTGGAATTTCACCATGCAAGTAGACGTTTATAAGTCTAAGTGCTCTAAGAAATGTTAGATTTCCCAAAGATGGTCCAAGAGTACCGCCGAATGTTTGATTCTCCAAATGCAAGACTATAACTCTCATGTGGCCACCGCATGTAATACCCTCCCATTCGCAAAAATGTAAAGACTCGTTCCATGATGGTAGAGAATCTTGTACACCATTTGTAAGCTTTTCCTTCAAAGCAAGCAAAGCATGCTTATCAGTCTCAGAACTCAAAGCAAGAGTAGCGGTAACTGACGACAAGTAATACACTAACATTTGGCTAGCAAACCAGAGCAGCACTGTCTTAAATATTCTCATTTTTGCTATTTGATCAAAATATGTTTTATTGGAAACCAAATAACTCTTCTAATGCATATGCATCATTGAGATATGATTATTAGATTATATACAGAGAGAAGTATGTATACATTAATAGATAAGTGCTTAATGTTTGGGAGCCATATTGATCAAGTCAGACTATTCTGCTTGACTTTGAAAAGACATGCTGAATGGGATATACTTTATTTATAATTAGATTAAATATTTCATTTTTAATTAATAATTATTGTGAGAAATTATGTATCTGGGTTTCCTACAGTTAAAATATCATACAGTTTTATATCATAAAAAAAAAAACATACAGTTTAACGCTATATTGAATTTGGACCACTGATTTTACATCGGACGGTTTAGATTACATATATTCTAAAATAATTCTGACCATCCAATCAGATCGGACGGTCCACACTGTTGACGCAGTTACAGCAGGGATTTTTTTTCCGATTATTATATATATATAGTTAATGTTGTTTCTTTTATACTTTGTTTTGAGCTTTTGTCAAGGAGTATTTGGGTGCCGGCCTTTATGATACAGACTGTGTTTTTTATGTTAGTTTTTCTTTAGGATCTCATTTTTTGTTGATTTGTAGACTTTTCTAACTAAGATTTTTCTTTAGGCTCACATAAGCTTCTAACCTTGTCACATTACCATAGGATATATACTTTTCTAGAGGAATAAAACTTTCTTCCTGTACTGGAAAAAGCATCAAAATTATCTGCTTCAATTAAAGAACCTATGTTACAGTAGCAATATTTGCCATGTAGCAGCATCTGTCATGCGATAGAGGAATTGTCATTCCACAAAATACTACAGCAGTCCAAAAACAAAGCTTAGGACTTGCCATTCCACTAAGATAATCGATCCGAGCACAATTTGTCCTGACAAACAACCGATTGTGCTCCCAAAACTACTGATAAAACTAACGATATTCCATTGCATAACTAACGATATTTCAAAACCACACTATAACAGAATAGCTCGATACAAAATTTCTTATCAATTTTCCATTGAACTACAATAAAATAATGCAAACTAAGACATTTGAGAAATACAAGACTTGTCAATTTTCCATTGAACACAATTAGTTTATTATCACAATTTTTATTTATCGGCTAAACTTTAATTGAATACAAGGCGAACTCGAGTACAAGCCATACCAAAAGAACGCGCTGACAATTATAAAACACTACAAAAGCAGAGAAATAAACACAGCAAAACTTGAAGCTAAAACTAAAACTAAAACTAAAAGACCAACCATAATTACTTTGGCCGAGTAATAGTTTCTAGCAAGTCAACTTCTGTTTAATTTCAAGCAACTTCATTATGACATCTTTTATGAGCATTCGCTGAGTAGGAAATTCTTCGGAACACGCAACTCCTATTTTAACAAACATAACTAGACAGTCTTTTATGTTGTTTTCCTTAACCCATGTCTGATTTTCAGAAAATGACATAAGCAAACGTGAATCCACTATCTCAACATATTCTTCTGGAATTTTCATCTTACAGAATTTGTGTAGATTTAGATTCTCATAAAACATGCTATCTGTTGGTCTCTTTGCAGTGAGCATCTCTAGCAGAAGAATGCCATAGCTGTAGATATCTCCTTGGGGTGATACTTGACCACCTGCTCCATACTCTTTACAAACAACAACAATTCATTAATAAAAATTTAAGGAAAGTATATATCAAATAAATGTGTGAAAGCTAAAGAGAGCAATCAATTTGAATTAATACACTATGATCTAATATAATATAAAATGAAAATAAATCCACAAGGTAAGTCATAAGTATAGGCTAAACACTTCAAGTGATTGAGTTCAAATCTATTTGAAGATATCAGGTCAGTGGTAAGAGTTTGATTTTATAATTTTAAAGGATGAAGTTCAATTACTCTCAAAAACATTTGTAAAATGGTCCCTCAGGGCCCTTTAATTAGTAAGAAATTCTCCATTCTCCAATTTATAAAAATGTGGCAAGTATATAGCAAAAAATATTTTGAAGGATAATACGTAAAAGTACGTGATAGAAAGCACTTTACCAGGAGGAACATATCCGATAGTTCCCTTAATTGCGGAAGAATTGACTTGGTCTTTACCGGAATTCTCCGTGGCTCCAAGAATGAGTTTAGATATGCCGAAGTCTCCTAAGTGGGCAACAAGGGTATCATCAAGAAGAACATTGCTTGGCTTAACATCACAATGAACTACAACTTGTTCTACATTGTGATGAAGATAATCCAATGCATGAGCTACATCAAGGGCAATGTCTACTCTTTGTGTGAAGTTTAGAATAAGATTTCTAGACTCATCTTCACTATTGTGCAACAAGTTTTCCAAACTCCCGTTAGACATGAACTCGAAAACAATAGCCTTGAAATCTGCACCCTTATAATCAACACTTGAACAACATGTTAGGAGTTTTACAAGATTTCGATGCTTCATCTTTCCTAGAGCTTTGCATTCAGCCATGAAACTCTTTGCAGCACCATGTTTTTCAAGATTCAACACTTTTATAGCAATAACTCTATCAAAATGAAGAAGATTCCCTTTATAAACAGAACCAAAGCTTCCTGTTCCTACCAAATTGGATGAAGAAAATCCATTGGTTGCATCATGTAGATCTCCATAAGTAACCCTTAAGCTCCCATTTTGCAAAGATGGTGAAGAAAGTAACATTTTAGGCTTTCTAATGAGAAAATAGACAATTAGAAATGTTATGAAAGAGATCAAAAATCCGCCAATTACACCGATGATGATAAGTATCTTTTTGAGAGATCTTTTATGTTTCTTGGTGGGAACTTTAGAACATGGAGGAAGCTTCAATTGAGGCATTCCTCCACAAAGGTTCTTGTTTCTAGTTAGTGAAATTGCTGAGACATTGCTAAAGACACCTCCTATAGGAACCTCACCATAAAGATTATTAAAAGACAAGTCCAACTTATGCAGAAATGTTAGATTTTCTAGTTCATGAGGGATTATGCTTGAGAAATTATTTCTAGAAAGATCTAAAATTTCAAGGGACCTTAAAGAGGTGCCCAAGAAAGACGGTATAGTTCCACGAAAGAAGTTTCCACCTAGACCAAGTTGTGTCAATGCTATGCAAGTTGCTAAGTCGTTAGGAATTTCACCAGACAACTTATTTAAGCTTAGATATAATTGTGAAAGATGCTTTAAGTTACCAAACTCTGAAGGAATGGAACCAGTCAAAGAGTTGTTGTACAAGTAAAGATATATTAAACCATCTAGATAGCCAAATGTGTGATTGGGAATATCACCACTCAATTTGTTACTAGCTAAACTTAACTTCTGCAATTGAGTGCAATTTCTTATGGTAATTGGAATGTTTCCTTCCAATTTATTTCTAGATAGATCTAGTACAGACAACAAAGTAAGGTTACCAATGGCTATAGGGATGTTACCGAATAATTTGTTATATTTGAAGTCTAATATTACAATATTCTTAAGCTTTCCTATTGAATCTGGAATTGTTCCCTCAAGAAAATTGTATGCCATAGTCATGTCAGTCAAACCGGTTAGTTCTCCTATTCTTTCCGGTATCACTCCATGTATTTGATTAGACTCCATATGAAGCAAACGGAGATTTGTGGAAAAGTTTCCTATTTGATTCGGCAACACACCACCGAAACTATTGTTAAAAATATATATCATAGACAATTGAGTACAGTTGGTTAACGATGAAAGAAAATCCAAATCGTGAGCGCCTCCACTCCCAAAATTATTACCTCCGATATTAAACCATTCAAGTTTATTTAATTGACCCAAAGTAAGAGGTATTGATCCAACAAAATTATTATATGATATATCCAACATTTGCAGTTCAGTGAGGTTGGTTAATGAAGACGGAAAAGTTCCGCTTATATTTTGGTTGAATCCTACCAAAAATGCTATAAGATTGGGAAAAACAACATTCAAATTTTTTGGAAGACTACCGAAAAGCTTGTTCGACCCAAGATCAAAAACTTGAATATTTGATAGGTTGTAAAGAGAATGAGGGATTTCACCTGATAAATTATTTGAACCTAGAACGAGTAGGTTCAAACTTGACAACATACCCAAAGAATAAGGTATGCTTCCTTTCAAGTGATTTTGTGCAAGTGATAATTTTCGGAGTGATGAAACATTTCCCAGAGAAGATGGAATAGTACCAACTAGATTATTGGCACCGAGATTCAACTCAGTAAGTTGCGTCATTGACTCAAACCATGTTGGAATTCTTCCAGAGAGTCGGTTGCTGCGCAAGAAAATTACCTTGATAGCTGTGCAATTTGTGAGCTCCATAGGAACCTCGCCATGAAGATTGTTATCATTTAAGTTAAGAATTTGCAATCGCTTTAAACGACCAATTTGACTTGGAATTTCACCATACAAATTGACGTTTTTAAGTTGTAGTATTCTTAGAAATGTTAGATTTCCCACCGATGATCCAAGAGTACCACTAAATGTTTGATTCTCCAAATGCAAGATTGTGACTCTCATATGACGACGACCACATGTAACACCCTCCCATTCACAGAAATGTAGAGACTCATTCCATGATGGAAGAGAATCCGGTGCACCATTTGTAAGCTTTTCTTTCAATGCAAGCAAAGCAAGCTTATCAGTCTTTGAACTCAAAGAAAGAGCAACTGTTGCTAATGGAATGCAATACACCAACATATGGAAATTAAAGTACAGAAGAAATGTCATAAAAGACCTCATTTTTCTATTGGAGCTTTGATATTTTTGATTAAATATATGCAGCTTTGAGATTTTACTATTAGATATATAAAGAGATGAATGTGCACCAGGTAAGTGCTTTATGGTTGCAATAATTATTTTGACAAATGACTTATAGCTACTTCCGCATCAAAATTCAAAAAGTAGAGAGACTCCAATTAATGAGACAGGTGATGGCTAATTCCAAGAACGCGGAGAGCACACCATCATTGACTAGAAAGCAAATGAGAAGTGCAAATTAATTGTTTAGATTGAAGTATGTAGAGAATTTTCTTATAATTTCATGAATGTTGATCATTTCACATCACTATTTTTATAGTCCAAATAACTCAGAAAGGGATCAAAACTGAATGATTTTAAAAAGGAGGAACCAATTATGTGAGTGAGTAAAAATATGAGTACCGAAACTGTAATTAAGTCTAATTAGTAGTATTAAAAATTGATGTCATATTTTTTGAAATGAAATCTAAATATTAATAAATATTAACTCTTGTATTTCAAAATTTTCAATGAACCAATTTATTTCGTGTATTTTTGTACAGTAACAAACTTAACTCATTTCATTCAATATAGGCTCTGTTTGGTAAAAAATAGCGAATAACTGATAAGCTAGCTTATAGCGGATGAGCTTATAGCGGATAACTTATAAGCTAGCTTTTAACTTATAGCAAATAAGCTAGCTGATTGAATTTGTAGTGTTTGGTAAAATTAGCAGTTGGACTAGCTTATAAGTATGAAATGACATAAAAATGATATGTTTAAATATTTAATTCTTTTCAAGTAAGATGATAGGGGTAAAATTGGAAGAAAAAATAATAAGCTATAAGCTCATAAGCTACTTGAAATAGCATTTGGAAAATAAGCTATAAGCTAGTAAAATAAGCTATAAGCTCTTTTTTAAAAACTGTTACCAAACAGAGCTTTTAACTTATAAGCTAAAAGCTATAAGCTAGCTTATTTGGTTTACCAAACAGAACCATAGTCTCAATAAATGATGGGATGTAATAAAAAATATGGTCACTAGTAAAAGATAATGAGGCTCGTGTTAATTTATGAGCAACATTGTTGATTTGTCGCTGATAAAACTTATGATAAAGTTTGATAGAAGTTGTAGGGATATTTTACAAGCATAAATAATAGCTCCAAAGTCTGATTGAGGATTTGGCTTCATTTGCAAGGTGCATATAAGAGGGCCGAAGTAAAAAAAAACAAAATTTAAAAAAACAAATATATTATAAAATGTACCGCAGAAATATTTTTTTTAATAGCATTGTACCACAGAAATTGTGTATCCATACTACACTTATTATATAATTGTGATTTTATATGATAAATCTAGATTTTTTATTTTTTCTTTTGTGGAGCCGAATTGTTTGATGATTATATATTTTGAACTTGTAATTGATTCATATTACTTATTTACATTTTGCATATGAACCAGAGTTACCAGCTTAAAATTAAATCGCTCATTCACGAACAAATTTTTATAAATTACAAAACTGGGACATTTACGCCCTACAATTTCGGCGTTTTGCATATGAACAAAGAGTGATAGTTTTGATTCATTGAAAATCCTATTGTGTATTGAGTTTCAAAAAAGAAATCATGCACTAGCAGAATGATGCTGCCAGAGTTTATGTCGCCATTGTTTCTAGAAACTTGCGAGGGTTTCGTCTATAAACGGAAAAGGATACGGCAAGCAAACTAACAAGCCTAAGAGCAAAACTGTTACTCCGAGAGCAACATACTTGTCATCAGGTTCAGTTATTTCATTGGATAGAGGAGAAATTGGACCTCTTTGCAAGAAGAATATAAGAGCTACCCAGTAGAAAGCTACATCATTAAGCAGTGATGAGAGTCCAAGCAACACGATTGAAACTCCCGTGAAGCGATTCGATGCCTGTGAAATAGACTCAAGTTAGAAAGGTAATTACTCTAATAGACTAATAGTATTGTTTAAGATAATAGCAAACCAAGTTAATTTCACATGTAAATGTTCCCTTGTTAAATGTTATGTGATACCTTTCTTCCCCATAGGGCAAAAGAAATTCTCCCTCCATCGAGTTCTCCGGCAGGAATACTGTTGATGGCATTGATAAGGAGTCCTGCCCAAGCCCAAATCACAAGAGGGTTGATAGAAATTGGAGTTCCTTCCTTGAGAACGTTACCAAGAAGCAGCTTTGCTAAAACAGTGCATATATAAAAGTCACCACATGTTTATTTTATAAAATAGTAAACAAACTATTGGTTTTGCTAAAGTAAAATAGTAAAACAAAGATTGGTTTGCTAACTCAAAACTTATTGGTATAAAATAATTTTGTTGATATAGATTGATATGATTTTTTAGGATGAAACCCACAATTGAATGCAAGCATAAATTTATCAAGATTTCCTCACTTCTATCAGAAGCGTATAGCTTACCAATGCCGCCAGCAAGAAATGACTCGTGAAATACAGAAGGATCAACAACAACACCAATACCGTCACTTGGAGGTATAAAAAAACCAAGAAGCAGAAGCACAAGACCAACTGTATATCCAGCTATTGGTCCGGCAACTGCAATCTTGAGCAAATCTTCGCGATTAGATACTATGCTTCTTATCCTTGTAATTGAACCAAAAGAGCCTATCTGCCACCAAATTAGGTATCAAAATTTCTGTTATAGTTACACATCAAAAACAGTACATGTCACCAAAGAAATATAGTTGACCAATAACCAAAATTGTACATATCACCAAATTGTGTCCATTCGAATCTTGAAAGCATTCCCTAACATATTAAATTATATGCATCCTCTAAATAGTTTATATATTTTTTAAGCAACTCTAAATAGTTTACATATGAAAAGAATGATGCATCTCGATTAATATTATGTCATTTACTTTAATTGATAAAATATATTTATAAAAGACATGCATAGTCACACAATTGGTATTAGAAGATCAACATTTTTATCATACGAACCTGCCAGCTAGGAACAAAGTACGGGACCGCAAGTTTAACTCCAAGGTTTTGGGCAACTAGAAAGTGAGCAAGTTCGTGTACCCCCAGAACAAGTGCAGTAACAAGGGCTCCAGGTAGGCCATCCTTTAACAAATTCAGATTGTCAGCAGTTGATCTGTAAAATCAATAATAATATTTTGGTGAAACCTCAAAATGCACCTATGATATGAAACAATATTGAAACCTCAAAGCGTATTTCCCTACAAACATTTGACATGTTGTATGATTTATTGCTATGGAAGGTGGAACAGAATTCATTATTAATAACTAAAGCATTTACTGAGAACATTTTGTTAAATAAACAGAGCCTAAAAGATCAATAGAATTGTACATTAATAAGATATTTGTGAGGACTGTTCTCAGCATGTTATTTGAAGAAAGGAGTTGATGAAGCTAGATCAGTACAGAAAACAAAATTTCATGACAAAGGTTTGTAGGGAAAGACGCTTCACCAAACAGATAATGGAGTATGAAATGACGAGAAAAGGTACAAGCAAAATGCTCACAATAAATTGGATTGCAGATCAGGAACATTGCGAAGCAGTAAGGTAAACACTGTGACCAGTCCAAAAGATGCAGCAGCAAACCACTCAGGTAAAGCTACAAAGATAAACAACAGCATAAGTACAAATATACAATCATGAGGATCACTATTTGTTAAAAATAAAAAAGTACATGAAATGATCCACAATTTTGAAGGAGTTAAATAAGTACCAGTTGTCTCTGGTTGTAAGGTAGTTCTTGGAATGACAACGGCCACTGGCTTATCGTCCTCAGGATTGACTAGAAGGAAAAGCCTGTATTCATCTCCAAATTTATCCTACAACAATTGTTTTTGCAGATATCTAGTTCGGGTGTTATTGCAAACATGGAATGACTCACAAATAAGCTTACGAAATGAAACAGAAATATAACATACTTGCAATCTCTTTGATATCTTCTCATAACTTTTAGAAGCTTGCCCCCGCAGGTTTCCTTTGAACAACACTCCACCCTAGCAGAAAAAACAGAACTCATTCTTCATGCAACAAGACAATTGTGCATATGAAAAAAGAAATAGAGGAAAGATAGGCACACACCTCGTAAGGATCTTGGCTTGTTACAAAAAAAGTATCAAAGCCAAACACTTGATTTTTAAGGATATCGATTGTTTCCTTGGGAATTTTTATTACATCATCCAGTTGCTGAAGCTGTTTGGGGCATATAAAGGAGAATCAGAATGGCTCAAACATAGTAAGAAACACTGAGCATAGAATATAATCACCTTCACTCCTGGCAGAGGTGATCCACTGGCAACTTCTATGTTATCCGTATTCTGTTTTGATCACAAGCCCAAAGAACAATAGATCAGAAAACTAGGACACCATGCTCCTTACTCTAAAGGACACAATTTTCTCTTTCTTTTATAATTTTCTGTTCATGATGGAAAAGAATGTAAATTTGGAAAATGATGATTAGCAAATGAGATTTTATATTACCGATTAGACTATCAATCTGATGACTTAAATACGCTGTACAACAACTACTGACTAACAAAATTAGGTCCTGTTTTAAGGATTTAGTTTAGACAAATAACAAAGACATGGACTAATTAGAGAACATAGTTATGAACATCTTCAATGTGAAACTGAAACCAGGAGCGTTTTTCATCAAGCAGTTTATCTGCTCTTTTGATTGATTGTTGTCACAAAAGTGATAAGTACAAATCAACAAAAAGAAATACACTTAATTACAACTCAAAAGCGGAAAACCTTTTTCTCTCTTAATTTATTCAAGTCATTCTTTGTTTATGTACATCTAGCTTGTACATGGCCTTTTTCTCACAATAGCAACATTCTGCATCGCTTGTGCCACACTACAAACAAGATTGTGATTTTGATCTTCTCGGCCCACCTTGTCTCTTACTGACTCCTCTATCGCTCAAACTCCTCCAGATTTACTATATGATCTTCATCATAATATTCACATTTCTAATCATTCTCTGATTTTCTCATAAAATTACAGCACCTCATTCAACTTTAATGTTCTCCCATACAAGCCATGTCTAAACTAGAGGTTTGTAAGATCTTGATTGTGAGGCCAGCAACAATAACGCCTGCTCTTCATCAGAGATTTTATCATTCATATCTAGTAGTTGATTGTATTAATGTAGTCACGGATATTTCCATCTCCATTTACAATTGGTATAACTCTATCTTCAGAGATAAACGCTCTCGAGCTTCTCTCATAGTTTCTTACGCACTATCTCCTTCAACACCATGTGTATTTGATCATGGGAGGTAGAGCTAAATGAATCTTATGCACAATCTTCTATTGGATTCTACTCAAATAAATTGTATTCACGGTAGTCTGCTTTTCCTCCTCTAAAGTCTGATTAAGCCATTGTTCCACCAAGAGTTATTGAATGGTACTCTTCCAAACTATAAATTTTATTTCCTATATAATAATAGGATCTCAAACGTAGTGTTTTAAGCCATGACTTTGATACCTCTATTAATTATGGAAACACACGCAAAACACACCGCAAAGAAAGTGTAGAACAAACAAAATGTACTTGATCCAGCACCTATTTATTATGACCATGGAAACGCTGCAACAAACCATTCAATTACCTCAATTAAGATTACAAGCTCTATAGAAACTTGAAAACCCGCCCCAAGTTTTGGTACCCTGCAAACTCGAGTACCCAACTCAAGAGTTAAAAGAAATGATAAACAGTAACTATAGACACTACAGTTGGTCACTTAACTCAATGACTTAGATGTAGACGCTTTAACTCTTCAGAGAAGCGCTCTTTATAGTAGTGGGGTGCGGCCTTTTCAACAATGAGTATGTGGACATTAATAACTTTTCACATTTTCAAAACCTTTTAAAAATTTCATCTCCTTCTATATATCAATGAGAGCTTCTTAATAATCAAAATAAAAATTCCAAGAACATAGTGATTTACTATTGTCAAATAACCGATTATCCCAAAAGCTTAAGCTGTTAGGATAGGCCACATCAATGGTTTTATATTATTTCTAACAACTATGCTTTGAAATCACGAGTAATTGTGCTTTTGGAAGTGATTTAATAAGATATTAAACAAAAGAAACAAATGAAACAATAATGTGTAAACTTTGTTGACATAACTATTTCTTTACCAAATTGAATATAACATAAATAAGTCAAGCATTACCTGTGCAATATTTTGATCTGTATTTTCATCACTAAACCTGTTTAGCGGTTCTGCATCTACAGGCGGAGGGTTACTTTGCTCAAAAGAATCCTCTGAAGATTGTGTTTCTTCACTTTTATGTTCTTGTTTCTCCTAGGTAAGTTTCAAAATTGTATTGTCAAGAAAAAAGTATGGAAAAATAAAGGTCAACGTGTAAAGCTAACAACCATTATTTCTTACAATGTGTGAATGTGATGAGGTGCATGAAAAAGAATATAGAAATATACAATGATAACTATCCCAATAAAAATATTTTCTATTTGGTTTTGTTGAAACACCCACATCCTAAATAATAAGTTCTGCCTTCTTAGGTACCACTTCATGATATTCAAATGATTGACTTTACGATTTTGATTTCCTCACACACCCTTTATCTCAAATAACTTCTACACTTCCTCATCCTATGTATCTCTCTTCTTCTCCCATTACATCATCTAACACTTCTCTCACTTTCTTTCTCTTCCCTTTCCATCTCTTTATTTCAGACATTACTCATACACCCCCTCCCCCCAATCCAATTTCAGACAATCATTACTCAGTACTCCTTTTGTTCCACAATTACTGATGACTCATTTGACTATTTCACACAGATTAAGAAAAGTTTATAAATGAACGAATGAGAAAATGTTTTTACTAAAGTACGCATGTCACATGTGTCCGACAAATAACACGCCTTCAATTAGAAGTGGTTGAAGTGTTTGTGCTACATAACTCGTAAACAAAGTGTCAGTTTGGTAAACAAAATAAGCTAGCTTATAGCTTATTATATTAGGGCATAAAATAAAATGTGTTTGGTAAAAAGTTTTTCTCATTAGCTTATAGCTTATTTTGAAATGCTATTTCAAGTATCATTTGAGCTTATAGTTTTTTACAGTTTTTATCCATTTTTAACCTTTACTTTAATTTTATTATTTTTTATAAAATAAAAAACTACTCACTAAAGATAATAACTACCACTAAACATATATGTCATTTTATATTTATCAATCAGTTTAAAAACTAATTTTACCAAACATTTTAATATCAATCGGTTAGCTTTTCACCTATCAGCTAACTTATAGCTATAAGCTAGCTTATAGCTTAATTTATCAAACAGACCCAAAATCCTGATTAAGTGTAAGGAAAGAATGGTATTCTCTTATTCATTAACAACAATCAATGCCCCTTATATAGGCTAATACAAAGACACAACTAACAAAGACCTTAAGACCCAACCAAGGCAACACGCCTGCAAGGCATAGCCAAACCACGCCAGGACTAGCCAGGAGCCTGCAAGCCCTCGCAGGGATACGCGCGCGATACAGGCAACACACATACAACACAAACACTAAGAGCCTCACTAAGGCTTAGCTCTTTACTAAAGACCTCTTAACAAACCCTCCCTTAAATTGAACTTTCAACAAGAAATTCAATTTAAACAACTAATATCAATTATTCCTAAGCCCTCCCTTAGTTTACAAAATGACTCAAGCTTCAAAGGCTTGGTAAGTATATCAGCTAGTTGGTTATCTGTTTTGCAGTGCACCATCTCAACAATTCCATCCTTAGTGAGATTTCTAAGGAAATGGAATCTAACATCTATATGCTTACACCTGCCATGCATAACAGGATTCTTAGAGAGCTTTATAGATGAACTGTTGTCACAATAGATCTTAGTGCAATCTTCTTTCTTTTGCTGCAAGCAACCCAGCACATTTCTCAACCAAATAGCCTGACAGGCACAGGATGCAGCAGACACATACTCAGCTTCAGTAGTAGAGAGGGTAACAATTGGTTGTTTCTTTGAGCACCAAGAAACAGCAGATTCACCAATTAAGAACACAAACCCTGTTGTACTCTTCCTGTCATCTAAGTCACCAGCATAATCTGAGTCACACCAACCACTAAGATGAGCTACTCCATCTGGCTTTCTTTTGTACAATACTCCATGACTTAGAGTTCCTTTCAAATACCTCATGATTCTCCTCACTGCAGCAAAGTGAATTTCAGTTGGTCTATCCATAAATCTAGCTGCTAAGCACACAGAATAAGCAGGATCTGGCCTGGTAGCTAGCAAGTACATTAGGCTCCCCACCATTTGTTTGTATAAAGTTGAATCAGAGGCCATTCCATTCTCATTTTTGATCAGTTTGCACCCAGGGACTATAGGATTACAAACTTTGTTGCAATTTTCCATACCAAACCTAGCAAGGATCTCAGAAGCATATTTTTGTTGATGTATGAAAATCCCTTTTTGACTTTGCTCAACTTCTACTCCCAAAAAATACCTCATTTTGCCAAGATCAGTCATATCAAACTTCTTCTTCATAGAATTCTTAAATTCTTCAACCAGACTCAGATTATTACTAGTAAAAATCAAGTCATCAACATAAAGGCTTACCAACAGAATATCATCCTTATCTCCACTTTTGATAAACAAAGTATGTTCATAAGGACATTTTTCAAAATTTTCAGATAAAAAATAAGCTTCAATCTTGCTATACCAAGTTCTAGGGGCTTGCTTTAACCCATAAAGAGCCTTTCTCAATTTGTAAACCTGATTTCTATCTCCATTGTCATATCCTAAAGGTTGAGCAACATAAATGTCTTCAGTCAATTCACCATGCAGGAAAGCACTTTTAACATCTAACTGAAACACTCTCCAACCTTTATTAGCAGCTACAGCAAGTACAGTTCTAATAGTTTCCCATCTGGCAACAGGTGCAAACACCTCATTGAAGTCAATACCATGCTTCTGAGTATAACCCTTTGCAACAAGTCTGGCCTTATGCTTGTCAATATCTCCTCTTTCATTATACTTTGTTTTATAAATCCATTTGACTCCAATAGATTTATGCCCTGCAGGCAAGGTAGTTAGCTCCCATGTATTGTTTCCTTTGATGGATTCCATTTCTGCATCCATAGCCTTTCTCCATACATCAATTTTGACTGCTTCATGATAAGTGCTAGGATCTTCACAAGAATTAAAGACAGCAAGATTGTGAAACTCTTCATCTTGTTCTGTCACATAATCATTGAGCCTTACTGAGGGTTTTCTGATTCTAGGCTGTTGAGGAGATGGAGAATTGAAATACTCATTTTCACTATCACTTGAAGTTTCTTCTACTATCACATTGCCATCATTAACAGTTGCATTGTTATCATTCTCCTCATTATTAGCTGCTGCTACTTCATGTTCTGATCCTTCATCAATATCACCTAAGCTGTCAGCTGAGTTGCCTTGTTGCACAAGCTTCTGAGTATTGTCCCAATTCCAACCCTTAGCTTCCTCAAAAATAACATCTCTGCTTACTATTATTCTTTTATCAACAGGATCATATAGTTTGTAAGCCTTAGATTCATCACTAATACCCAGCAAGACACATATTTTGCTCTTTGTATCAAGCTTCTTTCTTTGAACATCATTCACAGGAACATGTGCTATGCAGCCAAATGTTCTGAAGTATTGAACAGCAGGTTTAGTACCACTCCAAGCTTCTTCTGGTGTTTTATCTTTTACACTTAGTGTAGGACTTCTGTTCATCACATGAGTAGCCCATTTTACAGCTTCAGGCCAGAATTTCTTGGGAACATTTCTAGCATTCATCATACTTCTCACCATGTTTAACAGAGTCCTGTTTTTCCTTTCTGAAACACCATTCTGTTGAGGTGTGTATGCTGCAGTCAGTTGTCTTTTGATCCCTTCATTTCTACAATATTCATTGAATGAATTAGAAGTGTATTCACCTCCCCTGTCACTTCTAAGACACTGAATAGAACAACCAGATTCCTTTTCTACTAGAGCTTTAAAAATTTTGAAGATTTCAAATGCTGAAGATTTTTCTTTTAACAGATATAACCATGTTTTTCTGCTAAAATCATCAGTGAAGGTAATAAAGTACCTGTTTCCACCATTAGATTGAGGATTGATAGGTCCACATATGTCAGTGTGAACCAATTCCAATTTAGCACTAGCTCTCCAATTTGCCTGTTTAGGTATAGAGTCCCTGTGTTGCTTCCCAGCCAAGCAACTAACACATTTTTCTTCTATTTGTTGTAATTCAGGCAACCCTTTAACCATTTGTTTCTTGTATAAAGTATTTAAGCCTTTAAAACTCAAATGAGCATATCTATCATGCCATAAAGTTGTTGATTCTTGTTTTGAAGTAGCCAGACACATGGGATTTAAAACAGATGCAGTTATCATGTACATTCTATTATTTGACATAGTAGTGACAAACAATAGACCTTTATCTTCATGAAACACTTTACACAGATTATCTTTGAAAAGAAATGTGATTTTCTTCTGTTGTAGCTGACCTATACTCAACAGGTTTGTTTTCAATCCAGGCACATAATAGACATTGCTAATGACATGAATATTTCCATTAATGTTGAGCTTAATATGACCTTTACCCATAACAGACATTTTTGAGTCATCACCAAGCTTCACATAATCTCTATATGTACTATCAAAATCAAAGAACCATTCTTTATGCCCTATCATGTGATTACTGCAGCCAGAATCTAAAAACCATCTTTCATTTTTTTCATATGAGTTTTCTTCAGTTTTAGCCATTAACAAAAGCTCTTCATTATCATCATATTCAATATAGTTGGCATTACCTGTATCTGGTTCTTGACATTCATTTTGGTAATGTCCAAGCTTGTGACATTTAAAGCATTCAACAGATTCTTTACTTTGTCTTCCTCTCCCCCTACCACGAGCAGCATTATTGGAGTTTCTTCCTCTACCCCTACCATAACCTCTTCCCTGATTTGAGATTTTGAGAGCTTGCTCCTCACTTGAATCTTGCTGACACTTCATTCTTTGCTCATGAACTTGCAAGCTACTTTGCAATTCATCAATAGACATGGAAGTGACATCATTAGATTCTTCAATTGAGCACACTACATAGTTGAACTTGGCTGGCATTGATCTCAAAATCTTTTCCACCACTGTGACCTGCTCCAATCTCTGACCTTGTGTTGACATGCGATTTGCAATCGCAAGAGTTCTTGCAAAGTATTCCTCAACAGATTCTGTTTCTTTCATAGAAAGAATCTCAAATTCACGCCTAAGAGCTTGAAGATTAGCTCTCTTCACCTTGGTAGATCCCTGATACTTACTTCTCATAGCATCCCAAATATCCTTCGAAGTGTCTCGAACAAGAATCGTCTCAAGAATGGATCTTTCGATGGATTGAAACAAATAATTCTTCAATTTGAGGTCTCGGAGTTTACTGGCTGCTGCAGCTTGTCTCTGAGCTTCGGTTGCATCTGCTGGTGCGATTGTAACACCCACCTCAATCAAATCCCATAACTCTTTGGATCGAATCAAATTTTCCATCAACATTTCCCAATGATCATAATGACCATCATACTTGGGAATTTGGGGACGTTGATAATCGCCTGAATCCGCCATTGATGAACGGAGAAGAAGCTAAGAAGGAACGAGCTCGAATGGTGAAGAAAAAGGAAGAACGAAAAACGCGCGAAAAACGGAAAACGGTTATAACGGTTTTGATGAACACATTCAATACACAGGTCCCAAGGAAATGGAGAACCTGATACCACTTGTAAGGAAAGAATGGTATTCTCTTATTCATTAACAACAATCAATGCCCCTTATATAGGCTAATACAAAGACACAACTAACAAAGACCTTAAGACCCAACCAAGGCAACACGCCTGCAAGGCATAGCCAAACCACGCCAGGACTAGCCAGGAGCCTGCAAGCCCTCGCAGGGATACGCGCGCGATACAGGCAACACACATACAACACAAACACTAAGAGCCTCACTAAGGCTTAGCTCTTTACTAAAGACCTCTTAACATTAAGTTATCCACACTGTACAGAAATGCTGCCAATATAATGAATCTAACTATCTTACTTAATAAAGAGAATCAACATGCAATGAATTTCGAACAATTTTTACAAATTTCAATTAGAATGAAATTAATCCTTACTTACAAATTACAATACATATATCAAATTACAACAAGGAATGCGAAAACAGAAACTGAAACAGTAAACAGTAAAAACTGAAATTACCTCCTCATTGTCACCGCCAGACTCATTAACACTACAAGCAATCCGTCTTTTTCCAGTAGGACTCAACTTTAACGAACTCCGACGCGAATGAGGAAAACGGTTAGAAGGATGAAATCGAAGATTAATTTGAAAACAAGAAGTGCAGCAGTGAGATTGAGGAACAACGCGAAAAGTAGAAGGTGATGGTAGTGAGAGATTCATGGTTTAGTTTTGGAGAAAAGAATGAGATTAAGTTGAATGAAACCCTAACGCCATGAAAATGAATGAGAATGAAGAAAATTGAAGAGAAGTGAATGAAGAAGTAGAAAATGAAAATGGAAGGAAGTGACGCGAGGCAAGGAGAACCAATTATCCGATATTTTTTATTTTTATTTATTTGTTGATTAAAATAAATAAAGTACCCGCGCAAAGATATTTTTTTTATTTTTTTTCTAGGACTGTGATTAGGACAAATGGAGAGTAGAGAAGTTTTGAGGGCCAATGAGGATTTGACAATTAAGTGGATTAAGGAACTTAGATAGATTTAGATTCGCTTCTTTTTTATCTAGATACTATAAATAAATTTAAAATTTATTAAAATTGAAAAGTGTAAGATTTGACATTAAGTTTAACCAATTAATAAGATCTCTATAATGAATTGTTTGAGTTAAATTCTTAATTAAAAATTTTTTAAAAAAAAAAATTATTTATCTTACCGCAAATTCAGAATTGACAGAATTTTCTTCCTTTGAGAACTAGAAAATTAACACCAAAATAAGTTGTTCATAAATTAAAAGAAACAAGCATGTATAAATATGTTTAAATACTAGTTGAAGTACCCATAAACAGAAATAAATTGAGTTATAAATTATAAATATACATATACATATCATAATTTGAATTTAGTTTATAAATATTAGAACAAATATAGTTTCATTGTTTATAAATATTACACTAATGATTTACATTTTTTCATAGAAAAATTTAATATTAACTATTACAAGGAATAAAAATACAAAAAAAAAAATCAATTTTTATATTTTTGAAAATTTTGATGTATAATATTTAGTTATTGTAATTTTTTCAATGATAGAAAAAAAAATCCTCCAACAATACTCATTTATCTATTAATTTAATGATCGAATATATCGGTACATTAGAAATTTTCAAATATAGTGTAGAATTTCCCAAAAGATCATTTTTATTTTTGACAAACCAAAAGAAAATATTTAACAAGTTGACAACATATGTGGTCAGGAATTAAGAACAGGAAATCTTTGAATTACATGGCTAATGAAAAATAAAATATTATAGAGGATAAAACAAAACTCGCTCAAATGATAGAGAATAAAACACCTATTAACCTTCGTAAAAAAAACACCTATTAACCATTTATTTTTGTTTGGTGGCATTTTTAAATGATGCTGTACTTGTGAGTTATGAGTAATATCCTTACATATTTAATTAATTAATAAAAATTTAAAATAATATCAGTAAGAGGACATAAAATTCAATGCACAACCATTAGCCACTTTAATCAAACACTATCTATTCATTGTACCTAACCATATGAAGGTTTCCCAGCAACAACAATAATAGCAGCCCTATGTCTCAAGACTGAGAAAAGCAAACCATGGCGAACAATAAGGGATCTCTGCCCGCGCCACTAGACTGCTAAAATTACGCAGAAAATGGAGGACAAAAACTGCAACTCAGCAGCCAACAGGACGAGGATTTTGAGATACAACCTTACTGACGCTAAAACAACTGATGCAGTTCTCAGTGCCAAACGAAACACCATCGCCACAACAATAGCGTGTTCAGAGCTCACACAACTTGCGCTAAAGTCGACGAGCTGACAGATGACAAACTATAACTGGTACAAATCACAAGCTAAGAACCTTCACTACCTAATTTCCACCTCGATCATTCCAGTCCGTAGATAAAATCTTCACGGGACAGCAACCTTAATTTCTCCTTCAATCCTGCTAATCATACTAAGAACAAAAACCGGTGGCCAGCAAAAGACAAAAAAATAAAACTGAACAAGAACTCTAAACTTACAATTATTGTAGAAAGAAATCTAAACATATTAATTGATGTATTTATATGTTATAGAACAATTAAGACAATGGTTATCAAATGCAGACTTGGATCCTCTACACATTTGTTTATAGTAAAGATGTTATGGTACACCTTAAAGTCTCTCAATGATAACACTAATTGTTAGGCTCTATAAGTTAAACCTAAGCAACTATGGAAAATTAAGCTAAACTAAGAAAGACATTAAAAACTAGCTAAGAAATAAAAGATAATTTTCATTCATTTTCATTGATTCTAAAGTGTGTCAAAACACTCAATGGGTCTAAAGGTCATAAAGCCAAATCTAAGAGATGCATTCATTAGTAACATTCACACATTATTTGGTCTTTCATCCCATCTACTCTTCCGCCTTTGTCTTTCAGGAGCTACACTCTTCCCAATCAGCTTCTCTACATTTTTTGGAAGCGGAAAACAAACAAGGTCCGTAGTATCATCACTAGCAATCCATCCATGGTAAGGTCTACGCCGATTGTGCGGAAGCTTGTCGCTTGTTTTTGAGGAATCAATCATAGAACTCTTCACAATAGTGTTCTCAACATTGCTCCCAAATGTTTGGTGATCGCTTTCTCCGGCTCCACCTCTCTCAGTTGGCACATTAGTATCCATAACACCTACAAACATTACAACCATTAACAAAATAATATTAAAGTATCGTTTAGACTTTTCCTTGGTCTTAAGGAAAAATTAAACATCTTTTTCAGAATCACGCATTTGATATAGTCATGGGAAGTAGAAGTACGATATTGATTGTCAAAATAAGATCGAATGACCAACATTTGAATTTTGATAAATCAGATCCAAAATAAAGAGTTGAAACATGAATATTCTATAATCTTAATCCGACATCTCATATCGTCGATGCGTGATGAAGCTTCTATTCTTCCTAGCAATCAAGAGTAGTGTGAATATATTCAAATGAATGGAACTACAGGAAGTTGGAATTAAATTACCAGCTTCTACTTCTAGATTGCCGATTAGAGCAGCGTCAAGATGATCATTGGTTTGAGATGCAGATTCCAAATCATTACTACCACGCGATATGGAGTCGTGAGCCAAAAGACCAGAGGAGCCAACTTCAGTAATCCCAGTTGTGGGAGTAGCAGCTGATGATGTCTCACCAACACCATCCTTTCCTGCATCAACCTACAAAGAACCCTCCTTTTTTCTTGTTAATAGTCCAAAGTCATAAGTCTCATTTATGTAACAATCTATGTTGACTTGGTGTCTAGCTATAAAGCACTAACGGACACACAAACACCAGACACAACACCAACACTGATACATAGACACCCATCAATACAACATAGGTGTCGTAGCATGATGTCCAAGTGAAGGCAAAATTGTTCATACTAATGACATATTTCACAATATTCAATTAATTGTTAATTCAATGAAAAAGTTGAAATCATATACAAAATGTTAAAGGTTTCACACTACAACAAAAAGAAACACGAAAATCAAAGGGTTCCAACCAAGTTTAGTAGTCATAAAATGAAATTGAAGACTAAAACTAAAAAAATGAATGTTTGTTCGGATGCAAATTGATGATTAACTTCATTAAATGAAATAGAAGACTAAAACTAAAAACAAACTCAGTTCCAAAAAAATTTACCTTGTCTTCAACACAAAGAAGAGTTTCGATTAGTAGCTTGTAAGAACCCTCTTCAATAAATGGCCATCCTTGAGTTCCTTCATAAACCTTCAAAAACAAAGAAAAATCAAAACTTTTTTTAAGAATAAACAAAAACAATTAAAAATCAAAACTTTTTCATCACTAGTATTTGAAGAAGAGAAGACCAACATCAAGTAGCTCCTCAACCGTTTCTCTAACAAGTTTTTCATGGAATCCAAGCTGTCTCATTGCATCCAAAGCAGCATCCATTCTTGTGTTGCCGACCTTGTTTTGCAGACCAAAACATATAACACCATTAAGGAACCAAAAATGTCATAAAAAACATAAATTTTAAATCTTTTTTTTTTTGAGAAACAAATAAAAAAGATAAACTATACAAAGAAGAAGAAGAAAAATGAAATACCTTTCTGGATTGTCTTGTTCTTCTCGCCATTCCCTTTGATTTCTTCTTTCAGCTGATGGAAATGAAAAAGGGAAAACAGAAAGGAAAAAACAAAGGGGTCTTTTTGAAGATGAAAAATGATGAGATTAAAGCTTAAAGAGAAGGGAAAAGGATAAATTTGAAGGATATTTGGAAGTGTATTCAAGTGAAGGACAGAGTTGATTTTGCAAGATGTTGCCTTCTCTGTGACGTTTCTCAGTCTGAGAGAATGTGTTTTGTGTGCAACGTACCAAAAATACAAATAAGGAAAAACAGAAACAGGGTTGATTGATATGCACAAAGGACAACTCATGTCAACATACCATTTTTATTTTTATTTTTCAAATAGGATAATGACTAATAAATACTCTTCCGACCTTAATTATAAGCTATTAAATACGAACTCAGACATGGACATTGGATACGAATAGATACTGAGACGTCGATATCAATAATAATTTGAGAAAAAAACATAATTTAATGTAATTATAAGTGTCGGTGTCGGTGCTTCATAGATTATAAGCAAATTTCACTTTTTAGACATTTTATTCCCTCTTGCTTTATTTATAATATAATTAATGTATCTAGACTATTTCAATGTATCTAACTTTTTCTTATATTAAACACTAGCCGCCAAACGGGCACGTTTGTGTAATTGATTTTTTTTTCGTGTGTGATTGATATTCTGTATTGTGCAAATATAAATAATTACTTAATCTCCTTTTTTATTGGACTTTGTTAATTGATAACTATGTAACCTCATTTTTTTGTTGTGATTAGTTATTAAGAAGAAAAAAATATATTTATTTTTTACTATAAAAAAACTGAAAAACCTAGTTTTATGTGGAAGTTGTGCTTAGTTATTAAAAAGAAAAAAAATTACTTAAAAAAATTGAAAATCTATTTTTATGTAGAAGTTATTTGTTAAGGGTAAAATTGGAATAACAAAAAAGTCATCCCAAAAATTTATATCCCCTTTATATATTAGTATAGATGAAATAAAGGAAAACATTAAAGTCTGCGGTTGGTTTTTTTATTTTAAACAATTTTAGACTTTGAACTTAAAAAATATAAATAAAAAAATTTGAAATTACTTAGAGCAAAAACAGAATAAAGGGCAAAGAACCAAAGTAAAGTGAGGGAAAGGCGGCAAATATAAATAAAGGGATGGTGCGAAGAGAATCGATCATTTCAATATCTTTATACTAGTATTTTTTAGGTTAAAATGTTCTTTTAGTCCTTTAATTTATTTATTAGTTTCATTTTGGTCCCTTAACTATTTTTTATTTCGTTTTGGTCTCTTAACTATACTTTTGTTAGTCATTTTGATCATTTTCGTTAATTTTGTGGAAAAAATGTTAACCTTCATTTTCTTCACATGAATCCTTCACTCCTTCATCCATTTATGGAAAACTAAGATTATTACTAAATCCTTAATCTTCTTCATTCATTTTGGTCTTTTTTTTCACCTAGTTTATTTTTTTCCCAAATTAAATTAATTTGGATTTCCTCAAATTTCTCCAATTTAGGTTTTCTCATTACATAAATTGGATGGAAATTTAGAAGAAAAATGACATTGATTTCTCATTAGTCTAAAAAAAATTCTCAATCTAAAGTGTAAACGCTCGTTTTTCAGTAAGGTGTTTTTGTTTTTGTTGGTTTTTTTGTATGTTCATCGAGGTTTTTTTATTGTGTTAAATTGAAAACTTAGAAAGAATATGTATGAGGTTGAAGATGTGGAAGGGGATTTTTTTTATTATTCATAGTGCTTTAGAAAGGAGAGACAAGGAATTAAGAATGAGGTTGAGGAATGGGGAAGTATAATTTTATTACTTGTGCATATGTTTGTTGAAAAGTGGATGAAGAAAAATGAATGATTTAGTAATGTTTTTATTTTTTTAGAAATGGATGAAGGAGATGAATGGTTCATGTGAAAAAGATGAAGGTTAATATTTTTAGTATAAAATTAACGGAAAAGACTAAAATGACTAACAAAAGTATAGTTAAAGGACCAAAATAGAATAAAAAATAGTTAAGGGACCAAAATGAAACCAACAAATAAGTTAAGGGACCAAAATAGCAATTTAACCTATTTTTTATCAACACAAGTTAAAAATTAAGTGCACAAGTGTTTGTATATATGGTGGTCCCAGAAAAAATTATTTGGGCAAGTCATTAAAAAATTTATAATACAGAAATTAAATACGAAAATTATATTGCATAAGAAAATATAAGTCGTAAAAAGTACAAAGACTCTATTTGGCAATATCAAAATTTAAACTTATGGCTCATAGTTTATAAGATCATATTGAAATAAAAGAAAAACTATATGATAGCATTTTTATGAACTTATAGTTTATTTATACTAAATTATAGTTTAATTTAAAGAATAGCTTAAAATCATTAATAAGACCAATATATTTGAACTAATATTTTACCAAAACATCACTATTAAATTAACGTTGAAGAGCAAGCATACTTGAAGGGAAAACATCACTATTTTTTTTTTGTCAATTTCTTTAGTAACTATATTTTGGAACATAACATACATACTTGAAGGGCAATCAATGAAGGGTAAATTGCATCTATAAATAGCATGTATGGTTGCATTTGAAGAGCAAGAGTGGAAGCCACAAAAAATCATCTCACACTTGTTTTTATTGTACAAGCTATTAAACTCTTTTTTTATCACTATCACTCTAGCTCTTTAATCTAAATACATGGATCAGTATGTTATTGAGTGATATATACGCTTCTCAACTAGTTTGAGTTTTATTGTTAAGCTTATGATCCTAAACAAACTCATAAATTTGTAAAAAAATAGTTCAAGTCAATATATAACTATTGATTGAGTGTTACATTGAAAAGTATCTGGGACTGAAGTAGATTAAGCTTGTAGGGCTTGAAGATTTTGATCTTAGTTTAGATCAAAGAGGATTTATAATTGAGATCGATAGCATTTCAAGATCATTATAGTAGACAAACTCACAAGGTGTGCGAACCGGATATATAGCCATGATTAAGGGTGAACGAATATAATTACTTGTAAATTGATTCTCTCTTTCCTTATCTTTTACTTTGTGCAAACACTATACTCACAACTCACTTTTCATTTATCTTTATCATTAACAATATTGTTCTGAGAAGTTCTAACACTTTGTTTAAAGTTTTGTTAAATACATATTGATTAAATTTTATAAATGATTTTTAAAGGTTTACAATTCAAACTCCAATTTTTATGAAAATTTTTGCTACTTCACTCTCTGCAAGTACACAAACATCATGAATGTGTCTTTGATATATTTTTAGTTTGTCTAATCTCTTTAGGAGTAGTTCATTTTGCTTTAATTAATAATAAGCCATTGATGTTTTTATTTTCTTACTTTTGAACTTGAGAAGGTTTTGGTTATGTCTCTCTTCTCTTTATCTATATGTTTTTCTCTTTTTATTTCTATATATATAGAGTGTTACATATGGTTCACCATTTGCTCTCCTTTTACTTAAAAGAAAAACAAATTGAAAATACATATCACATATAATCTTACCAATTGCAAATCTTGAAAAATAACAATTCAAATTTCTAAATGTTATAGTGCTACAACACCAATATTACCGCTATTTAACAACATTTTATACTAAATAACGTATCACAAAACAATATTGATTTATTTGAATTCCGTTACGCAATAGTGTTATAACTCCGCAACATCTGCTATTTCACAACAATTAATGATGAAATGAGTTTAATAAATCTCATGTAGATTATGCAATAAAGTAGACACCAAGTAAAGAACTTTGCATTCAATTATATATTTTTTGTATTGTTCTTAAGATTCCAACTCCAAAAATTTGTAGACAAAGTTATGATGATGGCCATCAAAATCAAATTTTCAAGGCATAATTAGAAGATTATTTAATTTGATTCAAGCTTTATCAGTATCTAATGAATAAATTGCTTGATAATTTTTTTCATTTATTGTATTGATATAAGATCTCTTTCTATCTCCCTTTTCTTGATAAAATAACCAATGTTGTGCTCAACATCATACATAATTTGAAACAACATCAATATGGTAAATTGGCATAGATACTATTCCCTCTGACCTTATTTATAAGCAAAAGTTACTTTTTAGATTCATTAAACAACTGATTTATTTAGTCTACATCTTAGTTAGATACATCAATAGTTCAATGAATCTAAAAGTAACTTTTGTTTATAAATAAGGCCGGAGGGAGTATATTAAAATTAAAATCTTCAATATATATACTCCATCTTTATATGCAATGTCCTCATTAAACAAATCTTGCCAAAATACTTCAAATATATTGATGTTTTTATCTCTACTTTCATTTTTATTGATGATGGGTTCTTCCTCAACATGTTGGCTTCCACTTTCTCACATTCCTCAAAGTGGTCTTCAAACTAACATTTTACCTGATAAGAATGATTTTAAACTTTCGACCATTACAAATTGAGTTATACTCTTAACATAAAAAAGTTCAAAATAGTATAAAAAAGAAATCATATTTTGACCATTTACATCATCTTCCAATTTTGAATTAAAAATGCAATGGGAATATATTAAAATATTATTTAATACATAATAAAAAATGTAACAATATGCACTATAACTAATTAATAACATCATAAAAGAGTAGATATAAACAATAAAACTATGGTGATAAACATGAACCGATCATCATTTTGTTAATTATAATACTAGAGATTTACAAAATAAGACTAAAATAGTATATTCTTATTAATTGAAAATGAAACTTACCAAACGAAATAATCAATTTGTAAAGGAATTTTAGACCTTGACCTTAAAAATGTAAAGAAATTTGAAATTACTTAGAGCAAAACAGAAACAAAAATAAAGATTAAAGAACTAAACAGAGGGAACAAGAGCAAGGATGGTGCACCAGATATTTGTTTTGTTTTGACACAAGATAAAAAAGAGGGCAAGGGATGCACGGGAAATTGATAATTTCAATATCTTCATAGTTTTATCAACACAAGATAAAAATTAAGTGACAAATTTATTTTTATTTTTTTTAAAAGAAAAACAAAAATAATGATATGTAGGCAAGTCATATGTCATCAAAATGTACGGTCATATGCCAACAAGTATGATCAGGGGTTAAAAAGAGATAATCTTTGAAGTACAGAGAATAAAACAAAACTCGCTAAAATGACAAACGCCAAAACACCTATTAACCCATTTATTTTTATTTGGTGGCATTTGTAAATGATGTGGTACTTATGAGTTTTTTTTTACTAAAAAACATATTCATTTATTTAAATTGATAGAATACACATCGAATAATACAAATTCAAAATTACTAAAAACGAAAAAGGATGAATCTGAGAATAAACTCGCAACACTCACGTTAATGGCATACAACGACAAAGTGTCTACAAATATGACGAAATTGAAATGCTCGGAATACTAGTGTATTCGGGTCTACAATGTTTACGACGCCAAATACATTGATTGAATATGCACTGAGTCAAATCTAATTAATTAATAAACAACAATGTTGATGATGCATTCATTTGTGACATTCACACATCATCTGGTCTTTCATCCCATCTACTCTTCCGCTTTCTTCTTTCGGTAGTCCGAGTTGTCCCAGTTGCGGGAGTAGCAGATGACGATGTCTCACCAACATCATCATTTCTCGCATTGTCCTACAAAGGGGTATAAAGAGAACAATGTAGTTAGGAAGAAAATTGATGATTAACTCAATAAAATGAAATAGAAGACTAAAACTAAAAAGAAATAAACTCAGTTCCAAAAAATTTACCCTGTCTTCAGCAAAAAGAATGGATTCAATTAGAAGTTTGTAAGAACCCTCTTCAATAAACGGCCATCCTTGTATTCCGTCATACACCTTCAAAAACAAAGAAAAATCAAAACTTTTTTTAAGAATAAACCAAAACAATGAAAAATCAAAACTTTTTTATCACTAGTATTTGAAGAAGACAAAACCAACATCAAGAAGCTTTTGAATTGTTTCTCTAACAAGGCTTTCCTCGAATCCAAATTGTCGCATTGCATCCAATGCAGCATCCATTCTTGAATTACCTTCCATCTTGTTTTTTAGACCAAAAATAAAACACCATTAAGGAACCAAAAATGTCATAAATTAAAGACATAGATTTTGAAGAAGAAAAAAATTGACAAAGAGAGAAAAATGAATTACCTTTCTGGATTTTCTTCTTGGTGCCATTTCCTTTGATTTCTTCTTTCAGCACTTTTTCTTACACTGATCGATATTTTGTTCTTACACTAATAGAGTTAATATGCAATAGATTGATATGCAACGCATAAAGGACAATTCATGTCAATAGTCGCCACGTTATTTATACTAATAGTTTGTGTATTTTAAATTGTGTTTTTAACACTCCAGTGTGGAAGTTTGGTTGAATATCTTTATTTTTAGACAAATTTTAATATTTTGTCATATTGTTATATTAATGCTATTTTTGGTTTTTTTATTATAAGGAAAAAATTTATTTTTAAATTCATTGAATAATTTTCTTTTGAGATTAAATTCATTGAATCCAGCGATTTAATAAAAAAAGAAAATACTTCTTCCGTTTCTTTTTAATTGTCTTTTATTATCCTATTTAGCGTTTATATTTAATTGTCCTTTTTGTACTTTATGTGTATGATTTGTCAATTATACCCTTTGTTAATTGCTCTTATCTTTTCCCATAAAACCAATTAATGCTATATATTTGGAAAACTAAATCTTTTTTTTTTAAATTTTTGTTGGTACATAACATATTAAATTTTGTTTTTTTTTGTATATAATATATTAAATTTATTGGAAAGAGAAAGTGTGGGCCAAAAAATAGGAATTTATTGGGGATTAAAACGAATGTATAATAAGAAGATAACATGCAAAAATACACTTCCTTAATTTGGTGTTATCATTCTAAAAAGACAATTAAAAAGAAACGGAGGGAGTAATAAATTTAAAAGTTGACTTACCTTTCATAAAAATAAAAAATATAATAAATTAAACTTAAAATAAGAAAAATTATAAGACTGAAATTTTGCATTTGGCAAACAAGTAGAGTACACAATCAAACTCTTTTCCTGCAAACAAACTTTTCTTAATATCTAAGAAACCGTTTTTCAAGAAAATAAAAAATGTTTAAGAGCCTCAATAGCCTTCCTGCTCGACTAATTTATTTTTGGTTTATATATATATATTTATATATATATATATATATATATATATATATATATAAAATAAAACTAATTGTAATACTTACCTTTTAATTATATTTGTCGTCACTTAATATAAAGATCATTTTAAAAAAATTATATTTAATAGTATTTTTTTACAAAAACATCACTATTAAATTAATATTGAGTTGAATGAAAATATTTTTTTTGTGTCAAGTTTTTTTTTTTTTGAGGTAATTGTGTCAAGTTATTAGGTGGCTAAAATTTGAACTTTAAAATAAATAAGTGAAGTGTTCAGTGTCCGAGGTTCGAATTTCGGCTCCTATATATATATATATATATATGGCAAAATTACATGTTTGGTCTTTTATCTTATTTTTTTGTAACACTTTGGTCCTTTATCTTTCATTTGTAACATTTTGGTCCTTTATTTTATCTTTTTGTAACATTCTGGTCCTTTATCTTTTATTTGTAACATTTTGGTCCTTTAAAGAACATAAAAATATAAAAGAATTGATGAAGATGATGAACATATTCATCAAAATCACGAGTTTTATTTAATTTTAATAAAAAGGTATCTTAACAAATAAAATTCAATATTTTTTTAATAAAAAAAATATGAAAAAAAGGATTTATATGTGAATGTTATAAAAGATAAAGGACTAAAATGTTACAAATAAAAGATAAAGGACTAAAGTGTTACAAATATATAAGATAACTTACCAAAGTGTTACAAATAAAAGATAAAGAACCAAAATATTACAAAAAAATAAGATAAAGAACCAAATGTGTAATTTTGCCTATATAAAATTAAATATAATGTCCTTATCCATTGAGTTAAACTCACGTTGACTTTTCTATTAAATAAAAGTAACATTTATTTTTTTACAAATTTAATGTTAATTTTTTATAATACTTGTGAAAATTGATCAAAATTATAAGAGTCTTTTGAAAAGAAAAAAAAATTATCCTAAATAATAAGTTATTTAAAATTCCAATGAACAATATATGTAATAATTTTAGTATTATATCATTACCAATAGAGTAGTACCGGATAATTTTGTATAACAACTCATAATTTCTCCAAAATTCATTACATTACATTTTTTAATTTCTGTTAAATGATCAAAATGACATAGAGTATAATTTAGGGCCGAGGTACTATTTAGTTGTCATTTTATTATTTTTTGGTAGCAATTATTTTTAAAATTATAATCTTATGTTATTGTTCACTATTTTTTTTATAACAATGAGGCTTTAGTCCGGAAAAGAGAAAAATTTTAAAACACATATAATCTAGAGTAGTGAACCACTTAGACCATTTATAATGGTTAATGTATTCAACACCAGCTTTTTCAATTCCCAACATTCCACATCATTTTCTCTTTCTTCTACCTAATAATTCAACATTCATTCAACTTTTATCCTCTCCAATGGTTTTTCATTCAACACTCTATCCCGCCATTTTTTATTTTATATTCTTATTTAAATTTATATTTTTGTTTATATGATTTCATAAAATTACAATTATTGATTACAATTAAATTAAAATAATAAACACTTAACAATTTATTTTTTAGTTTTTTGTAAAAACAAAATTTATTTAAATAATTTATTTTTATTTTCTTAACTTAAAATGCAATACAACACACAAGTAACGTAATTAGTATGATACAAATCATCTTCTATCACGAAACCTCAAAATTGTTGGGATTTTGATAATTGTTGGGATAATTAGAAGAATTTTGGGTGTTGAAATGATTATTGGGATTTATTTCACTAAAAAAAGACTAAAACTTCAAAATAAACACTAATAGAAAGATAACAATAATAATAAGATTAAGATAGTGAAAAACTTGATTTTTTTCCTGTGTTCAAATTAAATGAACCAAGTCTCTATTTATAGACAAAAAAAAATCATGAATTTTGGTAAAAAAAAATAAAAAATTTGCAATGAAATAATTGAATTCAAAGTATATATTAATATGATAAAAATCCAGACAGTCAATCGCAGCATGTCACGTGTCATCAGCTTTATCAAATTACACTTCTCTCTCCGCGTCTATGCAACGCACCGTGTCAATGCGTGTCTTGTACGCGCTAAGGCCAGCGAATGACAACACGCCATGTGTCCACCCCGTTCAGCATTCAACAGAGTTTCAACACTTCTCTCCTCCACATCATTTAACACACTCCTTCAACATACCCATTGCATTGACTTGCTATCTTTAACTCTCTTTCAACACCATTCCTCAACACCCATTGTAAATGGTCTTACATCTGTTAATAATAATAATAATAATAAAAAATTAATTTGACGGTGATGTTTAGAGTAAGGATTCAATTAAGTCCCTCGCCTATTAACCTTTCAATAACAATTAATAGCCAGTTAGCCACTAGATTAATCAATATTGTCATACACACGCATCCAAACCTCCATACCAACTATGGCTGTCCTTGCGTTAACATTTCTTAGGGTGCTTATGGTTACAGCCATGGAGAAGATAGTAACGTATTTCCCCAAATGAAAGAGTTTGAAGTGTTATTTCATCCAATTTAAGTAGTAAATAAATATGAAATAGAAAGAAAAAAAAAAAATTGAACATGGACACGAGCACAAAGTTCAATTAGGGAAAGAGATAACGAAGGTTCAACCGTTAATGAGTACCATGTATTTCAGGGTATTGAAACATGACATTTGGTTAAGGGTGATGCACTGATAGTGCTAGTGGGGGAGATATAGGGTGATGACATGTGAGAGAGAATCTTTAGATGTTTTCATTTTTACTTTAAAAAATCTGGACCATTGTTTAAATTTAACTGTGTATTAATAGTGATTTACCGGTAAGGGACTTAATTGAGCTATCGGGAATGTTGCTTGGAAATTTGCTGCCCTTTAAATTGAAAAGAAAAAAAAAAGTGGTTTCGGGTTTCATTAAGTTAAACAAAAGTCCTTCCCCATCCGATCAAGTCAGTTGCAAAAGAAGCTCACCCTAAAAGTCATCAGATCTTTGTCCCTATAAAAAATTACCAAACCTGTAAAAGAAGCAGCATGTTTTGGTCCCTATAAAATTTGAATGCATGAAGTTTTAGTCCTTAATATTTTTCAAAATTTTAAAAAATATTAAAGGGTTAATAGACTTATACCCCCTGCAATGTTAGCGAGTTTTGTGATACCCTCCTATAAAAAAAATTCGTAGATTCTCCCTTGCAATGTTAAGATTCCACGCGTTACCCCCTGGCTGTACACCATGACTGATGACTGGGTAGAATCTCCACGTGTCATCGCCACATGGAAAATATTATTATTTTTTATTTATTTTTTTATGCCATGTGGCAGTTGACTAAAAAAAATTTAAAAAAAAGAAAAATTCTATTTAATATTATTTTATAATTATTAATTTCAGTTATTATTAATATTGAAAAGAAAAAAAGAAAAATTCTATTTAACATTATTTTAATTAATATTTTTGTACCTTGTCAATAAATTATTTGTTCATTTTTTTAAAAGGAAAATAAATAAAAAATTAGAAAGAAAAAAAAAATAAAAAATACAACCATTGATATTCATGGGTTTATTCATTGATATTTGTTCAATCTTACCAGTTACCACACTGCTACCCAGAATATTCATGGGCTTAAGAATACAACCAAATTGAACAAAAACTAGAAAAACTCTATCAAAGGGTGAGAATCATCATCTTCCTCCTCTCCTCTTCCCTTTACTCATTGTTCATCCTTATGAAAAACACTCCTTCACCTTCAATCTCAAACCCAACCCAAAAACTAACAAACAACAAGAACAACAACACAAGCTTCAAGAACAACAACATGCAAAACACATAAACGAACAGAAAAACAACACAAGCATCAGATACAAGAACAACAACACAAGCTTCATCTCCATAAATTGAACAACACAAATCCAAATCTAGATTGGAACAACAGAAATCCAAATCGAGAATCGAACAACAACACAAACTCATAAAATCTCTCTCTCTCTCTCTCTCTCTCTCTCTCTCTCTCTCGGTGGCTGAATCGCAAACATAATCGAAGAATCTAACACAGACAGAATCGAACAGAATCCGTTCTTATAATTTGAAATTGCATAAACTAGAAATAGGTTCGAACATGGAATTGAATCGAACAAAATCGATGAAATTGGTTTGGATTTTCAAATTGAAAATTAGGGTTCTTATAAATTGGACATGAAATTAGGCAGTTTTTGAAATGGAATAGAAGAACAATGAAGGTGAAGAAGATGAAGTTATCACATATATGATATATCATAATGAGAGAGAACAATCAAGGTGAAGAAGAAGATGGAATTAGGGATAGGTTCATAGTGAGACAGGAATACGTTTTTCTTTTTCTTTATTTTTTTTTTAAATTGCTATAATATTAAAAAAAAATTGAAGGAATGAGTTTAGTGATATTGATAGTGATGAAGATTTGAAGGAATAAATTTATGTGGGTGTTGTTGTTTTTAACTATTTTTATTTGAGTTTAACGATGAAGATTTTATATTAGGGATGAAGATGAGTTTGGTGAAGATTAATGATGAAGTTTAATGGTGGTGTTGTGCTGGAGAAATGATGGTTGTGGTGATGAAGATGATGAATGAAGAAAAATAAAAAAGGATATAACAATATTTTTTTTCTTTTCAATATTAATAATAACTGAAATTAATAATTATAAAATAATATTAAATAGAATTTTTCTTCTTCTTTTTTTAATTTTTTTAGTCAACTACCACGTGGCATAAAAAATAATAATATTTTCCACGTGGCGATGACACGTGGAGATTCCACCCAGTCATCAGCCATGGTGTGCAGCCAGGGGGTAACATGTGGAATCTTAACATTGCAAGGGAGAATCAACAAGTTGTTTTTTTATAGGGGGTATCGCAAAACTCGCTAACATTGCAGTGGGTATAAGCCTATTAACCCAATATTAAATTATCCTTAAACCAAGAAAGCGTTTAAATAACGTCATACCTTTTCCTTATTGAATATCCAAACTAAAAAAAGACCAACAAGCTAAAAAGTTTTAATTAAAAAAAATCAACAAACTATATCAAAAAAATTACGAAATTTGTATTCGAAAAAAAAGAAATGGCTATAACTTATTGAATATCTGTTAAATCATGCATATTACTATTGTTTGATACTTCACAAGATTTTGCCTTGGATCAAAATATATAGAACCCAAAATTATATTATAGTTTATTTTGATAAACTAATTCAATTAGCTTATAACTTATTAATTTGTGTTCCAATTTTACCCACATCATTTTACATACTTGAACAAATTTAAAACTATTGTTTTATGTCATTTCATGTTTACATGCTCTTTCAATCGTTAATTTTACTAAATGTTACAAATTCAATTATGTATTCCCTTTTTTTTACAAACAAAGTCTCGATTATTATAAAAGCAAAGTATATAACTTAAAATAATACACTACGTATAACATATGACTTGAAATTATCAATAATAGACTTTAAATTAATATTTGCACTAATACTTAAACTAATGTATTCTAAGAGACTTATAATCATTAATAAATTCTAAACCAATATTTACATTAATATTTATACAAATACGTATATAGAATAATTTAAAAAATTTATAATTTTTTTTAAAAAAAAATATGGACTGGGCTGGTGTGGCAATAGCCACACCAAGCCTCACACAGGTCCGTCTCTGGATGTAGACTAGCATGGTAATGGTACGAGATCCTCCTCCATACCATTGTCTCACCCTGTTTGAGTTGTTTTACTTCTCTTCGCCGTCAATCTCTGTCACTCCATTGTAGTTTTTCATCGTTGTCGTCTATGTTGCCGGTGGCTAGGGTGGTACGTATTGATTCCAGATTGATTTTTCTGGGTGGACATGTGTAATTGTTGAGTGGTGGTTGTCTTAACCACGCTGGCAGAGTTGAAGTAGTTTACATACAGTGTTGTGGTTCTTGTTGGTGTTGATTGGTTGCCGAAAGAGTGTCACCACAATCAGGGCTTGGTTGTCGTTCCATCATACTCACAATGGTGGGTGTGGTTGGTTCGTCGATGATTTTGTGAAGCTCTAGTTGTTGGTGCGTCGTTGTAGGTTTGTGGTTGCTCTCCAATTCACGTACGTCTAAATGAGTTCCCTAGAGTTTTATTAGCACCACTTCCTTACATGGAGAATGTTTGTTGGGAGTTGTTGTTGCCGATGGTTTATTCTGCCATCGTGGAATGCTCTATTTGGTTGTTATGGTGTCTGATTGCCTTTCTCGTTCCTAAATTCATTGATAATTTTTTAGATTCGTTGAAATATGCAAGTTTCAAATTTTTTAGTTTGTTGTCAATGTTGTTTGATAATCATTAAAAAATAATCATGTCTACAAATTTTGTAGTTCGTTCCTAAAAAAAATTTAGAAACTTTTTAAATTTTTTTTAACATGTCTACAAAAATAATCATTAAAAAATATATAGGTTGTTAAAAAGCACGGACAAAAACAAAGCCATTTTTTTATAGGAACCAATAACAATACTTGGTAATTTTATAGAATCAAAAAATATATTTAACGACTTATTTTTTCATTTGGACCTCTTATTGTAATGGATTATATAGGATATCTATTTCGAAGACAAAATTATATTTTATATATTTTTTTACATTGATATTCATGCAATGTGTCAAATGTAGTGATGTGGTAAAATAGACAAACAATTTATATGGATATCAAAGTAAATTTTATTTTCCTATCACATTGTAAAAGGTGTCTCGTATTAGTGTGAGTGTTATATATAAACCACCATTAACCTCAAATTTCCAAGTAATATGAGTCTTTTAAGTGTGTCGTAATAGGAGCCCCTAGTTGAGGTTTAGTGTGAGTTCGATTTCTACATACGATGCCAATCCTTCACAATTTTATCCATTATAAAAATTGTGTAGTTGAATTAAAGAGTATGAATGTTGTACATAAACTACTTTTAGATTTGTTTGATTGGAAGGAAGAGCAATGAAATAAAAAAATTACGCAAACCGATAAATAAACTTGGACTAAACAATGTATGAAAGTGCTTGCAAACCAATTACTCCAGAAAGAGAGGAAGATTCTTTTGCTTCATTTTTTGTGACTCACCTTACAAATAGGAGCATTTTTATGTTTTCTCCTCAATCGAAGGTCCACTTTAGGATTCTATATTTCTTAACAAGCCTCATCAAGACTTGAGGAAAAGCTGGAACTTAAGGGGTCATGACAAGCAATGGCTAATATTCGAAGAATAGGGATAAAGGTGAGGTGAAAGCTACAAACACCTAACTCAAATAAGCCTTTTACAAAACTCTCAATTATTGCCCATCAAAATTCTAAAAACTTTCCATGTCACATAATCCTTGATTCCCTTTGGCTGATGAAATTCCAAATTTTGAGTCTTTGACTAGTCAATCATATCATCATATAAGAGCATCCACAATGAAGATCTCCATTTTTTGGTACTTAACTGGACCCCACATGTACACATCATCTATTTATAATTTTTTAATAATAGTATCAAATAGGTACTCAATCTCTCCAACCCAACACCTCTTAAAAAAATTTAAATGGGTCCCATCAATAACAAATTTCACCAATAACTATACATCATTATAAATGAGACCCACAAAAATAAAATAGGTACCAATGCTTATTGTAGAACCAGTACCTATTAGATACTCATTCATGTTTTGCTCCAATGGGAGTACCTATTAGGTACCATTCTTAAGAAATAGGTACTCACCATTGGAGATGGTCTAATTAATTATTAACTTAGAGCTAATAGCATAATAATGATAATGGCGCTTTCATGTGAAGGAAGGAATCATTAAGAATATGAAAAATGTGACAAGAGTTTTGCTTTATCTTGTCTTGTCTTGTTAATAATCATAACTTAGTCAAATATTGTCATCAATTTACAAAATTTTGCTTTCATGACAATATTTGACTGTGATCTGAACCATGACATTAGTATTTTTTATTTGCAATAACGATAGAAATTGTATCAATCATATTTGAGTTTTGACTATGATATTTTACGATATCAAGAATCATAATTCAAATGTAGTGTAAAATCTTGTTTTTTTACACAAAAATCTTGTTTGTAAAATAGGAAGCAAATTATGCTTGAAAGATATAGAAGCAGCTTGTAAAAGATTCTTATCTAGTACTCTAATAATACTTAATATGTTTAAGGAATAAAAAAATGATTATATAAAATCATATATGTTTGATAGTGGAGAAAATGCATTATTAAAAACATGCATGCTTCACTTGATTCCACTACATGCCAATTACCAAACACCAAAATCATATACATTGGTTATAATCAAATTTATGGTTATGCTTATATCCAAAATGATTATCAAAAACCAAAATAAATTATAACAAGGGAAAACCAACATTAAACAATAATGTATCCATATGGAGATTAAACAAAAAGAGATGGAAAATATGATTGAAATAAAGAAAAGACCATAGGTTTTTTTTTTGTTCACTTTTCAGTGATGCATTGTGTGGTTGGAAGCTGGTAATTTTGGTGGACATTGGTAGCATTTAGCAAATAGTCCAAATGTGTCAACTTGTTTGATGAAGTTTGTCATACTGGCCCACCCTCCAAATCCAAAGCCTACAATACTAACCCATATCACCACAAATGCATTGATCACATACATTAATGTCCAGCTTGGCATAAATTTGGGCAATTTCTCTGCAGCATTCTGAAAAAGAAAAAAAAATAATCAAGTAAATGAAGAGCAAAGTTTTGAAAAAAAAAATGTATGTGATCATGATTATGGTATTGGTATTTCCTTAATCGCGATTAATGCAGTGCAGTAGGACTGTTTATGGTTCAGTTCAGGAAGAAAATCAAATTACAATGGTTTCATCCTGAACTAAACTAGTAAAAAGGTTTGGTGCACCAAATTATGTTGGTTCGAATCAAACTGAAACTATATTTACAAAAACTAAATTGTATTTTTTCAAATTGAATTATGCCACATTCTTATTATTAACTAATAATTAGGATTATTGAGAAAAAATAAAAAACTGAACCGAACTGTTATACCAAACTGAACCGCATTGAATTGTAAAGGATAATCACAAATTGAACTATCCGTTACAATATCAAATATAGTGATCAATATCATTACCTCAATTTTAAACATTGATTTGAAATATTATTAAGTTATGGTTTGAAATTTTGAACAGTTAGTAAGTCAAAAGGTTCAATGTAACAAGTTGCTGACTAATTATGAGAAAATGTTAGGATTAAGAACAAAACATAAAGAGTGATTTCATTAGTGACTACTGTGTAGGGACAATTGAATTTAGTGTTAGGTTAGCCATGGCCTAGCTTATTGAAAAAATGTACGGTATGTGACATAAATAGTATCAATGATATATGATTATAGCATGTAACTGAATGACAAAGAAGTGGCACCAACTTTATCATGTATAATAAAATATTAATTTGAATGATTAATAAAATTGGTGGGACTAGAACTTATAATGCTATTGGTATGGGAAGTCACTTCCAAGTTAAATCATTAAGCTAGAATCATATCCTCAAACAAAAGTACACCATTGTAGTTTTCTTCATTGAATGTGTTGTTTTTTTGTAAAGGTTTATGTTTTTCTTAAGGTAGGACAGAAAAAACAGTGCCTAAATTAATTTGTTGTACTACTACATGTGACTATATTATTACCCAAATTGACCTATAAAATTTTCAACAAAGGAATATAGAAAAGTAAAATTGTTATGATCCTATAATGTTTTAACTAGCAAATTCTTACATAAGTTGAATTTAGCTTATCAATCTCAACTTTCATGGAAGCTATCTCATCTAATATCTCCATGACCATCCATAAATTTATGGTTGGTTCTACGGTGCATCGTCTTGATAGATGATCTATGGTGACCATCCACTATCATGACCATCCACACTAAAATATCACCCGAAATTTTAACAATGATTGATCACCCGCCATTGTCTCAGCCATGAGGACAAGAAAGATCATAAGTTTTTACTTCTGAAAGACAACATTTGTCATCGTTGGAACTTCCAATAATTTTCAAATATCGGTCAACAACAGACACCTATCAAAACGTTTCACCGTAGAATTGGTCTAAATATGTAATACTTATCTCAATTGAAAAACTCAAACATACAACATAAGTTAAATCTAACTGGACCTACAACATGTCACAAAATGTATTATGAATAGAATTTCACTATGTATTATTGCAAATGTTATAGAAAAAAAGACAAAGATGTGGAGAGATTAGACACTTTACCTGTCTTGCAGAAGCAGACCTATAAGTGAGCATATGAGCAGAAGCAGGGATGATATAGACAGTGAAACTAACCAAAAGAGCCCCTACAGCTGAATTAATGGGACCAAAGAATGGGAAAATTATAGCCAAAAACCATATTGGTATCACCACAGGTAATCTTGCAAGTGCCCTTAAAAATATACTCTTTGTGTCATGCATTCCTATCACTTTCTCCCACACAAAGTACAATGGTGTACAAGCAAATCCAAAGGTGATAAACTGTGTCATTCACATACAAATATAACACATCATTAGTCTCTAAAAACCTATTTTTTATTACCAAAAAATACATGTACAATACAATACAATGAAGGTGTCACAATTTTATTTTATTTTTGCTAAAAGGGTGTCACACAATTTGATTATGAAATTAACAAATTTTAATATAGTCTATTAAATTACAAATACCCGTTTGTAAACACTTTTAGAAATTTTGGTATTTTTAACAAAATGAGAATCTGATAAAAAAATATTAAAAACTACTTCAAATGAAAAGTTGTTTTGATAGTTTCTTTTGAAATTCATTTTTCGATAAACAAACACAATTGCTTTGCTACTACTTTTTTTAAAAAAAAAAATCTCTAAAATTGAATCTTTAAACTATTGATTTTTTTTTAAAAAATAAAAGGCTAAAATACTAAAATATCATCCGAAATTTTAACAATGATTGATGAAGTCCCTTGGAAGTGGAAGATCACAATCCTCCATGTTCTTATAGCTCAGATAGTGGTTTATTGTGTCAATTCGACTAAAATACGAAGAAAAAAACAACAATTATGAGTTGAATTTTAAGGCACAGATACTTGTTTTCTCTTGTTTTAGTCGAACATGTACCGATCAAGCCATTGTCTCAGCCATGAGGACAAGAAAGATTATAAGTTTTTATTTCTGAAAGACAACATTTTCAAATATCGGTCAACAGCAGACCCCTATCAAAGCGTTTCACCGTAGAATTTGTCTAAATATGTAATACTTATCTCAATTGAAAAACTCAAACATCTAACATAAGTTAAACCTAAGTGGACCTACAACATGTCACAAAATGTATTATGAATAGAATTTCACTATGTATTATTTGAATTGAAGTACTAGCTCAGTGTAAAGAGCTTAGCCTTCTAACTTAAGGTGCTGAGTTCAAATTCTTTTGGGTACAATTATATAAGGGCATTAGTGTCACTTTGATAAATTAGTATATATCAAAATCACTTGTTTTGTAATATGTAGCAAACATACTAGTAATAACATCGATTCTTTTGAATTGTCCATTTTATCCTGAAATTCTCACGAAAGGACTTATATGATTGAGAATTTTAAATTTTCAGGCTAATATTAAAGTCGTTTTTGTTATAATTTGTAACAAACAGAACCTTAATAGCATCGGTCCATCAGTTTTTCCATAAATTAAATTGTCGCAAAGGGACTTATATGATAAGAAATTTCAATTTTAAGATTAGTATTACAATTTCATGTACTAAACTTATTATATCCAATAAAAATTATTATTTATTTAGTATATTAGCAATTTTAATTTGAAGGGAATGACCAAAAAAAACATATGAACCTGATGAATGAGCATTAAGACTACACCAGCATCACGCCAGCCATTACGAGGAAGAAGAGAGAAAGCATTTGAATGGTCCAAAAGTTGGTCACCAAAGGCCCAATAAACAGCAATAGCAGATGGTAGGGTTAATGTGAACACATAAAGTGTAGCAAAAAAATATATAGCTTTGAACTTCTGAGGTTTCCACATTGCATGCATAATTTCCCTGTAATAATAATAAATATATATTGTCACATGGTACATCTTAATTATGTTAGTGTATACTCAAACATCACTAAATTGAATATGCAAAATGAACCATATATATTATATGCTTTGTTTTTCTAAAATCAAATTATGCCTCAAATAATAAAAATTGGAATTTAGTTTCTTATTCATGTATCATGTGATGTGTCCAAATGTGTTGGAATTGTTTTGTAGCCAATTTTGGACCATTTTTTGTTTTTTATAAATGTATTAGTCAAAAAGTTTAAAATCATATACATAAAAAAATATACAAGTTGTCCAATAGAGAAATTTCCTATTTATGGTAAAGAATAATGCATTTTTAGTACTAACCATGTTTTTTATATAAACCCATGGTCCCATCCATGGACATATGGGATGTCCAATTTCATGTTATGCATGAAACTAGGAGCAAGTAGTTCATACATTAAAAAATATATATAAAAAAAAGTGAGTGAACAACATATAAATATATTTTTACATATGCATCTAATAAAATCACCTCATATAAATATATTTTAATATTATAAAAAAATAAAGATATATTTTAAGATATTTTATGAACAACATATAAAAATGGCATTATAAAATAATTTAATTGTATGCATGTGTAAAAAAGTTACACTGTCTTTAAATGAAATTAATCACATATTTCTCCCTCTAATCCTTATTTTAGAAAACAATTTTTTTTTTAATTTCATTGAATAACTGATATATTTAAATTATAATAATATAAATTAAATATATTAATTATTCAATAAATTTAAAAAATTAATCGTTTCTTATAACTAAGTAGTACAACACATGGTGAGGTAAAATGTCTGTTAGGGGGAAGGCATAATCTTAATTGAGATCTTCATATATTAAAAACAAAAATTAAAGTGTTTTCCATTTTTTATTACTAAAGTGAGAGAATAACTATGAACCAAGAAAATAGTGTAGTGGATGATGTTGAAAAGTGGGAGATTTTACTGTTTTGTCTTACATAACACAAGTCCTAATGAAAATGGAGGCAAAAGCTGCAACTATAGTATAGAAAGTATATAATCCGTGCAAATAAACTTCTCTAACTAATCTTCAATGTTTCATTATATTGAGACAATAAAGAAAACTATGATGATTACTTTGTCTAAATAAATAAATAAATAAATAAAATGAATATATAAAAAAGAAAAATGAATAAATAAAAAAAGATTTGGTGGATTACACTGTAACTGCGTGCCCGCCGAAAGTATAGAGTATGTTTGTGGCGCCAGTGAAATACCAAACCATTTTCTTTGGGCCCGAGTGAACCACATTTTCAACCTGCAAAAAAAAAAACCAGGTTTTTTTTTTCTTTCAATCAATCCTATGTTGGATCAAAAAGTAATTTCAAAGGACACTGACCCCACTAGTTCAAATTCAATGTTTTAAAAATCTACTTATTTTTTTTAAGGAAAAAAAATTATTTATTCCGTAAATAAAGCTACTTTAGTTGGTACGTTGTTAAGAATATTATTTACAAGGTTTGAGTTTGAATATGAAAATTTTTACTTATTCGCATTTAAAATGTGAATCTAGTCTACTTGATCGATAAAAAAATCTATTTGAGATTAACTAGTTTCATTGGTTCAATGACGAACCGTTGTTCAATCAATTCAATCTAATCGAACTTTAGTTTAATTTGGTTCAACTAGCCTAAAATATGACCGAAATCTGACCTACAAGTAAAGTGGTCATTTTTTATTAGGTCTGATTTCTAAAACATATACCTTCCTCAATCATATTTATAAGTAAATTTGACTTATTTAGTACTTTAAAAAATTACCACATACATCTATTTTTTAATGTACCAAAAAAAATTAAATTTGTTTATAAATGTGACCGGAGAGAGTAGTTGAAATTATTAGTATTGTAAAGTAATGTTTGAAATTAAAATCATCATGACACTAGTTCATATAAGTTGGATTCATTTTTGGAATTGTAGGCTAAAGTGATAAATTATTTTCAATTTGGTTACCTGGCCATGAACAATGGCTGCAATGGTCATATACCAAGCAGTGTATGTGGTCATGCCAAGTCCAAGGAAAGACCATATCCTATAGTTATGGAATGAAGGTATGAACACTGTTGTAGCACAACAAGCTCCAAAAATATAAGTCCATGTTCTCTTGTCCAAGTGATCATTTATGTAGTATATGTTACTGCAAATACCAAAACAAGTTATTAAAAGTTAATCTAATTAAATAAATAAATGTTATAAACAAAGAAAATTTGTGTCAAAATAAATAAATAAACAAAGAAAATTTTCAAACCTTGCACAAGCTATGAGCTGGATTACAGATCCAAAGAGAAGGAAAGTGCAATTGAAGGCCAATCCAATTGCTTTCCAATAAGGACCAAGTAATCCCTCCAACACTTCAAACCACTACACAAAAATGAAATTAAACCATCAAAATATCCTTCATTAAACATTTTAACCTAAAGTTTTTTAAAAAATACTCTCCACCCACAATCGCGACGGTGACCACAAGAATTTAATGTCATCGCAACAGTAATTTTGATCACATCGATTCGACCACAATTTTACACAATACAAACTACTTACAACTTGGCCGTGATTTTTTTTCAGTATCAATGATTACGATTGCGACCACAATTTAAAAGCTTGATTTTTAAAAAAAAAAAAATAATTAAGGAAATTAATATATTTAATTTAGGGGTGTGACCTGAATGACATGATTTTTGAAGCTGACATTCTCTTTCTCTTTTCTGCTTCTGTACTCAACATACAGAATGCTAATCAAATAAGCAGTCCAACTACCAAGCAATCCATAGAAGATTTGGAATACAATTCCTGATATCATTCCTAACTGAGAAAATGAGTATGGCAGTGTTAACAGAACCTGTGCAACCTGCATAACACAAAACCAAAATTAAAATTAAAAAAAAAAAAAATTATCATTAACAATTAATTCATAACTTTTGCCATTTCAAAAGAAAAAAATTAAGAAAAAAATAAAAATAATAAAGAATCAAATTCCCTTGCACAACCAAAAAAAGGGTCACAGTCAAAGAATCTAAGTTCCAATGATGAGACTTAGAGTATATTTGGATTCGCAGTGAGTTTAACAAAATCACGGTAACACAGTGAGTTTTGCTTTTTCCTAAAGCTTTAAAGTGTAGTAACTTCAATCAAATTACGGTAACTCGCTGTGATTCTGCGAGTCTTATCGTGAATCCAAATATGAAGTGAAATCTAAATATAGTATTACCTGATTTGAGGCACAACTAAACCAAGCATCATAAACAGAACCACCATGCCAAAGAAAATTCTTCAAACCAGAAGTTGAAATTTCTCCTCTTTCTTCTTCTCTTTCTTCATTCACTTCATTTGTTTCATTAAGACTTGACATCATTGTTTCTTCACCTTGTTTTTCTGATAACATTGTTTCTGAGATTATAAAGATCTTCAACAGATACATAAACAGTTACATCAAACTATTGAGTTAGACATTTACCAAACACAAATCAAATCAAACTAAAAAAAAAAAGAAACAATTTTTACAAAAAAATATGAAATTTTGTTACCAACCCATGAAGAAAAACCATAAAGGGTTATCAAAACTCACCTAATCTTATTCAGTTTTCTTCACTTTTGTGGTGAAATTCGAAAAGGCTTCTCAACAAGATTTATAACACAGAAACAGAGGAAAAACAGAGTCTTTTTTTTTTGGTGTTTAATGAGGTGTGTGTGTCATGTGAAACTTTCTCGTAACTTCAACCAAACACAACACGTTACTCTTCTTATCAATCAAAAGAAGGTAACAAAGGAAGAAGATTATAGGCCAGTTGTTGCGGTTGTTTTTATTTGAACTTTCACTCTCTCTATGATGTGTTGTTCTACAAAAGAATGAAAAAAGCAGAGTCTTAAATATGTTTGTTAAGGTAACAGAAGAATCAGTGTCTTAAATGCGGTTTCTGTGGAAAGAATTGGCAGAAAATAGCTGTTTTCAAAGCATGAGATACTATGAGATACTTGTATGGAAAAAAAACTAAGCATGCAAGAAACCGTTACTGATTCTATTAATACTAAATAAAATGGTTAGAGGATTGAGATCTGACAAAAGGTAGTATAGTTGAGAGAGAGAGAGAGAGAGAGAGAGTGAAGTTGTAGTTATAGTTGAAGAAGGTTGAGTGATATTTAAATCGGAAACTAAGATATTGGACTTAGGCCCCGTTTGGCCCAGCTTATTTTTTACTTTTTATTTTAGCTTAAACGAAATAGAGAAGTATAAAATTATATTTGACGCTATTTCTCCTTAAAAGTATTAAGGAAATAAAGTAAAGAAGTAAAAAATAAAGAAAAATGAAGTCAAACACAATTTTTTCCTTCTTTACTATTTTTAAGGAGAAGAAAAAAAGAGGAAAATAAGCCGGGCCAAACGGGGCCTTAAGTGATTAATAAATTCATCTGAGAAAAAAATCGCTAAAAATTTCAAATTTATTTCCTAATAGAGTTAACTTTTAGTCAAATATTACTCCCTCCGTTCCTTTTTAAGTGTCCGTTTTAAATAGTAACATAAAATTAAGAAAGTGTATTTTTGCATTTTATCTTCCTATTATACCCTAATTTTAATTCACCAATAAAATATTTTTTTTTTCACCAACTTTCTCTTTCCAATAAATTTAATATATTATGCACAAAAAAAACAAAATTATGTACCAAAAAAAATAAAAAATAAAAAAGATTTATTTTTCCAAATATATAGCTTTAATTAGTTTTATTGAAAAAAATATGAGTAATTGACAAAGGGTATAATTGACAAACCATATCCTTAAAATACCAAATGGACAGTTAAATAGAAACACTAAATTCGACGTTTTTGGACACTTAAAAAGGAACGGAGGGAGTACTTATCTTGCGGTTAAACTCTGGATTATTGGTCCCACCTATAAGAATTAGAAGGTTAATACAAAAAAAAAATTAGAGGAAAAAAAATAAGTTAAAAATGGGAAATTGAAAAGGGTGATTGAATAAAGTTTAAACTATGTGTTTGGTTTTATTGAAGAGAGTTCATAGAGATGTTTAGTTTTTATAGAGTGTACTTGTCTGTTTCATCTCCCTTTTATGAGTTTGTGTTGTTCTGTGCATTTTCTGTTTGGCTGTAAAGGCTATTGAAAATGTTTAGTGTGTTATTGTGTAGAGGGTCCAGTATAGTATAGTTATAGTATACTGTATGAGTAGAGTAATAATGTTGATAAATTATTGGTGGGGTAAAAGGAAAATTCAATAATAATCACGAGTAAACTCCATTATTAGTATTACAATACTTTTTCTTTTAGTATAAAAGTATAATTTTTTTTTTGTCAAGTAGCCTAATGGCTTGAAATTCCACCCTTAAGGTGAATAAGTGGGATGACCGGGGTTCGAATCCCGATCCCCTGCATAATAATGTAAATGTCCACCCATTGAGCTAAGCTTATGGGACTATAAAAGTATAATTCTATTTTAAGTTCTAAAAATGTTTCTTTATATACTCAACCATATAATATTGGCAAAAATCAATGTGGTCACTACTAGTTATATTTTACACGTACGTTTATATTTAGTTTCTGACTAGTTTGGAATATAATTATCACCAGTAGAAATTTTATTAATAAAATGGTGACACTAGGATAATTTTATAACTAGTTTAGATGAGATTTAAAGTATGTCTCATAATGTTAAAATGTCAAACTCATGCTGCTAAACTCACATCTCATGGACTATAAAAATAAAAACCATATATTCATCTCTTCTTTTTTTAACAAAATTATATTGGTATTGAAGAAACGTAAATTGTATGATAAAAATATGTTATCTTTTGTCTTGATTAACCGAGTTTCTGGTAAAAGGTACTAGTAATTTAGAATTTGTTGGGATATAAATATGTCAAATGCAATTTTAACCAAAGTGACTATAAGAAGAACTCTCTCGGATAACCATAAACGATTCTCATGAGATTCTTTTCTTCTTGTTTTTAACAAAATGATATTAGTACCGAACAAAGTTTGAAACGTAGATTGTGTAATAAAAACGTGATATCAGTTGTTTGATTATCTCGATTTCTAGGAAAATGTACTAGTAATTCAGAGTTTGAAACGTAGATTGTGTAATAAAAACGTGATATCAATTGTTTGATAGTCTTGATTTCTATGAAAATGTTCTAATCAATTTTGAAATTCATATATTATTTGAATAATTCCATTTTAACCGACGTGGCTATAAGAAGAACTTTGGCAGATAACCATAAATCATAATCATGGGATTCCTTTATTCTCACTTTTAAAAAATGAGATTGTTATTGGAGAAACGTAAATTGTATGATAAAAATATGATATATTTTGCCTTGATTGTCCGGGTTTCTGGAAAAAGGTATTAGTAATCTAAAGTTTCTTGGAACGAAACTTAAATGGTAATAGTGGTTCTAGCTAATTGTTAAGAAGTCTCTTAAGAAGTTCTACATCGGACGTGAGTTGGCCTAAACATAGGTTTATAAGTAAGAGACAATATTCACCATGCAAGTCAGTTTTGTAGGATTGAGTTAGGCCTAATACTGAATTCGGTATCAAAGCCTCTCCAAGATCCAGTTGACTACCTGTTATCGGGTCACCTACCATTGATATACACGACCAAGCTTAGGAATGTCAATGGATATCCATGGACGCAGATAGTGTGATATACATGTCCGCTCCGTCAAACAAATATGATATTCGTGCCCGTAATCCACGGATATTAACAAATATCCATGGATGATATTTTTTTATTAAAAAAAAACTAACTGTTGAAAAAAATTAGTTTTTCTTAAAGGCAAAACATTAACACATAATATTCATAAATTTTGCTCTCTTTTTTCGTCAATTGTAAGAAGTTGAAAAAAAAAATTCTCAAAAATTAAAATGGAAAGATAAAATATAAAAATACAATTTTTTTATATAAAAAAATACTATAATTTATATGTAAGTAGAGATATCCGCTCCATATCCATGGCGGATTTTATCCTCAGATATCCGCGAGTATGGATTTTTTGTCATCTCTAACTAAACCCAATAGTATTGGTCTATTGGATGCGAGAGAGTGTGTTAAAAAATCTTACATCGGATGTGAGTTAACTTGTACATGAGTTTATAAGTAATAGACAATAATCACCATACAAACCGATTTTCTAGGATTGAGTTAATCCATATACTTAATTCTAGTTAAGACTAATTAACCAATTCTCGAATTTAGATACTACCTGAATAATTCAATTTTAACCAAATTAACTATAAGAATAACTCTATAGAATAATTCAATTTTTCTTTTAGGCTTTCGGCCCGTTGTTTACCAAAAAAAAAAAAAAACTCTATATGATAACCATAACTCATAATCATGATATTCCTCTCTTCTTCTTTTAAACAAAATGAAATTGGTATTGAAGAAGCGTAGATTGTATAATACATGATATCTTTTGTCTTCATTGTCCCGATTTTTGGAATATAACTTAAATCTGTCAAAAGTTGTTTTTGATTGAAATTTTTTAACCGAAGTGTTTTTTTTTTTTTGGTTACATAGTTGGAGTGTATTAATCACTTGCGCTTATTTATTTTATTATTAAAATCTGATTTTTATTGGATATTAAAAAACTTTTTTTTAAAGTGGAATGCTTTCTTTTTGATAAATTTTTAAGTTGTATGTTGAATATATAATTTCAAGTAGAAAGGAAAAATTAAAATAAAAGGTGTATGATAGATATACTTGTACATATTTTGAAGTAGAAATTATAATTTTATCATCTCTTCTTTTCTTTGCTTCAAAGTGTTTAGTGATGAAACTTACAAAAACTCTCATCGTAGCATATCTATCAAATATCCATGCAATTTTTATCATTTGAGTTATACTTATATGATGTATGATTATATGTGGAAATGTGCTAGGATGAACTAGACTTTGTAAGACCTAAGTCTGAATTGGTCAAAAAAGTCAAAACACATGTACGTATGATCTATTATCTATTATAGGATTATTATCAAGCTTTAATCTCACATATTTTTTTAATCTCGCATTTTTTAAAGTTTACTATGACATATAAGCCTAATTAAAGGCCTATTTCATATTAACGTTTTTAAATAAGTTATGTGTCAGATATTTAAATAGATTATAACAAGCTTAGCGAGTCATTGAAATTAAGTAGCCTAAAATTGTACTTTTAGTCCTTTATTTTTTACAAACTTACAATTTTGACCTTTAATTTTCAAAATAGCACTTTTGGACCTCTAATATCCACAAACTTACAATTTCGGCCCCTTAATTACCAAGTCAACGTACATGTGACAACTGACAAGTGACTCATATATCACATTAGCATATTTTTCCACGTGGTTAATGACGCACATGTCACGTCAACATGTGCAACAAGCAATGCTTATGTGTCATGTGCGTCATTGACCGCGTAGCAAAACACGTTGATGTGACATGTGAGTCACTTGTCACATGTGCATTGACTTGGTCAAAATCAGTTGCGGATCATCCTTTTGCAAATGAGCTAAAGATAGGGGGTCAAAATAGTAAATTTGTAAAAATTAGAAAGTCAAAAGTGTTATTTTGAAAGTTAAAAGTCAGAATCGCAAATTTATAAAAGTTAGGGGGTCAAAATATAAATAAGCAATAAGTAATATTTTCAGGATTAACATGATATTTAGAGTATGATTTTATTAACAATTATATTGTTGTATAATACTATATTTTAATATATAAAAAATTAAAAAGAGCTAATATGCTTAAATTAATTAAAATATATTTTTCTTAAAGAAATTAAATTGTTAAAAAAAATTAATTAACCTAAAGTATAAAATCTAACATAAAATAAGAATTGTTAAAGAACAAAAAAAAAACTACATTTATGATTTGGTAGACATAAGACTTTCTTTGGGGTTTGAAGCTTAATATTTGTAGCTAAATAAAACTTTTATTTTAAAAAAAGACTTATCCTTGCCCGATTTCAAAATTCACAACTTTTGTCTGACTACGTCATAACTAACAAGTGTTATAGAAATGTTAGAAACTCAATTAACAATATGATTTCATTTAATTATAAATATTTGTTTGTCATCAAATTTTAGCTTATATAAAAAGAAATGTCATAAAAAATCATACATATAGGTGGAACTTTTAGTAAATTAAAAGAATTTGGTGAACGAATTAATCTATATATTGATCAGTCAAAGAAAGGAACTAGCATATTGGATGTTTTTTCTTTTGTTTATGCATACAATAGATATCAATATCAGCATTAGCTTTCATTATCAAATAAACTAAATAAATTAACATGCTTAGTGATTGAAGGGACCACTCTCCTTTGTTCACTCGGTTTCTAACTTTTCCATAATATGCTCCTTGTCTCCCTTTTCCTCTCACTATTGAGTATTGACTCATAATAATTATTTGATTCAAGATTAAACTTGCACATTCTTATCCTCTATCATATATAGTTTCAGGGAGATGGATTTCCTATCTTTGTGATGGGAAAGACATCGCGACTATGGGTATGGTTTGGTTTTGGAAGAAAACTGAATCGAACTGAATTAAACTGTTTTCAAAATTTAGAATAACCGAATTGAACTGAACTGTTTGTCTTTAAAACTGAACCGAACTGTTAAAGTGATTCGATTTTATGGTTTTAAACCAAACCATAACTAAATTTGTACTAAAAAAACCAAACCAATAAACTGAACTGAACCGAACCGAACTGTTAATCATGAACTGAAATGAACTGTTTCAGTTTAGTTTCAAAACTGTTGGTTATGGTTCAATTTTTTTTGGTTCGATTTGGTTTAGTTTAGCAGTTCAGTTTGTTTTTTTAATTTTTTTGTCCACTCCTAATCGTGACTTTAATAATTTTTTGTGTATTTTATTTTTTATTTCTCTCTCTTAATATTTACAAAACAAAAAATTGGAGAGAAAATTGGGGAGAAATGAAAGGAGATGATCGAAATCTTAAAAAGAATATAAGAGATTGATAAACTTTTTTTTTTACGAAAGAGATTGATAAACATAAAAACACAATAATATTAATATTGTTATACCGAACATTTTAATTCAAAACTTTATAATTATATGTGCCTATGTATAAATTTAATTTAATTGTATTTACCACCTTTTTTTTGTGGTAATTGTATTTACCACTTCATGTATTCACAAAAAAGTACGAGTACTATGTATTTCCACTAGGGCTGGCAATGACCCAAGCCAACTCGTGAATAGTTCGAAGCTCGATTCGATATTTGACTCGTGAACTTGGTTCATGAATCAAATGAGCTGAACTTGAGTTAAAAATTAAGTTCGTTAAATAAATGAGCTGAACACAAATTATATATAGTTCGACTCGTTTGACTCATGAACTAACTCGGTTATATATATATATATATATATATATATATATATATATATATATATATATTAAAATCTTTTTAAGTGATGCAATTTTATCTTGAAGGGGAAACCTATTGGAGTATGGAATTGCAAGAATATTTTGAGAATAATTGTGGAATTTTGTTGGTTTTTCCTTTATAGTTTTATTACTTGTATCGGTTTATGCCGGTTTGAATTTTGTATGTGTTTATCCATTATACACTTAGGATGAATTTTATTTTAATTTAATACTTGCTTTTTCTTCTAAAAAATAATAGTTTAAAAGATTAAAGATTAAATTTTGATAAAAAAATATTGACTTTAGAATTATGTGATTTAACTTAACGAGTTGAACCTAACGAGCCGAACCGAACTGTTCGTGAACTTTAAATGAGCCGAACTTGAGTTGAAAAAAGAGTTCGTGTTACAATTGAGTCGAGTTTCGAGCTGAACCAATTTCTGACGAGTCGAGTCGAGCTCAGACGAATTCGACTCAGCTCGACTCATTTCCAGCCCTAATTTCCACCTTAAAAGTAGCATATCCAAATTTATATAGTTCTCCCATGTCAAATCTACCCTTTTCAGTGGAGGATAATTTGTGCTTCTCTAGGGAGTTCCAATCACCATTAATAATTAATGAGAATATGTGACCATTAAGTAAATATATCCACCATTAATTTATGAGCTTGTCTTTTTCCTTCGGTTTTTTTTGTATATTTTAGCTAGTACTCCCGAGTTCGAGTCTTAGTAAAAAAAATGATTTTTCAACATAATTTGGTCTTAGTAAAAAAAAATAGATTTTGAATTTGGAAGATCCCTAATTCGAGTTCCATTGGTATTTTTAAAATTATCTTTGTAAGTGCTCTAAAAATCTTAAAATCTTTTTTGCCTTAAATTGGAACATCATTTCCTTACCTTAAATTTTTCTTATAAAAATATTTAATTCATGTAGGTGATCTCTTTCATTAAAATTTATTTAGACAACCTGTAATTCAACTTGTACATAGATCAATTAGAATGATGGACATAGTGTAACACAAAAGCTAAAAATTTAAGAGTAATGCTATTTAGCAAGAAATATTAATGCAAGAAAGAAGAATCCATAAAATTAGGAAAAAAAAAATGCTAATTAGTAATTAGTGCCTCTGTGACATTGGTTAAGGAACCAAATATGGTAAAAAAAAAATTTAAACTTGTGTAATCAACTTCTAAAAAGTGTAAAAAATGTTGTTTTCTATACAAAATTTTCTTTTTTAGTTTCCTTAACCAGTGTCCCGGGGGCACCAGTTAGCATGACTCAATTAGGAAATTTAACCAATTAAAACTTGGCTAACCATAAATGGGAGAGGGTGATTATAATTTGACCAATTAAATGTTGCCACCTAAAATTCTTCTTTTTCTTGCATCAAAAAATTCTTGCTAAATAACAATTTCCAAAATTTAAATCCTAAAAATATTTGATCGATGGTTCAATGTATACTTTATGGTTTACCCGAAAAAACATTAATTAAAGTCCACTAGTAATAGTCCCCATGAACTTAGCTCATTTGGTTGGGACATCACACTCTATGTGCAAGAGTCGGGGTTCGAACCCCAGACACTCCACTTATCCACCTTTAAGTTAGAATTTTAAGCCATTAGACTACATAAAAAAAAAAGTCCACTAATAATAATCACTTTACAATTGTGTTTGAGAAATTTAAACTAAGCACCTTAAAATTACAATGTTAAGTTTTAGCACTTGACTTATAAAGAATAACTTCTAATTTAGTTAAAAGAAGATAAGTTACTTGATTGAATTTGTCGTACTTATTAACGATTAAATTATCTTATAAATAAAAAATGATATCAAAGAGATAGATGTTTAATTAATATTTAATTTTTTTCAATAAAAATAACATGAAACGTAAACTTTTTTTTTTTTTTTTTGCAGATAAATGAAATCACAAACTATTAAAAACCCACTCACACAAACTGATAAGACCGGAATTCGAATTTCATTTTAAATATTATTTGGGAGCGTACAAATTTTTTCATCTCCAGCCGACTCTATAGAAAATCTACATTAAGTTTATTGTCAAAAACACGGGATAATTTTTATTTTTTTCAATAATATTTATTTTTATATGTTATTTTTTCTTTTAAAGGTTGTCTACTGTATTTTTTAATTTTATATTATTTAGAAGGTTGTCTTTTTTCAACTGTCTATGAAATTGATTTCTTTTACTTTATTTGATTATGAAAATTCAATATATGTTTAAGCCCGACTCTGTAGGGACTTCACAAACAAAACTAATTGTAAATTCTATACTACTATTTTTTAAAAGAATATTAACACACTTTGACCCATGTTCCTATTCTTAAATTTTTTCTTGTCACCGTACCACAAAGAAGCAATTTTCACGCGTGAGCGTTAAATGAGAGAATCTATGTGTGAATCTCTACTCACATTGATAAATTAATATTCCTAAAACAATTTGAAAGAAGGTTTATGGAATGTGTAAAATTTGAATTGAAAAAAATTAAAATTATATTAACTTATTTTAAATTTTCCATAGATTTCATCAACCAGATGTAATATGATGAAAGTGTGATGGACACAAATTATGGAAACTTCCGTAGTCGAAATTCAAGTTTTAATTAATCAATGTATATTTTTAATAGTGGGTGATAAGTGTTATCTGTTTTCCATTATATACCATCGAGGGATTCTCTCTCTCTTTCTCTCTCTCTCTCTCTCTCTCTCTCTTTCTCTCTCTCTCTCTCTCTCTCTCTCTCTCTCTCTCTCTCTCTCTCTCGTCTCCGTCGCAGTACTCTATAGGGCTCCATAGTTGCTAATATATCTATTTTTTTTTTAATGAATATCAATAAAATTCTCGTGTTAACTTATAACTATCTTATACATACACTTTTCATCATATGGATCACTTTTCACCGTGCTAAATGAAATTTTGAATAAGTGATCCCCATGATAAAATATGAAAATATGGATAACTCTCGCAGTCAGAATTCAAATTTTAATTAGTCAATGTATATTTTTAATAGTCGAGTGAAAAGTGCTCCCCGTTTTCCATTCTACACCACTGAGAGATTTTTTTCCCTCTCTGTTTTTATCTCTCTCCCGTCTCCGTTACATGACTCTATAGGGGCTTCATCAACAACAAATAGTTGTTAATTCTATACTATATTTTTTTTTAATGAATATCAATTAAATTTCTGTGCTTAGTTCTCACTATGATCTACATACACTTTTCATCACGGGGATCACGTTTCTTCGTGCTAGATAAAATTTTCCATAAATTTTCCCCATTATAAAATATGAATTATGAAGATAAGGATAACTCCCACAGTTGGAATTCAAATTTTAATTCATCAATGTATATTTTTAATAGTGGGGTGAGAAGTACTCATCCTTTTTCATTCTCCAACACTGAAAGATTTCTCTCTCTCTCTCTCTCTCTCCCCCTCTCTCGAAATCTTCTATTTTGTTTTTGTCCCTAATGAACATAATATTTTCTTCAAAATAAAATAAAATGTTTTTACGTAAAATGAAAATATAAGTGTACATATACTCCCGCCGTTACAAAATATAAGCAAAAGGTGGTCAAAAAAGTGAATGTATTTGGTCTAAATTTTGAACCAAATACATCAAGTTTCTTTGACTCACTTTTGCTTATATTTTATAACGGAGAGAGTATGTCATAAGCTATTTTTTGGATTCAAGACTTCAAGTGATCTTATTCATGAAATAAATAGTATACTTTCTTATTTCATTTTTTTTTTCATAGTAATCTAAATATAAGTGTTTCTTCATTTTACAAAATTAAATATTAAAAATGTATCAAGATAGTATCGCACAAGTGGTAGATACTTTGACCCCTTAATCATTTGTCCCTGAGTTCGAACCCTGACAGTGCGTATGGAGAAGCATTTCTTGAAAGAGGTCAACCCCTTAAATGGATCTGCAGTTGCGCGTAGAAGATACATTTGGTTTACCAACAAAAAGAGTTTCTAAAAAAAAATTGTGTGAGTTTCTAAAATAATAAAAAAAGAGTTTTTACAAAAAAAATATAATATTTGAGAGTTTCCACGAAAAAAAATAGTATCTAAAAAAATATAATATTAGAGTTTCTAAAAACAATATAATATTAGAGTTTCTACAAAAAAAAAATATATATTATAGTTTCTAAAAAAAAAAAAAAATTAGATTTCTACAAAAAAAAAAAATTATTAGAGTTTCTAAAAAAAAAATTAGAGTTTCTACAAATATAATATTTTTTTTGTACAAAATAAAGATACAAAAAAATACACTTGTATTTGAGAAGAAAATGTAGTTTTTCATAAAATATTATAAAAATTCAATTATTGTCGCCAGTGAGATTCGAACAACAAACCTTAAGCTAAAAACTCCGCATAAGTATAATATCAGAGAAGTTCTAATTGAATGACACCTAAGCAATTTCTATTGAGAATGCACGAAAGAGCTCCGTGGGAATCTCGTAATGTATATAATAGAGATATCTAACTTAAAAATTTCAACATTTCTATAAGTTATTGTTAAAAAAACATTTCTATAAGTTAGGTTAAAAAAATTGTGTACTGAATATAAACTTGTTGTGAATTCGACTAATAACTCACACCAATAATAAACTGATGTGTGGGGGTAAGTGTAACCAGCAACCAAATATAAGGACGATAGAGATGATGATGCAATAATTCAAAGCAATAAACAGCGGAAGATAAAGAACACGATCAATTTGTTTACCCAGTTCGGAATAACCTACTCTGGAGGAGAGAGCACATCCGTTCCACTAGAATCAAATAGTCACTTTACAAAAAATCCCAATTGGGTACAAGGAATTAGCAAACCCTAATTCTACCCAAAACCCAAATCTCTTCCCGTGGCCAAGAGACTCAATTTGACCTAGTCACCCTAGGATTCCAAACCCTAGCCTTTTGTGGTGGCAAACCCCGATTTCCTACATCTTGTCCCTCTCTCAATTTTTCTATGAATAAAACACTCCCTATTTATAGAAAAATATATGCCTATTATTTTAAAAGCAATCTTTTAAAATAAAACCAAATCTCACATTATTTTTAACTATATCCAATTTAAAACAAAACATAATCAAAATTAGATATTCTTCAAAAACATATTTTTACACAAAATCTGCAAAATTCTAACTTCTAATCTTATGATTTAAATCTTTCGTTTTATTGTGTTTGCAAAATAGACTACTTATTAGTGACCATAATGAACGCGGGTTAGGTAGCAAAGCATCAAAAGAGGTAAAAGAGGAAAAGTTTCTACTTATCTATATTTCCCATAAAGTTTCAAACTAAAGATTTGATAATCCACAAATGTTTGGTAAACGTTTTGTGGCTTCAAATCAACAACTATTAACATTTCGTGGATAATAGTGTTTATTTTGTTTTTCCTAATTTTTGTTTTCCTTAATTTTCTTGAGTTGCTATCACTTGGTAGATCTTTTTCATATTTTTCGAATTAAATCTTTCTAATTAAAACCATATAATTAGAATTGAATTTAGTAATCTCGTAAGCTTAACTCAGTTGGTATAACATTATGTTATATGTAAGAGGTCGGAATTCAAACTCCGATCATCCCATTTATCCACCTTATTGGTGGAATTTCTAGCTACTAAACTACTTGACAAAAAAGAAATTCAATTTAGTAAATGAGACTAAACTATCGTAACACTAAAATCTTCTGACCAATATATGTATTCATATTTAAAACAATATATGTATGAAAAAAAAAAGAATATTTACAGACGTTATAAAATAATTTTACACTGTCAATCTATTACAACCATGTTTTCCGCCGTATCATCTCACTTCACCTCACTTTCTTAATATGACATGATAAATTGGTGACTTTTCTGCAATCTGAAAGGGGTTGAACCATTTGATAATAAAACGGACCCCGAACTAGATTTAACTGGTAATAAAAACAAAACAAAATGATAAATTTTTATTAAATAATTATCTAAAACTATTTACATTGTCAATACATCTTCATTAAACTCTATATATATATATATATATATATATATATATATATATATATATATATATATATATATTTATATTTAATATCTCATACATTTCAAATAGAATTATCTTTAATATATCGGAGCCCTCTCTCTCTAACCATCAAGAGAAGTTAGAAAACCTATGAGAAAAAAATGGAATGAGACAAGACCTAGTGAGTACCACAACTACAAATTGGAAGAATGCACTACCTTTCTAATCAATAATACTAATCAATATGACAGTATATGATACTTTGTATTCCGCCGTTGGATTGTGTGTTTGAGTAGCATAGTGAGAGTAATCCATGAACCATAGGGTCCAAGCATAAAATGATGATTAGAAGGAATTTTTGGGGTACCCACAAAGAGAAAAAAAAATGTTAATGGAAATACCAACAATCTAAAAGGAAAATATTGGATTTATTTGGCTTTTCCTTATCTACAAAAGCATCTTTATGAATTTTATCCCTTTTAAAAAATTCATTCATATATATATGCAAGTTTCCTTTGCTTTTTGGGGCTAAACCTCACTTTCTCTCTTTGGAATCGACTTTATTTTTTTATTAAGATTAGAAAAAGCATCCTAGGACACGCTTATATGGTCTTTATACCCCACAATTAGGTTAATTAAGGGTTCAATCATGCATATGATTAGAAAGAATTTTTGTCAAATGTCTATTATATATAGTCTAGGTGATTAAAATGAATGATCAAGTCAAGAAAAAGTTGAATAAAATGAATACGTTTCGAATTCACATAGATCAGTATAAATTATTCAAAAGTTTATAAATATAATAGCATGTTTCTTTTTACTCAAATATAAATACAGGTATATTATAACCTGCAAGATATTAAACTCAAGTAGTTAATGAGTTTTTCTTATCTATGACGAATCGTTCAGGAGACCTGAAGTATATCCTTATTTCTATAGAAACCATTATTGATTAGATTTTATTTATCTTACGGTCGAACTCGGTATTAATTACCAGACCCTTTCTCCTGAAAACTAGAAAGTTAATTAAAGAAATATAAATATATATTATATAATTAAGGTACTTAAAAAGTTTAAAAATATACTCGATCAAATTTTTAATTCAAATACATACAAGTATAAATTATTGACAAATTTCAAAATTTAATTACAATTTTGTTATGTTCAATAACCTACCTATTTAAAATTTCCAAATAGATCTCGAGAAAACTTCAATTTCTACAAAATAAAACTAAAGTTTGAAATGTGAGTTTATAAAGAATAGTGTCTCTAAATTTATAGGTCGATTTTGTAAAGATAAGATAGACTTGATATGTAAAGCTGAGAAAAAGTTTTATAAATTCCAAGTATAATTTACACTCAATATAAAATATTTATAAAAGAAAATCATAGAATTTGATTATAAGTAAATTGCCTCAAACTCTTTTTATGATTATTGGCTACACTTATGAAACTTGTATATAGTGGGATAATAATGAACGTAGGACCATGAATTATGAATGTCGAGCATGGAAATTGTATCATGTATGTCTACCCTCAATTCCATAGCCACTAATTAATTAACATTCTACATAGTCTTCATGAATCTAAATACTTTTAATGCATGGTAACAATATGATTGATTCTTGCCCTTTCTTGGGATACAATTCAAAGTGGCAAATGAGTTGGCTTATATGGTTGCAATTCATTGGATGATTTAGGTGGCTAAGTTTATAACTATACAAATTAACTTTTTATCTCTTTCATGATTTTTTTGGAGGAGAGAAGGGAGTTTTAAAATTTTATTTCTTTATGTTTTTTGTTTCTTACACTATTTATTTCATTATGTTAATGTGGTATAAGTATATATGCTACTATCATTTTTATTGCAACAGCATGGCAGGTAAGTAATCACTACTTTACTTATTTGAATCATTCCCTCTTTTCTTGTCCTTCATTCTTCTTTCTTTGGTCAACTGAATTCTTCTTCATAATTCTAATCTATTAATTTGAATTTGATTGGTCCTACAATGTGGGTTCAGAAAAATTATGGGCTTGGGCCCATTCATCATTGCTATAATTGGTTTGATTATTAGGAGTTGTTTAGTGCTATTGTAAAGGGGAGGGGGGGGGGGGAATGTACTAGACAAAGTTTTCTTTCATAAAATCTTGCAAAATAATTTCAAGAGGAGAAGGGAAGAAATACCACTCCAGTGTCCATATTAGTAGTGAGAATATTCTATACCAGGAGACAATGACTTATTATTTCTAGAAGTATTAAAAGTCTTTTTCTTTTTTTAAGAATTAAAATTCATTTAAGAAGTTGATATTTATCGAGATATTTTTTATGCAAACTATAAATAGTTAAACTAGTAATTATAAATGACAATAGATACGGTATGGATATATAAAGTACTGTAATAATAAAAAAAATCATGTTTCTAGTTTTTTTTTTTTTTATGAACAATTTTTTATTTACTCTAAATCATGTTGTTGATGTTTTTGAAAGCAAGAATCACTAAGGCTGAATATATTTCCATCCAAAAATTGTTCCAATTCATGCTGTAAGCCACTTCAATTGTCCTCGTAGCACCACATAGTTAAGCTTGAAAAGATGAAATTACCCCTAATAGTCATATCAGCAGCATAATACCACCACAAGAAACAATATCATGATTTCTTTTTGCAGCTCTATAAATGTTACATTTTAACCAATTGATCAGAGAGGGCTGCCACAATATTTCTTTGATAACGGACAATTACATATACATCTCAAATGCGTGAATGCGTGAAAAACAACCTAATAAACTATCTAATTTCTAGCATAAGGGCATCACCTGGCGATAGCATGACATATGCATGTGATAACAATGTTAAAGTGAATCATCAAATTCATTGAGAGATTTTACAATAAAATTGAAGTATAGTCTAACAATATAATAAAGAAGTTTGAATTCAAACCTATGTCACACAAACAACTAGTGTGAACAGAAGGTTCAATTATTTGTTCCTATTCCCCCCTTTAGCTATGTATGTGGCTATGTGCGCTATTCTTCGATCGTATACTCTCTCTCTCTATTAGACATTAGTCATACTTTTTTTTAGAGAATTAGTTATACTCTTTAAATTTGAAAGCATTATAATTATCAAGTAGACATTACTACAATTTAACTAATAAATTTCCTAAAAAGCTAAGGCTATGTTTGGATTGATGGTACAGAACGGAATGGAGCGAAATGGAACATAATGGAATAGAGTGGAGCGGAATGGAATGAAATACAAATTTTGTTCCATTGTTTGGATATTCAGTAATGGAATGGAATAAAATTACCACTCCATCGTTTGGGAAGCGAACGGAATAGAATAATTATAACATTTTTATTCCAATTTTACCCTTATTCAAAAACACTATCTTATTCACAATTAAAAAAATATTAAAATTATATAGCTTATATTATAAACAAGTAACAGAAAATTGTTTATGTTTTTTATTAAAAAAAAAATCGCTTATGTTTATAAAAGTTATCTTTCACTGATCTCACGAGAAACATGTATATTGTTTTGTGTGGTTTGGCTCTTGTTTCCTTCATGTAGTGCTTCTCCATCAAGAACAATGAATTTCTTATGTGTGTGATATAATTAGTAATTTGAGAACTGGTTTTTAAGGAGCTGCAGCATAAACGTGTTTGGTACCTGTGGTGTATGTGCAACCTGACATGAATTCATGAAGAAGTTCTTGAAGAAGAAACACAGAGCACCGAAGAAACACTCATGATTAAAAAAAATAGGGGTAAAAGGTAATTATGTATTTAAGATGGTTTGTTCCATCATGTACACCCCAAATTGGAGGGGAAGGAAAATGAGGGAAAGTGATGGAATAGGATGGAATTGATTCCATCATGTTCCGCTCCATTCCATTCATTTTTTAAATATCCAAACAATGGAATCTCATCTCATACCACTCCATTCCATTCCATTCCACCTTATACCACCAATCCAAACAAAGCCTAAGGAAAATTATTATTTTTTAGTTAGTTTTTGAATAAATTTTGATTGAATAAGATTATTGAGCACAACTAGTAACAAAAGGTAATAATAATAGAAAAACAATCAATAAAGAACACAAGAAAGTTTGATAGCAGAGTTCCTCGTAGGTATGTTTTCGACTGTAGAATTCGTTACAGTTTGTTTGGATTAGATGATTGAATGAATTAGGGTTCCAGTGTTACAAGTATTATTTATAATAATAATAGTGATGCAAATATAAATACATTTGAACCATACCGCGGGAGCTATCGCCCCCGCACCCCTAGCGCCCCCCTAAAACATATGGCCTAATCCCATATATACACCATACTCAGCAAAGAATTATTTTTACCATATTATATGTACGAATTTTTATCTTCATTTTAAAAGTGATAAATCTCGGTTAATGAAACATCCGGAGCACATAAAGAATATTCTTCTCTTCTAATAATTTTTTCTATCCAGAGCCATGAATCAAACTCATAATCACTTGATTAAGGGCTAAGAAGTTCAATTCTTTATTACTCTAACCAATTTATTGTTGACAAACTCAATCTATGTTACTAATGTAAAAATTGATGGAAAATATAGTTTCCTCTAAAATTTGTCTAATTGTCATGAAATTTCTAGACAAACTTTTAATCAGACAATTGGAATTCTTAAAAAGGACTCAAACCAAAACAAACATTCCAAATGCACTCAGTCATGAGTGAATAATTCATTTGCTTTCAGTGCCCCTTCACACCTCTTAGAAAAGAAATCATTGCCATAATGATTCATTAATATTACTATCCCCTTCAGCAGTAAAATAATAATATATAATTGTGTAACTTTTTATTTACTCTTTGTTTCTTTTTTTCCTTTTTTTTTTTGCTGAAAAACTTTTTATTTACTCTAAACCTGTGTTGCACAAATACGGGTACGGTACCCGATACGGGTACCGGTACGGGTACGGAATACGGCAATTTTCAAAAAACAACGGTACGGGTACGTTACCAAAAAAAAAATAAAAATAAAATATATTGTTCAAACAACAACGAAACAAAATAACGACAAAACATCAAAATTAAAAAGTTACTAGTTTGAAATAAAACTTAAGATCTAAGCAAGAATGAAAAAAATCACACTCTAAACAGTGTCTTCGTCATCAGCATCATCAAAAAGAACAGCTTCCAGGTCGGGTTCATCAAGAGAAAGGCTTGCAACTTCAAGCAAACCAGCTCCATCAGACATATTCCATTCATCTCCACAAATATCCCACATTTTTGTTTCTCCTTCTTTATAATTTTTATTGTTTCTTGATAGAAGACGTAGATTTGTATGAACAAATACCAAGTCTTCAGCTCTCTTGGGGTTCAGCCTATTTCTTTTCAACGAGTGGATAAATGAATATGTGCTCCAGTTTCTCTCTGCACAAGATGAAGAACTTGGTTGTGAAAGGAGTCTGAACGCAAAGCAACATGAAGAATGGAGTAGATACAGTACAAAAGTATGAATAAAATATAAACTATTAGCTAGTACAAGTAGAATAAAATATAAACTATTAGGCTATTAGCTAGTAGTATGAATAAAATATAAACAATTAGTAGTAGTACCTTTCTTTTTCAATAAAGTAGTAGATACAGTATAAAAGTGAAGAGAACTGAGAGAAGGCAGCAGAGAAAGGACAGGGGTAGGTGAAAAAGTTGCAAAATTAGGGTTGTAACTTGTAACTTGTGATGGTTAGGTTTTATAATATTGATTCAGAAAAATTGGAAACTGGGCCAAGCAAAAGAAAACGTGTAAACAATTAAAAAAAAAACTGTCCAGTCGTCTACCGTACCGCGAACAGTACCGGAACAGTACCGCTACAGTACCGAAATGCAAAACAAAAAAAAAGGGTACGCGTCAGGTACGCACAGTACCCGTACAGTACTCGTACCCGTACCGCTACAGTACCCGGTACCGGTACTTTTTGAAAACAGCCGTACCAGTGCTTCACAGCTCTAAACCATGAAACAAATGCTAGCTTTTCTAAGTACAATACAAGGCATCATGAAATTAAGCTAGACATTTTTTCTTTTCTTGGTGTGGCATTATTGTATTGTATCACCAAAATCAATGAATGAGTTACATCAAATTTGATATCCATGTTGAAGACAAAGTCGACAAATTCTATCCATTGATTAAGAGTCATCATAATACCACAAGTATATAGTCAATTCCTACCACTACAATCAATGTCATATATAGTTTTCATTTCATATATACCTCCCCTGAAATTCATATATGCATTATACCAACTTTTCCTAAGTCAAAGGGTTAGGCTACACCCTCTTAATTTCATGTGTTAGATACACTACTTTATAGTGGGGATCTAATAGGTGTCAATTTCAAGTTTTGGTACGTTCTCATGTTCTTCTAGCTAGGAAGATTCTACTAAATTAGACTCTCAAGTTTAATTGGCTCAATTGGTAGTAAAAATGGATTGAACATATATTTGAATTTCAGGGTACATAGTTCGATTATCACGGAATGCAAAAACTCCACTATAGAGAGGGTGTAGAAGATCAGGCTGTTACAATTGACACCATTCACCACTACTAAACTTATCATTGGAGTTATGTTATTTTAACATCGAAATATTGCCAACATATGTGTAATATCATATATGTTTATTTCTATCTTTCTCCTATTTTTTTCTGTCTTTTAAATTTTATACATATTTCAAAAATACACACATATTATACTTGACAACTAATGTTTATTGCATAGACATCATTTCTCAAATACTTGAATTTTACTCACTTTTTTTTCCATCAAGCCACTAAGCTAATACGATGTGGATGCTACTTATAGCCAGAATTATTTAGGCCTGACAATGACAATAATGGGTTGAGAAAAATCAAATCAATTCTAAAAAGTTTGAAAATTTTATCTATATGAATGATGCTAGTTGAAATTCAAGTAATAATAGTACGTAATGAGTCAAATTATATTATGGAATGGAATGTAGAGTGATTTGCTCGCTATTATTAGCAAATAGAAAATTACCAATCTATACTAATATATAAAGGGGATACAAATTTTTTGGATGGTTTTTTTGTTATTCCAATTTTACCCTTAAAAAACAACTTCCACATAAAAATAGATTTTCAGTTTTTTTTTTTAGTAAAAAAAATATTTTTTTCTTTTTAATAACTAACCACAACAAAAAAAGGAGGTTAGTAGTTATCAATTAACAAAGTCCAATAAAAAAAAGATTAAGTAGTTATTTATATTTGCATAATACAGAATATCGATCACACACGAAGAAAAAAAAAATATCGATTACACAAACGGGCACGCCGTTTGGCGGCTAGTATTAATTATGTTGATTCGAGTGGAGCTGAACTTAAATCGCTTAAATAATGTCTCATGTTTAAGAATTGAGTGGCTGTGAGGGAAAAGTCATCTAAAGGTTGCTGATCAAATTTATTGACAAAGTTAAATCGTCGACAAAAACTGATTAATAATTCGCACTAATAACATAATTAAAATGGCAAACCCTATTAAAATTTATAATAACAAATAACGATTTCTAAACAACTTTATCCAATACTATATTCATGTATTTTTATATTTTAAAAAAAATTGTCTAAAATTTTTGAAGCCTAAGGCTTTGTTTGGTTCAACTAAGAAGGAGGGGAGGGGAGGTGAGGGGAGAGATTTTTAAGGAGGGGAAGCGAGGTAAAACATAATTTATTATGTTGAAAAAATTACCCTCATTTTTTTATTAAAATTCAAAATTATCCTTGTTGGAATATTAAAATTCTATGTTTTATTTTTTTTTTACAACTAGTTTTGAGACCCGTGCATTCGCACGGGTCTATTGACTTTTATTTATAAAATATTGTTAAAATATAAATGAAGTCATTGTGTTATTTTTTGTAAAATTTATTAAATTAATAATTTTTTTGATTAAAGGTAATTGTCCCGTGTATGATTAAAATTTTTTGATTAAAATTTTTTGATTAAAGCAATTGTCCCGTGTATGAATTTTGTATTCAATTTCTTTTATGTATTAGTGATAAATATTTTGTCTTGTGTTTTTTTTTATATTTATTATTGATGAGAATTTATTCTTCAGTTGTTTAAAAAAAAAACTTATTTGTAAAAGCTCATGCCCATTGGTTTTTATTTTTTATTTTTATATTTAGGATTGATATTAATATATTATACTAAAGTATCAAATTTATTTAGAATAAAATATTTAGAAATATGTTAGAAAATTTTTTTAAAATTTTTTTTTGACAAAAAAATTATTTTTTAAATATAAGTGACGTCATTGTGTTCTTTCTTGTAAAATTTATTGAATTAATATTTTTTTTATTAAATTAATTGTCCCGTGCAAGATTTTTGTGTAATAAATTACAATTAATATTAATAAATATTTGTTATTCAATTCCTTTTTTGTTAAAGCAATTGTCCCGTGTATGATTACAATCTTTTTATTAAAGCAATTGTCTCATGTTAATTCGTAAGTTTTTTCTTTATGCATGTTAATTCATAAGTTTTTACTTACAAAAATTATATCTTTATAACCTGTTTTCATAAACTACTTTATAAAACTTAAAATAAGTCAATCCAAACAGACTCACTATGTTTTTGTTTCTATTCTAATGTTCTTTTATTTTTAAGTTACTATTTTTTCATTCAAAAAAAGGTTAGTATTATTTTTTATGCGTATCTATTATATTTATTTTTGTTCCTATTTTTATGCGTCAATATTTGTTATTCAATTTTTTTTTGTTAAACATATTTGATTAATATTTTTTTTAGAGGTAGTTTGAGATGCTATTTTTAAGGGAAAATTTTTCTTTTATGCTTATCTTTTTTTATTCTTCCTATTTTTATTTTGTATCTTTTTTTAGTTTAGTGTTAAAATTACATTTAAGGGCATAAACCCCGAAATATTATTAAACTTGATTGGACAAATTTGGTATTTTAGTAGTAGTTTCTTTTAATATATTGTAAGTAGACAAATTTTTTTAGATTTTCTACTCATTAGATTTTTTTTTGTTATATATCCATTAGATATTTTTTTTGACGTATATATAAAAAAAAAATATATTTTTTTTGACGTAATATATCAATTATAATTTAATACTTATTTTGAGGTTATAAGGTTAAGAGTAAAAAAGTAAATTACTTCTCCCCTTTCCTCCCCTCCCCTCGTTAAAAAATTGAACCAAATATAAAAATTTAAAATATTTCATCACCTCCCCTCCAAAAACTTCGAACTAAACGGACCCTAAAACTCTACTGTATAACGTTTGGCACTTTAGCCGATGACTGTATCTAAATTTTGTTTAGAATGAATGGTTTATTTAATGTGGAGAGTGGGAGAACTTTAGAGAGATTAAAGCAAATAGATGCTAATGAAACATGCAAGTGTAGCAAGTACCGTAGATTAAGGCATCACTCTCTCATAGATTCAATAAACTTTAAGGTACAACTACCCTAAGATATTGTTAGATTTCTTATTGACTATTGTGTGTGACCCATGAAGGCCAAACTGCACTTTATTTCACTTCAAAATTTTGGACACACTATTATGTGCCTAAATAAAGTAAATATAATCACTAGAGCACACACCTGTTGACTATTGCAAGACCATGTATATATAACCTATTATAATTTATAACACATTTAAATATGTAAGGTCCCTATTCTCACAATTAAATTAGCAATGAACTGCATATAAAGTTTAAAATTTGAAGGGAGAAAGAGAATGAGAAATCAATGATCAAAGATGGTTTTTTTTTTCTTCCCTTTTTAGTATAATCAACACCATCTTTGCTTCACGGGCTTAAATGCAATTATAATTTCACATCAATACTTATGTTAAATGCGAGTTTTGTATGTTTTTTCTTAGCACTTACAAGACAACTATAAAAATAATCTTGATCGAGAGAGTGGTGGTTTGAATGTTCGTAGAGTGAGGGAGTTCAATTTATCTTTGTTAGTGAAGTGGGCAGTGGTGGAAGGATTTGAGTAGTGTTAGAGGAAGAGTTAGATTGAGTATTGGTAGTTTGTTCGATGATAGCACGATGAGAGTGGTGTGGGAGATGGAAAAACCACTTTATTTTGGCACGAACCTTGGTTGGAGGTTGAATCGCTTTGTCTTAGATTTAAACATTTTTTTTAAAAAAAAAATTAACAGAAAATTGTAGTGTATCTATCGTTAAGAAGTGTAGATTAAGTTCGAGTGTTAAGAGGCGGGTTAGAGGTGACACATGAAACTTTTCTTTTACTCTGGAGGAAAAACATGTGGTAGAATGTTGACTTATATTAGGGGTATACTCTAACTAAGGTGGTGCAGGTCAATTTAACATATGGCTCAAGGATTTTTTTTCTTTCTCCAACATAAAGGCTCCACTAAAATTATATCCCATCACTACCATTAATTTCATAGTTTCATTTCATATACACCTCCCCTGAAATTCATATATGATATGATATATGCATTATACATTATATCAACTTTTCCTAAGTCAAGAGTTACCCTCTTAATTTCATACACTACTATATATCGGGGATCTAATAGGTATCATTTTCAAGTTTTGGTTTTTTAGTTCTTTCAGGAAGTTTCTATTGAATTTGACTCTTAATTTAATTGAGTTAGTAGCTCAATTGGTAGTGGGAATACATTGAACATGTACTTGAACTTCAGGTTACATAGTTCGATCTCCACGGAAGGAAAAAATTCCACTAGAGAGGGGATGGAGAAGATTGTGAGGTAGCAGTGCCGGGAGCACCGAAGGCCCATGTTGTTACAGTGACTACTTTTGTGGAGTATCAACGCTCGCGCGCTACGCCAATAACTCATCCGGGCCAATCGAATCCTTCGAATAATAGTATCAACAATAAGCGGAGTGTTGGGTCACCATGAGGGGGCAGCTAGGGGATCATCCACATTGGGTTCAAGAACAACTTCACAAGTGAGTTGAACACCACACTCTTACCCAAAACCTTAAGGTGTTAGGTTTATGGGTCCACTCACTTATAAAGTGTTCAACCTCCACCATTCTAAGCAATGTGGGACTTTTCACTCACACTTGTCACAACAATCTTCCCCTCAAGTGTGAGTCCATCCATTCTTGGATATGCTCCCCCTCAAGCGGAAGCTTTCTTCATCCCTACACTTGTACTTGTACCGCCGTTGCCACACTCAACAGGACACGCCGCCTAACCACCTTTGTTAGGAAGACTTTCGATACAAGAAGCCGGTCGAACCCTTCGTCGAACCATCGGCTCTGATACCACTGTTGGGTCACCATGAGGGGGCAGCTAGGGGATCATCCACATTGGGTTCAAGAACAACTTCACAAGTGAGTTGAACACCACACTCTTACCCAAAACCTTAAGGTGTTAGGTTTATGGGTCCACTCACTTATAAAGTGTTCAACCTCCACCATTCTAAGCAATGTGGGACTTTTCACTCACACTTGTCACAACACGGAGTCCTCCTTCCAAAATTTTCTTAAAGATTAACGTGGATGCTCACTATATTGGGGATGACCATTGGGGTTTCGACATGCTATTGCGACGGGGGGATGGAAGCTGCATTAGGGATGAAATGGAGCACATAAATAGGTCGGATGAGGCTACTTTGACGGAGGCTTTGGGGCTGCTCGAAGCGATTGAGAGACTCCAAATTCATAGAGTAATTATAGAGATAGATGCACAAGCTATAGTTCATGGCGCGATCAAGCATAAGTGCCCTAAAAACTATTGGGGACTCGTCGTGAAGCGCTACATTCAGACTTGGAGAGGAACAAGGAGATTACACTGAACTGGGTTAAAAGAGAGAGAGAGGATTGTTTCCCGTAACATTTTTTCACAATTAAATCTTGATCAATTTTTTAATTTAGCAACTTTGATTTTAATTTTAAAAGAAAAAATGAAAGGTGGATGCATCAATTGGACACCCTCTAGTGATTTTTCCACGGAAGACAATCCATTTCCGTTAAAAGGGGTTGCAACCAAGTTACCCATGAGTTGGCAAAATGGGTTGTGTTTGAGGCTAATGGAACTTGGACTAATAATTTTCCCATCCCCATTGTTCACTAAATCCAAAAAGATATGGATCTTGTGTAATTTGTCTCCTTTTATACATGTTTTGTTATATAAAAAAAAGACAAAAAGAGAGTAAGTGAGACTAAAATTGAGTTTTGCTTTTAAGCGGGCAGAGTAAATTGGGTCATTTATTCCAAGAAATTATTCGAGGTTAGTTCAAATAAATAGTCCATTTGTTTTTAACAAAAAATTGATAGATTATATTTACAACGGTGAGTTGAAAAGTCTAATAGGTCAATTCAATCCAATTCAATTTTCAAATGGGCCAATTAAGCCAAGCAAAAAAGATTCAATTGATTTTGTCCATATTTTTTTACACCCTAATCCATTTAAGGGTTTGTTTAATCTATCTATCTGCAAAAGATAATCGTTGAACAATACAACACAAGAAAAAATATCATAGGATAACCTTTTAAGCATAATTTTTTTTTAATCATATAAGATGTTTAGTGGACAAAAATTTATTTTAATACTTTACAACTTGTACGCCAGACAAAAGTTGTGCAGTTGATGATGGTAAAAAATTTCAATTTCTTAGCTACCAATTTGTCCAATTCCAAGCACAAATTTAGAAACAAACGTTGTACAACATGAGTTCTCATGTCCAGTCACTTATTTTTCTGCAAATCAAATGCACCATAAAATATAAACTTGATACATCAGTCTATTGGACTAGGTCAATTTTGACACCTCTAGTTAAACTTAAAAGACTTAAATATTATTTTCGTTCTTATAAGTTCACGAATTTATGGTTTTAGTTCCTGTATTTTTTTTTCTTGCGAATTCATCCCTGTATGTTCAAATCTTTTTTATTTTATTCCATGAAGCTAAAATTCATAGGAAAATCTAGAGGAAAATCCGCATGAATTTCTTGCGGATTTTTCTACGGATTTTAATTTCAGGGACTAAAACAAAAAAATTTGAACAAACAGGGATGAATTCGCAAAAAAAAAGATATGGAGACTAAAATTAAAAAATTGCGAACTTCGAAAATGATATTTAAGCCAACTTAAAATACACACTTGATAGATCAGTCTGTTAGACCAGGTCAATTTTGACAGCTCTACCCGTAATTTTAAACTTCCAAATTTATACCCTACAAATTCTTATTTAAAATACACAAATATTGAATACTTTTTTTACCTTATACATTTGAACTTGATAGCAGAGGGTGAGGAAAGTAGTACAAAATAAAAAACTAAAATATCAGTTTGAAGCCTAGTATGTATCTTGGGCCTTGTACACCAAGCTTAGGCTTTATCAAAAGGCCCATTAACGAACTCAAAACCCTAATTTCCTCTTCTTCCTTAACTATATATAAACACCTTTGCACCATTTTTCAGTTTTAGGGTTTCAAGTTTTATATCTTCACGGCACTTCCACCACCAAAAAAACCTTAAACCTAAACAGAGGCTAAGGAGACAGCGCCGATTGCTGTCCACCTTGACGAAACTCTTCGTCTGGGACCTTAATTTTGCCTAATTCAAAAACCCTAGAAAAAATTTCAAAAATCATCATCAATGGCACCAAAACCAACCAAAGCTGAGAAGAAGCAGAACTATGATACTAAACTGTGCCAGCTTCTAGATGAATTTACTCAGATTCTTGTTGTTAATGCTGATAATGTTGGATCTAACCAACTTCAGAGTATTCGAAGAGGTCTTCGTGGTGATTCCGTTGTTCTTATGGGGAAGAACACTATGATGAAAAGATCTGTTAGGATGCATGCTGAGAAGACTGGAAACAATGCTTTCCTTAACCTTGTTCCTCTCCTTGTTGTAAGTTTTTCATTCTTTTGTTTTAATCATTTTGTTGTTTTGTTAATCTAGATTCAATATTTGAATAGTTTTGTTTCAGTAATTTAAGAGATATATAGTCTTTGATTTTAGCTGTTAATTTTGTTAAAAATAACAATTTATTTATTTATTATAATGTAATTTTTATATTTTTAGTTACTATTATGCAATTAGTTTATTAGATTAGTTATTGTTTATTGTTTATTATAATTAAAATAGTTATTGTTTGCGGTTTGTTAAGGATCTGAATGATGTTTTGTTTATTGAAACAGGGAAATGTTGGGTTGATTTTCACCAAGGGTGACTTGAAGGAAGTTAGTGAGGAGGTTGCTAAGTACAAGGTAAACTGTGATAAACAGGATTGCCATATGTAATGTTTGCTTTTTATGTACCATGTTAATGTTAATCTATGTCATATAATTTTGTACCTTTTTTGATGTTTTTCAATTTTAATTATGATTGACTAGTTGTTAGCAATGTTTATGTTAGAATGGTTGAGTGTTTGGTAAAATGATTTTGAATTATGACTTGATAGAAATTTGTTTTGATGTAAATTCAATTTGTGCTTCGATTCGTTTGTTCTATAAACTAGTTATTTGTGAAACATTTAGTAAGACATTGAAATTCTGACCAAGTTATTTTGATCTGTTCATTGTCTGAATCAATTTTTGATTCTAAATCAATATTTGCATTTCATCATTGGGATATAATCAATCACAATTTTTAGTATCTTTTATCTTTTATTACTCAAGTGTTCACTAGAGCTTATTTTGTTGGCTATTTTATGGTGTTGCTCATAAATTTTATTCTTATATATATAGTTTTTACTGTTGCATTACTTTACTGCCCGACAAGATATTATGGGTTCATTCTGGATTGGCATTATCGTAATTGGCTTTGTGAATGCAAACTTTTATTTTGATTCAAAACATTTGCACCATTTTATATGCTCAGTAGTCCTTTTAATTCAGTGATATTTCTCTTTAACCTGAACAGGTTGGAGCTCCTGCTCGTGTCGGTTTGGTTGCTCCAATTGATGTTGTTGTTCCTCCTGGCAACACAGGGCTCGACCCCTCCCAGACTTCTTTCTTCCAGGTTTGTCATCTTTGCTTCTTTTGAATCATTGGATTAAGAACATTTTAGCTATTACTGTTATTCTTATGTTCATGTTTGTTTTCCAAACTTTAGGTGCTTAACATCCCAACAAAGATTAACAAGGGTACTGTGGAAATCATTACCCCTGTTGAACTTATCAAGAAGGGAGACAAAGTTGGATCTTCTGAGGCTGCATTGCTTGCCAAGCTAGCCATCCGACCTTTCTCATATGGGCTTGTGGTCCTTTCTGTGTATGATAATGGCTCTGTTTTCAGCCCTGAGGTTCTTGATCTTACAGAGGATGACTTAGTTGCGAAGTTTGCGATTGGTGTTTCAATGGTTACTTCACTTTCTTTGGCCATCTCCTACCCAACACTTGCAGCTGCACCTCACATGTTCGTCAATGCCTACAAGAATGTGCTTGCTGTAGCAGTGACAACTGAATATTCTTTCCCTGAGGCTGACAAGGTTAAGGAGTACTTGAAGGTATTGTCTTGGCTCTGACTTTTTAATAATCTCACACAGAATAATTATTACTTTATACTTAATTCATTAATTTTATAATGCAGGACCCAAGTAAGTTTGCTGTAGCTGCCGTTGCTGCCCCGGCTGCCGCTTCTGGTGGTGCCCCTGCTGCAGCCAAGGAAGAGGAGAAGAAGCCTGAGCCTGAAGAAGAATCCGATGAAGAAATGGGTTTTGGTCTATTTGATGATTAGGTCTATTAAATTTACTTTAGTGTACTCTTAATTTTGGTTTGTTGGATTTGCTGAACCATTTGTCATTCTAGAGATTTTTTTGCTTATGTTCTGTTTTGTAATTTACATTATGACTCCTTTTGGTAATGTTTTATTGAATTTTTCCTTAAATTTTATTTCTTTGGCATTGGCAATGGCATCTGTCCATGCCCTCGGTATGCTCTTATTTTCATAAAAACAAGAAATGTAGGATTTTGGTATTAAAAATGCAGAAATTTACCCTTTTTTTAGAACGTTCAGGTAAAACTCTATTCTTTTAGACTAATAGGATTTTGATCACTGTTAAGAGTGTTGTGGTTAAAGAGTTTCATGACTGGTTTACTCATCTTCAGATTCTTCACCCTTAGTTTCATTGTTGTTTCTGTTACTGTATTAGAAAAATATGACATTGTGTTGCTGAAGATTGGGGATTGGTAAACCCTTCATTGACTAAGGTGGCATATTTGTCATAGGACAGTCTTTGCTCTGATTTCTATATTTCTGTGTTAGGGTCTGTTTGGCAAGCCTCCAAAAATGACTTATAGCTTATGTCTTATAGCTTATAAGCTATAAGACCTGTTTGGTAACAGTTTTTCAAGACTGACTTATAGCTTATTTTACTGACTTATAGCTTATTTTCCAGACGCTATTTCAATTAGCTTATGAGCTTATAGCTTATAGCTTATCATTTTTTTTTCCACTTTTACCCTTATTATTTTAATAAAAACCCAATTTTACCCTTGGAATACAAACCATCTCGTAAAATAAAAAATGAAAACAAATAATTTTTACACAGTGCTTCATATATTTATACATACCTTGCCCTGTTCCTTTGTGCTTCCTCCCTTTGTGCTTATAGCAAGTGGTGTCTGCCGTCGACAAACTTTTTGCTTCTCGTTTCCAGGTTTATTCATCATTCTTCTACTGTTTTTTTTTTCCTCTTCTTTCTTATTTTATACTTCAATAGATTATTGTTTGTAGGATTTGAGTTGTTTGTGCTTTTTTTTTTTGCCTTTGTTGTGTAAAGAATTTATTTCATTCATTAATAGAGATAGAAAACCCTAAATCCCAATTTTATTTATTTTTGAGCAAGCATAGCTAAGACTATTCTTGTTGAATATATTTTATTATTATGTGTAATTTTAAGTACTTAAATATTAATTTGATATGCGTCAAAAAAGATATATTAGTTTGATATAAATTTTATTATAGCTTAAGAATGTATATATATACTTTGACATGAAAGATATATTACATTAAATTAAAATAAAATAAAATTTTAGCATACACAAATTAATTTAATAATAAAATATAAGACATATATTAATTAATAAATTTAAATTACTATTTTAATTAAGAATGTCCTTTTATGTCTTTTTACATTATCAGCTAGTTGAACCGCTAATTTTACCAAACACTTCAATTAGCTTATCAGCCATAAGCTATAAGCTATCAGCCATCAGTCATCAGCTATAAGCTATCAGCCATAAGCTAGCTTATCAGCCATAAGCTAATTTTACCAAACAGAGCCTTAGTGTTGAAAATATTATGGTCTTCCTTTGATTTCTATATTTCTCTTATACACAATTATCAACATATAGATTTTAACAGGTAAATATTTATTCTATACATAGAAAAATTCATATGATTGTTTTTTGCTTATAAAAAAAATGATTTTTTTTCAATGAGAGAATAAAAGTACAAAAAGACTAAGGAAACATTTCAATTTAGAAAGATGGATAAGGTGAAGAGTGTTGAGTAAGAGGTGTTGAAGAGCTGCAATGGAGTTGAAGGCGGAGTAATACCCTGATAGAGGTTCAAATATTATAGTGGAATCCATTGACGAAGTTTCCAAATGAATCTCGGATTTAACCATCGCAAGCCAAGGAACAAGTAGTGGTATTACGGGAGCTATTAACGGTTTTGAATTTTGATATTGAGAGATTATAATGGGATTTGGATTTCTTGCTATGTTTTTTGCATGCGGTTTTCAATCTTAGTCGTTAGATAGAGATCAGACCGTCAGATTTAAAATACATTTTTATATAGTAAAACGATCCCAGTCACTGACCAGAGATCGGACGGTCAAGATCTGTTGTGAGAGCAGGAAATATGATTCCATTATAGTGGGATACTACAAAACGTGTCTTGGGCAATAAGCTTTACTACCATACTATTGCCCTAGAAAATAAGAATATGTATATCCTTTCATAAGTTCCAAACCATAACAGCAAAGAAAACAATGCAGTTAGCCGTGGCAACACCATTATCATTGGAGGAGAGGTTTCAAGTAACCAATAATAGAGATCGAAGCTAAAAAATTTACTCCCATGCTCTATCTTTTCGGACATGTTGCAATTTCTAAAGTCGTGAACAACATTGGATTTAAATTATCATCATTAAAAATAATATTTGAATATGTCACATAATTTTAAGATGAGATATTTTGGTATCGTTCTTGATATTTTATGAGCTTTATACTAAACATAATAAAAAAACTGATTTCATTTAACATAATATGCATTAATATATAATAATATACAAAATATCAAAACACTTTTATTCTAAATTTTATAAAAAGCGATTTCTCTGTGCCTTTTGAGATGCAAAATTATTTATAATCACATCAACATCAATATTTTCCAACACATCATTCTTAATAGACAAAGTTGTCAAACTGTTCAACATCTCTTCTGACATTGAGGATCACAAAGAGACTTTAATCAACTTGAATTTGAAAAAAACTTCTTTCTGCCGATGCTACAGTCACATACACTATCAGTAAAACTCTATAACCAATTGATATATTCGGATATCAACCTGCATATTTGACAAATTTAATAATATCAATGACATACATTGTTTCAGTTGACAAAGTAAATTATAACAATTTTAATTCCTCAAAAGTTTTATTTCCTATTTTCTATTAATAAGGTCAAAGCAAATTTTTTTTCCTGTTGACATGCATAAACAAGTAAACGTACTTGATTACTCATATAATTGTTTTTTTTTTTAATTAAAAATTATAAAAGTAGGTAGTTATAAAAAAATTACGGGCTCCCAAAATAGGGCCGGACCTGGGTATCTTGAATATTGAAAAAATTTTCTTTCTATCCCTACATTTAACCCTTTACCCCTACGTATTTTAAAATATTCCTATTTTACCCTCATTCTACCCCTGCAACCGTGGCTAGCTAAAAACATAATCTGGAAAAGCTTTCTAACAATCTTTCAACAAGTTCCCGTGCTCTCTAACAATCTTTTATCAATAAAATCGATTGTTGGAAAATCGATTCTCAATTTATACTGTCACCACAAGAAAAACAAGAAGAGGAATAGATTTTCCATATTCTCGTTTGAAGCTTCCATTGTCGTTGTTATTTCCTGAAGATCTAATTTCAACGTTAAACCTTTTATGTTGTTGTTGCTTCTTGTTGTTTCTCGCTGTGCTGAATTTGGATTTGATGGTTCCGATGATGATGATGTTGTTGCTAGGGATTAATGTGTTGAATTTTAATGTTCTATCAAATTAGGAATATCATGAAAGAGGGACAATTGTGATTAATTGATGTGGTAAACAGTAATGAAACGCAAACCCCAACGGAAAATGATTAAATTTGTATAATCTATGAAAAATTAATTGAGAGAAAGGAAAACACCATGGAGAGAAGAAGCAGAAGAAGAGAGTAAAATGAAAGGGATGGTCAAGACTCCTTGTGAAGAATTCTAGAATTGTTCTAGATTTTTTTTATTGATACCGGAACACTTTTAAAAGTGTTCCGGTTTGTATTTGTACTTATAAAACATATTTTATTGATACCGGAACACTTTTAAAAGTGTTCCGGTTTGTAAAATGTGGTCACAAATTATTTTTTTATTCATACCGGAACACTTTTAAAAGTGTTGCGGTTTGTAAAATGTGTACCAGAAATTTTTATTGTACCGAAACAGTTTTAAAAGTGTTCCGGGTTCTATTTGTATTAAGAAATTTATTGATACCGAAACACTTTTGAAAGTGTTCCGGTTTGTAAAAAGTGTTCCAGGATAATTTTGTAAATGATACCGGAACACTTTTAAAAGTGTTCCGGTTTTTATTTTTGCCCAAAATATATTTTGTTGATACCGGAACACTTTGTAAAGTGTTCTGGTTTGTAAAAAAAATCGTAAAAAAATAAAAGGTTGAAAAAAAAATGTAAAAAAAAATATAAACAAAGGGTAAAATGGGAATATTATAAAAAATGTAGGGGTAGAGGGTTAATTGTAGGGGTAGAAAGACAGTTAGACTTCTTCTTTCACACCCCCGGGTCTCACGCACCACCAACTTTCCACTTTTACGCCTCTTGCAATGTAGGATGCGAATGTGTAAATAGCAAAAAATGGAAAAATAAACAGTTTGCATCCTTGAATGCAACTTAGGGGGAAAAAAATCTGTATATAAAAAACAGTTCGCAAGAGATACAAAAAAATTAAGTTTATAAGGTTCGCATCCTATGATACGAACTGTATTAACATTATATGATTTAAATTGTTTTTTTTTTTCCAAATTTTTCGCCCCCTACATTCGCTACGATAAGAGGGTAATTTTCACAATTTCAAAAGACGCGTGAAAACTTTCAGAAAGTGCGCAAAGAAGAAATCATATACTATATCACTCCAATAATCAACAATATGCATGTTAGCAAATTTATTGCCTTGAGGTTCGTTCCTCTATATGTTCGCAGCATGTACAACACTTCGAACCTGTAATAGCTGCACATGACTTGTAATATTACTTCCTCATGGTTGGTAATATCGATCACATCTTCCACATGCGGGGCATTATTTATCTCATGGCTAGGTGGTCTTGTTATCAGAGCTTCCTTATAAAACTGACTTAATCCCATGGAGAGTTTTAAGGAATACACTCTTACTAATGGGATTCGTGAGTCATCTGTTATCATGTTTTTGTTATTCGATTACCCGCCATTTATACACCAAACTCAACATTAAATTAGAGATAATCCAGAAATATATTTATAAACGGGACAATCATCATCTTTAAGAAGCTAGTTTTGTATGGTTGCTTTAGGCACAACCTAAATTCTAAGATGGTTTTAAAGTCTATCGACTCAAATCACTCACTATTTATATAACACACTAAATCTAATTACTGTTGGACGTAAGAGAATATATTTAAAAAACTCAATATAAGATAAAGATAAAAAATCTTCATTGAGTTTATAAAGAGTGATATTTTTCATCTCATGAACCAATTTTATTGGATGAGTTAAACAAAAATTTAAGAAAAAAATAAAGTAAACGATTTCTTCTTATTGCAAGTCATACTTTATATATACCTGATCTAACCTGTTGATCAGAAAGGTTGATGCACCAATGAATCCTTCACTTGATGAATAATTCCGTTGAGTTGAGCAGCAATTCACCACCGGAGGGGGGGGGGGGGGGTTGTACCTGCAGGCGCTCCGATGCTTAAGTCAGAAGGGTGAACAGATACTGAGAGGGAAAGTGAGTAAAAAATAGAATACCTGACCCTCCAGTGAAGGAGGGTATTTATAGATCCCCAGCGCTGAGCCAATGTCTCCCTAATGGGCTGTGCATAGCGGCCCAATAGGAGAGATTACCAGGATTTTTCCGTTGTTGGAGCAAGGAACCGACATTTAGTCCTTATCCTGGTGATGAGCTGTCCCTCATCGTGCGGAGATGCGGTTACCTTATGCGTATCGTGTCCTAGTAAATAGGAGCACGTGGAAGTTGTGGCGGCGTAACGATCCCGAGCAGAGGAGCTCGCTAACTACCGAGGACACCTCTTAGTACACAGAGTCGAGCAGGAGCTGCGAGCTCCTTATGTCGAGCAGAGGCTGGATTGGGCCTGCTCTAGGCCCAGTCCAGAACAATACCTATTAATAATATGTCTTTGATATATTTATTCGTTATGATATACTTCATTCGCCTTAAAATATAAGAAAAAATTGATCAAAAAACATCAATTTTCTCTTATATTTTGGGACGGATGATGTATAATTTTTTTTTTTATATAAATCATATATTGATTAGATGAATGTATGTTGTTTGACAATGACGCAATCAAATGTCTATTGACCCAATTGATTGGGCATCATACCAATCCAATATCCATATAATCACAAGTGCATGCCACAATATTCCTTTCTTGTATGTCTTCAAAGTTCAAACCATTTCCTTTCTCCATGGTGGAGGGTACGCTTAAATGAGATTGGAAGTTGATATTTTTGATTACCCATGTGGCATGTATGGGCTTTGTAGCATCCTATGCTGTGGCTGAGCACCGCCAGAGCAACCTTACCTGTCCACCTTTGCCCGACATGGTTTTGTGCAACATGTGCTTGCCACGCTATATGTTTGGGACCAACCAGGTGCCTAAAAAAGAGTTGCTGACTTGGACAAATAAAGATATATACCCAACATAAATAAAGCACAAAAGGAAATTAAGAAGGAATATAAGTTTATCTCTTCATTTCTCTTTATTTATTTATCTACCCTTCATTCTTTATCCAAATTCCTTGAAGTTTGGGAGGAATAAATTAGGATCCAAAATTTAAAATATACACTAGTATTTTTTGACCGGATAGTTTAGAATTTAACACAGAATTCTATATTAAATTATAATAAAAAATTGTTTTAAAATATAAATCATTTAATTTTGATCAGATGGTTTTAATTTGCTGACTGCACCAACCGCATGCACTATCGGCTGCAATTAATCCAATTTAGTATTTCTTTTATAAGACCAATTCAATATTTTTCATATAATAAGATATTACATATGTTAATCTTATTGATTTGATTAGTCCATAAATAAATAGAATATTCCGACTTTATATAAATAAATTTTGATGACAAAATTCTATACAACATCAAAAGAAGTTTGGATTTTTTCATGAATTTAAAATTTGATATACTTGAGAGGATTTGAAATGATAGATTTGCTGATTTAAAATTAAAATATAGGGTTAATATGTCTTTATCCCTGTAAAGTAGGCGAGTTGTGTTTTACCCCTGTAATTATTTTTTTTAAAATTACCTCTGCAAATTTTTTTTTTTTGATTTACCCTATTGGATGCACTTTTTAAATCAGTTATTTTGTTCAACCGATTTAAAAAATACTGTTTTTTAAATCGGTTATTTTGTTTTTTTCCTGCCACGTCAGCAAAAAGGGGTAAATTGAAAAAATAAATTTTGTAAGGAGATAATCTCAAAAAAATAAAATACAGGGGGTAATGCAAAATTCGCCTACTTTGCAGGGAAGTAAAAACCTTTAACCCTAAAATATATTGTCCCGTGAACTTAACTTAATTAGTAGGACAATTACATTATATATGCAGAGGGTCGGATTTCGAACCCCGATCATTCCACTTATCTACCTTAAAGGGGAATTTCTAGCCACTAGACAATAAAAAAATAAATAAATTAAAATATATTGTTCATAGGAATTAAAGCAAATGGTTATATATTTAAACACAACTATACTTGATATTATTATTAGTAAAAAAGAAATACTTGATATTATTTTAATAAAAATTTAAAACGTGTCATGTCAATAACGTTTAGTTGATAGAAACATCAATAAATAAGAGAGCAGATCCTCTCCAGTCTGATTTTCCCTCTTGCAGTATCATAACCACTCATTCCATTTTTGTGGAGCACTGTTCATAGTAACAAAAAAATTTGAATAGCTGAGATCAACACTAGATTGCCTTCAATAAACGCAACCAAAATAGTATCATAAACTCGAACCGAGAATTTTACACTTTATGGCATTTACAAATATATAGGTCTAGTAACTAGATAACTATAGAAAGAAAAAAAAATCAAATAAAATTGCTTATAAGCTTGTTTTGGATAATAATCCAACAAAAAAACGTAGACATATAGATATGGATGGATGATGTTGCTACTGTTCTGGAATATATTAATCTGACTCTTCTTTTCATTAATATGTTGATTTGATTTTTTTATAATTTATTGTTAGCCGTTTGGAAACACAAAATCTTTAAAAGCACTCTAAAATATCTAAATAAAAAATGTTTCTGTTCTATTACTTTAGATACCTTTAATTTGCGCCGGTTGCTTTTGCATTGGATTGCTGCAAATAGATGTGGAATTGTGGATATGGTATGTGAAAACGAAACCAAAATAAAGCAGCAGTAATTGAACGAAACCTTAGCTTGCAAAAGGCAATTATGAGAATGGATAGTATTGTTAAAAAAAAAATGGATAGTAAAAAATATTGCAAACTTATTTGTTAAAAATTATAATAGTAATTTTTAACATACAATGATTTAGATATTCACTTTAAAGATTTTAACTTAGTTGTCAAATATTACATAGTATTTATTTTTGAAAGATATACATTTTTTTTACACATTAGAAAGATAATTTTAAAAATGATTTTAATGAAAATTAATTTAAAATAACTTTTTATTTTAGAGAACTTTTGAAAACTTTATTATTCAAAAAATGTTTTCAATAATATATTGAAATATTTAAAATGGATTTTTTAAAATAAGTTATTTAAACTAAATTTCTATTTAAAGCTTTTACCAAATTTTTTTTTTATAAATTTTCTTTAATAAAAATATGATACTAATAAAGTTCATTTTAGAAAAAAGCTCAACGGACTCTAAAGATCTATTTGTTACCTTGACATTGATAACTTATAGCGGATGATTTTAAATGTCGAAGTTCAATTGTTTTCTCATAATCTTATATCATTATTGTATGAATTTATAACATTAGATGATACTTCAAGCTGCATTCAACTTTATTGGATATTATTTTTATCTAATTGGTTACTCTCATTATATTTATAAACTAATTTATTTGTACATTATCAACTTATTCATTGTTATATATTATCGACTATGTTTTAGCAAATATAGCCATAATGGGTCTCTTGTTGAATATGAGGGTCGCGAAAGATCGAGGTTCTATTCTTTGATCAATGTGGATTGGTTATGATTCAGAGTCATCCGGTTGAGAATGACAACGTCTTTGCCATTTTATCCTTTGGAGAATTGATGTCTGATGTTTGGAACAAACTTTGACGATGGTACGTGTTGTTGTGGTGATGTTTGTTCGTAACAGCGACAAGACAAAAAAATAGTATCAACATTCTTTTTTAGGGTTGGTGGTTCTCAATTTGTTCCAATAATCTAAAGTCATGAGTGTTTGATGTGTTGGGAATGCATTTTGCACTAAAGTACAAATTACGAATGAAGAATTGAAGGGATGCATTTTGCTAAGATCTTTTTACAATAGGAGGTGTTTTGGATACACCAAAAATAGTCCCACATCGTTTGGTACTCGAAATAAAATGTAGTTTATATACAATACCCACACCTTTCAAACCAACCGATGCGCATTTTCTACAAAAAACAAAACTGTGACGGGTTAACCCAAAAGCGAACAAGCTCTCGGAGATGTAGACTTGATGTCGGATACTCGAATCTGAACAGAAGGGTTATTCATGAAAATTCCGTTATGACGGGAATCATTGTGAGATTCTCAACATGATCCTCATCGTGATTTTTGCAAAGCGAGTTATCCATCAATAAGAAGAGTTATAAGTCCAAATTAAATTATACCTAGACCTAATCCGAAACAAAATGTAATGATTTGTTTCGATGTTTGTTTGGTATAAGCACAGGAGGAAAAATAAAAAACAGCTTGCACTAGAATATCTTTTTTTTTTTTTTTACCTACCAAACCTTGCATTAAAATCTAAATCAATGAAAATAGAGGTTAATAATTTGTTTGTATTGTTCCGTAAGATTAACTCAATTGGTAGGACATTGTATTATATATGCAGGGGACCGATATTCGAACTCCGCTCATTGTACTTATTCATCTTAAATGTGCAATTTCTAACCACTAGACTATTTAACTAAAAATAAATAAATAATTTGTTTGCATTTTTGGTCCATAAACGTTGAATCTTTATTGATTTTGTTAACAATGTCTTTCCATCATAAATTATTATAGAAAAGTTGATTTGACATGTTAAGTTAGAGAAAGTCTTATCTAAGCACAAATATTTAGACACTAAATTTTGGCCCACACACATAAATTAAAAAAAACAAAATTTATCACAACAATCAATATCATTTTAATACCTTTTTCTTTAACTTTTTTTAACAATTTATGCCTAAGAAATAAATATTTGGATTTATGCCCATATAGATTTTTCGTTAAGTTAAATGCACATATTTGTACCATCCATAACTAATATTTTGTATTGGTTTCAATTTAGTTTTCAATGACCATTGACCAACCCACAAGAGCACTATTGTATTTCAAAAATTTAGGGAAGATTTTGTACCCACAGAAAGACTACATTATTCGCATTTTAAAAGATAGAGAATATTTTTGCCGACAAAAAATTCAAAATTAAGCTAAAAATGTTCATTGTGGCCAATTGATGTGTCTATTCATCTTTTTTAAGAGTTTTATTATTTAAATATACAAAATTTTAATATGACAACATTGTATAATTCTATCTATCTGTCACTTTTTTTTGAAACCGATACAACTTTTATGGATGTCAATTTAACATTAATTCTTTTATCATAAAGATGTGGAAGAGTTTTTGTTGTGGATAGAAAATTTATTCACAATAAAAACAACCGCTTTGGTTTTAATACTTGTATGTGAAGTAACCATCATCAAAATAGATATATCGTATATTAGATGTATAAAAAATAATAGATAAGATTTAATAGGATATGCATAAGAGTATAAAAATCTGGTAGGAAGGAAAGAATAATTGTTGTAATCGTGTACGCAGAGGAAATGGGCAAAATGTTCGAGTAGGATTCCACATGAAAAGTATCACATATGGAGCCAAAAACCCATAAAATATAAACTAATAAACTAATGTGTGTGAAAAAACACTAATAATAAAATCAAATATTTGTTGTAATGTCAAGTGTGAGTTAAAATATGCAATAGATTCATAAATTTATGGTCTTCAAATTTTAAGTTACAAATTTTGATGTCAAACTTATTTATGCGATCGGTGATATTGTTCATATCAACAGAAATGGATGGACTTGTGTTTGAAGGTGAGATTGTTGATATTTTAAGTATAAATTGAGTCATATATTGAATGAAAAAGTGAATATTGAACACTTTATAAGTGAACAAACTTATGGATGTAATGTCTTAAGGTTTTGAGTTAATATGTGGTTGGTTCAATGTGATTATATCTTCGGACCCCCTCATGACCCAATACCCTCATAATCCAATTTATCTTACTTGATTAGAATAGCCGCGTCTTTTCATGCAAGACACTCCAACACTCAAATTAGTACAAACGTAAAGTGAGAGATTTGAGAGTGAGAATAGAATACATGACTCTTCCGTACGAGTAGGAATATAATATATAGTCCTCATCGTGAAGTCAATGTCATTAATGTGAAATCAAATCTGACGTCTTTAACATTAATGATTGTCGAAATAACGACTGAAAATCCATAATTGACCGTAAATGTGTATTATTCTAAAGTCGATTATCACTAAAGTGTCACCTTTTATGTTGAGCCGAGCTCGACATTAAGTTTGGTCTAAACCTAATCCAAAGCACTAATAATGATATAGAATTTGATTCATGATCTATAAGCCTAATATTTTTGTAAGATTTGAGTAAAAAATTAGTACTCAACTCACTTTATAATTATTTCAGTTCAATTTATGGACTCCTCTTTTGCCCAAGTCAAACAATCATACTGAAATTATAAAAAAAATTGAAATACTTATAACGTGGCAATTGGGGCATGATAGTATTAGACATTAGTAAGTGACCGGCCACATGATTTTGGAGAGGTAGGAACCGAACCACCAAAATGGCTCGCAATGCGTTGTTGTACCTAAATAAGAAGGTTCAATTCCAACAACTCCACTACTAATTTTTTGGATTTCAAACAAAGATAAACGACCTTCTCATTCAACTTCCTTGTTTGTCCTTTTACGTTAGGTATTTTTATGGATAAGATTCATTTGCTGCTTCCAATCTTCCATCATCTTCCCTCTATACTTTTCTCATCTCATATTTATTAATTCCATTTTACAAATACACACATATTTGACCATTTAAGAAAAATGATTTATCTTGAAAAACTCCCATAAATGCATCTTTAAAAAAAAAATCTCTCAAATACAATTTACATGACAAAAAACTGTAAAAACATATAATATAATTTATTTTTTTCCTTTTGGTCAAGCAATATGTAATATTTAGACTCTATTTGACAAGTCCAATTTTAAAACTTAGAACAAATAATTTATAATTTATAAATTCATCTAATTGAAATCAACTTGTTTATTTCTCACAAACTATCATTTTTTTACTTGTAGTTTATAATATAATTTATAGATTACTATAAGTAATGTTTATGTTTAAATCTACTAATTTGTGTGTTTATCTGCTAGACTCTTTAAAAAAAACATACATTCCATATTGGGTGACTAAAATTCAAACCAAAATCCTACAATATCCAACACGCCGTAATTTTTAAATTCCTCGTTCTTCATCTTGTGCCTTTGTCTGATTCCTACCTAGTCCACACGTCTTTTTTCTCCTCCTTAAAAAATGTTTCCTAAATCTCCCTTCTCTCATATATCCATATAAAATTATAAATACCCCTTTTTCTCTTCATTGCTCCCTTCAAACCAACTCAACACAACACAATACAATACAATACAATTTCAACATTCAAACTTCAAACTTCAAACATACGATTCATTCATTCTTTTCTAACAATATACACTATTTATTATCTATTTTGTAAAGATGGTTGATTTAGAATGGAAATCAAAGATGCTAAACTCAAACATATCACCAAAATCACCCAAAATTTCCTTACCCTTACCCACTTTACATCTCCCTCTTCCACTTTCACCAAACGACATCACAGCTGCGTCGTTAAATATTTGCACCGCATATGACAACTATCTCCGCCTCCCTCATCTCAAAGCCCACTGGGCCACTACCACCTTCCCTAATTGGGCTAACGAGCCCATCATAAAGCCTGCCTTAACAGCTCTCGAAATCACTTTCCGTTTCATCACAACCATTTTATCAGACCCAAGAACTTACATCAACAAACGCGAATGGGCCCGACGGGCCGAATCACTAGCAAAAGCCCAAATCCACCTCATCGCTATTCTATCTGAAGAAGAACAAAACTCAAACACACGTGGCAAAGCACCGGTAAATGACGTCAGCAATATAAACCAAAACGATTTCAGATGCTATAGTGAACAAAGTTTGCTACCAAAACTCGCCACGTGGCAACAATCTAAGCAAATCGCACAGAGAATTTTTGCCACCGTGGAATCCGAAATGATGACGTGTAGTTACACGTTAGGTTTAGGTGAACCGAATTTTAACGGAAAATCGATTCTCCGTTACGACGACGTTTGTAAACCGAGTTTGATCCATTCCTTAGAAACGACGCCGTTTGATCACGTTTCAAACTACGAGAATCGTAATCTACACGCGATGCATCAGATTTTCGAGTCATGGACACGCGCAGCGCGTGTATTAATGGAGCGCGTGAATGAGGATATAGAGAACAGAGCATTTGAGAAGGCCGCGAGTGCGATCTACGCGGTGGAAAGAATCTGGAAGCTTCTAACAGAAATTGAAGATTTACACATGATGATGGATCCAGAAGATTTTCTGAAACTGAAGAAAAACCTAGGAATGCGATCATGGAACGAAACGGTACCGTTTTGTTTCCGATCAACGGAGTTAGTTACGATAACAAAGATGTGTAGAGATCTGACACAAAAAGTGCCGGAGATATTGGAAGTTGAAGTGGACCCCACCGGTGGTCCCGGAGTAATGGAAGAAGCGATGAAAGTTTATTCGGAGAAGATGAATGGGTTCGAGAAGGTTCATTTGTTGCAAGCGATGCAAGGGATTGAATCAGCGATGAAGAGATTTTTTTATGCGTATAAACAGGTTTTGACGGTTATGATGGGTAGTTCTGAGATAAATTTGGAATCGTTGAATCGGATATTTCTTGAACCGACTTGTTTTCCTAGCTTGGATGCTGCTAAGACTTTTCTTGGGTATTTTTGGGAAAATTACGAAAATAGTACAATTAGTTGGTAATTTACACTGATTAAGAGAGTTTATATTGGATACACTTAGGTACAAATACAGGAGATTAGAAGAAAAAAATGATTCTTTCCTTTTTTTTTTTATGTGGGTTAAATTTTGTAATAGGTTGATGTGGCATTTGACTTTTGAGAAAAACTTTCTATGTAAAATATTTGTAGTTTTGGATCATTGTCTTACAAATTACTACTGCATCTTTAATGATAAGAAAAAAGATTTCATTTTGAGATTAATAATTATGTAATGAACTTAAAAAAAATGTGTGAAGTTGAAGAGAGCGCTTTGATTTTTCTGCTTTTGAATTGATGTGTCTTTTTTTATAGTAAAGAAAGATTTTTTATGATTAAAGTATGAATAGTCGAGCTTGAACAACGTTCGTTGATGCAAGATTATTTAGGATTAGAATTGTATATTTTACCTAGTTGTAAGTATGCGTTTATATAAATAGTTAAGAGGAACCATTGAAATTTGATGGAGGGACCGTTAAGAAACGATGCTCCATTATTGTTTTGATTTGGTGGTGTTCGATGGAAGCATTTTTAGACATTAAGGCATTTTGTTAGTTTAGTTTTGTGAAATATTTGATCTATAACAAAAAAAGAAAGTAGTGTGAATTAAGAGTGGGGTAAAATCTGGTGTAAAACCACCAAAATTTTGTTAGTTTAGTTTTGTGAAATATTTGATATAAAACCATTTTAAAGATTATATTGCCAATGGATAAAATTCATCGTAGAGTAGAGCATGTGGTGAGTTTAAACCGATCTAATTTTGTGGTCAGAGTCGGTCTAAGGTAAGGCCTTTAACCCTATAATTAGGTCTTCAAAAAAATTTATTTTTTTATTACACCAAAAGGTTCTACATAAAAAAAAGTCCCATATATATACAAAAACAGTCCATAAAACAAAATTTACTTTGAGTCTCACTTAATTTTAAAGATTATTTGGTTCATCCTGCTTGCGATTAATGATGTAATAACTTTTACAAAATGATAATAACTACTCAAAGAGGTTATTGATACCCTTAAATTGAAGAGGATAATAGGCATATATTGTGATGGAGATTGATTTTGAAAGGGTATTTGATGTTATATGATAAGGTGTGGATGCTTGTGGATATGGACACACCTACTAAGTTGAGATTACCAACATTGAGATTATGATATCTCTATAAGTTGTTAAAATTACGGTTCAACCGTAAATTTGAAATTAGTAAATTCAAATGAAATTGAGTTTAATAGACATGATTCATTCAAATTTAATGAACTAAAAATTAAAATTGAGTTTACTAGACTGCACTTGTAATGAAATCGTAAGAGTACATACATTTGGTACTCAAGAATGGAACCTATTATTTAAAATTGTTATTACATGCTAGAATTAAATACATATTTGAGTACCAAGAATAAGATATCTTACTTCAAGTTGTTATATCCAAGAGGATTGGTTCAAGGTATGGGAGAAGTGATAACGAATTTAGATCAAATATATCCATTCATACCTCCTTATAGTTCAACAACAATGGATATTCAAATAGTGATGGGTGGTTTGTCATGAATGAATGGAATGCAAATGGCTTGTGAATGAGATATATGTCATGTGTTTCATTTTGATTTTGATTTTGAAATGAGAGTATTCACAATCACTTTATATTTAATTTATTGAAAACACCTTATAGGAAATTAATTAATAATAAAATCAACACCTTGAGAGATCTTTCACACTGCCACTACCAAGTCTCGATTTTTTGAAGAAATAGAACAATATGCTTATTAAAAACTACTTGAAATGAGAATTTGTTGAGTAAATTTTCTTGAAAATTATTTGTTCTAAATAACTTTTAAAAAATTATAATAGCAAAAAACACAAAATAGTTTATGTTTCTTTTATTCTGTTTTTTTATATAGTAAAAATTAACTCTAAATTATTTAATAGGTAAAATTATACTAGGTAGCGTTTATCTTATTTATTTATAACACAATTTCTTTATCTTCATAAACGTGCACGAATTAATCCATTATCTTTTATTTTATTTATTTGTAACATAATGAATATTTTGAAATAAGGACACATGTGAAGGGTTTGAAATATTTTATTAAACCTCAATTTTTTTTTTTAAGTTTGGTAAATTTAGAGTTTAATGAGAATTGAAGCAAACAATTAAAAACAAAACAAAACACACAGGTTCATACAATTTTGTGGTGTACTTTGTTATAATTAATTAATGAAGAAGATATTATGAATATGATGAAGATGAGAATAGACAAGATGAATGTTGATAGTCATGTGTTCCTCTTTCAAACTCTTCAATATGTTTCAAATAAATAAGTTAAATGATTAATTTGTGTATGCTTATAAAACTAAAGAGCATGTGTAAAAAAAAGAAAGATAAATGAGTAACTCGTGCACTCTTTATGAAGATAAATGATCTGTGTGAAAAATAAAATAAAGGACGGATTTGTTATAAATACACAAGAAGAATGATCTGGAGGGGGGTGAGGAGTGTTAGTGGCTTAGAGATGTTTGGAATAATTTAATTCCATCGAATATGTCGACATTAGTTTGGAGGTTGTTTCACAAGAGATTGCCGACAATATTTTTTTTAATGAAAAAATCGCTTAATTCATCAGCTCTTTGTGTGGTTGACTGTGGTAGTTCGGAAATGAAGATCACTTATTTTTCAGTTGTCTGACGCTGAGGGCAATTTGAAGAGAGATTGTGAGATGGTTAGGGATCCTGGTCGCACTAGCGGAAGGAGGACAAGCCCATTTACACACATATTGGAAAATACGGTTTCTGGAAATGCTATGACCAGGGATAGGATTGGAGTTATTTGGTTCGTTGTTGTCTCTTTGATTTGGAAAGCAAGAAACAATATGATATTTAATCATGTCAGTTTTGAGTCGAAAACTTATTGGAAGAGTCCAAAATCCTTTCTTGGAGAATCCTTAGAGCTCGATCTAAGGGATTCAACAATGATTTTAAGTATGTGGCGTACAAACCCATTAGCTTGTGTTGGCGCCAGTGTAGGAAGGTTTCAAGAATGATTCTCCTATGTTGGATTTGTTTTTCCATAATTGTTGTGACTTCTGTCATTTTGCTGCTAATATGGTTGAAAAAGTGCAAATTAATGATTAGAGGAAGCGATTATGTTAAAGTACATTTGCTCTTTATAAATATGATGTTTTAGTAGTATCTCATAAGGTCATTTCCCAGTTGTTTTGGGATGGAAGCAATTTCGCTTCCAAAGCCTAAGAGTATGTTAGTGGTGTGACGCGAAATTCCAAGACGTATTATTTCTTGGAGAGTTGTGCTGTTAATATAGCTCTCTTGCTGTGCTGATTTTTTTTAATATGTCTTGGATTGGAGTACTAGGAGGACTAGAAGAAAAAAGACTATATTCAAACATCATAATTAAAAATAAATAAAATAAATAAGGTAAACAATAGTTCTATCTTTGGGTAGAGATATTAGTCAAATATGGCAGGATAATTCCTTTGGAAGAGTCAATTGCGCTGCACTAGAAAGCATAGCTTGGTCATTAAATTCAATATGTTATGTGTACATATACCTCATGTAGTGATCCTCTAGGAATAATTTATTTATGTTTATTTTTACGATGAGTTTTACCTTTTGATAATTTGAGATATTTATTTAATAACCAATAATAATAAACTATATTAGTTGATTATAAATTAGTTGTGAGTATCGCATATAACTCGACAAAAATTATCATTACTTTATAAAAAGATAGAAATGAAAGAAATTTTAATTAACCATTTGAACTGGCTAGAATTTTATATCTTCTAAAATTTTCAAATATCGTGATAAAAGCATACTAGTGCCACCTATCCATACATATCTGTTTATACTATGAATAAATATATATCAAATATTTTTACCAAAAATAATATATATATATATATATATATATCAAATAAATCACAAGACAAATATATTGCGTCATATATATATAATCCATTAAGACAAGGTGAAGTAAAAGTTGATTCATAAATTTTTATTGCAACAATTGATCATGTTTATATTATGACAAAGTCAATAGTGTCACGAAATTACAGTTGATCTGACAAAGAAACCCAATTATAAAAAATTCATTATCTATTAAAGTCAATGTAAATTTAAGAACTACAAAGAACCATCACAAGTTTAGTGAATGAGCAAAATAGAGTTATAGTATCCATTAACTTGTATTTTGTAGCAGTTTGCCATGAATCAAATAGAGTTTAATATTAAAAAGACATAGATATATAAAACAATTCATTTTATGAAAAGGAAATTCTCCAATCAAACAAACATTAATAGTTCTATAATATCATTTTTATAGTAAAAACTCAATTCAAGTAGCATACATGTACAATTTAAGGAATATTCATAACTACTTTGACAAAACCTATTGAGCTATATTATTTTGCAAGTTATATGTCGTTGCTTTCAATTTCATTGCAGCTCTTACAACCATCATCTTCCTTGATTTCAGAATCAAGCAAATCCCTTTCAACTTCTATGTTAGCACCAAATAGCTTAATTGAACGAGTAACTTTTTTGGAACTACAATTGTTCGCGTCAACAACTTTTGTTGTCGAAAAAGAATTTTGCCTGGCTCCCTGTATAGTACCATCCGATAAAGTATCACAATTTAACGTTGTTGATTGATTCATGAATCCATTATTCTCAATTGTATTTTTTAGGTGGCGTTTTTCCTTTGGTGAATGTTGGAACTTTATCATTGGAATGGAGGAATCTCCTTGTATATCACTTGGTAAAGTAGAATCTTTAGCAACTTTACGCTTTTTTGTTGGGCGAGATCGCAAATGCAATGAAGATATGTTGGAATTATATTCAATCTGCCAAGGACTGACTTGTGTTGTATTTTCCGAGTCTTCAGCTTCATCCCATTTAACCTGTGATATTAAGATAAAAAATTGTAAGAATCCAATATTTTCCAATAATAAAATATAATAATATTAACACTAAAGATTAAAAAAAGGTTTCTTATCAAGTTCAAGATCATTCTTGGCATTAAAAGTATTATTTCGGAAGAGTATTTCAGGTTGTAGCTATCAGAGACATTATATGCGATTGATTACAATGATAATTGATTAAATAGTTCTTACAACCGATTCTTTACGTATACGTTGTGATACAAACAACTATCAACATTTAAAGCTTTCAAATGTAATCTTCAAATATGTCAATATATAGTGAGACAAATTCTTTGACCTATTTCAACTCCTTATATAAAGTCTAATTCGTTTGTAGTTAATGAATGTGTGGTACAATATGAAACATAAAAAGAAATTGACGAGCTCTCCCAACAAATATATTTTTATATGTACGCATTGATCGGAGATCAAACCTATAATCAAATGATTAAAGAACATAAATATCTACCACTTATCTTACACTAGGTTGGTCGCACTGCATAGTTGTTTAAGATAAATAATAGCGATATAAGTTGCATATACCTGAAGCATGCGCCATGGTTGATTAGAATGAGCAGAAATATTAGTGATTGACCCATGCTGCAACTCTATTGTAGAATCAAGATCAAGATCAAGATCATTCTTCAAAGAGCGTTTAACTCTCATTCCACAATTCCAATTAATCTTCATTGCATCCTCCACAACCTTAGCATCCACCACAAAATTATCACCGGCCGTCGGATAGTAAACAACTTCAAACGCCTCGTTCTTTTCCGCCAATTTCGCTGCCTCCATAACCACCAATTCTTTCTTTTGCATTACAGCGGCGGAACCAAACTTTTTTACCCGACGGATTCCAACATAGATATTTCCGGCCGAATTTTTCATAAAAACAAGGGAATCACCACCGACGAGTTTCTTCTTGTCAACAAACGGACTCCAGTTATGGGTGAACATGTTTCGCTTTGGATTCCCACGATAGACATGACGAAACTCCCATATAGCACCGTGAATATCGGTGATGGAGAGTTCCTGACGTGGCAATTCTGCATTCAAATCAAGCGGAGGGAATATCATCTTGGCACATTCGGTTGGTACGGAGAATGCACCGCCGTTCTTAGCATCAGATTGAGTGAGAGTCTTTCCCAAATAAACAACATTACCACCTCCATCATCATCATGAACCTCAGGAGGAGGTTCAACTGTACTACCGTCAATGACGGGAGTTAGGAGCAGTTTGGTGAAGACCTCGTCGGTCTTAGGATCGGCGAGGAGATCAACGGATGAGATGATACATGGAATGAATGGACGGTAACTATTGATAAGTGAAAGTGATTCAGTGTTTGGGGTAGGGTTTGCATGTTCTAAGTGCCCTAGTGGAAAATAGTAAACTTTGGAGTGTAGTTTTGGAATTTTGATGCCGGCAACACTCTGCCAAATTTTTGGATTCACACGGCTTGGTTGTTGTAGAGCCATAACGGAGCGATCTAGCTAGTATGAAGAGTATAGAAATTTTAATTTGGAGAAAGACAAAAAGTGAGGTGTGGGAGTATAGAAATCCTATTTTTGAAACTATAAATAGAAGTTGGGTTTGTGAGAGAGTTATCTTTTGTAATTTTAATCTAACTACAAACTGAATCATATCCATAATCGATATTTCCACACATATCTCGTATTAAGTTTGTTTTTTTGTTTGAGCACGCAACTGTTATTATGTTTGTTTTTTTTTTCTTTTTCTCTTTCCTTTTTTATCTAATTACACGTAACTAATTATAGAAAACTAAACGTAATTAAGGTTGATTTGTTATAGAAGGAAAGGAACACAGTTTTCTCAAGTCAAAATATTAAATTTTAATTTATATACGTATTTATTAATTTAACATTTTTGATCTCTAAAGATATGACCTAGAGTGAAGCCTACTAAATATATGACCTATATTATTGAAAAAAACGATGACCTATTATCTATTTCTATGTAGATTTATCAATTGTTGAGCATGTGAATAGTCTATCTACTTCTAATAATAGTACTATCAAATTTATTAATTTGTCCTTATTACTTTTAATAATATTTTAAATTTTATATCTTGATTATAATTTCATTAGAAAAATTATAGAAAAAACAATAGAAAGAATAAGATAAATATAATATATATATATATATATTTGAATCTATGCATAAAATTAGGAAAAAAAAATATTTAAAGATTATAGATGAATGTATGCATAAAAATAAGATAATATTCTAAATTTTGTATCTTTCCAAATTTTATAAAAAAATAGAGAAATAATAATATAAATACAGAAAAAAAATTAGGAATCTATGCAAAAAAAGAGTAATGCTAAGGACACACTCTCTAGTAGGCATGGCAACGGGGCGGGTCGGGGGCGGATTTTGCTCTCCCCAAACCCAAACCCATAAAGTTCGGGTATCCCCATTTTAAGTGGGGAAGAAAAGTAGAACCCCAAACTCATACCCGACGGGGTTCGGGTATCCCAATGAGTTTCGGGTATCCCCGTCTTGCTTCTCTCCACATGAACTTGATTTGTATTTTGATATTTTTTAATTAAAAAATAATTTAAAAATCGAGAACTATTTTATTTCAATAATATGATTTTATTAAAAAAAAAAAATAGGGAAAACAATTTATTTAATACTTAATTTAAAATAAAAGTAAACGAATGAATGTAATTTAAGACTTTTTTGTTTATATATAATATATTTTTTATACATAATTTAATTTAAGAAAAGGAAAATATGATGTTTATATAAACGGGGCGGGTTCGGGGACGGGTTCGGGGTGGGTATTAATGTCCCCATTACCCGCCCCATCCCCGTCTTTTAAAATCGGGGAAAACCCGAACCCGTACCCAAATACAGTCAACTCGGGTTTTTCCCGTCAAAACGGGGATGGTACGGACGGGTACCCGTGGGTATGAATTTTATTGACATGCCTACTCTCTAGCACACTCTTTATACACACTCCAATCATAACTAGGCATGTCATCCACTTTTTAAATTTATTTACCTGCTACGTTTAACACTTTAACTATTGATTTTGTAAAAAAAACACTTTAACTATTGATTTTTTTAATCGTTCTCTGACATTTAACTTTTCATCTTCACTAACCTTTCTAAAAGAACCATGATAGACTAACGCATGAGACAGATCTGAAGGTGATCTAAAGGAGCCATGGATGGTGCGTCAGCAACGTTGAAGTTTTTTTTTTCTTTTTGTTTTTTTTATGAAATGTTGTTTCTTAACCGGTTCAACCGGTTAGTAGGTAAATGAATAAAAAAGGTGAATGATGTGGCTAATTTTTATTGGAGTGTGTTAAAAAAGTGTGTTAAATAGTGTGACACTAACATTATTCGCAAAAAAAAAAGGAAAAAAAAAAGCCTACTAACAATATATTAAAGGGTAAATTACATTGACCTCACTTGAGGTTTAACTAAACAACACAAACACCCCCTCTAATTTTGAAAAAGCACTCACCTCCCCTCAAGTTAACACATCTTACTCACATTCCTACCTATAGTTTGCCTTTGAAAATGTTTCTAGTTTTTTGCATTTTTTCCATAAATTAATTGAAATAAATTTTAGATACTATCATTTGCCTTTGATTTCGTCAAACTCTTTTCCAACGTCTTTTGCATTTTTGTTGGGTGTATATGGCTGTAACATTCGCAACAAAAAAATACAAGTAAGTTTGTATAGAGCAATATGATTCTAATGCCCTTTCAGTAGTATTATGTCAATTTTTAGCACCAAAAATAACTACATGTGCTTGTTGTCATAACAACAATTTGGCATAAGATCGATCTGAATATGAAGATTCGTACATAAGCCAATTTCAGTTGCACGTTTCTATTGGTTTAAAATACAGACAAAAATGGAAGTAGAAAAGGATTTATGGGAAAAATGAAAGGAAAGAATCAACCCCAAACATGTCAAATTTGGAAGAGAGCAGGCGGAGGGAATTATAGGTGTAGAAGGGAACTTAACAGTTAACAAAAGCAAACGGTGTTAAGATAGTAGAGAGATGTTTATCACATTGAAATTTGTGCAGGGGAGGTTAGTGTTTAGGTTAAAATTAAGTAGGGGAGGTTTATGTCTTGTTAAAAAATAGAGGGGGTGTGAGTGTGAGTGATATTTTAACATACTTCAAGGGAGGTTAGTGTAATTTGCCCTATATTAATAGGAATTAATACTAACAAATCTAATTTTTCCTCATCAATTTTAATAATATTTCAAATTTTTTACATTTAAATGCAATTTTATCTCTAAAAATAAAAAAACATACAAAACATAAAAATAGAAAAAAAAAATAGTAAAATGGAATCTATGTTAAATAATAAATAGTAATAATTTTTAGAACCGCCAGTAAAAATCCCAGTAAAACTTTTTTTCTTCGGGAAGACAAAAAAAATAATAAATAATAATTTGTGAGGTATGTTATTTGTACAACCATTTTTTAACAACCAATGGACAACTAAAGATATACAAGGTAATATGAGACTTGGCACAAAAATTAAAAACAAGCAAAAGATTATTAAAAAAAACTAAAATGAAGTTGTAAGAAAGATTGTCCATTAGATTGTCCTAAAATGAATGTCAAAATATCATTTCTCTTTTTTGAACTGCCAGTATTTGTTAGAACTGCCACTGCCGGTAAAACTTCTAGCGACACTCATAAGTAATTGCCGTTGAAAGTAATTTTCATTGTATTGTATGAGGGGGAAAATCATAAGATGTCATTTTTTTTCTAACGTTGAATAAATTTGGTCAAATCAAAGTTTCTAACGTTGTATTTAAAAGGATTAGTTTTACTATTCAAAAATGGTTAGCGATGCAGCTTGTTGTCCGTTTACCTTCCATTAAAATGTAATTACCTCTATTTATATACATTCCAAACCCAAAGTTGCATCATTCGAAATACTAAATTTGGGTGAAGATGCATACTCTTTACAATAATTTTGAATTTTTTTTTATGAATGGCCTAACCTAACTACTATTTAGCTTATATAGTGACAAGAGTGATAAGAGCAGTAAATGAACTATTTAGTCCAAAGCAAGGGAGTTTGGACTAAATATGGAGTACATTGCAGCAGGTGAATAATTATGACAAAATGACACGTATATTTTCTTAACTTAATTTTAGGTGGCGATTTGATCGTTTATATTTTATTTTTTTTATTTCATTTATGTCTCTTTGGTCCACTTGCATATGAATTTTCAAGCTTTAAATGTAGCATTCATATGCAAAAATAGATAAAAGACCATTTATATATTTGAAGCTTAAAATTCATATGCAAATGGACAAAAAGGAAAAGAATGAAATAAAATAAATAAATGACAACATCTTTATTTAAAATTAATTAAGTTAAGAGATGACGAGTGTAATTTTTCCAAATAATTATAAAAGATAAGCCAATCATAGCAAATTAAAGTCATTGTGTATGAGCCACAAATTGTCATCACATGCTTAGTGAGAAAAATAGATTTATGCTATCAATAATTGAACTTTTGTTTTGTAACTGTTTGCCAAGGAATTATATTTGTCAATTAAGATTTGGGAGATTCAATAAAAAGACAGAGATAAAACAATTCACTATATGAATTTGAAATTCTTCAATAAGACAGCAATAAATAATTCTGTCATTTGTATAGTAAAAACTCAATTCAATTAGTAGCATACATGTAGTGTACAATTAGAAGTCAGAATAAAAATAAAAATGTAGTGTACAATTAATTATCTTCATAACTCCTTTTACTAAGCCTATTGAGCTATTTTAGTGCAAGTTTTGTTAATGCCTTCAATTTCACTGCAGCCCTTACAACCATCATCTCCCTTGATATCAGAATCAGGTAAATTGCTTCCAACAGATAACTCTATGGTCTTACCAAATAGCTTAATTGAATTGGGACTAACTTTTTTGGTGTTGCAGTTGTGTGTACCCGCAAATTCATCGGTTTTATTCCGAAAGAAATCATTTTCCTTATCATTCACAATGTTGGAAGAAGTTGATTCGGGAAAAGGATATTGCTTGACTCCCTGAATGCCATTAGGATGAGAGTCTCGCTCTTTACTGCTTGATAAGGAAAAGCCCGGATCAACTCTAAGCTTTTTTGCTCGGGGAAAATGTAGATTCGATCCAGGTATGTCGAAAATAGGTTCAACCGTCCAAGGATTGACTCGCGTTGTATTTTCCAAGACTTTAGGTTCATCCCATTTGACCTATATGATAGAGATGAAAAGTTGTAAGAATCCAATATTAAAATGTAGTCTGCCGATATACTAGTAAACATATGTTAAGTGAAACATATCATGTATCTTTTCTTTTTCTTTCGTTTTTTATGAAAAATTATATATAATAGTTGCGGAAAAACCAAAGAGTTCAACGAGTACAAGAAGGAAATTACCTCAAGCATGCGCCATGGACGATTAGAAGGATCGTAGAGATTAGAGATTGTCCCAATCATTGTTCGCTTTGAAGAATCATCATTCTTCAAAGGAAGTTTAACTCTCATTCCACAATTCCAATTAACCTTCATTGCATCCTCCACAACCTTAGCATCCACCACGAAATTATCACCAACACCAACTGTCGGATAGTATACAACTTCAAACGCCTTGTTCTTCTCCGCCAATTCTACTGCCTCCATGACCGCTTTCTCTGTTATTTTCCCGCTTCTTGAGGCATCGAACTTCCTACGAATTCCGACAAAGATCCTCCCGGTTGAATTTTTCAAGAAAACTAAAGAATCACCAACAACGAGTTTCTTCTTGTCCACAAACTTACTCCAGCCGGTAGTGATTAGGTTTCGCAAGGGAAACCCACTGAATATGTGACGAAACTTCCACTCTTCACCGTGAACATCGGTAAAGAAAAGTTGTTGAACCGGTGCCGGTTTGGCATTTAAATCAAGGGGCGGGAAGATCTTGTCAGCACACTCACGAAGTACGGAGAATCCACCACCGTTACTAGCATCAGATCGGGTGAGAGTCTTGAAAGACGAAACAACCTTATCGTTGTTTTCTTGATCTTCACGAGGAACGTCGGGAGATTCAATGGTGCCATCAGTTATAGGAGTAAGTAGCAATTTGGCGAAGACTTCATCGGTGTGTGGATCAGCGAGGAGATCAACGGCCGAGATGATACAAGGAATGAACGAACGGTAATGATCGATAAGGGAAAGTGATTGAGTGTTTGGAGAAGGGTTAGCATGTTCTAAGTGACCTAATGGAAAATAGTAAACTTTTGAATGTAGTTTTGGTATTTTGATTGAGTCACCGGCACAACTCTGCCAGAGTTTTGGATCTACACGGCGAGGTTGTGGTTGAAACATGGTGGTGCAATTTAGCTAGAGGAAGATTAAAATTATTACTAGGGATGATTAGGGTTTTTTTGTGAGAAAGGGAATAGGGATGATTATTTGAAAGAGATATATATATATAAGCGGGAATAAGGTATGAGTTTAGATTTTTGAAACATAGATACAGTATAAATAGAATGTAAAGGGATCTAAGTGATGAGTATCAAGTTGTTTGTTTAAGTCATAAGTCAAATTAAAAGGGAAAGATTTGTTGTAAAAAGATTTATATATGTGTAATATTCTTGCCTCACTTTTTTCTCAAAATTTGTTATTAGGTAAGTACAATATTTCAATGTTGTTGGATATGTCATGGATATATTCAATTATTTGATTATAATTTTTTTTTTCTTTAACAAAATAAATCGGTCTTTAAATTTAATTATATTTTACATAAATGAAAATCAAATTTTTTAAATGATTTTAGCTTATAGCATGGATACTAACATTTTAATATATTGTAAAAAAAAAAACTAAGCTGATAAAATAGGTTTAGATTGGTCCACTAGCCATGAAATTACTTAGGTCCTGAAGTAAAAAGATTTTTAGATGATGAATCACATAGTCCACCCTCAAAGTTAATAAAGTTCAAACTTACATCATAAAATAAATTTTCAACCTAATACTTCAAAATACAAAACAAATTAAATTATAAATTAAATAACTTCTCGGCCTAGATAACTTTAGAGTTCATGGGCCGGTCTAGGCTCATTTTGACAACCCTACATTTTAACATCAGGTCCGGTTTTGAGGGGGTGCAAACAGTGCTGCAGATCAGGGCCTCAAAATATTAAGGGCCTCACTTTTTTTTTCTCAAGCCCAATATACTAAATATTGAATAGTTATAAGTTCTGCAAAAATTTATCACAACTAATCGTTTGGTGTAGTGGTCTGCGTTCCTGTCATAGAGTTTTTTGGCCAAGAGGACTCGAGTTCGAGTCACACTATTTAAATAAAGTTGGTCTTGATAAATGACCATTTAAACAACTATTTAATTATATTAAATTATTTCCTTTTATAAAATAATGGGTTTTTTTATAAGTTAAATCGCTCTACAAATTATAAATAACTTTACTACTTTATTTTTTTATTTAAAAAAAAACTACATTTTGTTATAAGTTTTTAATAATATTATTTTGAAAGTATACTTTGTTATTTTTATTAGAATTTGACTATTTTTTATATTATGATGTTATTTATATTTTAAATAACAATTACTCTTTTTCAAAAATTGCATTTTCCTTTTGTACAAAAAATTGCATTTTTTTTACTAAAGGTGTATTTTTAATGATATTAGCTTAAAGGTGTATTTTGTTATAATAGATTTGAAAGTGATTATTTTATTACATTATTGATGTTGTTTACATTTTAAATAAAAGATTATTCTATTTTAAAAATTATAGGTTCATTTTTAATGATATATCGCTTAATGTTTTATTTATCGATTCGATTTCAACACTGTAAAATGACATTTTCTTTATGTTAGTTAAACGAATAAATGTTATTCTTTAAAAATAAAATTTATTTTTAAAGGGGTCCATTTTTATTATTTGTTCCGGGCCTCCAAAATTTCGAGACCGGCCCTGTTTAACATGGATATTAAAGAATTCTCAAATATCTTATTCTTATTATTAGAGTTGTTCATGGCTGTTAAAAAAATCAAATCAGTCCATAAATGCTAGCTCAACCGAAAAAAATGCCGAAATTGCTAATATTGGATGTCATGATCGGAGTTCGAACTCCAATCTCTCCATTTTGTGTATATGACTTTCCAATGATTTACCAATTCGTCTATATACCCCAAAAACAAATCAAACCTAAATTCGATCTAATCTGCATGACATGGTTGGCCATTTTTTGTTGGGCTTTAATAGTGTTTTTTTTTACACTTTTAAGCAATACTAAAACCTCCGCTATTATAGGGTATAGCAACCTATAACAGTGCTTTTATTTTTACTTTTTATTTGATTTCTAGTAAAAGAGTACTCATAATATAAGTTGGGCTAAAATAAAATTTGTAAAATTAGCATACGGCCTTAACATTAGAGTTGGGTATACGGGTCAAAGTCTGCGGGCCGGCCCGTTTAACCCACAGTTTTGACGGGCTTAGGTCCAATATTTTTGGCCCGTTTATATTTTTACTCGTGTGGGTTGAACCGTTAAAACAGTGGTTATGCGGGTTAAATCTGCAAGTTCGTGGGTTTGGCCCGTGACCCGTTTTATTTTATTTTTTATATATATAATTAATTACAAATTTATCTCTTTGGTTGTATTACTTAGCTAAAGAAGATAGATAAACCCAAAAATGTCACAAACTTTATTTTTTTATTTGTTACTTACGATTTATATGATATAACATAAAATTGTTAACAATATAGTTTTTTTAGCATTTATTATATCAATATTTTTGTTTTTTCTTTGAAAAGAGTGATTTTAAATTTTTTTATAAGAGCCCTCGGGTTAACCGTTTAACCCGCGGACTTATGCGGACCGAACTCAGACTTATATATCTTAACTCGTTTATATTTACTGACGGGCTTGCTCGTCCCGTTTAATATGCAGACTTATGCGGGGCGGGTTAAACGGGGCGGGCCAACCCGTGTACCCAGCTCTACTGAACATCCTTACAAGGATGTGAGCAATAAAGTTTTCTTGTTTCTGAATAAAATCAACCTTAAAGTTTTTCAGAAAAATTTAAAAAGTTTTACACTTTTTAATATAGTGGCATATACAATTGTAAGATTTTCAACGACTTCATCCACCGCCGATTTACATTTATTTTTTATTTTTGATAAGTGATTTTTTCTATAAGTGATTTTTTACTCAGCCAATACAGATTTATCTGAATTGAAAATGGTAAAATATGGACTTATCTCTTGTTTGATGCTTTTCTCTTTACTAGTTAAGGGATTTCGACAATCAATGAACAACAAACCTTCGATTTTGATGAGGTTTTCGTGCTTTGGGTTTTGAGAGTTTTTTTTCTTTTTCTTTTGTTGTGTTGGGGGGGTGGTTATGAGGGTTATAAGTGTGTAGGCAGCGAACCTTTCACTTGCAGTACGCGTTACATAAAAGGAACGGTGTTCATCACATATTTCAATTAGGGGTGTCTGCATCTTAACTGTGAAAGACACGCCATTACAATTAACACACTCGGTTTGAAAGTGTACACCATCCGCTCCCTAAATGGCAAGGGGTTAGCTTTGTAATTTCAGGGGGTGATTGAGAAAATCCAGAGTACGAAAAGTAGATCTCAAAACTTAATTGGTAGTTATTGAAAAAAAAATTGAAACTCGTACTGAGAGATCCATTGAAAAAAGATTTTTTAATTTTCTTAAAAAATTTGGTACCCATTAAAAAAAGTTGTTAACATTTTTTACGACTATTTTGGAATACAACAAGAGTTGTATACGCCTCGTGAGTAGTGAACCTTTCACCTACAGTTCGCGTTACATAAAAAGAACAGTGTTCATCACATATTTCAATTAGGGGTGTCTGCATCTTAACTGTGAAAGACACGCCATTACAATTAACACACTCGGTTTGAAAGTGTACACCATCCGCTCCCTAAATGGCGAGGGGGTTAGTTTTGTAATTTCAGGGGGTGATTGAGAAAATCCAGAGGTATGAAAATTAGATGTCAAAAATTAATTGGTAGTTATTGAAAAAAAATTGAAACTCGTACAGAGAGATCCATTGAAAAAGGATTTGTTAATTTTCTTAAAAACTTTGGTACCCATTAAAAAAAGTTGTTAACATTTTTTACGACTTTTATGTGAGGTTTTTTTTAATACAACAAGAGTTGTATACGCCCCTGTGAGCAGCGAACCTTTCACATACAGTTCGCATTATATAAAAGGAACGGTGTTCATCACATATTTCAATTGGGGGTGTCTGCATCTTAACTGTGAAAGACACGCCATATAATTAACACACTCGGTTTGAAAGTGAACACCATCCGCTCCCTAAATGGCGAGGGGGTTAGTTTTGTAATTTCAGGGAGTGATTGAGAAAATTCAGATATACGAAAAGTAGATCTCAAAAATTAATTGGTAGTTATTGAAAAAAATTGAAACTCGTACTGAGAGATCCATTGAAAAAGGATTTGTTAATTTTCTAAATAATTTGGTACCCATTAAAAAAAGTTGTTAATATTTTTTACGACTTTTATGTGTGTTTTTTTTTTTGGAACACAACAAGAGTTGTATACGCCCTTGGGAGCATAAGTCAGTTGGTAGAGACACCATATGTAAAATGTAAGGATAGGGAACACCGGAAAAAATACTAGAGTACCGTTTGTCTAAGGTCTAACTCGCCTATTGGCCTATGGACTCGGTCATGTTTTGGACGAGATGGAACCGAGAAAATAGAAACACATGGAGCCACTTCCTCCCCATGATCTCAACTACTTAGCCCACAACTATCATCATATTCTTCTATATATATGTCAAATATTCATAAGCAAAGGACATTCTACATACTTGCCTACACCAAGACTTAGACGTAGAATATCATCTAGCTAAGTGAATACCCCTTCAGTTCCTAGCAGGAACATGTTCGAAACCTGGTCTTTTACACTTGACAAAAAAAAGAGTTTTATATGTTGACTCAAGAGTGTTTAATTCAATTATACTCCCTCTGTTTCTTTTTACGTGTCTAAAAACGTCGAATTTAGCGTTTCTATTTAACTATCCATTTGGTTTTTTAAGGGTACGATTTGTCAAATATACCCTTTGTCAATTACTTATATCTTTTTCAATAAAACTAATTAATGCAATATATTTGGAAAATTAAATCTATTTATTTTTTTGGTACATAACATATTAATTTTTTTTTTTTGTGTGCATAATATATTAAATTTATTGGAAAGAGAAAGTGTGTGCAAAAAAATATGATTTTATTGGTGAATTAAAACTAGGGTATAATAGGAAAATAAGGTGCAAAAATAAACTTTTTTAATTTGTTTTTACTATTCAAAACTATAGCTGTCAAATGGGCCGGCTCAGCCCGGCCCGAGCCCAACTGGCCAAGACATCTACTGAGCTTAAGTGGGCCAGCCCATTAAGGCACAAGGCCCGACCCGCAGCCCAGCCCAATAAGCAAGGGCCTAAATGGCCCGATCGACCGGCCCGACAAATTTTTCATATTTTTTTTATAAAAAATTGACAATTTTCTTTTATAAAAAAAATCAATGGACAATAAAACTACATATGCATCGCACACAAATTAATATCCATAAAAAAATTCTTATACTTCTCTATTTATAATGATTGATTAAGTTGTTATTTTTTTTTTCAAATAAAGATAAATGAGAATCATAACAAATTTGGTTTAATAATTATCTCCTAACTAACAAATCTCATCTTTTTCCTTAAAAAAAAACAAATCTCAACTTTTGTTACTTATTTTATCTAAAGATTTTATGCTAACTAAAATTTCTTATTTTTAAGAAAAATTATTTTTAGATATTTTTTTTAATTCTTTAAGGGGCCGACCCAAAAGCCCGCGGGGCCAACCCATGATGGCCCATTTAAAAAACAGGCTCGGGAGCCCAGCCCAATAAGGCCCAATAATATTTTTTGGGAAGCCCGACCCGACCCAGCCCGTCTATAATTATAGGGCTACTGGGAGTGGGAATATGCTAGGACGAGTTATGTTTTGCCAAGCTTAAGTTTGGTTTGTCAAAAAATTGAAGTCTTAATTCTGATTTGTAGTATGTCATGGTCGCATTTTTTTAAGCTAAGTTTGCATTTTCTTAAATTGGCCGACTTAGCCTAAAAGGCTTTTTTATGCCATGCAGCTTAGATTTTTTTAGCTAAATAAACTTATAAAACGGTCTTAATTTGTTTTATTTAAGACTAGGCTCTGTTTGGATTAGTTTATTTTTAAGTTTATGCTAACAATTTATGCAATATAAATTAGGTTTAAGTTATTTTATAAATTTAAACTAGTGAAAATTTTATTTTTATATGCTATTTTATCATAAACTACATTGACAAACTTATAATAATACATAAAAATTGCATAAGTTATTTGCATAAACTCAAAAATAAGCCCAAACAACTATATTTATAGACCAATCTAACTTATTTTCACCCTATTTGTAAACTCAATAATCAGATTTATACCAACTCACTATTTATATTGATTTAGGTTTGATGATTTCAAATATAAGCGAATTTTTTATTTTTTGAGACTCAATCAATGGCCCATATTATATGTTAGATAATTCAATCAACCTAACAAGTAAAAATTTGTCTATATACAAGACTTGAGGGATTATATGATTTGACCTAACTCAAAACTTATAAAATTTGATTACTCGATTAACAGATTTTTGACCAAAATTGGATCAAAAGTGAACATCCCTACTTTTTGTCTACCTTAACTAACCATCCAAAAATCCAGCTTGCATTAGTTTAGAAGTTAGTGATTTTCACATCCAAAGTGGCATCACAATTGGGATCACTAACTATTCAAACCCAAAAAGTGCATCATCCTTTCTCAAATAAATCATGCGTGATCCACAAACTTATCAATCAAAATATCTAGAACACAAAATCTAATTAAAAAAAATCACAATTTCTCATCAACTAAATATCTCACAAACTTTATCTCATTGCCACGTATGTTAGACCCCACGTGTTATCCACTCCACTTTTCACCTCATCAAAACCTTGTACACTTTCATCAAAAAAAATCAGTATCTTAAAACTAAAACAAAAACATCCTCAAAAGTCAAAAATTATTTGCCTCTTCGAAATCTTAGATTTTTTCATGTTTTTACTATAAAAGGAACAATTTTTATTTAACCCTTTTTGTTTTTATTCCTCAATTTATCCGAAAATTTAGTGATCTGATTGGATTTTTTATATCAAAAAAGAGAAACTTTTTAAGTTACCCTTTTGAATTTTCTCTATCATATGCACCGATTTTCCATGAATTGTGTGATTAATTTCTATATAGATTTGATCAAATTTGTTTTTTGAGTAAAAGGGTTTTTTTTAGTTAAAAATTCATCATTTTTCTCTTTGAATCCTTCAAGAACTTTGTGTGAAGTGATCAAAAACATGGGATCAAGTGTTTCACCGAATCTTGAATGTTGGAAATTAAGAACCCTTTGTTCTTTTCCATCTGATTCATGGAAATCACCACGTTCAGTTTCATCTCTGCCACTGAAACAGGTCACTGACAAGAACAAAATCAATGATTTTTCTTTCTCAAAGAATTTGAGGGGTAAAAGGGTAAATCGTGCTTGTTCTTGTTCTGCTACTCTTTTTGATGATTTTCATTTTCACAATGATGAAAATAGAAGAGAAATATTGGAACCTTCTTTTCTTGGTATTCAACCTGAACCACCTAGTTGGCCAGAAAGAGAAGAGATTTTGAGATTAAGTTTTGAAAGAAAAGTGAAAAGTGTTGGAATTCCTTTATCTATTAGGATGATTAAGAAGAAGTTACAATTAGAAGAAGGTTTGAAAAATGAAGTAAATGAAATGAACAATTGTTCTGTTAAGAAAAGTTTTTCATCTTTATTGTTTATGCTTCATGAGCTTCAAAATCATGCTTTGGAAACAAGAGAATCACTTTGTGGTGAAGATTTGAAAAGTGTTATGGTTAAGTTAAATAGAGAAATGGATGATTCATTTGTTTGGTTGTTTCAACAAGTTTTTAGTGAAACACCAACACTTATGATTGATGTTATGGTTTTCCTAAGTAACTTTTCTGTGTTTTCTATGAGTAACAACAACACTTTTAAGGATGTTAATACTTTACATGGTGTTGGTGTTCAAGATGAGTGTGTGAAGGAGGAGTTGACAGAAGATGAAGAAAAGTTGTGGAATTTTATGTTGGAGGAAGCTTCAAAGATGCAAAAGGAATTGAGGGGTGATGATTTGGATCATGAAACAATGATGAAGTTTGTGTCTCAAGTTTCTGTGGAGATTGAAGGGGATCAATATGAGGAATATGAGAAAACTGAGGCTTATTACAAAAAGCATATAGGCCTTACACCTTATAATTCACTTCTTCTGTCTAACTATGCACAGTTTCTCTTCCTTGTCATGAAGGACAATGATGGGTGAGTTCTCATAATCTAATTTTGTAATACTATTTGTTAGCATTAATTGATGATGCATCATGGTTTTAAATCGTTGTAGCGGTTATGCTGCGAATCTTTATGATATAGGAAAATTTGGTCTAAATAGTAGTTGCAATGTCGTTGCAGAGACCTCAAAATAATTTATATTGCGGACCGCAATTTAAAACATGTCACATGTGTTGTGTTCTTGGAAAAGAATCTTATGTATGTTTGTCTCTTTATGCAAAGAAGGGGTGACTTGTTTTTTAACTTGTTTTGAAGCTAAAATGAGTAATTTTGAGTACATTTGTTGATTGAAGTGAATGCTATGATAGCTAAGAAAATGCTAAGGAATGCTATGACTGGTGTCCTTATGTTTTGTTGTATTGCTATTATACATGTATTGTACAAAAGGATCTGGATTACGTGTAATCATGATGATGTGAGTCAGCCGCATTTATGAGATGGTTCAGATTTCAAGTTCAATATTTTAAATTGAAAATATAATCAAAATTTACATTGAAATCTGAACCATCCACATGTGGCACACTACATGCAATCACAATCCAAATTTTGTACAAAAGTGTTAGTTAGTTTACTATTTGGATTTGTGAAGTTACATACTTTATAACTAATATAATTTCTCTATTTTGTACATTTGATATGAATATACAGTGCTGAAAAATACTACAAACAATCAGTGCTAGTGGATTCACCAGAAGCTGAAGCATATTGTAGATATGCTGATTTCTTGTGGCGGATAAGAAAAGATGATTGGGCAGCAGAACTAAGGTATCTGCAAGCATTGGAAGCAGATCCTGGAAACACTTTTTATTTATCAAAGTATGCTAGTTTCCTTTGGAACACTGGTGGTGGACAACAAGAGAATAGTACTAGTTTTCCTATAGAAGAATTAGATAACTTACAAATATGATAATTGTCCATATTATCCATCTATATATCCCACTTTACTTTAAGTTGTTTTTCTTTATATTTTTGTTTTTATTTAATGAAAATTTTCAATTTTGCTTCCTTTTTTTTCAATTTATTTAAATGTGTCTACTCATAACTGATTTTAGCAAAAGGTGTTTCCAATCCAAAACAAGTGATTAATGAGCTCCTCTTAAGGTGAATTGTTCGGAAGAATCCGAGTTCAATTTCTGGTGGGAACAATTCTTGGTCAGAATTTACTTACCTATGATTGAACTCTGGATTATCAGCCCCTTTTCTGGAAACTAGAGGGTTAAAAAAAAAAGTGTCAAACTATAACAACTTAATTAAGGTTATATATTTTTCAAATGATAAAATTGAGAAATGTAAAAAAGAATTGTCAAAAGAACATACTTTCATCAACTAATTTTCAGTTTTTCATCAAAGACAACATGAAAACTAGATTTTCTAAATGTGCAATTACATTTTCTAAATTATATCACTAGAGATGAAATCATTGGGTTAGTTCATTGTGGAACACAAGGCCAAATTGCAGATGTGATGACCAAGTTGTAAAGTTTTTTTTAGTAGATAGATGAAATGACATAATTATTGAACTCCGGTCACAGCGTCAAACCTAACAATTCATGCATTTTGTCAGTTAAGTTAGGATTTGTGGACCAAGTAGTTGAAGTTTGACTATGGACAAACATGTGCAACATAGAGTAGTTGTTAACTGTTAACTACTCATGTCATGAAAACCAACTGCATTAGCTGCTAATTTTTGGTTCATGTTCAGTTTGAAGAAAATGAGTCAATGACTAACATTCACCAATGTAAAGCAAAATGTTTTCAGTTTGAAGAAATTGATTCTGATTTTGATTTACCTGTGTGAACATTTCATCACTCTGTTACCTCTACACACAAGATGAAGTACAATTACTAATATAATTCAATATTCTACAATCAAATTCTTATTCTGTGAGACAAAAAGCACCCTTACCTAGGATGCTACCTTGCATTACAAGTCAATATTACAAGAAATCAACCTAGGGAACTTGCTAGAATAGGGCCAAAAAAGCAAGAATTGTGTATAAGATTCAATATCATACAGCTATATCACTAACGTAGTGGTAACTCAACTATAGCTACTAAACACTAATTGACAACAGTGGAATTTCTAAAAATGCAAAGAAAATTACAATCTATCAATCACCAAAACCAAACATTCCGACTATCAACGGCCTTCACTGAAGTATATTCCAAGGGCATCTGCCCATACACAGACGTAAATATGTTGACACACTCCGATCTTCGTTCACTATGACCTCCCAGACTACTAATTCCAGTTGATCCAATCTCAAATATTTTTCCTGTAACACAGACAAAATCTACCAAGTTAACATCATATACCACTGCTTAAACCAAGCATTAGCATGGAACTTCACAATCAACTGCTTAAGATTATACAGAGCCTAACGCATGTTATACAAAGAACGAGGATTCACGGACTGAAAATCTGAATAGTAGCTACTTCGTTTTGCTACTGCTATTGCTTATATGCATGTTAATAAGATAACAAACATCATCTTGTCCGAGAAGGAGATGAAAGAAGAATTGCATCTAAATGAACACAACAAACTACGACTACTTCTAGCAGTCAATAAGAAGAGTGTGAAAATGTGGTGTGTTTCATGTTTCTTTGGACCATTCTAAGCATAAATCATTCATTGGCTCCCGAACCAAAAATCAATAGTACAAATGTCAGAAAAATGAAAAGATAACATTCATTCAATTCCTGGGCAATTGTTATAAGATATGGCATTTTTAAATTACCTTTAACCCATATGGGAGGCGCACCAGTTGCATTTGCAACAAGAAAAGACATTGCAATATCTTCACAATTCCTGGTAAATCAATTAAATTATTGAGAAAATAACAAAATAGTTGGAACTAAAGTTTGGAAGATTTTGAAGTGTGATAAAAATTAAGGTATTTGATGGATGTATAGTTCAGATAAAAACCTGTTCTTAGTTACAAATTCTCTAATTGACGATGGCATCTCATTTGTGTAGAGAGCGAAATACTTTTTGTGAAAGAATGCTGCCTTCGAGAGCACCATGCTATATGTACCCGTCCACCACACAGACCACCATCCACCATATCTAAATTTGTTGTCGTCACCGTTCTGCAAGAACATTGAATAACTTGAAAGACCAGCATTACAAGTTTTTTTTATATGTTTCCTCTCTCTGAACTTTTTTTTGAACGGCATTCCCTCTCTCTAAACTAAACATGGGAAAAGTGATAAACCAAATCTAGAGAACATTAATCATAAGTTCACATCAGGTTTAAAGATGCATGAAACATAACTAGCAGCTTCTTGAAGGATGGATTAAAGAAATTAAATTATTTTTTCTGTAACAAAATGAAGTTCTTGTTAGCGCAGGCACGAGGTACGGGACCCCAGATTACACGTGTGAAATACAAAATGTGCTAATTTTTATGTTTTATGGAAGTAAGGATTCATTGCTCAAATTTGAAATGGATCTGCATACGTTTCACAAAAACGATGTTATCTATGTTTCGCAAAACTACATCTTGAAAGGTGAATGTTAAAAGGAATTCAGGCCAAATATTCCAGTGCAAACAAAAAACGGTAAATGATGCATGAAGACTATCATAAAAGTTAAATTAACTTGCTCAAAGCTTAATTAGTTAGTATTTATTATGTATTGGCATAAAAGATATATTGTGCGATCAAATTATCAAGGATAATGCACAATCATCTTGTAAAAAAATAGACAAAAACCATACATACCAAAGAATCCACCCAATGGACACGGGGTACAAATCCCACCATAGCATCCGGTGCACTTTGCCAAACATCAAATGCAAATTCCACCGAAGGGCAAGGAAATATGACATCATCGTCAATAGAAAAGACGGCATCAGTCTCCAAATCCTTAATTTCTTTAAATCTATTGTTCAAACTGTCTTCTTTGTTTATATCAAATCTCAACTTCACATATCGTCCCTCTCTAGATTTGGACTTTACAACTTGGTGCAGATATTTTAGAAGACTTTCTGAAGGAGGATCAGGTTCACTCCACACAATATGTACCGATTCAAGTCGAGGACAAGATGAATAATGTTTGATGGACTGCTTTAACAGATCATATCTCTTCCACGTGTTCATTACAATAGAATATCCTTTCCTGTAAACAGAATGAAACAACAATTAATTCTCTGGTATTATCAGCAATAAACTCTCCGAATTTAAAAGTCAACCCCAGATTTTGTTTTGTTTTCTCTTTTTGTCCAATTCCAAGATAACGTAAGTTGACTTTGGCAGCAAACAAAGAGGCGATGACTCTGACAACATTAAGTGTTTGTTTGAATTCGTGGTTCAGTTATTTTGAATCATTGATTTTGTCTCTGAACGACGGTCTAACTAGAAAAGATAAAGAACTAGCTCTTAGGTTGACAAATTAATACTAACATTTTATATCGAACATCGCTTCAGGGTAAAAATACTTCAAACTCGAATTTGACTAAATCAATTGTATACAATCAAGCTCATAAAAAATCATGTTAGTCGAACACTCACCAAAACACACACTAAATTATCAATCACATACATAATTACCAATCCGAATACCAGTATTATATGATCATAATAATACCAAATATTATTCAACTTCCAATAATACAAATATGAACAAAAGTGACATCAGAAACACATCCCCAAATATCAATATCCAAAATTCCCAACATCAAAAGCACTTCCAAAACTTATCAAAAAAAAACTTATTCAGAAGCTCATTTCAATCCACATCTAAATAATACTAATCACCTTAATATACTAAAATTAAGTTCATTTCCAATTCCAAAATGAACTTAGCACTAACCTTAAAAAATCAAAGCAATAAAACCCTATTATAACCCTTTCTATTTATATTTCCTATGCAAAACAAACAAAAAAGACACCAAATAAAAACCAAACAGAATCTTAGTCCAAACACATATATAGAAATTCCATAAAAAAACCCGAAACTTTGTATTTTTCCAAAAAAAATAAACCGATCTCAATCATTACAATAAAATCATGTTACCCTAAAATAGAAACTACAAAAAAAAAAAAAAACTAACAAATTGAATTAATGTTAATCATTAATTAAGTGATTAATAATGAATGAATTAAATTAAACTGACCTTGAATCAGAAAAACGACGAAGAGGTGTTTGATTATTATTATTATTCCATAGTAAGAAACTTGAACCGGTTGTTGAAAACGCGAGAAGAGTTAACGCAACACAACAAAATAACAGAAGCTTGATCTTCACTGATTTAACGGTGGAGATCGCAAGTAACCGAAACCGTTGTTCAATCCGACGGTTCAACCAACAGCTCCCTCTCATCACCGCCGTTAATGACACCAAATCTATAAAAAAAAAAAAAACCAAACCCGGTGATGAATGGAATCTTTCTTATTCGAACCAACCGGTTTAGTTCGGTTCGGTTTAGTTTGGTTCAGTGGCGAATAAGAATCGAAATAAACTCCATTTTGGAGCTTCGGAATTAGGCTCGGTGAAGACGAAGCAGAAAGAGGTTCGGAGAATGAGGATTGGTTTTTTGACTGGTTAGGTTCCGACAACGTAACGATTAAGAAGGAAATATGAATCAGGTGTTGGATGACACGTGGAAGGGTTAATCGACGTTTGATGATTGGATCGGAAATTGAGAAACGAGGAAGATCTTGTTGGTTATGGTGTTGAGAACGGTGATGTTTTGTTTCAGTGTTCGCTGGTTTTGGTTGTTACACGATTAATGGAATCAAATGAATGGAATTTTGTTTTTCGGTTTTATAGTGTGTTTGGAATTATGGAAAAGGGAAGGAAAAGAAATTGAAAGTGTGTGCAATTAAGATCAATCAAGGATGAAATGAAAGGTAAAAAAAGTAAACATCTTTGTTAAATTGATTGTTGAAGGGATTGGGTGAGACAAATTATGTTTTGTCATTTTCTTGGTTAAAAATCTTTGCCACGTTACTTTGAAGTGTTGTGCAATCAAGATCTAGTTATATGATTTAATTTAATTTCTCTACTTAATTGTATAATAATATAAAGAATCTCAATAATGCCCTCAATTAGTCCTTTTTGGTCTTTTTAGATAAATCTCAATTGGATAGTTGTATATTAAATAAAGGTTTAACTATCATTTTCGTCATTGTAAATTCGCAATTTTTTTGTTTTATTTTCTAATCTATATCTTTTTTGTTGCAAATTAGTTCTTGTATGTTCAAATCTTTTGATTTTAGTCCCTTAAAACTAAAATCTGCAGAAAAATCCGTAGGAAACTGACGAATTTTCCTGTAAATTTTAACTTTATGGACTAAAATAAAAAAGATTTGTACATGTAGGAACTAATTTGCAACAAAAAAAAATATACATAGACTAAAACCAAAAATTTAAGAACTTACAAGAATGAAAATGATGTTTAAGCCTTAAATAAATAAATGTGTAATTCTATGATCTTACTAATATTAGACAATCTGCGTTAGCAACTCAAAGGTCTCATATTTTTTATTCTTCTAGCTTTATTCTTTCTCAAATATGCATAAGTTAAACTTTATTCCACAATTCAGAAAATCTGCATATGTTCAACTTCTTTCTCATTGGGTTCAAACTTATTTTGAACCATATATTCGGCTTTTTATTTTGTGTTGTTGTTTCAATCTGGAAATTGTGCTTTTATCAAAACATTTGGAAAATTATGCGGTGATGGTATTTGGAGGGCAGCAACCTTGTAGCTTGAAAGGGGGTATTATGTACTTTCCCACCAACTTAATGAGACAAATATATATCTTATTATGAAGTGTGATAATATGGTTTCCAAGAAAGTGTTGCGTTTCATTTCTATGTTTAATGTGCTTTTATAATGGTGTCGAAAGTGTTTGCTAATATATTGAAGTTTTACCTCAATAAGTGTATTTCTTTGGAGCAATCGGCGTTTGTTGAATGGACAACCAAACATATATTTACCTTAAAAATAAGAACAACCAAACAAGTAGAAGGCAATATATCTGGAGAAAAACCAAGAAGATTCTATTAAATAGGCGACTTTCTAGTTGAGATATTTTCAATATATAAAATCTACATTTATTCAAATGAAGAGGCTAACATGAAGTGGGACCATAATTTTTGAAAATATACATACATCAAATCAAAGACTCATTTCAAATAATTAAAATCAGTGTGAAGAGGCTAACATGAAGTGGGACAATAATTTTTTAAAAAAATATACATAAGATACATCAAATCAGACTAGGGGTGTTCAAAAATCCAGTTAACTGAACCAAACTTTGGTTCGAACTGCATTGAACCATATTTTAAACTGAACCATTTAATACAGTTTTAAACTGAACCACTTTTTAAAAAACAGTTACAATTCAGTTTATAACCGGTTCAAAACCAGTTTGAATTTATGAACTGTATTTTATTTTAAAAGAAAAATATTTAATAATTTTCCAAAAAATTCGGAAACTTATTTTTCAAAAAAAAATCGGGAACTTTTTTTTCCAGAAAATATCGGGAACTTACTTCCGGAAAAAAAATCGAAACTTTTTTTCCGGAAAAATCGGGAACTTTTTTCCCGAAAAATATCGGGAACTTTTTTTTCGAAAAAAATCGGGAACTTTTTTTTCGAAAAAAATCGGGAACTTTTTTTCCAAGAAATATCGGGAACTTATTTGCCGGAAAAAAATCGAAACTTTTTTTCCCGAAAAAATCGGAACTTTTTTTCCGAAAAAATCGGGAACTATTTTCCCGAAAATAATTGGAAACTTTTTTTCCGAAAAAAATCGAGAACTTTTTTTCCGAAAAAAATCGGGAACTTTTTTTCCCGAAAAAAATCGTGAATTTTTTTTCCTGAAAAAATCGGAAACCTTTTTTCCGAAAAAAATCAGAACTTTTTTCCCAAAAATTGGAATTTTTTTCTCGAAAAAGTCGGAAACATTTTTTTCGAGAAAAAAAATAAAAATTTGTTTCCCGAAAAAAAGACTGAAACTGTTTTTCGAAAAAAAAAACTCTGAAATTATTTTTATCGGAAACCAGTTTTTTTTTAAGAAAATACAGAAAATTGGTTTAAAACCAGTTTTACTAAAAAAACCGGTTTTAAACCAGTTAACTTAAACTAAACCGGTTTAAAGGTGTAAACTGGTTCTAAACTGGTTCTGAACCGAACTGAAACTGGTTTGAGAAATAAACCAGTTTTTATAAAAAGTGGTTTCAGTTACTGAACTGAACCATTTATATGGTTCAGTTCAGTGCAGTTTATGAACCGTGAACACCCCTAAATCAGACTCATTCTAAAAAATTAAAATCAGTTTTTTAATTGTCCCTTGAAGAAATTTGAGTATTTATCCAACAACCAACAAAAAAATCACACAAGTAGATGTATATGTGAAGTAAAAGTTAATTAAAATTTATTTGTGGATATCACATCTAAATCTATTTATGCGGTTTGTTTTTAGAGTTTAATGAATGGAAAAAGCTTTTTGACAAGAAAATTTAAGAAGAAGAATTGCAAGAATAAATCTCCAATTACATTCGTCACCACCCATGATTTTCTAAAAAAAAAAAAGAGATTAAATGGCATCATTCTTTAAGATTTTGCCATATGTTGATTCTTGCATTTTTTGTTTTAAAATTTCTTACTAAATAGCAACCAGACAAAGTAAAGAAACTATAAACACTCAACTAATCAAAAGTCACAATTGTGACACATCATATTATTATTTTAAAATTAATAAACATTAAAAAAAAAAAAAGGAAAATTTGTACACGTTTTTGTGTAACCGCTTCCATCACATCTTCACGATTCAGAGAAAAAAGAACAAAACATATTCTCTTGTTGCTTCTTCTCCAATAACCTCGACCAGACTATGTCTACACCAAAAGATTTAATAGGTGGAAGTAGCATTCTCTCCTACAATAGGTGTCACATTTGTTCATTTCACATATAATGATATAAATTAAGAATTGACTATAAATGAAAAAGAAACAAAAATGTAATTTTTGCATCCAATTAATGTTTTTAAACATTGATGTATTTATTATCATCATGACGTTGGAGGTATAAATTAGATGGTAAAAATGAAGAGAGAAAAAAAAATTAACAAATGTTGCAATCAAAACTAAAAATCACACATATTTTGAAATAATTTTATATAATGAATATGATAATTATTATGAAATAGAAGGATTGGCAAAACGGTACTCTCATTACTGAATCACAAAGTTTGTTATTGGTTACATTTCTAGACCTTGGACACCATATTTTGTCTTGCATATCAAGTAACAGATGTCAGAAACAGGTTAGATCCCTCTCAGAATGATGTGGCAATAAATTAGGCAGTGACAATTTGCCAAATTACAGTTTTGTTAAAATAGAGAGACTAAAACTACATTTAAATTTCAATGTTATCAATCAAGAGCATGCTAGGACCTGTTTAATTTATGAAAATATTTTCAATTTTAATTTTCTGAAATTTTTGTTTAGTTTTATTTGTTAACAAGAAAAAGAAAACTTTTAAAGTCAATCATGCTTTAGAAAATAATGAAAATAACTTTTTGATATTTTCATTGTTCTCAAATATGTAAAACAATCATTTTAAGAGTTTATTTTTTTATTTGTTTGGACTAATATCTTTCAACAAGTAAATCTAATATAAATTTTGAAAAATTAAAACATAAATACTTTTTATTAGGGTAAAAATGAACTTTATTAATGGAACAAATCAAAGAATAACATGGTTACAAGAGAGGGGTGTGTTTCTTCCAACCACACCCTATTGGGTTCTATATGGGCTAAAGCTGCAAAACTATGGGTCGCCTTGTTGGCTTCCCTGCTAATGTTATTTTCGTAAACTAAAATTATCCTAAATTTTCTATATTTATTGGTTTGAGGGGGTGTACTGTTGGCTTAGGTGAAGGATAATGGACACTAAAACTTTGACTTTGGGGTATTGGATTCGGACCGGTAAAGAGCATAAAAATAGGATGGTTTCTTTTTCCATCCTCCAAAGTTCTCTTTTCACGCATAAAATTTTTAGAAATGTTTTCCAAATTTTTTTTAATAACTTTTCATTCCTACCCCCACCCCAAATTTTCCTTTATTTTTGGGGGTATGGAACTTTTTTTGTCTTAAAATACTTTGGGAAATATTTTTAGAAATTTTCCGAGTGAAAAAAGAAATTTGGGTGGTGGGAAGAGAAATTTTCAAATTAGGCTATCAGCATGGGCCTTGATTATCTTGTTATTCAAGCCCAACTTTCCCCTTGCTTCTCTCTTTTTCTTTTTTTTCCTCTCAATTCTTGTTTTAAGGTCTATTTAGGTTGTCTTGATTGAATTTATCTATTGATATAAACAACACATAAGAACAACAACTAAATTTTCCTTTTGAAAAGCAACACCTATAATTTAGTGCCACTAAAAAGCTGATACTATATGTCACCACTCCTCCCGATCATCCTCCGGAACCCCCTGAACCTCTCTCTAAGTCTCGATAAACATTTCCACCATCCTTTCGATGGAAAATAATACAAACAACACATAAGAACAACAACTGAAACCCACTTGGGTTGGTCTAGTGGTATTGGTTTGGGATCTCAGAGTGTGCTCCTCTTAAGATCTTAGGTTCGATTCTCTCTGATACCAATTTGGGTGAGTTAATTTATCTTCTTAAAAAAAAACAACAACTAAATTTTCCTTCTGAAAAAGCAACACCTATAGTTTATATTTGATTGAAAGCTCATTTTATTCCATGAAAATTGGTGATAGTAAATTTATTCTTTAGAAAAATAAAAACAATTTTTAGTCTCTCTGAAAAAATAAATCAGAACAAATTTAGTCACTTTTATGTACACTTTATTTGATTAATGAAGACACGTTAGAGAAAAAAATTAAAGTAGTGGAAATAAAATATAACTTGTTTATGTTATTTTGGATAGACATATGTTGATATGTTATACTACCTCTGTTCCAAAATAAAAAAATTAGTTTGACTACTGTATATATGCCAATATATAATTTTGATCACTAATATCATTAATTCTTTATTAGTAAAAATTATAAAAATTTGATATTTTAAAAATACTCATCAAAACAAATCAAATAAGATCTTATATGTTTACCTTTATATCTATACATTATTAAAAAAACATGGTCAAAACAAGTTAAATTAATAGTGTCATTTAATTAAAATGGCTCTTATAATGTAGTTGTTTCTATTATTAATTTTCTTCTTTGTACATTTGAACTCTCTTTGTTTAAGCAACTTTCTAATTCTTTTTATTCTATAGCTCAAATTAATTTATTTATACAGAATCATGTATGTATACAGTATACCTCCAAAGAACCGATAAGTATTGTGTAATATTGGAGGCAAATCATTCATTTAATAAGTTATCGCATGACATAGGAATAGGATAATGTGGTTTGTTAACAAAAACCCGTGGCCCTAATTGCATAGACGGTTTCATGTGACTAATTTATATGACTATAATCTAACATTTGTGTTGTGTCACTGGTTGTTGAACTTTGAAAAATGAATTTATTGTTGTAACCATATGATGCAGTTATAGTGTAAGATCGTCTTATTTAAATTACCGGATGAAATTATTTATCTTTATACTTAATTGGATTGTTTGATTTAAAATTAATTGTTGAGATTGATAATAATTATGAGAAATTGTGATTTTTTTTTGTTTTTGCACTGGTTTCCGACCCACTAAAAGTGGACAACAAATTCAGCTCGTGTGTAAAGGCAAACGCACTGTTTCCTCTGGCAATCGAATATGATATTTCCCGGACACGTTCTTGAAAGAAACTCCTTATTATCGAGTCCTCCACTATTGCACTTTGCAAAGGTTTAATTTTTATATCTTTTATTATATGTTTCATCCACATTAAGTATTTTTTTTTTGGACAAAAACTTAACTCTAGTTAATATCCTCGTAGTTGAAATTCTACTTCTTTAAGTGAAAAGTTAAGTGTCTAGATTTTAACCCTAACTTTTACATATAAAACGTAATGTTTTTACTGATTATATTTTAAGGCAATCAGATTAAAAAAAAAGCCATTCGCTTACCAGCTTATACTGATTCAACATTTTCTAATCTTCATCTATATGGTGTTTCACTTAACCCACGAAAATAAATTTAACTCATTGTAGTATATTCAAATCTCATTTATTCCCTTTTTAAAGTTTATCCACACAATTATTCAAATATGTGGACTGTGGTATGCTTCTCCAAAATGAAAGAGACACCTACCTGGCCACATTTCATAATTAAACTATAAGTGACCACAGCAAATGTTTTAGAATATATATAATATATCATCATTATTCATTAGTATGCGTACCCATAAAGAAGATACATAATTTCTCATAAAAGAAAAGAAAGCAGTAAGAGCCACAATTTCTTACATTTTTTAAAATGCAACAAATGAAATGAATGTTGATTATGTTAATAAAAAAAACTTTTTTTATTTTCTTTCGTACTTAAATATTGACCATTTTCAAACATTTAATAACAATTTTTAAAATAAATATTCAACATAAATGGAAAATAGACAAACAATAAGATACACCGTTAAATTTTTTTATATTTTTTTTATATGACAAAATTAATCCTTCAAAAGTTATATCTATGAAGAGGATATAACATTATCATATATGACTATTATAATTCTTTTGATAAGATTCATACTAGTCTTTGGTGCAAAAAAGTTAAAACTATCAAATACAAATAATAGACGCTTATATCAAAATTTGAATATAGAAATCTTAAATTATATGAATTTTAAATGATATTTACCACTTTGTATGTGGATGAAAAAAAACCACAAGCACAAAAGATATAAAGTATTCAAGTGTGCCCTGCCACCCAAAATCTGCCTGGAGGATGATATACCTCTCTAACCAGTGGCTCTTTGCCAGAGTAGAATGATGATGAAATATTACAAAAGATACCAAAAATTTGGCTCACAATTAACTAATTAAAATGATATAGAACCGTTTGATTTTATTAATTAATGTTATCTAGACAAGTCATTGAGACTAATCAAGTTACTAAACTAATGTGCATTAGGTATAATACGATTAATATAATAATGCACTAAGGATATTTAATTAAATTGTTTCATTTGCTTTTGATCTAACAACTTATTTATCTATTGCCTAAAGATAAAGCTTTAAATTTTTTATTCCACCTGTGAAAATGAAAGCTGCTACTATAATATTGGTATTTCAATTGTATTATTTTATACTTAATCATTGTCTCATCGATTAAGATAAAACAAAACATAAATACAAATGAGAAAATCCTCAACTACAAAGGGAACTAAGGTTAGAAAGATAATCCTCCCATTCCTAAAATATTATTATTAAGAGCTAATACTATTTGTGCAAACATTCATTATTTATTTTCAGTGAGCCCTATCAAGCTATACGTTTCAAATTACTAGAAAAGATTAGAGCATATTCTAAACAACTCTCTCATAATTTGAAAATATTTTTCCACCAATCAAAGAGAACAAACCACGTAAGTAGATTTACATATAATACTCACAATGAACTTGTAATCAACTTTTATTTGCATATGATATCTATACTAATATATAAAAGGGATACAAATTTTTGGGATGGCTTTTTTGTTATTTCAATTTTACCCTTAAAAAATAACTTCCACATTTTTTTTTTGAATCGGCTAAATTTTATTAATGAACAATTCCTCAAACAAGAAGTATAAGGAATTGTTGAAACATACATCAAAGGCAAAGTGATTAAAACACTTTAACCCAACAAAAGTACATTAAACATCACCCCAAACCATCCCTTACAAAACATCAGTTGAAATACACCAATGACCACCAATTCAACCCATAGAGACACCACTAGACACTAACTTCCGAACTCGAATCAAAATTACTCGGCCCATCAGAATCCAAACAGCAGCTCCATAAGTCAAAAATTGGTGGACGCCGGTAGAAAACTAACAGTCAACACCGATGCAGCAGAGTTCAACCAGATACCAGAAACCTGCAAATCTCAACAGATTTGGAAACCCCTCAGCGATTCAAAAAGAATCCTGCAAATCTCAACAGATTTGAATAAACGGTCAGAGAATCAGTATCAAAGAGAACCATTCACATCGGCATCAACCACCACCACATCACCTATATCACCCAAATCCCATAACCACCACCTGAGTCGCCGACCACCAAAACCGCCGACACCGCCAGATCCACCACATCACCTCTATCACCCATAACCACCACCTGAGTCGCCGACCACCAAAACCGCCGACACCGCCAGATCCACCACCACCTCATCACCCAACCACCACCACGACACCAACGAAAACACCCCCAAACCACACAAAACCTCAAGATCCGAGTCCAGAAAAACCTTTGCTTTGCCGGCACAACCACCGCTAAAACCGTCATAAAAATGTTGGTAGATGGTTGGAACTCCAAAATCAAAAAACATACAACAAAACAAAAATAAAAGTTGCTGCAACCAAAACACTTATAACAAAGCTTCTGCAAACACAAACAAAATTGACAGGAAGCCCAAACAAAGAAACAACAAAACTCCGGCGACGACACAGAACCACCGCCGACCACCACTGCAAGGGAGGCGGTGGTGGCTGAAACAGCTGCACTTACACAACAGAAAACATAAAACTGAACAAAAGAAGGTGGATCCGCAACAACATAAACAAAGAGAAGCAACATAAAAATAACTTCCACATAAAAATAAGTTTTTAGTTTTTTTTTAGTAAATAATTTTTTTTCTTCTTAATAACTAAGCGCAACTTTCACATAAAAGTAGATTTTCAGTTTTTTTATAGTAAAAAAAAATATTTTTTTTTCTTCTTAATAACTAACCACAAAAAAAAAGAGGTTACATAGTTATCAATTAACAAAGTCAAATAAAAAAGGAGATTAAGTAGTTATTTATATTTGTACAATACAGAATATCGATCACAAAAAAAAAAAAAATCGATTACACAAACGGGCACGTTTGGCGGCTAGTCTACGTATAAATCTATTTATGTGGCTTGTTCTCAGTAATTGATGGTTAAATACTATCAAATTATAAAGGAGTAGAGTAAACCTCATCAAATTTAAATTTATATTATGGCCGCAAACAACCAATCATAACTAATCTATTTTTTTAGGTTAATAATTCAGAGTCCAATTATAAGATACATAAATTTTGACAAAAAATTAATCTTAAAAATAAAACTCATATTCTTTCAATTCAAACAATTTATTTTAAAAAGAACTCATCAATCACTTTTGGTATATCGTAGTAGTTAAATGTTAAGTATGCTTAAAGCAAAGAATATGTTATAATCATCCTATAATAATCATCATAATAAATTTTGTATGTGCTTTATTTCGTCCCATATATGAAAAAAAGACAAAAATGAGTGATCACTTTCGGCACCTCACAGTAATGGCCGCCTACAATAAGAAATGCTAAGTATAACAGTGTGCTGATTTCTCAATTACATTTCAATGACTAAATTTTTATACTCTCTCATATTTGATGACTAAAATGTAATAATTGAAAAAATTAAGAGAATTTATATGGAGAAAATTCATTCCCAAATCTCTATCAATACGTATGCAAAGCAAGCACGACCGTATTTAATAACACGTGTCAATTTAGAGCCGCAAGCTACTTTGACAATAAGCACCGCCCAACATAATAAACCTAGCTAAAACAAACGTGGAATATGGACCAGCATTTTTATATTACTTTTCCACTTTTACCCCTCAATTTTTTCCAAACAAATCAAAATTTTGGTTCATGAAAAAAAAAGTTCATGAAAATATATGATATGACTTTAAATTTATTTTAATATAAAACAATATAAAAATATATGATATGACTTTAAATTTTGCCTATAGATATCGGTATAAACTCAAAAATATTGAAGTGTTCACTTTTAACTAAATTCCCAACCTTTCACTATGTTAATCACTTTAGTCTTAATAGTCACATTAATATTTTTTGCACTGAATAACTAAGAGATTAATGAAATTAATTGAGTAAACAATTAGATGATTTGAACTCATATTTATTGGTTTAGTGTGAAGACTTGACACATTAAAGTATACTTTTCTTAAGTTCTTAAGTTCGAATTTTCTTGATACTATTTTTTTTGGTATTGGACTAGTTCATATGATTAACTTGTTAATAACACCGATAAATTATGAAATTTTATAATACATGTGAGTGAAAAATAAAAATAAATTATCCAATAGACATGCACGCAAACACAGAAAGGAACGAAAAAAGTTGCATTTCAAAGTTAAATATATAAATTGATCACCATATTACATGTTAAAAGCGAAACAGTTGGGTCGAACACCATAACTAAAATTAGGGTTGAACACAAATCCAAATTCCGGCTCGAAATCGATATAACGAAGCATTCGGTCAGTTTTCAAATCAACAATTACAAAAAAAGGCATGAACGGTTGCATATGAGTGGATGTAGGAATCTTAAATTCTATCTCTTCATAATCGAAAACGATCGAACAATCATTAAAAAGCAATTTTTCCCCCTCTCTCTCATAAATATATGATAGAAATATTTTTCTTAATTATAATGAAAAAAGTGTGAAAGATATTATAGATCTATTTTAATTTCTATTTCTCCTTTACTTGATATATTATTACTTTAGATCCACAAATTTGAAATAAAATAATGACATCTCACCTTCTTTATTTTTTATTTAGTTCTTATATCATTTATTGCATTATATACGAGGTATTGAACTATTTGAAAAATGAAATTTTTGGATAATGTAATTTTAGATGTAAACAAAGCTTCAATCTAGGGGAAACAGTCATTTTGGTCCCTGACTCTGCAGCTCGCTGTCATATTGGTCCCTGATTTAAGGAAAAACACAAAATAGTCACTGACTCTGAAATCAGTTAGTATTTTTACGGACTGCAGGGATCAAAATGACTAACGGACTGCAGAGTCAGGGACCAAAATGACAGCGAGTTGCAGAGTCAGGGACCAAAATGACTAACGGACTGCAGAGTCAGGGACTATTTTGCATTTTTACATAAGTCAGGGATCAATGTGACAGCAAGCTGCAAAATCGGGGACCAAAATGACTGTTTCCCCTTCAATCTAACTCATAATAACCGACCCATTATATTCACCACTTATATGACCTTACACCTATACAAACCAAAGATATAGTCGATCAAAATTAAATTCAAATTAAATAGTTGCAATTTTTACCGATTTGGTGATTTGACTCGAAATCATCCGAAACTAACCACTACTCACGTTCACGTCTAACTAAAATTTGAATTCTAAATCTTCTACTTACATGAATTTATAATAACTTTACTATTTTTCTATCTAAAAAAAAAATAAGCCGAGTGGGATAACCCACTTTGCCAACCCTAATTTGCCCAGCAGAGCACAATAATAATCAGAGTTCCAGTACTGCGCGGAACATGGTGGGTCTTACCAAAAGTGGTTAGAATAACGCCAGCTAGGACAACCCTTTAAAATGGTCCCTATCCACAAAAAAACATTAAAAAAAACTCAACATAATACGCAAAGTAGGACCCACATTCACTTCCATTAAATTAAAGTATTAAACTCAAACCAATTCACATTATAAATCCGCTTCTTATCTCTTCACTCCCATCACTCACAAACCCAACAACAAACCAACATGGAAGCTAAGGAACAGGATGTGTCTTTGGGAGCCAACAAGTTCCCAGAAAGACAACCACTTGGTATAGCAGCTCAAAGCCAAGATGAGCCAAAAGACTATCAAGAGCCACCACCAGCGCCACTTTTTGAGCCATCTGAGCTGACTTCATGGTCTTTTTACAGAGCTGGAATAGCTGAGTTTATTGCTACTTTTCTTTTTCTTTATATAACGGTTTTAACTGTTATGGGTGTTGTTAGATCTGATTCTAAGTGTAAGACTGTTGGAATTCAAGGTATTGCTTGGTCTTTTGGTGGTATGATCTTTGCACTTGTTTACTGTACTGCTGGAATCTCAGGTATATTTCTTTTTCCCTTTTCCTTAAATAATAATAATTTTTTTGTTTTTATAAAAATTTATAATTTTTTAATGTTAGTCCATACATGATTTTTGTTTAATTTTAATTTTAATTTTTCTGTTATAGGGATTAAATTGGTTTTCTCTAGTACCAAGGACTCTATTTTCTTTTCATTTTTTTAAATAGAGATTAAATTTGTATAAAATGTAGAAAATTAATTTAAGAAATTGTAATTTTATAGGATTTAAAAATATATTTAATTATGATAATGATAGTAGTATTAATAAAAAAAATTCTGAATAATATATAGTAGTAGTTCATTGTGGGATTGAGATAAGCTCACATAATGCTAAATCCAAAGAATAACATAAACTATGTGGTAGTGACAACACTAACACACCTAACATGATAATGACATGTTAATAATAAAAATAAATAAATTGACTATTCATAATAATTTGATAAAATAAAAGGAATTAAATGTAGTTATTTGTGTACCAATATGTACTTAGGACTTGACGATTTTGGGTTCGAACTCGGATTTTTCATATTAGATGTCTATATTAAGTGTCTTGTAACTTTTTTGTAACATATTAGATGTCTTTTTAATTTTTAAACATGAGACACTTTTATAATAGATTATGGAAAATGCTAACAAATATTTTTTTAAAAAATAAAATATAGCAAAATTATTTTGAAATTTATGTAGTTAGTATGACCCATTACCATTAGCATGATCCATAAGTTAATACTCTCTTCAATTTGCTCCAAACAAAAAGTTTCTAACAAAATTGAAATTATGTTTTGTATGATGCAGGGGGTCACATAAACCCAGCAGTGACATTTGGGCTATTTTTGGCAAGAAAATTGTCCTTGACAAGGGCACTATTTTACATGGTGATGCAAGTGTTGGGTGCTATTTGTGGTGCTGGTGTTGTGAAAGGTTTTGAAGGTAAAAAAAGATTTGGAGATTTGAACGGTGGTGCCAACTTTGTTGCTCCTGGTTACACCAAAGGTGATGGTCTTGGTGCTGAAATTGTTGGCACTTTCATTCTTGTTTACACCGTTTTCTCAGCCACTGATGCTAAACGTAGCGCCAGAGATTCTCATGTCCCTGTAAGTCTCCTCCTAAAAATAAATAATTATAAGCAAATTATCTTAATTTGGTTTAAATATGTTTAATTTGTTACTATAAAAATATATAATTTTTTGTTTTTAAGTTCATGTAAATTTTTTAATCTCTAGTCTTGTAAATATATGACTTTTGTTTTTAGTGTTATTATTTGTTTTAGTCCCTGCAAAATCTATTTATATCTGAGTTGATCTGGTAATAGGTTAAATATTTGATTTTAGTATTCAAAATAGGCATTAAAATTAAGTAAATATTACAAAGAGTGGTGTAGTTGTTAGACTAGAAACAAAAATAATATTTTTATAGAACGAAAAATGATATATTTATTTCATGAGTAAAAAATATTTAATCTATGGAAATATTAATTTTTACAAGAATAGTAACTAATTACATTTTTTGTAAAAAAAAAAAAAACTAATTAAATTTTGTGCCTTATTTTATGAGTAGATTTTGGCACCATTGCCTATTGGGTTTGCTGTGTTCTTGGTTCATTTGGCCACTATCCCAATTACTGGAACTGGTATTAACCCTGCTCGTAGTCTTGGTGCTGCAATTATCTTCAACAAGGACATTGGTTGGAATGATCACGTAAGTTGAAAATTACTAAATGAATTATTTAACTATTTTTTATTTTTTAATTTTTGCAAATTTATTTATTTAATTTTTGAATTTTCTAACTTGTTTTTCTCGTGTGTTCATTAATTTATTTAATACAGTGGATTTTCTGGGTGGGACCATTTATTGGAGCAGCTCTAGCAGCACTCTACCACCAAGTTGTAATCAGAGCCATTCCTTTCAAGTCTAAGTAATTGAATCAAACGGTTCATGAAAAACCAAGAAATGTTTGTGGGTTTCATTGCATAATCATCATTATGAGATCCGTTTAATCTTATAATGTCATCCTTTTTTATTTTTGAAATTTCAAGTGTTGTATTTTGTAACTTGTATGTAAATGTAAATGTGAAATTTCAAGTGTTGTATTTACTGTCGACGAGTTGACCGGTTAAAATTAAATTTGTAGTATAGGTAGTGAACAATTTTCTTCTTAAGATTTTACTATTTTACACATTCGCTATTTAATCTCGAAAGGGTAAAATTGAAAGTTAATAATCTCTCAAAAATAACACTCAGCTACCATTTCTGAATTTTTTTTGTCGATAGACATGAACATGATCATGGTCCATGAGTTGAGATCTGCTCCAGTTCCACTATCCTCCATTTTCCCAGTTTACTTCATTGATGTGAGACACGTGGCAATAAAACACTTCTATGGTTCAGATTAAAAATCATAAAAAACATTTCATTGTTCCTCATCTTTACAACCACACCCCTTTTCATCTTTCTCTCCCCTCACCGTCGCCGTGAAGCCCATCTCTGCCTCAAGTCGCCGCCACTGTGTTTTTGTTCTTCAATTGTTTACGATGAATAAACAAATCTGTTTTATCTCTTAAATTTATGTACTTTTTGTTTTAATTAACAATTGATCCCTAAAATGAAAAGGGGAAGATGCACTGAGACTACCAGTTCCACAAAGGAATTCAAAACAGTGCATCTTCCCCATTTTCTTTGAATATAATGGCAGAGTTACGGTAACACAAAGAAAATGAAAAATTGTGGGTGCGACTTCCACAGAAAGACGATGGCTGGACAGAATCGAGAAGACAACGATAGCGGATAAATCAAGAGATGGTATATTGCAATTCCACCAAGGAGAGGCGGCGGTACCGACGGCGCCGGCGGTGAGGAGAGGAAGAGAGCATATGCAATAGTGGGGGAAGATGAAGATGAAACAAGTTTTTTTTCTGTTATTTTTATCAAACTAACACCTGTTTTTAATTATTTACTCTTAGCCCTTGGATTGTTTTTATCCACATGTCATGCATCCATGTATTTAACAGGAAGAAATGGAGCATAAGATACTGGAGTAGATCTTGACTCATGGTCCATGGAAGTTTTGTCCACTTCCCTAGAGTATATGCCAAGTTTGGGTTTCTTTATGTACACTTGCGTTTGTTACCACTTGTTATGGCAATGCAATTTGAAATTAGGAGAGGGATCGTGAGGAAAGGGGAATTGAGTTGGGTGGGGGCATTGTTGTTACCTAACACACTAACATTGGACCATCCCCTTCATCAATAATAGATTACGTGTTGTAGAGTTTATAATGATTTTTCATCATAGCCCCAAGAAAAAATTTTGGTCTTAGTGGTTAAATTTTTGCATCTCTTAAAGTAATTTGAGTATAAGGAAATGGCAATTAAACTCTCTTATATATAGGTGCACAGCAAACAATTACAAGGTAAGATCAATATAGGCCTATTTGCTTGCTCTGCAAGTAATAGGGTTAAAGTCCACCATGAAACAATAAAGCTAGCTTGATCCTAATAGTCAGGGATTCGATCCTTCGATCATTGACTTTAATGTACGTAAGAAAAATATTTGGTTGAATGGAGGAATCCATTTTAAATGTCCACAAATTTTTCAACGAAAACTAGTCAAATGTTAAACAACAGTGAAAAAATACATATATATTATGATAAGAAAAAACATAATTGTGGTGATTAGGATAACATAACATAAATTTTTTTTGGCGCAATAACATAAATAATTTGGTGACCTTTTTTAAATATAATATATTTAATACTCAAGCTTATCACCAGCTCACATTTACTAATTCATTTTAATTGTTTTAAAATTATTGGCTATACCTCGAAGAGTTGCTTAATATTTTAAAGTAAATGAATGATGTTATAGCTAACTTATCACATGGTATATCACTTCCAACTCAATTATAGTTTATATTTTTGAGAAAATAGTATATGGACAGACAATGGAAACTATTTATACATAATTTAATAGCAATTGTGTATTCTATTAAATCCTCATAATACACCCCACTTCAATTGTATGAGATAGAGGAATGTTTAATTTTTATTGAATATTAATATAAAATTAATTTACACTGATAAAATATATTCATTAAATTCTATATTTTTCTGCCAAGTATTTCTAATCTTCCCTAGAAGTTTTAAAATATTTATATGATTCTGATCTTTCAGATTAGTTATGATAATAATATACTGATTGAGAACAAGACAATTCTTTCTTTTTACGAAACAATATTTTTATCGTAAAAAATTATATATTAGTTATATTTTTGGTAAATTATGCTAAAATATTTACCACTTATGTCAAATTATGTTATTATAGTCATATATAATAATAATGTTATATTAAATGCGAAGTTGTATTTTACATGCATGTAAAACTTTAAAATATCTTGCATCAAAAAAAAAAAAAAAAATTTAAAATATCAGTACTAGACATGTGTAATTGAGATTTTCTTTTGTCTCTCTACCAACTTTCTCGCGCGCTCTCGCATCTACAAAATATTCATGTTCAATATTTGGATAGTAGATACACGCAAAAACACCTCACTAGATTTGTTTTTATAACGTCTGTTACTTAAGTAACGAACGACATTTAAAAAATTTCATAAAAAAATCTCATATAAAATAATATAAATGAAAGGACTTGTCACTTTAAAAGATATATGGGTTTAATTTGAATCTCTCATTCTACAAATAATGGTGTAATGTGATTCCATCAAATTTCAAATGCTAACCAGAAAGAATAATGACATATATTCTGGGTGGGGTCTTTGAAAACATCTCCACTTCACAAGCTCTTTTGCTGGGATGTTTTACCCTTTTGTGTTTCTGAACAACTAGCTGGCTTGATTTGTTTTGTAGTTTCTTAGTGATGTTTGAGCTGTATTTGGTTTCTTTTCTATCTCAAATTAATCTGTTATCCTACTAAATTTGTAAAAAAATGCCCTTTTCGCCTATCTTTTTGTCATTATTATATGTTTCATCATATTTCAAAAAAAAATTAGCAATTCATTGACTTTTATTCGTTACTCCATTCGTCTCAAATTATAAAAAAAACTTCACAATGTAAAAAATAAAAAATAATAATTTGAATTGTGACTTTTTGTAATTTCTATAAAATAAGTTTTATAGAAAGGTGTAAATAATTTTTTTATTAGTTATTGATTATGAGAAAAAAGAAAAAGAGTATTTCATGAAAATAGGTAAAATTAAATTTTGAAAATGATAAAATTCTGTTATTTATTGGTTATTATTGATTATGTGCTCTTTCAATGTGAACCTTATTAAATCAATAAATTTATTTTATTAAAATTATTGTCCCTTTTATATTTTTAAATAAATTATAAATAATATATTCTAATTATTCAGGTTTTTATTTAGAAGATAACTAAAGTTAATAAATTAATCTTATTAAGTAGTGATAAATATATATATGATATTTACAATCAATTTTTTTTTATATATTAGTGGCAAATATTTGTCGCATGTTTTTTTTTTTTTTTTTATATATTTATCATTGAGAACGAATCCTCTTGTTGTTTTAAAAATTTGTTAATGTGCTAGTCTATTTACTTTTTTTTCTTGATATTTAAGATCAATATTAAACTAAAGGAGAAAATTTATTTAGAATTAAGTATTTAAAAATTTGTTAAATATTGGTTCAATTTCTTCGATATTTAAAAAAGATTGATGTTATTTTGAGGTGTATTTGAGTGGAAATTGATTTTTATTTAAGGAAGAAGATGATGAACATATGAAGATGGTGCTGGAGGTATGAATATGATGTTTGATTTCTGGGTTTTATTATTTTTTATTAAAAAATGAAAACAAAAAATGACTTATATGTGCGTATTACAAAAAAATAAATGAGTTAAACGAAGAAAAAAAAAGATAAAAATTTAAGTGTTACAAATAAATAAAATAAAGAAAACCTGATAAAAAAACTTAAGTGTTATAAAAACTTAATTTATTATACTTTTAATTCAATTAGTTTCCTTTGTAAATATTTCAATTCTAAAATAGCAAGGTCCGAAAACAAAATAGTATATATTTATAAGGACTAAAATCAAACAATTTTTTTACAAATATTAAAATCAAAATTCTCTATATTTGCATGAACTATTTTTATATTTAAACTTTCCAAAATATTCATATATTTTACATATAAATTATATTTTCAAGTCAATGAAATACTTACTCTACCTGAGTTGCCATGAGAACAAATGTGCTAAGTCACCACAACCACCTTTTCTCCAATTGCATTCGTAACTCAACGCGCAAGAATTATGTGTCATAGATTAAACTTAAAGGTAGATAATTCTCCGTATTTTTTCATTTTCTTAAACAAAAGTTATATTTATTAATTGTTATGCTCGAAAGGGCTAGGTGTGTCGGTACTCTGTGTTGACGGCAGTAGTCACTGATGTTTTTGGTAATTCTTGTGTTCATGGGGTTTGACTCTATTGACTGACCATTCATCGATTTGACTTTTAATTGATTCTGAGTTTCTTCAACAAGATTTGAATCATCAGAGGTTGAAGGTCGATACAGAGGTCTCACTTTGTCGGGTCTATCTCAATATCCGTATCATTCTTTGATTTCGGACTTTTTAGCTTGAAAAAGCCATCATCGCTTGCTGCAATGAGTAGTGGGTACATGGACCGTTCCGTGCTGAAGGTCGGTACATTCACTTTAAGTTACAAGGGACTTCTATTTTGTTTTTTAGGATTAAATAGATTTGGTTTGCTTCATTGTTCTACGTTCATTTCTTTACGGTAAGGGCTAGTCCCTCTTGTAATTATCTTATTTTTCTTCTTTTTAATAATAATATGAGCTATAGGTGGAGGACAGGAAATGATAGAGGTGTCAACTTAGTTGGGATATTTATCCCTATCTTAATATCTATATGCTCTTAATTTATAAATAAAAAAGTTTCACATGATGAGAATTGAAATTAATGGTAGATTATACACACTGCTCACGTTATTCAACCTAACAATTCGTTTCTTATAAAGAATAAAATTGCGAGAGTTCACACGCAATTGAAAGCAAACAATATTTCAAATGTAGTGTAAGGTACTTGAAGGTGGAATAGATAATTACTCTACTTTATAGTTTTAAATTTAATGTATGTTTAGTAAAAAGGGATGTAAGTCAAACTAGATAGTTTCTCTTCGTCCCCTAAATTAATTAGAATCCCCACATAGATCTCCATTTATCGGAAGGTATCTCCTAATAGTGCAAATTTTATTAAAATTTTTTGTGTATTTTATAGTGTGAGCAATTCAGAGGCCAAGAGCGACTAATATGATTTCGGCCCAACGAAGCCTATGGGCCTACGTTGGCCCATATACAAAACCCTAGCACTCTCGGTCACCACCGTGACCCACACGAGATTGATTCCCACGGTTTCTTCCTCACGAGTCACACTCCTTGCTTGGTGCGTCGCGCGAACCTGCTAAATCGAAGCACCAAACATGGCGGCAAGTAACCGCACAGTGTTGCAATTCTCTTCTTCACAGACCTTATCCGGAAAAATTCATCCTCTCGTTATCTTCAACATCTGTGATTGCTATGTCCGTCGTCCTGATCAAGCGGAGCGCGTCATCGGAACACTACTCGGTTCCGTTCTCCCTGACGGAACGGTTGATATCCGTAATTCATACGCCGTTCCTCACAACGAATTCGCTGATCAGGTCTTCTACATTTTCCACATTCATTCCTTTTTGTAGCTTTATTTTCACGCTAGTTATACTTGTTTCTATGAATTTATCAATGTTTCATTGTTCGAAACTAAGCTAGATCTTAAGATAGAGAAATTAACATTTCAAATTGTAGTTATAACTTATAAGAAACAACAAATGACTGAAGTTGAACTGTGTAGATTACTGCGATTTTGGAAAAAACTGCACTCGGAAGCATGAACAAAATCGCGCCGTCATTTTGCTAAATTCGTCCCCCGATTTAAATAAGCGCAAAGTTCTAGTTTGGGAACTCTAATTTTTAATGAAAATGTGGTGTATCATGTGGATCAATATACATAAATTGCTGATGAGTTGATATTTACTATTTAGAAACTACAATAGTATATTTGATGGCAGATACTTGTTGCGTTTGATGTGTGGTAAGACTAGACAGGACATGATTAAAAATGACAATATTATAGAGATATTCTAAAAGGTGGTGAAAACTAGGCTTAGGTGGTTTGGGCATGTAGAGAGAAGATATGTTGATTATGTAGTAAGGAGAGTAGATCAGATGGAGGGTAGTCAAATCACTAAAGGCTGAGGAGGAACTAGAAAAACTGTAAGAGAAACTATTAAGAAAGATCTAGAGATTAATGAGTTGGATAGAAATATGGTATATGATAGAACATTATGGTGTCGTTTGATCCATGTAGCCGGTCCTAGTTAGTGGGATGATGCTTGGCAGTTGTTGATGATGGTAGCTTGTTGCAAATCTTTTAGTGAATTCTTCGGCCAGCCTTTTTTGGCCAAACAGTCTAACAAGAGTTTACGTTAGTAGTAGATAAGCCCGAATAAGTCAACCCTAGAAGGTCTCTAATTTTTGTTTATTCAGGAACATTTTTCCATTCTTTTGTCTGTTTTATCTCAAACTACAGCAGTTTTGTCCTCAGGTAGGGTTAATTGTTTATATATGAAGAAGCAATTATGATGCTGAATTGTATGCATTTCTTAAGGAAATGATGAAGTTAGGTTAGAAACTTAATCTATTTGAAAATGAAAAAATATGGGGTAGCATTTATATACATACATTGCGTTGATAAGTTGTTTATTACTAGAAAAGAATAGTAAGCTTCACAGTTGACCCTCTTTGTGATTACATTACTGAGCTTATGCCTTTACAGTTTTACTTTTTCAATAATGGTCCACCTATTGCTTATGAAAATCAACAAAATCACTTATTTTGGTTGTCTCGAAATAAACAGGTTGAAAAAACTTTTTGGTCTAATTTTCATTTATTTTTTCTTAAGGTTGCTTTGGATATTGAGTACCACCATAATATGTTACTATCCCACCAAAAAGTGAACCCCAAGGAAGTTATAGTTGGATGGTAAGTCCAATTCTTTGACACTTATTTTATAAATATAAAAATTCCTGTTGAACTTAAGTTATAATTTTAAAGTTCTGCGAGGATAAGTTTTGTTACTTCATGCAGGTATTCAACTGGTCTTGGAGTAACTGGTGGCAGTGCATTAATCCATGAATTTTATTCTCGAGAAGTATCCAACCCTATACATTTGACTGTTGATACAGGATTTGCAGATGGAGAGGGCACCATGAAAGCATTTGTTTCAAATAATCTATCTCTTGGAGACCAGCAAATTGCTGCACAGTTTCAAGAAATTCCTTTGGATCTTCGTATGGTTGAAGCTGAACGCATTGGATGTATGTATTATTTGGATTTCATCTTTATTATATGTTTATTTCTGTTGCTTTCATCAACTCATTCAAGGATGCATCTGAAGAGAGTAGTTCTTCAAAATTTCTTTTAATTGATCAATTGGTGATATTTCTCTAGGTTAAGTTTGTAAGAAAATCTTTCCTGATCAGAAGTATTTTTGCACAGTGACTCGGTTTTAACTCTTGCATACATACTCTAGATATCTTCATACTTTGCCTAAACAACTAAATCTAGACTCCCTTTTGTTTCATCATATTTTTTCCCCCCCCGTTCCCTAAGTGGCTTTATTTCTTGGGAAATTGCTGCTTATAATGAATATTCAATTTTCTGTGAAAAGATGAATTGTTGACATTTACAGAAAGATTGACATAGGAGTCAATGGCGATCACAATATAGCCAAGTGTCACCCTGTTCTATGACTTCTATCTTTTTTCATACCCACTTAGAAAGTATAAACCTTGATCATTGTCAAAATATGACCAGTGTCCTGTTTGTCTTTTGGATTTATGATTCTGTATCCCCTTTCTGATCCCGGGTAGGATCTCTATTCTTACCACCTTGCCCATGTGAAATGATGATTCCCTAAAAACCTAGAGGTTCATTTTCTTGTGAATAATGGGGACTTAGATCATCCGCAGCCTTGATATTTGGATATGCACAAGGTGCACGGCAGTTGAAATCAGACATGTCAATTTTATCGTTATATTTTAATTTCTTTTACACAAAAAGTATACTTTAATGGATGAGAGAGATCATCATGATCCTGAGTAATATGTTTGGATTGTTCCCATGTCCTTGGACCAGTTTTTGATGACTAGTTTAATTACCTTTGGAATAAATCCAAATTTATATGACAATATACAATTTTTGTTAGAATTTGGTGCATTGCATGGAATATAATTCGCGTATTTTAGGATATTTTATGATATTTCAGATGAAAGTTCCTTTAGAATAAAATTAGTTGTTTAGCCTCTAGATGGTGTAAGAGTAAAACACACGGTCTCTTTTAAAACGGTTTTGAGGGATTGGGTTTTTTTGCTGTATTCTTTATTTTCTTCCTTTATAGAAGAAAGAAAGTGTCTTGTGTCTAGAGAGGAATGTCTCTTAGTTTAGAGAGTGATCGAGTTCATCCAGAACAGGATGCATATAAATATCATATCTATAGTCAAAGTTTTCTATTAATTGAGTTATATTTATACCATTTTATCACTGAAGAACTACCATCAGTGTTGTATCAGTATAATTTGTGACTTTGAGATGCCTATAATTGAACACAAATGTTCTTTGACTTTAATGATTAAAAGCTTGATTGTGTGTTAACTTCTCGCATTTACAGTTGATAATCTGAAGTCAACTTCTGTTGATAAAATCCCATCTGATTTAGAAGGGATGGAAGCATCAATGACACATCTGTTGACCTTGATTGATGATACCTACAAATACGTTGATGATGTTGTGGTATGCTGCTGTCATTGCTTTTTCTATTCATTTAGTATTTGTTTTGTTTTATTCAACTTTTTTCTCTCATGACAGGAAGGGCGTGTTAATCCAGACAACAAAATTGGGAAATGTATTTCAGATGTTGTAGGTTCCCTCCCCAAAATCCCCTCCTCGGCTTTTGATAAGCTTGTGAATGAAAGCTTGCAGGTAAATTTGGTTTAGGGTTATGTTGTAGTGGACTGATATGAGAATAGTTCTTTCGGCCATCAAAACAGTTTCTTATATTTATGAACACGTCTTCTAAGGGTTTTGGGGCTGACAAAAGTGTTTCATGATTTTCAGGATCACTTGCTCATGCTATACTTATCTAGCATCACAAGGACACAGCTCAGCCTGGCTGAAAAGTTGAACACGGCTGCTCAGATTCTGTGATTGTATCGTGAACAAATGCAGTTTTGCTTAGAGAAGTCGCCATTATGTGATATTTCCCGAAACTTGGAATATCAGTATTTTGTAATTTTTTAACACTAACAATCTAACATAATACACTTTTTGTTGAGTAGGTAATTTTGGTTTTTCGGTCTGAGGTCGCTTTGTGGTTCATGGACTTCACTTATGTAATATCTAATGTTATCTTTGAAAAATTAGGTTAGAGAAATCCTTTTGTCTGCTATCTTTGGCTATGCAATGCTAAAAAGTTATTCTCATCCTACACACTTTTCTGAGTTATGCAACACAGGAACAAGGATATATGGTAAGGGGAGGGTCTTTGGACCCTGTTTTTGTGAGTGCAGGAGTGCTCCGCAAGTTTTCGTATGAACCAGAGAGTGGAAGAAGCCGGGGACAGTAGTCTAAAGAAGTTATGGACCAACCTTTGTTTTTCTTTAGAAACTAGTTGCACACCTCTCTGAAACTGGACACCAGAATGACAGAAATGATCGACCCGGTGGCATCTCCAACCTAGCAATTTTCAATTGAGTACTTAAATAGGTTATCTTAGTACTCATTACATATCACTTGTTTTTATATTTTCGTCCTAAATATCCCATTACCATTTCATCTGTCCAATTCAACAACTTAAATAGGTCTCACCAATAACTTTATATCTAGTTATAATCTATCAATACTAAATGTACACCATATGAGAGGATTTCTATAGTATGCCCCTTTGAGAAGTTGAGATTGAGTATCTAATCTAGTAGTTACAATGACGAATGAGCCCTCCACTGACTGGAGGAGCCAAATAGTTGTATCCCTACTGAGTTTCAACCAAATATTCTTTTTAAGAGAGATGCCAAAGACTTGAGTGTCCACCATTGGAGTTAACAATGACAAGTTATAAAATAAACTCGTTTTAAAATTATTTACACATGCTGAAACAATCAACAAATAAATCTCCATTTCCGACAATGTGACGGGAGTTGAGTTTAGTAGAAGGGGTTAATCTATTCGCTAACCATGGTTCGAATCTTGACCGAAAATTATGTCCGCTTTTAATGTCCGACCGTGTCTTGAACACATTTACCTTCTGCTGAGGACCATACATAGAAAAGAAGTAATGGAGAGTAATTCCTATAGGTAGCTAGATTCCCACTAGCCCAAGAAACCAATGCATCACAACAATAACAGCGTAAATGTGGACGGAATGTTTGACTGTTGCTAATGGCAATGATCAACATATATAAATCGAACAATCACTGTTATTCTGTCTTTTTGTCATGACTCAAAAAGCACATCCATAATATAAGGATCGTATTGTGTTTGTTGTATCTAACACTAGCTAACATAAACCTATTCCAATAAACCTCTCTTTATTTAAGACATACTATATAGTGGTGCATGCAATAACCAATATGCAATATGTTACCAAATACCATTAAGCCAAGTGCATGCTAATATATTTTTTAATAATTAAACTTCCGCATAGTAGGTAGTATTCTTAAAAAAGTAGCGACAAAAGTGGTGGAGACAAGAAAGTAGTAAAAGACACGGGAGATAAGGAAAAAGGTTGTTTCTTTCATTCCATTTCTAGCATTGGACTTCTTAATCAATAATCACTATCCTATAACAATGCACACTTAAACACCTTTTGTTTTCTTAGGATTTAATTTCTTCTTTTCATGAAACAAACAGTAGGCACTTGTTAGATACTTGGACAATTACAAAAAGACACAAGAAGCTAACCAATGGCAAAGGCTCTTTTGTCAAAACCCTTGATTTTGTTCTTCAAATCATTCATATACCTTAATTATGTTATTTTTAAGTTGGGTTGCTAGAGATGCTTTAATGACTAAACCAGCCTAACTAAAATACCAAAACTATAGAATAATGGCAAGTGGGTCAACATTGTAGAAATAAATCTCAGTGGTGAAATACATTACACATCAATTTAATAAAAGTTATAATAATATTGTTTGTGAGAGCGATTATTTGGAAGTTGTTGAATTGGTTAATTTTGGACGAGATAATTGCACATTTATGCTACGGACATCCTTCTTCATATTATTGATGGTCTGCATGAGATTGGTAGTACTACTACACTAGTGCATGTTTTTAGTGAACAAAATATATGCACAAAATTTATGGCAAAGGAGGGATTACATTCGAGGTATTGAATTGCCCACCACCTGATAAGCTTGGAACTTAGTTTCTATTTATTTTTATTTTTTATTTTTTTCTCTGTTATTTTGTAACACCACAAAATAAAATACACATCAATTTCATCTAATAAGCGATTGGTGATAGCAATATTCAACAAACCAACTTTGATGCGCTTTTAGCATATCAATCTAGGCTCTATTTAATATGCACAGACAAAATTGTCTTGCACAATATACAGTTGTCTTTTTACTATTAGATCAATAAGCCACTTCATATCTCATTTAATTTGATGGTGTGATTTATTGATTCAATGATAACAATCAATTTATGCATAATGAGAGACATGTCATACTCGTGCACAATAGAATTGGCCCTAAATCTATTAACAAATTAATTCTTAGTCCTTTGTAGAATGTGGATAGCTGCCTAACATATAACATACTCCCTCTAATTTTGAATATAAGGAACAAAAATTTAAGGTTATTTATTAAGAAGCGAATAATTTCATCAATTTTCTAGGTGTATTTATAAAAATAATATCACTCTCCAAATTAAATATATTTCCTAAAAAGTTGTTTCATAAGAATAAAATAATTTACTATAATTCAAAAGACCTAACTCAACTAATAATGTTGATATTATTATAATGAACATTTTCATTTGGATTTTTACTCGAAACTTTGCAATTGTGTGTGTGAATTTCAAATGATGATTGTTACTCCGTCTAAGAAAAATAAAATAAAAAAATATTGAAAAATAAAGCTGAATTAATTAAAAGATATTTTAGGAATAAATAATGTTTATATTTTAGGAGTATCATCAAACTTCCCATCAAACTTTAAGATTTCACTCATAAAAAACAATCAAATTTAAGATTTTAGGTATTGCTTAATGCTTATATTGAAAGTTTGAGTACTAGTAACATGTAACTCAACGGCTTGTGTCCAAAAGACATAGAAGTTAGAGCAGGCAAGAGAAACAAAACCTAGTACTCCCCTGTTCCTTTTTATAAGGAACTATTTGGAAAAAAAATTTGTTCCTTTTTATAAGAAACAATCATTAAATTCATGCTTTATTCATCAAACAATTATATTCCTACCCTTTATCTATTCCAATGTTCTACATTAATTACAGTAACATATTCCTTATGCATTAATTACACCAAGGTTACTTTTGGAATAGATTATAAAATTTTAGAATTTTTAATAAAAAAATATGATTCCTTGGTTTGTGTGTTTTTTCCAAATTGTTCCTTATAAAAAGGAACAGAGGGAGTATAATGCAATGCCATGTCAAGTTTCAAGAGACAAAATGACATTAGTGAATAGTTGAACATCTTTGGGAATTGTAGAAAGTGTATGAAAGAATGTGGTCAGTTTTTTTTGCGATTACCGATTGCTTATTTCTTTGTCCTAAAATAAGTAGTGCCTCACTATTTAAAGGGAGTATATAAGGCTCTTTGATTGACACTTTGAACACAAATTATGCTAACAAGTGATTTAAGTATACTTCTTTCTTCGGATGCAATTTTTTTTGTCCATGGACAAAAATTCGGATGCAATTTTTGTCCATGCAATTTTTGTCTATGGTACAATTATAAAAAATATGAAAATATCTATTTTATTTTCGAATATAAAAAATATTATCCATTTTTCTCTCACCGATGCAATTTTGTTATGTCTTATTCTACCTTGTTCTGTCATATTCTATCATGTACAGTTTTGTTCAGTATTTACTGTTTTGCAAATCAAACGCACCCTATATAAGTGTTGTTGGTATCTACTTTTAGAGTACATATTAAAGAATCTTAAAGTAAAAAATTTGTGTCGAAAAAAAAATATAGTTTTACTTCCTGAAAAATTATATGCTGATATGACACACAACATCAACCACATACTGTCGACCCCAAATCCAAACACCACCGCTTCAACACCTCACCACCACTACACCGCCTCATCACCTCCAACCACCACCGGCCACCACGACACCGACACCCACCGTGACGACCACAGCAACACCACCACCACATCACCTCACCACCTCCACAATGTCCGCCACCACCACCACCATAAACAACGATGGCAAAGAGGAGCCATAGAAGAGAACAACACCAAATTTGTCACCGAAGACGCATGAACTCAAACACCGTAAGAGTTCCCACCAACAATCGCGCCAACACCACGAAAAGCAAGCATACTGCAGACCAGGAAAGGAAGGTGGTGCAGAGGGCCATACACCACTCGTCGCACCACCGCAGTTATTGCTACATTTTGGAGAGATGGGTTTTGGATAAAAAGGGTGGAGGTGGTAAAATTTTCTACCGAGAAGGCATAAAAGTAAATTTTAGAGAGAGAAATTATACCTTTTTAGATATCTGTTTTTCAATATAAAAATGATCGATTGACTCTGGTCTATACTATAATTAATGTTATTTATAATACATGATCGATTGACTCTGGTCTGCAAATCAAGCTTCGAATCCCTTGTAGGGTATATCAAGTCTAAGAAAACTGATTATAAATGAGCAAGACATATATACAAGAAGTGACATGTTTTTGATGTTTCAAGTTTTTTCTAAAAATTTAATTTTTTTTTTATGAGTTGTACTTTTAGGATACTCTTCTAATTTTTATGAAACATCTTTCATTTTGTTTAATAAATCTAAATTTATTGAAGTGTTATTATATTATCTTTCAAGTATTATCATATTATCTTTTCTCAATTAATTTGCCAAATGATGTTATCATATTATCCTTTTAGATTATATATATAAGATGAATTCTTTGATAAAATTTACTAACCACTTTTTTTTTTACAAAAGATTGCTTATAATATTTCCTTAACTAAAATATGTCTCACGAGCTTAGCTCATTTGGTGGACATTTGCATTATTATGCAGGGGATCGGAGTTCGAACCCCGGTCATCCCACTTATTCATCTTAAGGGTGGAATTTCAAACCATTAAACTATTTGACAAATATTTTTTTTAATACAGTACAATTTAATAAATTAAGTAATTAACCACTTAAATTCAATCTTTAAGTTATAATACTCCTTCACTTCAAAGAATAAAATACAAATTAATTATAACAACATTGAACCATTTGTATATGAACTTTAGCGGACAAACAACTTGTTTTTAAAAACAAAATTTGTCTTAACTCACACGTCTTGATTGAATAACGGGATCAATCTGATAAGTATGGTGTCGAAGCACTAAGCATAAAAGATAAGACAATGAAAATTACACCAACATAGTAGAATAGTACAATCATGGGAGTAAGTGCACACTTTACTGAAAAACACATTGTGTTGTGTCTTCTTAGTATATGAACTCGAGGAAATTAAAAAACATTAAATCTAGTTTAACTTCAATTAGTGAAACTAATATGGTCTTTGTTTCAAGACCAAAACGTTGAACAATGTCTCCTTTTGAGAATATGAATATCTTATTAAAATAACACCAGTCTAATGAAACCGATCAAATCCACATATAATAGTGCCTCACATTCCCTAAATTCAAAGCAGACAGAACGTAGAGTATATTTATTTTGGTATACACTATATCAAGTGTGAAAATATGTTACATGGTCAATAAATCACTTATATTTATTTTGCATTAGGGTTTGTAAATTGAGGGAGCTTTTATCTTCAAATAATTTAAAGGTGAGGGTGTGAGGCATATTCCACCCCCTTCATAATTTGGAGATATTTATTTATCAACTAATGAGAACAAGTCACATAAGTAAATTTGTATGTGGTACACACAACTAATTTGTAATTAATTTTTATTTCAGTTGTGTATGACTTGTTCGCGTTAATGGGTAAATACTCCAAATTATAAAGCGGCAGTTTAGAAAAAAATCTAATTTTTGCCTTTTTTTTAAAGTTTGCAAATAATAAGAGGTGTGAATAACACCCTCCAGAGGGATTATGCACATTAACCAAAGCTCATAAATTTCATTACAAGTTTTCCAACTCCTAGGATCTCTGTAAGTTTCAATGACAGTTTGAATTTGCAATTAATCTAGGAGTCGATATGAAGTATGTGACCTTTGATTATAGAGATTTGGATTCTCTCATGCATTTTCTCTCATTCTGTTCATTCAGCATCAATCTCAACCATTCATTCATTATTTTTCTCTCTCTTCTAGATTATTTTTCTTCTTCTTTATGAGTCATTCATCTTTGGATTAGGAAAATTAGAGAGGGCTGAATCAAAAGGGCAAGAGAGGATCCAAATTACTAATTATAGTGCCCTGAATCTTTTGGAGGTGATGTTGTTCCTCTGGTTAGGTGTTGGTTCACTTATAAGTTTAAAAATTTAGTCGAAAAGATCCCTGATTTACAAAATTTAGACACAATATTCCCTAAAATATCTTTCTTAATGGCTAAATACTTTCCGAATAAATGGTCAAAATGCTCTAAATGATGTGTCATCAACGTGGACAAGCCACAATATCATTCAACACGATACTTCAACACTTCTAATTATACTATTTGACCGATGATCTATTTTGACTGACGTGAATCTCAAATTGCAGGTCTCGCATTAGTTAAAAATTTAAAATATATCATCAGTCAAATAACACAATCAGATATGTTGAAGTATCACGTTAAATGATATTGCGGGTTGTCCACGTCAATAACAATATCATTTCACCGATACTTCAACACCTCTAACTCTCTAAGTATGCTATTGAACCCGGGACCACTAATAAGGAATATACCTGTCTACAATTTTTTTTATTTGCATACCTAGCAAGCATGCTTCCATTGTGCCTTTATGTACTACTATTATATAAATGCACACGGATTGAAATAAGGTTCAGATAAGTGTTGAGTTCTCATTCATCATAGTAAGAGAATCATTGTAACAAATAAAATTCTAGAACTGAAATATGGAAGAGAGCATGTCAGGCTTTTGCATGAGATCATCTGGAAGTAAAAGCAGCAGTAGCAGCACTGGCACAAAGTGTGGTCGTTGGAATCCAACAACAGAACAAGTTAAACTTCTGACTGAACTTTTCAGAGCAGGGCTCAGAACTCCAAGTACTGATCAAATTCAAAAAATATCCAATCAATTAAGTTTTTATGGTAAGATAGAGAGCAAGAATGTGTTCTATTGGTTTCAAAATCATAAAGCTAGGGAAAGACAAAAACGTAGGAAGGTTTCTTTTGATGAGGACAAGGATATCTTCATTCATAGAGATCACAACTCTATGATGAATGCTTCAACACAAAGTAAGTTACAAATAATTTACTCTATATAGAGATATATCTTATGAACTCATTTAATTTTGATTCATTTTTGTTTAAACGCGGTTTTGATACTATGTTATAATTAAATTACATGATCTAAGAGTACATGAAGATTCGTCTCGGACGAAAAAAAAAGTTTGAGAACTAGATAGAAAGAAAATCGTAGAATTTTATTTGATTGACAAAATATAGTAAAAGAGTACACGAGATGCTCTATAATTTTAGAAAATCAACAAACTAACTACTTACTAACTCTTACGGTTAGTTGTAACTAACTTTTAAGGGAGTTGTAATTAAGTAACTCTGAATGAAATTATAACTTATTCACTAATTAATAAATATTTTTATTAGTATATAATCTATTATATATCAATACATGTTTAGAATCACAGTGAATTTGACGAAATTTTAGTGATACTGTAATTTTTTTAAAGCTTTTAAGTGTAACTTCAGCCAAAATCAAAATTGCTCATCGTGATTCTGTCAAACTAATTATCAATTTAAAATGTAGGAAAAAAATATTAGGACTATTTCTACTAACTAAATAAGGGTGAAGTCCTTGAAATTTTTCTTTTGCATGTTTATTCAATAACCATATGAAACCTCATTATAATTAGCTTGTGATGATGACTAATATGTCTATGACATTTGTTTTCTTTTTATAATGCAGGGTTTGTTGAGATGTACTCAGAGCCTGATAGGGTGATTGAGACTCTTGAGCTTTTTCCATTGAACTCATTTGGTGAATCAGAATCATCAGAGAAGCTGAATATGCATATAAATGAATGCAGGGAAAATAATACAATGTTTGCATACACATGTACAATGGGAGAACAAATGGAACATCCACCATTAGACTTGCGGTTGAGCTTTGTTTAGGACTATCATGCATGTAGCTTCAAAATTAATATTTACCTAGTGATTAGCCTCTAATTAACTGAAATGTTATAATTAAATGCTTTGATATTCGATAACAATAAATTGGTTCAGGTAGTAAGCATCTTGAGACCCTTAAACAGGTGGTCAAATGTTCGATTTTTGGTTATGTATGGAAAAATTTCGGTTGGGGGAAGAGAACTCACCTTATGTATCTCATAGATTCCACGATAGAGATTAATTATTGCTAGCAGCGGTGAAAATTTCTTACTACCAAAAAAAATATTGCATGCCTCTTGTGTAATTGAGTATACTATGTTGGATAAGATTGTATTTGGATATTGAATATTGAATATAAAGTTGAATTGGGATTCTAATTTCCTTTCTCACATGAGATGTCTCACCTTGGAATGCATACTTGAAGATTACTATAGTACTTTACTAGTCTACATTACAAATGAGTCATACCTTGGGTCTGCAAATCTTTGAATATCTTGAACCATACTCACACATAAAAACAATATATTGTGTGTACTTCAAAAACATTACTTGGTATCTATCAAAGTTGGGGAATGTCATACATAGTTATACTAAGTTATTCACGATTTGATCCTAATTTTGTTTCGTAGAAAGAGGTAATTTGGATTAATTATGGAGATAAGTAGTTTCACTCATGTTCACGTGGAAGGAGGCTAGCAAGTCATGTGCAAAAGAAAAGAAAATGTGAAATAATCTCTTGAACATGTTAATTTAAAATTACTCCATTCAAAATGACTAATATGATTTAAGTAGTCAATCAACTTCAATTGTAACTAAAAAGATCATCATTAAATAAACTTTACTTATCTTTTCATCAAAGTCTAAATTATTTAGATCATTTTATCATGTGATCTGAATCGGTTTCGGAGTTAGAAATATTAGAATCTGAGTAAAATTTCTCATGTGACACAATATATATAAATGGTTTAACAAAAAATCTCAGATTTACCATAAACCAACATTTAAAAAGATCAGTTTCGCCATAAGGTAACTCCCAAAAATTTTGGTCAGAGCCCGAACAACTATCCAGACATGCAAGGCCTTGGCTCCACCCATGATCCGGATGACTAAAACCAAATAAGATGAAAAGTTCTCTTTAGATCTCTCAATATACATGTAACATCTTTTAAAAGCAAGGTTGTCAAAATCGGACCGGACCGGACCGGCCGGTCGGACCGGTCAGACCGTGAACCGATGATGTATCCGGTCCGGTTAGGCTTGAAAACTGGCCTGCAGGCGAACCGGTAAAAAACCGGTGAACCGGCCGGTCCAGATGGTTCGATAGTTCCATTTTTTTTTAAAAAAGGTCAAAACAACGCCGTTATATTTTTATATATATCACCAAACGATGCTATTTGGTTTTATTTGTAAAAGAAAGATTAAAAACGATGTTACAGAACTATTTTGTGTTATTGGACTTAGTTATTATATAATTTTTAATTTAGTTTGAATTAGAAATTTTGTGTCTAATGTACTAAAGTTTTAATTTTATATTAACTATATGACATTTCATCTTTTTTTTGTGTAAAAACAAGAAATATTAAGTAATTATATATTTATTTTTTTATTTATATATTAATTAAAATATATATTTAATTAAAAACGGTCAGACCGGTCCGACCCCGATTCGACCGATTGAACCTTGAACCGATAAGCTCACCGGTTCGATGACCGGTCCGATTCTAAAAACCTTGTTCAAAAGTAATATTAGAGTTTGACCCTTAATTTTGGCCTTATTTATGACTATAAGATGAAAATTTCTATTTATCACTAGATGACCTTCATAGTTTTTATTAAAGATCCTAACTGAAACTTGCGCATGAACCATAGAGAATTAAGAATTGCAAGTTCGAACTCTATTATAAGCATTCATAAAGCATATCAGAATTCTCTCTAGCATTTTACCCTATGGATTTTACTTATGGTACACATAGTTTCAAAAAAAAATTAAAAAAGAGACCATACATATATACCAAGTTGGTGTAATTTTTTTTTTACACATACAGTAAATATTCTTTAATCTCTTATAATAAAATCTCAACTCAAACTATCAACAATGAATTGGTCCAAATAGTAAGAGATTTGGTCTCCTTAAGCATGTTGTCAGAGGTTCGATTCCTAGGTTATGTGTATGGAGAAAATTCGGCTGGGAAGGGAGAACGGAAACGTTTCAATACCATGGTAAAAAAAAACATAACTCAAACTCAAAGGACCTCAAACTCTCCTTTTACCAAAAAATTGAACGTATTCGCCCGAGTTCAAATCTGATATCTCTCATAGTGTGAAATTGATATTTGATATTTCGTAAAAAAAATAGAGAATTCCTTTTGTCACCTTTGGCTTACTCGCGCGCCCTACAAATTGACCAAAATAATCTTCCTTGGCTTAAGTCTCGGATGAAGGAAAAATGAGTAGTTTTGAAAAATGACATTTTTTCTACATCCGTGACTTAAGCCACAGATGGTATATATGTAGGGTGTTTTGGGGGTGTCCGTAGCACAAGTCATGGACAAAGGTATTTTGACATTTTTTCTACATCTGTGACTCAAGCCACGAATGTTATAAATGAAGGGTGTTTTGGAGGGTGTCCGTAGGACAAGTCACGGACAGAGATATTTGGGTCATTTCATAGAGCGCGCCCCAGAAATCGTAGGTTGGCAAAAGTAATTCTCAAAAAATAAGTCCATTAATTGGGCTCAAAACGATTTGGGCTGATCGGGTGGGCTATAAACACCGTTAAGACTGTATAGAGCCCAAAATCAAAACAAAAGAAAAATTCTTATTTCAGTGAGAGGGTTTAGGTGAGATCGGAATCAGGAAAAAGAAGAAAGAAACAGAGAGGATTTTGATTTTTCATTCATAAAAAGAACAAAAATTAGGGTTTGAAATCAAAATCACAAGAACAATGGATGTGATAAAGACGCAACAAATTTCATGGAGAGCGATAGAGAAAGTCGTAGTTCATCCTCTAGTTTTGCTTAGCATAGTCGATAACTACAACAGAGTCGCCAAAGACACTCGCAAACGTGTCGTCGGTGTTTTGCTCGGTTCCTCTTTCAAAGGCACCGTTGATATTACCAACAGCTACGCCGGTTCGTTTTTTCAATTTCTCAATTTTCAATTTTCATTACATAACAAAAACTAACTTAATTGTTAATTGCTTTGAACAGTTCCATTTGAAGAAGATGATAAGGATCCTAGCATTTGGTTTCTGGATCATAATTATCATGAATCAATGTTCTCTATGTTTAAGAGAATCAATGGTATGTTGGAATGTTATTCTTATTTTCACCAATTTTCTGTTTTTTATGATTTGAAATTAGATGTAATTAATAATTATTAATTAAAGATATAATTTTTTTTTGTTATTGATCAAATTTTTTTGGTTGTTGCAGCTAAGGAGCATGTTGTGGGGTGGTATAGTACTGGACCGAAATTGAGAGAAAATGACCTTGATATTCATGGTTTATTCAATGAGTATGTTTCTTAACCTTAAATCCACGGCATAGTTTTGATCTCGTGTGTTTATTATTGCGATTAGGAGCTTTTTTTATAGCTATGACTCTATGAGTAGTACTAGTATAGTTTTATTGAGTGAAGTGCTTCTATTGTAGCATAGTTATACTTATATTCAAATGGGAAATTAAGAACATGCGCATGGCATTTTCTTGTAACTTAATAATTGGTTGTAGACATGATATAACACAACATTATAGATGTTGTTTGCATACCACTTAAAGAGTAAGTGTAGCATAGTGTGTAAGACTAGACGGGATAGGATTAGAATTTAGAAATGACAATATTAAGAAGAGAGTCGGGGTAGCACCACTTATTGTAAACAAGTTTGTGGAAACTCGGCTTAGGTGGTTTGGACATGTACAGGGAAGACATGTAGGTTCTGTAGTAAGGAGAGTAGATCAGATTGAGGGTAGTCAAATCACTAGAGATAGAGGAAGACCTATAAGAGAAACGATTAAGAAAGATCTAGAGATTAATTAGTTTGATACATGTATGTTATATGATGGAAAATTATGGCGTTGTTTGATCCATGTAGCCGACCCCATTTTGTGGGACAAGATTTGGTGGTTGTTGTTTGTATACCTCTTATTAACGTTCATATCAATTTTTGGGTTGTTGCAGCTATGTTCCAAATCCTGTTTTGGTTATAATTGATGTTGAACCTAAGGAGTTGGGAATTCCTACAAAAGCTTACTATGCTGTTGAAGAGGTTAAAGAGGTTGGACTGAAGTGCCCTTTATCTTTCTTTGAAATTTTGTACTTCTGGTTTTATTTATATTGTGTGTTGTCACAATGACACAATCACTCTGCTTTATGTGATCAAAAAGCAGTTAGTGCTTGCTTGACACTTAATCGTTGGATGTATAAACTGATAGATGGTTTGTTTTGATTGTAGAATGCCACTCAGAAAAGCCAAAAGGTCTTTGTGCATGTGCAGTCGGAAATTGCTGCTCATGAAGTTGAGGAAATAGGTATGGGATGGAATCTAGAGCTGCAGCATTTTGTTTTTTGGTTTAATTTTAGTCTTTTTTAATTAATTCCGAATCTCTTTGAATCCTATCCACATGGTTCTTGATAGTAAAAGCTCTAAACATGTTATCTTATAAGTTTATATAAATTTATATTCTTCTTTCCCTTGTGCAGGAGTGGAACACTTGCTTAGAGATGTGAAGGATACAACCATTAGCACCCTTGCAACAGAGGTGCCTTTTGATTTCTTTCTAGTTGGTTTTTGTTTTGTTGTCCTTCCCTTAATGATGTATCTTTCGATGAGTATGTTAGATGATTCTTTGTAACACAAGGATTAATGCCGACAATGTCATGTAGGTAAGTGCAAAACTCACAGCCTTGAAGGGTTTGGATGCAAGACTCAAAGAGATAAGAAGTTATCTTGACCTTGTCATTGATGGAAAGCTTCCCTTGAACCATGAGATCCTGTACCATTTGCAGGTTGGTTTCCATAATCTATGTAATTGATGATTCTTTGGCTGTTACACAAATGGTCCAGGAATTTAGGTTGATATATTTTCTGCTTATCAGTGTTTAATTAAATTCAAAACTGGATTTTAAATCAGTCACTTGACTTTTGCGACTAATTACTTGAAATGGTCAGATTTGTGTTTCTTTAGTGTTTTTTTGGTGGGTTTACTCTATTATTGTGTTTCACCGTGTCTTGTTTTATTTTGTTAGGACGTATTCAACCTGCTTCCAAATCTTAATGTCACTGATTTGATCAAGGCTTTTGCAGGTTAAGAATTTGACTTAATATTAAATATGAATATTATAGTGTTATGCAATTTCCTTTCTAGATTGTTGATCCTTGTCCTCATTATGCAGTGAAAACGAATGATATGATGCTAGTAATATACCTTTCATCTCTCATCAGAAGTGTAATTGCACTTCACAACTTGATCAACAACAAGGTGAGATTGCACTATTGAATCATGCATTGCTGCTAGTATTTGTTATCGTGTATGCCGATTTTGGATTAATATCTAGGGGTTGCTATTAGTATATGGTAACAGTTACAATTTTCGAAATGTCAGAGCAAATTTTAATATAGATCCTTCAGGGTTTTACCATGCTTTGTTTCTTGAGCTTCAGTTAAGTAATTTGGGTTCATTTGTTGAAATTGCTTTCAATTATGTTGAAGTTTAGTATATAGGACATTGTTAGATGAGATCTGCTTGTCAAGTGAAACATTTGAAACCATTAATGTGATTTATATTTCTTAACATCTGAATTATCATTTTAGATGCTCAACAAAGAACATGAAAGGGCTGAAGACTCAAAATCAGTGCCTGTACCTAGTACAGCAGGAAGTTGAGATTTGAGATGGACGTTCGAAGGGCACCGTTATTATTATGACCAATACATGGACCAAGCCAACGACACCTTTCCGGCCACTCCTGAGTTTTTCTTAATGGTTTAATGAAATACATGTAATATGGCACAATGATATTTTAACTCAAGGAATACATGTAACATTGTTTTCGCCCGTGGTTCTTTATTATGTATTTTAATTTTATTGCTGCGTTTTGTTTTTTATTATCTGGTAGCTTCACTCGACCATTGAAGATAAACACCTATTTTTACTGTTGTTGATAGGATTCATGTCAGAACTGATCTTTATTCTCATTGTTTTGTTGATGCCTTGCATCTTGATAAACACCTATTTTTACTGTTGTTGATAGGATTCATGTCAGAACTGATCTTTATTCTCATTGTTTTGTTGATGCCTTGCATCTTGATGAACTGATAGCTCTCAACATGACTTCTTTGACAACTCTACTGAAATTTAATATTTGAAATCTTAACTGGAAATTAACTACTTGAATTTGTACACCCACTTTTAGCAATATTCACTTGCCATAGATGAATGTTCATGCAATGTAGGTTGCTGAATTTTTTGTTCTTTTATATATATATATATTTATCTTGTTTGCAAGTAACATTTTAGATACAGGGATCATGATGATTCTTTGATTTGTTTTGAAAATCAAGTTTTGCACTTTATTAGCTATGCATTTCACATATGCAGAAAATCAAGTTGGTGATTCGCATCAGCAGAAAATCTTCAATTCTTCTAAAAAAATGATAGTTCATTATTATGATTATGGGTGTATGAATGTTAACTTATGTCATCTTAACTTGCTTGACAACAACTATGAGCATGGTATTACTGACTTCATGAGCTCTTGACTAACCAACCATATAAATGTAATATGAGTTGAAAATCATCACAAAAATAAAATTTAGTTGGTCCCTCCAAGAATGTAGTCAAAGATTCGATTTCGGGTTCAATATGTATGGATAAAATTTAGTTGGAAGAGAAGAAGCCGTCTTGTGTGAAAAAAAGGAGTATACCTAAGAGCTAGCTAGGATTGAATAGGTATCAACACCAACAATATCCATTTAGGAAATACTCCTTTATTTCAATTTCAACAAGATCAATGATAAAATGAAAACCTCTTGGTTTTACTTTTAACCATCTAAATAAAAATCATACATAAACTTTTAACTATGTACTGTACAAGACTGAAGTGCTAAAACTAAACTCAATTGTATACACTACAAGATATGATGAATCTAAAACTGAAGAACAAAACTTGAATACACTTAATCCTCATATAAAACTGATTGTTCAAAATCAGCATCCATAATAACCCCATCCAAAACATGAACAACAATCTCTTTTTTTCTAACATCAACTATTTCAGACCTAATCCTATTAACAACAACCATTCCATCAACATCTTTTGAAACATACAAAGGAAAACCAGACAAAGAATCATAAGACAAAACTTCACCAAACCTTAAATCAACCGAACATAGTGTACGAGGAACAACAGAAAACCCCAACACACGACTCACAATTGCATAAGTATCATTAAACTTGTCTTGTTTCAAACTATCATTGACATTCAAACGTAGATCACGTTTAAAAGCTTCCTCGGATGGAACAAAAACAGTAAAAGCAAGGTCTTGTGGTAACATTTCAATCATCATTTCACCAAACTTGCCCAAGTTAAAATCTTGATATGAAAATTTTCTAGATCTGGTAATTGGGTCAAACCCCATTTTCTGATTAGTCTTGTTTTGAGGTTCTGGAAGCTTGAAAAATGTTACAGTTATGATGAAAATGCAACAAACGGTTACTAGAATGGTTACAAGAACGATTGAATGCTTCAAGATGAAACCTCTATTCTTCATTTTGATTAAACCCAATATCCCAATAGATGAATCGTTGCTAAACTTAAAGATAAATTTCTGAAATTTTCACCTAATTGTGATGAACAAGACCCAAAATTCGAGGTTGTAAAGGTCTTTCTTGAACTTGAAGAGGCCAAGGAAAGAAAAAAAATTGGTGCAATAACCCACTAATAGGAAAATCTTTTTTTTTTTTTTTTTACAAAAAACAAGGATGTTCATTCATTCAAACCAGTAGAGTATAACGATAGAAATCATTACATATTCAAATTCGCTAAAAACTAAAAAGGATGAATTTGCGAACAAGCTCACAGCATCCGAGTTAATAGCATACAACGACTTTATTTATAAGCCTACAATTAGTATGATGAAATTCAAATGTGCGGAGTAGTCATGCCTCCAGATCTGCAATGTTGAAGACGCTTGAGTCATTGAACCTGCACTGAATTTAGATCGAAGCAAACCTGCAAATCTGAACGAAACAAACACCGCGACAATACGAGAAATCAAATAACGTCGTACCAAAACGACGAATAACACAACGCCGCACTCGGACGACGAAATCACAAATACAAAAGAAAACAACTAAAAAAACTCGATCGATATGAATATCACTTATTTAGATTAAAAGAAAAAAAAAAGATTTGTGAAAAGAAGCAACGGAGAAGCAAGATTTGTGATTATGATATTTTTCTCTTTTAACAAATAAAATTATCAAAGATTTTAATAAATAAAAGTAGAAAGTGTTTTTACAAACTAAACTGACTCTTTGTTATTTTATTCTCATGATACTCTTAGAAAATCAAAACTACATTATATTTTAAAAAGTAGTATTACAATAAGAATAGCTAATAAGTTATGAATTTTGTTAGTAAATTATAAAATTCAATATATTTGAACTTTTTGACCTACATATTAATTTCATATTTTTCAATGAACTAAATTTTGTTAGTACATTGCAGTGTTTTAAAAACCGGACCGAACCGGCCGGTCGGACCGGTCAGACCGTGAACCGGAGGGGTGACCGGTCTGGTTCGAATGTTGGATCGGCTATGCAGTTAGACCGGTGAGAACCGCTCAAAACCGGAAAAAACGGTGAACCGGCGGTTTTTTCAAACCGCCGGTTCGATTGCACGCGCTTTTTTTTTTCTTTTTTTTTAGCCAAAAGTCTCAAAACAACGTCATTTTGTATTTTTTTTTTAAATAGAAGAATCAAAAGAAATAAAAGAGAGTCCAACATTGAAATAAATGTCTCCTTGGATTTTAATTTATTAGACACTTTGTTATTCCGTTTATGTTGCAATTAAATTTTGTTTAAAACTTATTTTGATTTGTATTTTGTACTATTTTATTGTGTGTGATGACAACATTTAGAATTTGAATTTAAGAACTTATTACATTATGGAATTTTTGAGTTTTTCAAAAAATTTATGTGTCATGTCATGATTTCTTAGAGACTGAGTCATCTGATTCGACCAGTTTAATACTTATATAGTTTTATTATAGAGACCGGTTCGTTCTACCGGTTTATCCGATTTAATCCGGTTTATTCATGCGGTTCGACCAGTGACCCAGTGGTTCAACCAATAAACCAGTGAACCAGTACCCTCACGGTTCGATGTCCGGTCCGGTTTTTAAAACATTGGTACATTGAAATATAATATGAAACAATTAAATAGTAAATAGATTAACTTTACGAGCAACTAATAGGGGTGAATTAAATAAACAATGGGTTGCGATGCACAAATCAAGACTAAAATGGGGGTGCAAGAAGCATTTAAATGGTGTGGGCTTGGGGGGGGGTATAGCATTTTTATGGGTGTTAGAAGGAGAAATTTTATCTTGTTAGCTGAAAAATTACTCTAGGTAGTAAAATTTTTATTAATTTTGTAACCGCCACTCAGTTAAGTATATTATAGTAGGAAAGTCATGGTGGCCACTAGGATTAATGCAAGTTAATGCTGCCTTTCATTTTCCATGAAAAAATCAGCAAAGAGGCTAGCATCCTCTATAGATATGTTGCAACTTGCAACATACTCAATATAGATTAGTTTGAATTTTTGTAAAATATCTCTTTTTAAATTAGAAATTATTTGTCTCTTTTTCGTTCTAGATTGAACCAATCCTTTTGATCTTGTTAAGAAATGAATTATTTTGTGGTGATCATTCCATATGACTTATCATTCATCCTCTCATAGAAGTTTATATATATATAGTTTTTGTCTACTTTATAATAATTTTGGCAATATCAATAGTGGATTTCCAGTGATATACAAGAATATCGATATACCTTTCATTTGGATATATAGTCATTCTCTAGACTCTAGGGCTTTGTTTGCGAGTTTGGAGGGGAAGGAAAGGGAAGGAAAGGCTAAAAATGAAGAAACAAGTGGAAGGAGTAGAGAAGTTTGGGAGGGAAGAAGTTTGGAGGGTTATTTTTTCTTCATAACACAAAAACCCCCCAATTTGGGGGAACTCAAAAATTGTATTGGATGGTGGTTTGGAGGGGTTTGGAGGGTTTATATGAATTCTTCAAATTTAATTAATGTTGTTATAATATTCTTAAATTCATAATATATCAATCATAAGTATTTATTTGTCATTCTCTATAAAAAATACTTTTTCAAAAAATGTAAAATATTTCTCTAATTTTCTCTCCCTCCAAAGTCCTTCCTTCCCCTCCCCTCCAAACTCGCAAACAAAGCCTAGAGGTAGTAACTTAAAAGTGGTTGCTCACATTTTCGCAAGACTTGTCTCCCCAAAAAATAAAACTATTGCCTTTATTGCTTTGATCCTTTTAATTATAAAAAAAAAAAGAATAAAAAAAATGTTGCCTACGCTAAAATCCTTTATCCATGTATAGATGTCAATAAAATAAAAATTGACACATTTTTTATAACAAATATTTGTTAGATCTTGTATTGGGGATCTGCTACAAATAACTTGAACAAAAACAAGACAATAAATAACATATGATGATTGCACATGAATTTTACAGCGTGTGCATCACATTAAATTTTAGCTTCAACTAGTCCCAACCAAGTTATGCAAGTCTAATACAAATGGATTAACGGATGAATCCTCTTAAGGAGACTTTAGATATCTTAATATGGATTGCGTACTCATATCAAACATATCAATTGATTATAATTTACGATATGAATTATATAGAAATTCATAATTTTCCGATGTCTATATTTTCTGTCTTCTGATCATATCTATTTATAGAAAAATTTATACCAATTTATGACCGAAAACAACCATTAAAAAATAATGTCTATGATTCATTCTTGTTCACAAGAGATAATGTTATTGTTCACTTAAATGACCTATTTGATAATTAAAACACTTAAAGGATTTATAGATGGAATTTGCTTAATAACAATTATCATTGTTCACTTAATTTTGTGTCATATCGTAACTTTATACCACTAGACAATATTCTCACCGTCCATAACTTTTTTAATAGAAAAAAAAAAAGCTATTGAGCAACTAACTATTCTTTGGATTGAAAGTTGGTGAAGTTTGTGGCCTTACAATTGACCAAAGTTATTGTGGTACGACCTTATCAATGCACAATGTGAAATAATTTATAGCCAATTGTTTTGCAGATACGTTTGGGGTTTAAATTTGTGATTCATAATTGAAAGCTGCATTGGCTGAATATTGTAGATTCCAATCAAAGTGAACCACTTCGTGGACCATTATCAATTTCATTATTACCTCTTCTTTCAATTCCATGAACCGGCCACGCGGTTCATTGCATGTATGAATAGCTAGCACATTTGATGGGATACCTCTAAATTAATTAACCTAATGTTTTTTCCACTTAATGTTACTCATAGTGAATGCAATTGTATTTGTCGGTATGGGCAATTCTTGCAATGGGATAGGGATATGATATATACATGTGACGATATGTATTAGAATTAAGTATGAGTCTAAATAACTCATTTTTATAAAATCGGCTATATGTATTAGAATTAAGTATGAGTTTAAATAACTCATTTTTATAAAATCGGCTATATGTATTAGAATTAAGTATGAGTCCAAATAACTCATTTTTACAAAATCAGTAAAGTGAATATGGTCACTTGCTTATAAATACTTATCCAGGTCAACTTACATTTGATGTACAACTTCTTAACACACTCATGTCCAACACTATTGAGTTTGATGTATGGATATAAAAGGCAGGTGACCCGATAACGGGTGGGCCAACGGATCTTGGAGAGGCTCTGATACCATATTAAAATGAAGTATTAGTCTAACTTATCCTTACAAAACCGACTTATAAAGTGAAAATTGTCACCTGTTTATAAACATTTGTCCAAACCAACTCACATCCGACGTAAAACTTCTTAATAATAATGAAACTAAATTTTTGACCCTAAGCAAGTAATTAATTTGCATTTGGTTTGCGATCCATTTGAATTCCACAAAACCTAAAAAATTAGTTTATGTAATTACACATAGAAAATACTTGATTGATAAAAGAAAAAGAGAGAAAAAAGCATTTGGATTATGTTCTACTTGGTACTTATTTTAGTGTGTCATTTGTGATTAGGAGTTTTATAAATAAAGTCAAAGTTGCATATTTAAAGAACCTAAAAAGTGAGTTTTATAATTTTATTTTATGTATTTAAAAGTGAAAAAATGGGATAGAAAATATGAAATAAATAAGTGACAAAAATGATATTTGAAAATTAAACAACTTAATGTTTGTTGACAAAGGTGGAAATCTTGATGATGTAGATATAACGGATACCTCTGTATACAATATCTAACTATTGGAGGGAAAATCCAATTTCTTGATGTCAAGTAGACAAGGTCATCAACAAAGACAGGGTACATATACCAACAACGTATGTAGCATAAGTTGTTGACAGTGTGAAATCTACAATGTATACATCTTTATTACAGGTGAGGTGACATTTTATTTAGTACATATACCTCTGTATACTGTCAACCTAGCATACATCACAGATTCTCTCCCGTAAAAGGCTAAGTGTGTGTTTGGTTTGGCGGTGACTAGAATTGATTTTGGTAGAATTGAGTTTGTCAGAATTGATTTTGACAAAATTGAGTTTGACAGAATTGATTTATGTTTGGATACAATAATATAAAAGTGATTCTCAAAATTTAATGTTGTTTGGATAATTTGAATCAAAATTGCTTTTGGTGTGTAAATGACCAAAATGGGTTTTAAAACATATATTAAAATCTTAAAATATAATTTTAAATTAAAGATTAAATAATCAAACTAATCATAATTTAAATATGCTTTTTTCTTATAATAACATATGCCTTTTTTCTCTAATCATATGCCTTATTTTTTTAAAAGTAAACTATGCAAAAAATATTACAGAAACAAATATTTTTTTAGTTAGTCGTTCAAAATAGATACCAAAAGAAACTATTGCAGCTCCAAAGGATATATATGGAAATCTGAGAGCATATCCATTAATAAAATAATAAAACAATTGTGATAGTTCTCAACGCAGACGCAGAAGCTTCAAATATCAGCTTCGTGCGGAATCGATTTTGGGAGTCAAAAGCAATTTTGGAAATAGTGACCCAAACACTTGTTTTTTAGTAGATTCGCTTTTAACACATTTAAACTCACGTTTGGAGCTCCCACCGCACAACCAAACATAGCCTAAGATTTAACTGCAGAGATAAATAACATTATGACATTTTAATTTAGTGCAATTTGATGTATTCACCTGTAAAAAAACATTTATATTATTAATGCATAACAATAAAACTCTAAAATGAAATTGATAAAATTTTAGTTATATTGTTAATTATATTCACTTATTAGTTATTTTATATATTTTTATGTGTCATGCTATGCAATAGCTCAAGGAATAGTAAAAGGAATATTGAGAGGGAAATGCTTTATCCAGCGAAAAATATTTCACGACAATTTCACGAATCACATAATTGTGCGTTTTGTCAGAAGGCAATGCGTTTTGATTTAGTATTCATGGCAACACATGTGGTATACCATTATATCATATAATAATATATTATATTGCAGCAAACGTATATATTACACATAATTTTCTTTTTCTTTTAATGAAAAATAATATTTATTTATATTATAAAGTGTAAATTAACAATGCGTACATTTTTTAATTGAAAGAAAAATTCTTAATATTTAGTTATTTTACAATACAAAATTGAAAGTTAATTAGTTTGATAAATTTTATTAAAAAATATGCACATAAACTTGAAAAAAATAAATTAAAAACATAGTTAGTACCAATTGGAAAAGGTTAGTATGTTTTCTGTTTTAACATTAACTTAATTTTATAAAATTACCCTTTATCTACAATTAATTTAAAATAGTTAAAGAAATATTTTAGTCCGATGCACATTGCTAATTTACACCTTAATTAGTATTTATAAGTGAGTGTAAATTAGCAACTCAATACCAACAATGAACTAGTCCAAATGGTAAGGGACTTAGTCCCCTGGAAAAATTCGGTTGGGAGGGGAAACCCACCTTGGTCTCTTATCTAGTTTAATAAATTTCATATTGGTTCTAAAGTTAACTTTTTTGCCAAAAACTAACGGAATAAATTAAAATGACAAACAAAAATATCTTTAAAAAACCAAATCGGAACTTTTTTTTCTTTATGGAATCAATATAAAATAAAAAATATGTTTAATAGACCAACAAACTAATTAAACCTTTGTAATTTAAGAGATCAAAATGGAAAAATAAAATAAAAATAGGCTTAATTAGTCTGCAGGTCCCTTAAAAACTTTTTTTGTTTCACTTTGGTCCCTTAAAGAAAATAAGTTTCACTTTGGTCCTTATTGATATTTCCATCGGTCAATATGATCATTTTTTTTCCATTTTTTTCCAGAAACCGTTAACTTCTGTCCAGGTGCCACGTAACAACCTATTTTGCCACTTGTACAGAAGTTAACGATGTCTGGAAAAAAAAATGGACGGAAAGGACGATATTGACTGACAATGATATCACTAAGGGACCAAAGTGGAATTTATTTTCTTTAAGGGACCAAAGTGAAACCAAAAAAATCTTTTAGGGACCTACAGACTAATTAAGCCATAAAAATACTATCCTCTTATTTGTGTACCGTACTTTCTTTACATGAATATACCCATCCTAAAGTCAAGTGGCCATGTAGAAGCTAAATAAGTAACTAATGCTCGCTTCAAATAGAAAAGGAAATTAATTGGCGAGCATTAATTTATTCGTGATGCTTTCGTGATGATTCCTTCGCTGGATATAGCATTGCTCAATGGGCGACTTTCTATTAATAATAAGATCCCAAAAATAAAGTCAACGAAGTCCAATCTAAAATTGAAACGTGACATCTATATTTAAAAATAATATCATGTGAGGCAAGTGGAACAACTAGTTCTCTGCTCCAAAACTTTATACATCTGAATTTGGTTTATACAAATCATCCACATAATAGTATGATATGACAACCAATATATCAAGTGGTAAGGTGAGTAGTATCAAAATAAAAGTGTATGAAAAAGTATACAATTCAACACGAGTCTTTGAAAGTATAATACATGTGTTAATGTCAAAAGTGCATGTATAGAAGGGAACAAATTTAATCTTCTTCATTTCTTATTTGTGAACTCTATTTACTTTGTCGAGACAAAACATAGTCCCTAATTGACTCTCATTATGGATTAGGGAAACTGATCTTTCCAATATTTGTGTATTTTTCTTTTATCTTTCTAGTATGTTTTTAATTTTCTAGAGTATAATAATTTACTTGTGCTAAAAATATTTTTTACTTGTGCTGAAAAAAGAGTATGGTATATTTCCTTATGCCACAAGAGAATTGGAGAAGAATAAAAGATAAAGATGCACACGACACATTCTTGGTTTATACTAATAAATAATAATAATTTTTTTAAAGGTGAAGTTTTCTATAAGAGCAATGTGTGGAGTTTTTTGACAAAACTTCTAACAATTTGGATGGATCAAATAAATGGGATAACAATTCTCTAAGGTCTTCTTCACTCTTATTCAAAAGTTCCAAATAAATAGGATAGCAGCAATTAGCCATAGCCAATTACATGAAATTATGAAAATGCTCAATTTTTATAAGGTCTTCTTCACTCTTATATTCAAAGTTTCAATAATGTATTGGATTTATAAGATAATTATAATTATCAAAGGCAATTCTTGATTTTATTTTTAATTAAATAGCAGTATCAATTTTGTTTGAAGTTACATTACTTTTGCAGCCAAAGGTATAGACAATCCAAAGACACCAATATCAAGCGGCAATGAATTAATCAATGATTAATTATTTTTTTTAGAATCAATGATTAATATTATATATTATATGTATATATCTATAAAAAAATGGTCATAGTTTGATTAAAAGGAATGATTATTGTATGATCATAGTATGGTCAAACCAATTACAAGCCTTAGCTACTCAATCCACAATCAAATCTCAAAAAATAACCTTCATTTTTGAGTGAGTTTAAATTAGACTTTGACTTTCTAAAATACATATTAATACTACATATATTTAAATTTATAAATCACTTTAAAATATCAATAAAATATTGTTTTTTATTTTTTGTAAGAAAAATGAAATTAAAGGAAAACAACATACAAGAAAATATAATTCTCAAATAAAACAAAGATGGGATGATCAAGAGGGAGAGAAAATCAATAGTCAATATATATGAAAACATTAAAAACATAATATTATTACAAAATTAAAATCAAAAGAAGATTTTTTAAAAAAAAATCTAAAACAAATAACATTATGGCACAATAAACCCAACAATCTCAAGAACTCATCACACACTTGGAACCATAAAATTACAACAACAAAATCAGTAGTAGTTAACTTGTCCCCACCACAATCCAACACGTGTCATAACTGCCTAGAAGCATAAACCATAAACTCAGCATCATTCTCAAGCCCCGCCATAGTTTCTGGCGCCAAAACAACCTCTAAATCAACGGTCCCACTTCCATCTCTCCCTGGAAACGCCGAAATCTTACCGTCAAATTTATTCGCTTTCCCACTCCTAACCGCTAACGGTTTTCCCCAACCAAAATCATTATCGTACATCGGAAACCTCGGTGAACTACCCATTGTTATAGAACCACCATCAGGGTTCCCCAAAGGAAAACATCTAGGATTGTTCTCCCAATCCTCTACAAACTTCCTCACCATACCATTATCATGCGCCTTCACGTTTTTATTCAGCTGCTCCGCACACCACCGGATATCTTTAGACATTACATCTCCGGCGGAAGCGTATGTCGGAACGCTCTGAATAGCGTTTCCGAAATAAAATGATTCTAGCTCCGGTTTAACACGGTGTCTACAATTAACCGCCATTCTAAATGTAGTTGTTTTAGATGGATGAAATTTCCTCGCGCGCGTGACTGCACGCCATAGTAACGCGCATAGAGATTGAAAAGATGAAATCTCAACCGTTTCTGTTTCTGTTACGGTAACCGTTTGTTGTTTTGTATTAACATTGCTCTTAAACCAATTCTCAATTAACGCCGCTACCTTACCGTTACCGTTTTCTTTCTGATTATTGTTGTTATTGTTATAGTGATCGTTCATGTGTTTCTGCATCAATTCAACGGCGTTGTTATTTTCCGTCCAGCGACGGTTATTAGCTCTGGCTTTGAGTTTCTGAATTGCTTCTCTGCTGAAGCTAAAGATTCTTTCTCTTATCGGTGCGTCGGCGTTGAATGTCACCACCGGACCTCCCTCCGGTAACCGGAGAACGGCGTTTGAGATTAAAACAGAGTCACGACGGAAGCTTGGAGAATTTCTGATACATTTGTTTGCTCCTCTGCATAATTGTGCAAATGTATTGAAGAAATTCCAGAAGGAAGTACCGTCAGTGACGGCATGATTAACGGCACAGCCGATAAAAATACCATCGGAAAGTTCAGTTACCTGAACGGCCATTATTGGAGAATAATGGCCGCTGTAACTGACTTTCCGATCAAAAGTAAAAAATTCTTTGAAAGACTCATTGACATCTGTGGTTGATAATAGATCATGGATGTAGAGTTTAGTGGCATTGGCAGTGATGAAATCGACACCGGCGTCGTTGCAGGTTATGTAAACGTAACCGTCAGAGTCGGTCGTTAAACGACCGGCCAAAGGTGGAAAGATTGAGAGAGTTCGAGAGAGAGCAGTTTTGATGATAGGAATTAGATTATGAAAGGGAATTGATGGTTTTGTGAAGAGACAACCTTTTTGGATGTAGTGACAAGAAAGCATAGGAAGATCTGAAACAGAGAGTTTAAGGTTTCCAATAGTGGATTTTTGGTCAGGGATTATAGTACATTTTGAGAACAAGGTAGGAGAAGAAGAAGGCATTGTTTGGCTTCTTTTAGTGTTTAATTGAAAAAGGGGAAAAGGATAAAAGCGATTTTTTGTTCTTGTTCCTTTTTGTGGTCTTAAATTGGGAAGTGTAGAGTGAGGGTGAGATGAGAAAAGAGGGTGGGAGTGTTCTAGTATTTATAAGAGTGGATGGTGTCTAGATTCATGAATCTTAATATGATGACAAAGCTGCTACTATTATTTTTTTGTTTCATTTGTTTAATGCATTCATTTGGGAGGTTTTTATTTTAGTTAATATCTCATGTTTCAATCAAGTAGTATAGTGAAGTGAATTATTTGGCGGTTGTTTTTTGATTGCTTGTTAAGTGGTATGTTAAATGTGAAATTTTGCAGATAGGACAAATTAGGAGTTGATAAATTAACGTTTTAAGTTTTATTTGGATTAAATAAAAGTATGTTTAGTTTATAGAAGAAAGGGAGAGGAAAGAAAGGAAAGGGAAATAATTTGTTTGGTCAAAAATTAGTCACATGTTTGTGATAAAAAATTGGGCACATGTTAAATTAGGTGTGTATAATTTATTTTAACCCTTCTCTTACTAACAGTTTGTTAGTAATACATCAATTTATTTGTGTTTAGAGTTATAAACAAAATATTTACATTGAAGTTCATGTCAATAGAGATGGTATATGTACTAATTATTAGAATTAGATTTGGTGCAGTTACTTCAGAAAGCAGTATTACATTCAAACTGTCCGATCACGATTCGACGGATTAGATCTAAAATGTTTACTTTTTGCTGTATTTAATATAAGTTGTCTGATAAAAATTGGATGGCCGAGATTCGAAATAGCGAAAAACCGCATGATATTTTTACAGCAGCAAATTCAAATCCTTAATTATTGCATATTTGGATTGAACTTTTGGGTTGGATTAAGTCGAGCGACACATTTATCAGTTCAATATTATATTTGTATATATGAACATTGTACTATAATTTTATAAGGTATGTTTTACATTTATCTTCTTTCACCCACCTCAAATTTATAATCATTGGGTGTCAAAGAGTGTGTAGGTATACCCTCCCTCCATCGTTGTCATCTCCATATCGAAATTTTGCCTCTACCTCCACTCACGAAGCATGGCTTTCGCCAATCCATCGCCACTGTGAGTTCTTATCAAACTCTGAGTTTTGTTCATAACACCTTCCAATTATATTAGTATAGTGGAATAGAATATATTCCCACAATGTCCAAATCAAAAGTTAAAATTTTGATAAAGATGTATTTAAATTTAGTTTTAATCTTGTTTTAAATAGTGGGAGTTACTTGTTTAAGAATCTAAGAATTGTTTGTCTTCTTCTGCCACACTTCTTAACTAATTATGTGATTTTATGAATACCGTTCCAAAATATATTTAGATTGGAGTTGATGAAGCATGGTGGAGGAAGACAACCAATTCTTAGAAGGAGTGTACTGTATTTATAGATACTTTGATGATCAAGTTAGTTAGAAATTGAATAGATGATAGAATTTTAATTAGATGTTTTTATCTTCTACAAACGAGCTTAAAAAATACTACTTCTGTTCCTTTTTATAAGAGACAATTCATTTTTTAGATTCATTCAATAATTGATGTATGTGGTCTATATTATAGCTCAAATACATTTATTATTGAATAAATCTAAAGAATCAACTGTCTATTATAAAAAGGAAAGGAGGGAGTACAAGGTGAAATTCCATTTAGTCATTTGAGTGAAACCTAGTGAAATGGAAGGGCCACATATATTCACTTGAATATACCTTGATTTGTCTCCATAGTATATGTGGATCTTAACCCATTCCAAAACAACAACAAAAAAAATATTATAAAAAAATATTTTTAATTTGGCATCCACTAAAAACAAATATTATGGAAAATGATTATAAAAATTATATTCACATAATGGGACACTTGGAAGAGGAAGTATGGGTGCTCTTGGCAGGCTAAAAGTAGATACGCGTGAGATTGTCTTGCCATGATAATAGGAAAGCAGAATGAACATTCAACACAAAGATTATTGTTTGCACTCTCAATGGAAGATGCACAAAAAGGGATAAAATCAAGAAGTACTTGACTAGTTGACTTAGATATGTTATGTAAATAGCAAAACAAGTATCCTAAATTCAAATAATAATCAAAAGATGTGATGCATATTTGGAGATATTACTAAGGATCTTCAAGATTTTTCCTTAAAATCTTAGGAGTATCACAGGCTCTCTAGTGGGTGTGGTCTTGCTTGAAGGACACAATCCAATATCTGATCTGATTTGTCTTTTATTGAGCCTCTTTTTTAATTTCTCCATTCCAAAATATCACTTCAATCCATGTCCTTTTCTTGGCCAAATTGATTTTTTCAAGCACAAAAAATATTAATTAGTTCTTATTAATTTTGATTATGACAACTCATTCTAATTAAAGTATTGTTACTAATATAAATATTGTTGTATTCACATACACGCACATGTTCTTTTTGTATTCACAATAGCCAGGCCATTGGTGTTTCTTTGAAGTTTCAACATTTGACAAAGCTCAAATTAAGAGGAGAATTTTTACTATTTTAATAAAGAAAATGAATTTTATATCAATAAAAATAGTGAATATATATAATGTTTTATTAAAATTTTATTAAAAGTAATTATAAGATATCCATAAATTCTAGCTCAACTGATAGAAATGCTAAAATTACTAGTGTTGGACGCCATGACCGAAGTTCAAACTTCAATCCCTCTACTTTGTATATGAGTTTTCATTGGCTTGCCATTTCGTCTTTTAACAAACAAAAAAAAATCATAAGATTTTCCTTTGAACAAGTCCATATTATTTGCAAATTTATAACGCAAGCTGTTACTTTTATTTATTATTTTTACTGTAATTTAAAAATTTATATAATGAACATTTGATGGCGTTGGACGTAATAAGAATTGAAATTAGTCACGAGAATCCATTTTTTAATATCAATCATAAGAGCCTTTTATTAAGAGATAATATAGAGCTAGTGAGACAAGTGTACAAATTAACAATATTGTACAAGATGGCAATTTGATTGGCTTCCGCATGAGTATAAGCAAGTTACAAACTTACAATATTTTATGCTTTAAGAAAGAAAAAAAACTTACAATATTGTACAAGTGTATAATAATTCGTCTTTTATTTTTTGACAAAAGTTGTTAAAGATTGTCAATCATTCAATCACAAGATAAAATGATTTTACATGATTTTTAATTCAAATTACTATTCATTCGAGCTAAATACTTAAGTTTGAGTTTGGATTCTGAAAAAAGAAATATAAGTTTGAGTTTGGATTCTGAAAAAATAAATAGTCTGGGTTTGATTAACTCATTTATTTAAATGAGTTTGACTAAAAGTTTGTGTTTGGCTAATTGGCTTGTTTAAATAGTAGAATTTGAGTTTGGCATTTTTTAAGTCTATTTATATCTTAATTTTTGTACTTGTGCACATTTTTCATATTTTAATTAGTAGGAACAAATCTAGATTAATTTTAACACTATCAACTCAAAATTATTTCAACATATTTTTATAACCTATATATATAACAGTTAAGTTTTTTAGATTTCACATTTATAACAGTTTAGTTCTTTAAGTTTTTTAGGTAACAATCGGATTCTTTAAATTTTTAGCTAACAAATAGGTCCTTTAAGTTTTTAACTTATTGCATCAATACATTTTCCAGTTATCCTCCATTACAAAAAGTTGTTGCATCCTTATTCTTTCAGTTACCTTGTTGCATTGTGGTAGTGTGGTTGTTAAAATTGACTTCCACCATAGTGGATATTTTGATGAATATGAGGAGATTAACTTTAAGGATACACATGCACCGCAACACATTATGAATTTAAAGAATCTAACTATTTCAAACATAAAAATTAAAGGATCTTTGAATTGATTTATCCTACATAATATAGACTTGTCGAGATGGGATAGGTGAAAAAACTCTCCTAGGCAGGAAATGGATGTAAGGCAAGGAGTATTTTGATAGTAGAGATGGAGAGGGATCGCTTTCCGCCTAGTTGACATTTCTACATAATATAAAATCTATAGATAGTTGGCTTGACAATTTGTTGTAGAAATATTATTTCATATTTTTGGACTATAAAAAATCATTTCATATTTTTGGAAACAAATGGAATTGTAATGTATTGAGAGTACATTGTGTCACTCGACAATATACCAACACAGCGCTGCTACAAATTTTTTTATTTATTTAACATGAAAGGGTGATGCTTTAGTCCAAGTCAGAGAAAACCTTAAAGCAAAAAGAATAATTACTAATGAGATTGACTGAACTAAAATTCACAACTTACAAGTTCAATATTTATCTTTTTATCACTATATCAAATAATTGAAGTTTATATATAATTTTTTTTACATTGCATGTCCAAATAATTTAAAGTTAATTTCATTTTACATTTCATGTCCAAATAATTTAGAGAGACCAAAAAAGTTAATTTTAAAATAGAGAAACTATTATTATGAGTTTGATAAAATAGAGGAACAAAAACGCAATTAAGTTAATAAATTACAAATATTTCAACTCATTTTCTCATCATTTATATTGCATTAATGTTCATTCTTCATAAAATAAAAGATATCAAATATCTATTTTTTCTGTAAAAAAAATTTATAATTTTTATAATTGAAATATTTGAGTAAAAATATAATTTAAAATTAAGAAGCATAAATGTATTTACATTCTGTATGTGTGGGCTGTGATTCCTCAAACCAAAATTGGTCGGCTCCTTAGAATCTCAACTGTTTAGCTAATTCTGAACTGTCTCATATCCTTAAAATAAATACAAATAATATAATGTACCTTAGGATTGGGATAATCTGATTATTAGTTTCATCAAACCAACTTATTGGAATCTCCCATAACCGCCATTCTGATTTTGGTCTGTGGTATAGTTAATTGTTTGACTAAAAGAAAAATGTATTAATAATTGATGCTTGATAATGAATTAAAAAAATAAAGGTGATAAGTAGAGTGGTGCATTGTCTTGTGACACTATGGGACAGTAAGTTGGTGTGTGTGAGGGAGCTGTTTCTCATCCAAATTATGAGATTTTTTTATGTACTATTAATTTTGGAGTTTTCATTACAATGTATCTTGGAATGAGCCACGTGGCTAACAGTTCAGGGCCAACCGTCAAGGTTCTGTGGGTTCTATTGTGTGACTCTGAACTTAACTGTTGCCAGGTGTTTGACAGTCGTAAACAACCTTCACATGAGAGGTTTACTTGCAAGAGAAAAAAAAAAGGTTAGTTGATCACGAACCGAATAAAAGGATAAATAAGTTTCACATCATTAATAAGGTTTTTTTTAAAATACTTTAGTGACTAAAAATTTATCTTTTTAAAATAAATAAGTGAAAATACTAAAATTTGAATCTCATTTTATGTTGAGATTTACTAAATGAGTTTTTTTTTGACAAAATGAGTTAAAATTCTGATAACTCATAAATCTTTAAGCATGAGTAGGGATGAATCATGGACACAAAGAAATTTACTTTTATAGGGAGATCGGAGATGTTGAGATTTGTCAATCCCACATTAATTGGAAGAGTGAATATTAAACATTTTATAAGTGAGATGACCAATATATTTAATGACAATATTTTAAGATTTTGAGTGAAAGTCCCGTTAAAAAAAAAAATTTGAGTGAAAGTCTAGGTGTCAAAGTCTCCATGTGTTGATTCAATTAATCTATTGAGTCTTACGGTCGCGGCCGAACAGTGTATGCATATTACATGCAATATTCTTGCTAACTGAAATATGTTCACTAGGACAATTTTATTTTTATTTCTAATGTTTACATTTTTTATTCATTATAAAATTGATGTATCGAAATAAAATTATAGTCTTAAATATACAATAATAGATCTAAAAAGTAAATATTTTCTAATAATAAATGAAATGGAGTAGTAAATATTTTCTTATAATAAACATATACGTAACTTTAATTCATGCTATTAATTAAATTATCATATATTTTTTAATGATTCTTTTATATAAATATTTAAAACATTAAAAAAATTCCAAAAAAAATAAAATTCACAATTTAATTCCTAAGTCAAGATTTTTTGTTATTTTTGTTTTTATCTTTTGAAGTTTAAAAAAATTTAAAATTTTATAAAGAAAGTTTTATAGTATTTTAAACATGATTGAAAAAAAAATTTAAAAATTTAAAAGGTTAAAGATAATTATACAACTTTTACAATTTTGAAAAATAACAGGTTAAAATTGTGCAATCATAAAAAATTAGTATACACGAAAACATGTCACTTTATTTTATATAATTTTTCTTATAGTATATTATGTCATTTTTTTGTTGGTATCATGATATTGGTATAAAGTTTCCACTACCGATAGTGATGACTAATCTCCATTGAGGAACTTGTGGGGTACATAAGGTGAGTTCTCCCCTCCCAATTAAATTTTCTCCATATGAACATCTAACCACATATTTAAGGGGACCAAATTCCTTACTATTTAAACCAATTCATTGTTGGTCAATGTAATATCATTCTAATCCATACAAGACGGACTTGACTAAAATTTTAGAACTTATTGTAAAATATCTAGGGATGTCAATTTCATCCGTAAATGAGGATCCCGGCGGAGATTGTCCCACTAGAAGATTCGAAGTTGGGAAATTTTTTTCTGTGGGGATGGAGGAAAAAGTCCACCCGAAAGAGGTTTGGGGATGGAGATGATATTTCGTCCTCTCCCCGCGGAGTCTTCGTCCCCGAAAACTATTAAAATAACATTTATAAATTTATATTTAAGTACTTTATAAATTATTTTTAATTATATTTTCATACAATATGTATATACATTTTTAATTATTTTAATTATATTTTTATTTGTTTTATAATTAAATTTGAATATTTTTTTACAACTAGTTTGATTGAAAATAATAGAAATTTGATAACTTTTTTTAAAGTTGATGACTATCCACGAGAACTGTGGGGATCTGCGAGGAACGGGGTGGAGGAAGAATACTCCCCAAAGCGGGAAATGAGGATGGGGATGGAGAATATTTTAGATGGTGGGACAAGAAGTCCTAAAATATCATCCGGTCAATCCTCCATTGACATCCCTAAAAATATCTACAATATGTTATCATAGTTTTTTTTTAATAGGTAATGCTAATTGTTAGTATATATTGGTCAAAATAAAATGTAAACTTACAAAATATTAATAATCGGAAATCGAACTCTAATCCTCTTTCTTAACTCCTTCAACGCCTCAACCTGTTGTCAGCGTAATACGCTGGAGGAACAATATGCTATATATCATGTTAATATGATGGAAGTGCATAATGCACCTTACCACACTCCACACACACTCCTTCTTTTTAAGAGGACCTTACCATATAAACATAATACATGATTATCTCATTCTCTCTCATTACTATGATCTCCCATTTTCATTACTCTTTACTCTCACTATTATCTTTTCTTAATTAAGAGTCTACATGGCAATATAATCCAAATTACTTCCAAGAAAACTTAGTTTATTTATTTGTCTTTCTCTATGGTAGTTGTAACGAATGGTAAGTGTTGGTGGTGGTGTTAGCTAGGTTTTTTTTTTCTTGAATATAGCTAGCTAGCTAGGTTGGAGTGCATAGTCAACAATATACATCAATTTACTATGTGTTTGGCATAGATTCCCAACAATGATGCATGCCATGGCTATTTTCTACTATATGACGATGAATGTGTGATTTGAACTTGGTCATTTATAGTCACTACTATACCCACCGGCTGGTGCAGTTAGAGCTAGAATTCAAAGTCTCAAATCAAAAAAATTGCTAGGGTATACGTATGCATCATAAGCTAGCATTTATAAAATTATTACTAGTAATATTATTATTTTTGTGTCATTTCATGTGTTTGTCATTTATATGATCAAAAGATAAGATCAATTAATCAAAGCACGCATGCACCCTCCAAATGCATGCACACAATTTGTCTTTGTCTTTGTATCAATTGTCTTCTAATTCTAATTTAACGGTGTACATGCATTGCTATCCAAAAAAGCAGTGTACATGCATTGATTAATTAATTACTCATTTGAAAGCTTGGTGAATAGGCAACACAATAATTATTCTAGCAAATATTTTTCTTGGGTGGGTTGGGAGCTTGGGGGGAGATGAACTTTGCCAAGAAAAATTTAAGTAGAACTTTAATTTGCCATGTTAACTAATATGATTGAGATTAAGTAATGGAATCTTGTCCCTTGAAATAAAATATATAATTAGTTGATGGTGCTACTACTTAATGATATTTTTTAACACTAACTACTTAATGATTGTGACATTAATCCAAGTTTATTTTCTAGTTTGACATGTGACCAAATGTTTATGAGCAACATAAATAAACAACTACTCCCTCATTATCAGTAGGGCCAACACATATGAAGGTCTACGGAGACCTTGTTGAGGTACATATAATATTTTAATAAAATTATTAATTTGTGAAATACCCGCCAATTATTCATGAATGAACATGAATAAACTTTATAGTTATTTCACAATGTCATGAATGAACATACCATATATAAAGATATTCATGTTCTTCCGCATGTATTTCACATCTTATATATGAATAACTTTATATATAAAGATATTTCACAATGTCATGAATGAACATGTTCTTCCGCATAATTTGTGAAATACCCGCCAATTAACTTTATAGTTATTTGGTTAGGAATAACGTTTCAACAGAAACAAAGCACTCGACTCCATATCTAAGATCCGTAGAGATTATAGATCGATTGGTACACACCGCTATTACTATGAAAATAACTTATAATATTTACATAATATCCTATATAAATTTATTTTCATGGAAGGTTAATCGAATATAAATATTACCTCTCATCAATCTACTCAGGTAATAGTCTAAGTGCTTTACTGATATTACACTTTACAAAGAAATTTTGACTACATATACATATACTGACCAACTACTTTAGGAACTAGGGACAATTTATTACTACTAAAAAAATAATAAAGAAGAAGAAAAAAATTATTAAATAAATAATTTGATACAAGTATCAGGTTCTAATAAATAAATAAAAAACTATTAGTCTCAAGGGCATACACCAATGGGAACTAGTTTGGATGTTAATTAACTCAACCTCTTGGAGTTAATGTCCAACTCTTATTTCACTTGCTTTGTTTGCAGACTCTAGAAATTGTGTAGTTTGCCTTTTTCTTTTTTGTCTTGCTAGCTTTCCTTTGCATAAACAAAAAAGACTTTTTGCCATCTTACCCTAATCTTTGTGCATTCTTCAAAATTATCAAAATATCCCTTTTCGTTATTTAAGTAGTGGATTTTACCTTTAAAATCTTAAAGTTTTCATGTTAGGAGAAAGTTTATTTTATAAAATTCTCATTTTTATAACGTCTGCTACTTAAGTAGCGGAAATAATCTGAGTCCGCCACTTAAATAGCGGTAAGTAGCGGATGTTATAAAAATGAGAAATTTTCATGTAGTTTTTTTCATGTAGGGTATTTTTTATTCAAGTTTCGTATTTTTATAACATCCGCTACTTAAATAGCGGACAAAAATTTTATATAGGGTGTTTTTTTTAAAAAATACTCATTCTTACGGCGTTGACTACATAAATAGCGGAAGGATAAAATTGAAAAGATGTAAGGCACGCGAGTAATTAGTAGGGTGGAAAAAGTAAAAGTCTAACCCCATCCATAAAATATGAACTTGGACTATGCTGATCCAGTTTTGGCCAGAAGCTTGTCTTTTCTGTGAAAATTTGACATATACCCCACATTTATATTTATACCATACAAAATACACGAACTAGCCAAAACACAATTCATTTCTATCTTAATGTAAAAAATAATTTTAATTCTATATCTTAAATATCAAAGATCTGAATTAATATGTTTTTTTTTTACTAAAAAGAATTCATTCAATTGAAAAATACATAAATTATTATAAATTTAAAATTACTATAAACTGAAAAATGTGAAACTGCAAACAATCTTGTAGCACATAGATAAATAGCATACGACGAGTACATAAAAATGCCTACAAATATGACAAAATAAAAGTAACCAGAATATTCATACTTTTGGATTTGCAACATTGACGTCCAAATCTTCATCAGATCTGTAATGAGTTGAAGTGAATATGTCAATTTGAATCAACGAACCCCGTACCAAGACAAAAAAGCCAACAAACGCCGCACAAGATGACGAACAAACATAATGCCGCACTAAAACAACGAAAACTTTAAAAAAAAAACAAAGAAGCAAACTTATATGGATATCCATACATGTTATTTGTCACATAAGTATTTATATATACTTGCACCATCGTTACAACCATAAGACGCGCCTCTCGAGTACTAAACACTTTCTTCTCGTACAAAATATCTTGACACACTTTCTTCTCTTGCAAAACGGTATTGTATTGAATATATGCATCATATCTTGTTGGCTTAATTATATTTTTGGTCCCCTATTTTACAAGATATGCGATTTTGGTCCCCTTATGTTAAAATAAAATATTTGTGTCCCTTTGTTTTGATTTTTTTTTTGCACTTTTGATCCCCCACCCCAATTTTTAACCGGGTGACAAAAAAATGCTTATGTCACAAATAACATGTACAAATGCTTATGTCAATCAGCGCTGTCTTCATCTTCTTTATAGTCTATAGCGTCGCGTCGTCTTCTTTAAACTTTGATGTTGCCTTCGTCTTCTTCGATGTCACCTTCTTTTTATATATGTGACATTTAACTTATTTATAATCAAGATAGTATGATACATTTTTATAATTTGAGATCTTCCAACTATACATACTTATTTGATATTTGAGCAAATACTCATTTTAATTCTTTACAATTTTTTTATTATTTTAGTCATTAATAAAAATAAAACCAAACAAGTTCCTCATATTTTCATAAATCAAATGTTGCGTTTGATTTGTTAAAAAATAAAGGATCGGATAGAACAATTTCAACTTTCTTGTGTTTGAGTTTAAACTTATACTGGACAAAAATTTAAAATTTTATCTCACTAAATCACATAATAACTTTTTATCCTTTACACAATTTATTCGAAATACAAAAATAACATATCTGTGACCGTGAACATAACTCCGTTGATATGAAATAAAAATCGAGATTCAAACCTCAAGCACTCCATTTATCTTCTACTAAATATTTGCATTCACATAACAAATGTACCCGAACTCATAAATTTCTCATTTATGATTATTATCTTGAAAAGCACACATCTCAAGAAGAAATTGTCACGGTAAGAGTTCCGGCGACCTCATGCTCTTTCCGATTAAACCAATGCAAATTGAAGTATAGTAGCATATTCCTTTCATTCAAGGGTATATTAGTCAATTCATACCATCCCTAACAAGTAACAAAGTTAAGTCGTTAACGTTATTTCCTTTCCCAAACGCAACGTTGACACTGAAAAATGCATCATAATGTGCAACAACAACTACAAACTGTGAAATTCAAAACTACCCATTTCCTTAACCGACAATTTCACTCTCATTTTCTCTCTTAAATCTTATACTATGATTTCATAAGAAAAAAAAAACATCATCATCAAATTGTTTTTTTTTTTTAATTTAGTTTCTCGAGAAAAAAAAAAACATGTCTGACGCTTTGATCAATGGATTGGCTGGAGCTGGTGGAGGGATCATTGCTCAACTTATCACATACCCTCTTCAAACTGTATGATTTTGATTTCAAAGTTTGATTCTTTTTTCAATTGGGTTTCTTAATATGTGAAAATTTTTGAATTTTTTGTGTGATCTATATAGGTAAACACTCGTCAACAAACCAATCGTGATCCGAAGGACAAGAAGAATCTTGGAACTTTCCACCAAATGTGTCAGGTTTATGTTTTTTTAGCAAAGATCATGTGATTGTTAAACAAAACAACAAATGGAAACTTGATATTGGGTTTTCAATTTTTTGATGAAAATTGGGAATTTTTTTAGTTTACTTTAGTTATATTGATTGGAATTATTAGTTGTTTAGTGATTGTGGTTATGGGAATGTATTGTAGGTTGTGAAACATGAGGGGTGGGAACGATTGTATGGAGGCTTGACGCCATCACTTGTCGGTACAGCTACATCTCAGGTGAGCTTATTCTAGTTCATTTTTTTGTGATATGTTGTTTTTGAGTAAATTAGAATTTTAGTTTTTGAAATTGTAAGGATTGGTTGATTTAGTCTTTCAAATTTGCGAAATAGAATAGTCTCTTAAATTGAACAATGTTAGTCATATTTTTACAAATTTAGCATCACAATTTTAAAGTTATATGTTTGTCTCGATGTAGCTAGTCAATATATAGATATTTCATTGGTTTAGATGAATGTTTATTAAAGAGATATTTGTTATTTGACTGATGTTCTATAATTTAAAGAACTAATTTGTTATTTCGTAAATTTAAGTGGACTAATTTGCTCGAACCTTACAATTTTGAGGACCAAAGTGCTGATTTACTTGTTTTTTTTGTCTCAGATTGCCCCTTCTTACATTCGTAATCTTACGATGTGTTTTGTGTATTTGATTTCTTGATGTATTTCATTTTGTTGTTGAAGGAGTGAGGAAACTATAATTATGCAGTACTTATCTGATTTGTTTTGAGGATATTCACACTTTTTTGTTTGTTTGATAAGAACAAGATTAATACCGGATAGGGAAAATAAAAGCAGTCAAGACTAATACGGTCTAGGTTCTTGTAAAGCTTAAAGCTTTTACTCATGCCGAAATTCCATAGTGCATTTGACTCCACAAAGTTAATGAGAAAAATTTGAAAATAACAAATAAACTAGTTCCCTATTGAATTATCATAGATAATTCTTGATATTGAATTTGTTTTTGATGTTGGACTGTCTGTGATGTTACTATTTTTTGTTTCTTAAACCAAAATGAATTGAAGTTATATAAGATTATAAGTAATGAATGATTGATGAATTTTCTTACAACCTGTTCAATTTTTTTGTGTAAGTTTCCACTTATATAATTTCTGCAATTTTATGGTACAGGGTGTTTACTATTATTTCTATCAAATATTCAGGAACCGAGCTGAAGCAGCAGCATTAGAGAAGAAAATGCTAGGCATTGGTGATGGATCTGTTGGAATGTTCTCCTCACTTATTGTTGCTGCTTTATCTGGGTAATTTTGTTTTACTTTGATAGTAAAGACAAATTAATCAAATTACTCACATTATATGACTCAAATTACTCGATAAATCTTTCATGCAGCTGTGTTAACGTGCTCTTGACAAATCCCATATGGCTAGTTGTTACTCGCATGCAGGTGATTACTGTTAGTTAATTTTCACCTCCATTAGAATAGGATATAAAGGAGTTTTACGTTCGTCTTTTTATTTATTTTTTCCCCTAAAAATTATTTTTTTTACTGTGCAGACGCATAGAAAAGAGTCGAAAAGAACCCTCGCTGATCCACGGTTGTCAGACGCCATTAAAGAAACAACGATTTCTACTATTGAGCCTCGTGCTTATGGAACTAGCCATGTGGTAGGTAAAGTCTATCTTTATTGATAGCCTCCATAACCGTAACTTTATTATAAAATAATTACTAGTATGGCATAATCAGTGGCAGTCTTGTTAAGTTTTGCTAGTTGGCTAGTTACCAATGACGATTTTTGGTGACTCAAGCTTATAGCCTTGATTGAAGACTCTTGATTAGTGTGCTAAATTTTGCATCATTTGTATATCGATCAGAATAGGTGTTTGTAAAGTATTTCAATGAATTGATCGATAATTAATTATAATGTTTTCCTTCTTATCATACACCGAATTTTTGTACAAGTTCCTTTTATAAGTATAATAATTTCTCATACATATTTGCAGATTCAAGAAGTTTATGATGAAGCTGGTGTTTTAGGTTTCTGGAAGGGCGTGTTACCAACTTTAGTCATGGTACGTTGGTAAATGGTAGTGAATTTTTTTCACACTAAAGGATTTTTAATGATTGGTTGTTACCTATCTCAGGTTAGCAATCCTTCCATACAGTTCATGCTGTATGAAACCTTGTTGGCGAAGTTGAAAAAAAGACGTGCTGGTAATAGCGTAACTGCGTTAGAGGTATTTTCTCATTTCATTCTCACGCATATTTTCTATTGTTAGTTTTTAAATTTTCGCTACATTGCCAGACTAAAGATTGTTTTGTGTAACTAGATATTTCTTCTTGGAGCTATCGCTAAGCTTGGAGCTACAGTTGTGACCTATCCTCTTCTTGTTGTCAAGGTATATCATACCAGTTTTTGCATTGTGGTGGCTCTATCTGGCTATATGAAAACTTAATTTTAGCAACATAAGAAAAAGATGAGCAATTAAATATAATAAATCTTAATCCAGACGTTGAGGATAATGGTAGAAAGTAGAAACTACAATTGGCCATGGTCATTTTTTTGGCTAGTCGGTAGGTGACTATGGATTATAGTATTCAAAGAAGGGAGTTTGCTAGAATATGCCATAAATTTGCCTCTTGGTATTATCTAGGAGTTATAACATCAATATGGTAATTAAGCAGATGGAATTTTTATTTTGACTAAATGCTAGATGATGGAAGTTTGAAATGTAGGAATGATGATTATTTATGCATTACTTGAAAATAATGAATTACTACTTCCTTTCCGTATTATTAGAAACAAGTCACTTTTTAGATTCATTGAATAATTGATGTATCCGGTCTATAATATAGATCAGATACATCCATCAATTATTCAATGAATCTAAAAAGTGACTTGTCTTTTATAATAAGGAACGGAGGTAGTATTTGTTTTTATGATACATGTGTCCAATACTGTTAGTAATTTGTTAAATGTTTTTGACAAAATGTAAACGGCGGACATGATAGGGATTTGGGTATTACGAGGTTCCGAGTCCCACATCCATTAGTATGGCTCGGTGGAGTATTTAAGTAGCTTGGTTCTTCCCCCTTGATAGGGGTTTAATGGTGTGCCCAAGTCTTACATCAGGTAGTATAGGATGTTTGGTGGAGTATTTAAGTGGTTTGGTTCTTCTTCCTTGATACCTGTTTTTAAGGGAGGGTTTCGGGTTTCCCAAGTACTTGAATACTTGTCAGTTTATCGAGTAGTATAGGATACTTGAATACTTCAAATATTATATAGTTATTTGTTCTTATACTCAATTGTCAATAATCAATATGTCTCGATTTTTAAATCAATTGTGTCTGCATATCCTTCTTGTTTGTCATGTAGTTGTCCATAATTCTAAGGAACAAAGGGATGAGAGGAATTGACAAGAGTAGACAAGGAATATGCAATCCAAAATATTGTTCTGAATCTGTTACTTTTGTTGCTATTGCAGGCAAGGCTTCAAGCTAGACAAGTTCAAAATGGAGACAAGAGACACCATTATAAAGGTTTAACTTGTGCCAATCTTTTCTTACATATTGCTGTATGTTATGAGTCCGCATTGCTTGAGTTAGATGCCATGTGTCCGTCCATCTACGACGAAGTTTTGAAATCATAAATACTAACTTTTTTAAACCATGATTTTCAATTGAAATGCTCAAGCACAATTCTGTGATCTATTGATAATAAAATGCAGTGTTTTAAATCATGAGTCTTAAAATCTCAATTAATACAAGGTTTGTCAATATTGGTCGATTGAGCTCAAAGGTTCGAGAGCTTTAAGGTGAGCTAAGTTTGATTGTATAAAACAAATGCTCATTTGAAGCTCTTCAATCAGTATAGTTGTAAGAAGACTTAATTAGTATGTGATTGCTTACAAAACTTAAACGATGTGGTTATGGTTTTCGGGTTTTTGTTTCCACTCTGAAGTGAAGTGTTTTTCAAATTCAGGTACATGGGATGCTATTATTAAGATGATCCGCTATGAAGGTTTTAATGGATTTTACAAAGGCATGGGAACCAAAATTGTACAAAGTGTTCTTGCTGCAGCTGTTTTGTTTATGGTGAAAGAAGAGCTAGTTAAGCAGACACGTTACTTGCTTTCCAAGCCAAAGCTTGTGTGATTGGAAAATCACATTTATTTTTAGTTTTCCACAGATTATTGATATTTCACAAACCATCTTCATTTGGCATATGCAATTTAATCATAGGAAATTGATTGTGGCATTGGAAAGCTTGTATAACTCATTTAATAGGATATTATGATATGGCTTTAAACTTTACTATTATTTAAGACACGTTTTCAAATGGAAATTTGTGTTTGAAATTATATGCCAAGTCTTTTTTCACTTTTTTGTTGAATCAAATTGTATATTCATAGTCCTATTGATCATTGCCAAATTATCTTGCTAATAATTGATGAGAAAGAAGGGACCATGCACCTTCACAGAAGTTTGAATATTTAATACTCACTCTGATATTTTAAATATAATTAAAAAATAACTTTTAGAATCATGAAATAAATTTAATTTTCGAGCGAGTATTTTTTAGGATATTTTTCTACCTTTTTTTTTCTTTTCTATCATATCGATATCGTTGTACATTTCCTTTTCAAAATAATGAATTTGTATTTTTTGAGATGATGTTCTTCTCTTTAAGCTTACCACTATTATTTCCTTCTTCCTTTTGAAGTTTGATTCTTAGTATATATCATTCTAAAGAGCATGGATCCTCTCCTAGGAGAGGTCAGTGTAATCATCACCATTAAAAATTTAAAATAAATAAAGTTGAAAATTGAAATGGTATAGATTTGCAAATGAGAAAAATTCATGGAAGTCATTCCATTTTCCATTCTAAAGCCTATTTTATTGGATAAAATCTAAAGCCAATTTCTATGTAGTCATCGAATGAATAATTTCCATGATGAACTTCACCGAATGGTATTTGGTGTGTCCCATTAAACAATTAATATTGGAGAAAGTCTTACATAGGCACATGTATTTAGGCACATAATTTAGGCACACATACAAGAATTAAAAAAATTAAAAGAAAAATAAATTTGTCACATCAACTAAAACCACTTTATTTCTTTTCTCTTTAATCTTTTTTTACTTTTTGAATGTGTGTCTAACATGTAATATTTGTGGTTGTGCGTATTTTTCTTAATATTGGGCTCTTCAAATTTACATCACATATTAATATGTTACTTGTATTTTATTTTATTGCAACTGAAAATATTAACTTTAATGTTGGGTCCCACAACTTTTAATCAAAGGACCGTTACTTTATGAAGCAACTGTTATGCCTCGTGAAGGAATGGTTTTGTCATGTTGTAATACTCCAATGGTAAATTTGGTGAACTTGTTGGAATTGCAGTATTTCACGTTGGCGAATTGGGAGCGCTTAAGAGCATAAATATTGGTGGTGTCTTTTGCAACCTGTGCTACTCATGTCAGGATAGCATGGATAATTACATGCAGGGGCGGCCCAACTGCATGTGCAGCATAGGCTGTTCCACAGGGCCTCTAAAAATTGAGGGCCTCAAAAAAAATATATTGTAGTAGTATTAGTAAATAAAAGGTGTAAAAATAATTGTATTGCAACATTCTTGTAAATATATGTAGTTAGAAGTTATTTTAATGTTACTATTAGACTATAAATCTCGTTTATGTTAATTACAAGAATGATTATTATTTTTTTTATGTTAGTTGCAATTTAAATTGATGTGGTTTTTTCTTATAAAAAAAATTATGTTTCTTTTTTATTATTAAAAGGGCCACTTTTATATTTTGCACAGAACCTCCAAAAATTTCGAGACACTCCTGATTACATGCAAAAGGTGTGGTAATAGAATACCACCTTTCCCTTGAATGGATACGGTGCTTATGTTTTTCTTTTTCAAAGACTTTTGTAGTGTTAAAATTTTGTGGGACCCATATTAGAGTTTTAAATAAGTGGTATGAATATTTAAAAAGTATGGTTGGGTGGTTTAAATAGTTGGAAAGTGAAAAATAATATAATATATTATGTAGGACCCATTTATACCATCCACATGAGTGACATGAATGTGGATGCTATAAGTTGCTCTAACACATTCACTCTTAGTGACAAAGACATCTTATAAATCCTTGTAAATGATAGAGAAATTAGGATATGCACACCAACAATAATAGTGATATGGTTTTTTATGTTTTTGGTATTGCAGAATTTGGTGGGATATATTTTTGTGTGGAGAAACTCCAATTTTTGTTCTCATTGAAAATAATAGGTAAATGGCTCTATATATAGAGCTACATAAAAACAAATAATATATTTAAATAACAAACTAATCCTATAAATTCTAAACAAATCCTAAAGATTCTAAGCATAAATATAAATAATAAACCCTAATATTATTTTATTTTAAATATAAATCTAAACTATATTTAAATATAAAATCTTCCAAAAAAGATATTTAGGCATTATTCTCAACACTCCTCCTTGACTGAATATCTTTTTGTTGCATCCAATCTGAGATTTGCGCTGAAATTTTATTTTATTTTTTGTTTCTCAATCCTCCTCCTTGATCAAATATCTTTGTCTTGTATCCAATCTGAGATTTGAGTTGAAAAAAACTTTTTTTTTGAACACTCCTCTTCGACTGAATATCTTTGTGTTGTATCCAACGTGAGATTCATGTTGATTTTGTTGTTGTTGTTCATCCACATCAATTTTTTTTTTCTACATCTTCATATGAGACTTGAGCTTTTTTCATGTATATGTTTTGGTTATGAGTTATATAATACAGAAACCATCTCGCATATAACATATGAAAGGTCATATGAGACTTGAGCTTTTTTCATTGAAACTATCTCGCATACAACATATGAAAGACCATATGAGACTTGAGCTTTTTTCATTGAAACTATCTCGCATATAACATATGAAAGGCCATATGAGACTTGAGCTTTTTTCTAGTATTTGTTTTGGTTATGGGTTATATGATACATGAAACTATCTCGCATATAACATATGAAAGATGTAGGTTAAGGTTATGGTTTTTGGTTATGATTTTTTTTTTCTTTTCACATCTTCATAATAAAGATACAGTCATGGTTATGTGTTGTTGATTTCATGGTTTCTTCTTTTTCTTCGTCTTCATCTTCTTCATCACCTTAGCGCTCTGATGCCACTGATATGGTTTTTTATGTTTTTGGTATTGCAGAATTTGGTGGGATATATTTTTGTGTGGAGAAACTCCAATTTTTGTTCTCATTGAAAATAATAGGTATATGGCTCTATATATAGAGCTACATAAAAACAAATAATATATTTAAATAACAAACTAATCCTATAAATTCTAAACAAATCCTAAAGATTCTAAGCATAAATATAAATAATAAACCCTAATATTATTTTATTTTAAATATAAATCTAAACTATATTTAAATAAAAATATTCCAAAAAAGATATTTAGCCATTATTCTCAACAAATAGCATTCAATCACCGTATTAAGCACTTTAATTAATAGCAAAACAATTGCTTTCTATTAGATTTTAGAGAATGGATTCTCTCCATTTGAAAACAAATTGAGGAAATAATGTTTGGATTTAGACCATTGGATCAAAAGCATGTGACAATATTTTAATTAGAAAAAATGAAAAGAAAGTTGAAAAAATGAAAAGAAAGTTGGTGAATTGTTAAGATGTAAGAATTGAAGAAAATTGAGGAAAAAAAAAATTGAGAGGATCCTTTCTCTAGATTTTACATTGAGAGAGCGTTTTTTTTTAAACTCTAAATGATATGTATACATTGCTGCATTTCTTGTTTGTTTTTTCTTTTTTGTTTTCTTTTTTGGTTAGTACATATTTCTTTCTTTCATTTTTTGTGTGAAAGGTCGTACAATTTTTTTATAAATTGTTTAGAGACAGAATCATTTTCACACCCATATATTTTTTGTTCTACCGGTTACTCGAAGGGGTCATGCCCTATTGAATATGTTCAATGATTTATGAGAACCAAATTTTATAATGCTTCTATTATGTTTTTAGCTTTTGATTTTATAGTAGAAATTTTTTCATAATTATTATCATTTTCAATTTTTTTCGTACAAACATAATGTGTCGCTAGTAAAAAATAATTTTTTATTTAGGTAATTAGTCTTTAAAATATCTCAGTTTACCAATAAAATAAATTTAACACAATATTAGTTATAATTTACAATATTATTTGTGAATAATCACTAAACTCATTTGTGTAAAATTTACATAACTAAAGATTTGTTTAAAATTGATTTACATTATTATTGTGTAAGTCTTTTATTATTACCACGTTATAATGGCTTTGCCATTGTTTAACTATAAATAATTTTCATTGAAGAATTTATAGCATATACACTTTTCGTCTCATAACCAAAAAATTTCCCAACAACTTTCTTAAAATATCAAAAAAAATTTACTTAAATTAATTTATTGTTGGTCAAAAAAATTAATTTATTGTTAGTAGCAATAGAACTTTTCAATAATGGACAAAACTCAATAGATATACCTTTTATTAGGATGATTTCTTTTTCTTGTGAAAATTTTATGTATAATAAATATATTTCTTTTTACGCATTTAATAAAGAGAAAAAATGAATATACATTGACAGTGTAAAATAATTTAATACTTTCAACAAATAACAATTATGATAGTGTAAAACTATTTTACTCTGTCAATGCATCTTTATTAAACTATTTAATAAATATGCTACTTTCAAAGTAAAAATAGTAATACAAACTTCCAACGAATCATATTATGACACATAATTCATCCAATCACATAATAGTATCTATAAAGTGTAAAAATAATAAAATGTGATTGGACCAAAACCTTACAATGACGTGCATAATTTTTTTTCCGATGTAATAATAAAAAAGTTTGCAAGAGAAACAAGAGTGCGCAATTGAAAAACCCAATTCACAGTTCTTTCAATTGAGTCAAGTGAAGTCTCTGTAAAATGGCATCCAAAGGACAGAAGAAAGCAAATCTCTTAGATCATCACTCAATCAAGCACATTCTTGATGAATCTGTTTCTGAGGTTTGTTAAACCCTAATCCTCATCCATTTCCCCTTTTCGATCTTGTTGATTTTTTATGGATTTTTTTATTGTTTTGTGTTTGATTGAGTTTTATGATTACTAATTGGGATTGAATTGGTTTGAATTTTGGATTTTAGGTTGTAACGGGTCGTGGGTATGTTGAAGATGTGAGATTGAGCAATGTGAGGTTGTTGATTGGGTCTGTTATCATTGTTATTGCTCTCTTCGCTCAGTTTTATAAGAAGAAGTTTCCTGAAAATAGGGATTTTCTTCTTGCTTGCATCGCCTTATATCCTTTCTATTGTCTTTTATTTATTTATTGTGTTTTTGTTATGATTTTTGGATGGGGATAATTGGATGAATAAACATCTAAAGTTTAGGTTATGTCAAAATTGGAACTGCTTGGTTTATGTGTAGCTATGAAGCCTAAACACTATTTGGATTAGGCGTCTATCAGTGTCGGACACATGTCGGTGACGGACACTGACACATGATTATACTGAATTATGTCATTATCTCTAATTATTATCGGTGTCGAAGTGTCGTGTCTGTGTTTGTGGCCGTGCTTCATAGGTTGTGTAGGGGTGTGTGTGTTTAAAAGTAGTGTGAAGGGTTTTAAATATAGGTTTGTGATCATGGATTGGCCTCCGGCTTAATAGTTTTTTATGTTACCGAAACCGTAACTGTAGCGGGACTGTAGTTGAGGCTGTGTTGGCCACATTTGACTGTGATTCTCTGCAATATTGAGGATTGTGATCCGACTGCAACTGTTACCGCAACCGTTATTTAGAACCCTGGTAGTGTGTCATATATTCAAAATGAGATATCTGCAATTAACTCTTTGAGATAGGGTGGGATGTGGGAATTGTTTTAATTGAAAGTTGTTGAGATTCGTGGCTAAATGAATTTGATGCTTTATGTGAAGAGGGAAATGGGGTTGCCTGTGTTTATAGGTTTTACTCATTCTTCTGCTTCAATGTTGTTTGATCCTTGACTCTCTCGTACATATGTAATCTTCAATGGGTTGTTGCAGCTGATCATATACACTAAGGAGAAGAACGCCATTCTGTTTACTTATCCTCCGGCTGTAAGTTTCTGTCAACTTGGCTAAGGCACCTTCTTTTAATTATAAGTTGTATTTATGGACATTAGATGGTTTGTTTGATTTGTATTGCTTTTGTGATCTGTCTTTCTAAGTCTTCTAATTTTAGGCTCTTTGTAGTTTGTACCTCCCTCTAGGGATGGAGTATATAATATATATCATTCCATTCTGCTGGTGTTGGATATGAAAATCATACAGTATCTTTGAAACACATATAGTCTATGCCACTGACTCCTTTGCATGATGTTTAATGTGTGGTGTTTTATGACCCATTGGGTTCAATTAGTAAAGGTTATAGATTATATATTTTAGATGTATATTCAAATTTGAAGAACAATTTCTACATGATGTATAGCCACCCGTTTTGTGCACCGGTTAAATTACTGTTTCATCCGACCATTATAATCCACTTTCTAAAATATATATGTATATAGTAACATTGTGTGTCTGTTAGAGAGACGGAGTGAAAGAGGAGTATACTTTTTTGTTTTTGTTTCAATTGCAAGTTTCTTTCGGTCTTTTGTGCCATAGTAAGGCCTAAAGATACATTAAATACAATAAGTTTCAGCTCAATAGCCATGATAGCGGAAGCTAGTTTTCGTTTGGTAAGCAAGTAATATATTTTTGAAATTTAGTGTTATGAAATAGTTGCATTTAAACATTTATGATGTATGGGTAAACTGTAACCTAGTATCATTGTATCATATTCTCTCTATCCCTTTGTTGAATTTCAACTTATGTTGTTTAATAATGCAGCAGGATAAATTTTTACATCCATGGTTAAACTTGGCAAACAAACTAATTATGCACACTATGGCGTGTCTCTATGTTGGAAATTTGACCATGATAGTTTCTTTATCTTTGTTATTCTAATTTCCTTTCATTTTCATCTTGACTTTGAGTTAACCCAAACTTTTAAAATTCTTTATGGTTTTAGTTGTTTTGAATCTTAATTTGGATGTTGCTTCATTTTTTGATAGTGATTTAAAGAGGGTAAGTCATGACATCTGTTGATTAGTTACACATGTAATGATGCAAACTGTTTAGTTTAGACTGTAGATATTTGATGTTTGTATCTTTGTAGTTGCTGCTTGTGACAGAAGATGCTATTTTCATTTATCTAAATATATTTAGGTTTGTCGTTGAACTGCGTCTTGATCAAGTAATGTTTTGATGTTATTCTCGCAGCAGAGGTTTAATACATAAATTATGAGTATCATGTTGTCCAACTTAGTTTTTATTTCTTTTTTTTTTCAGGGTTCCTTTACAAGTACTGGTTTGGTAGTTTCCTCCAAGTTACCCAGATTTTCTGACATGTACACGCTTACTGTAGAAAGCGCAGATCCAAAGTCAATTTCTGCAAGTGAACCAGTACATCTTACCAAAAGCGTTACTGAGTGGTATTTCTCTCTTTTCTTGCATCCCTTAAATGAATGTTTACACATAGACACTGGACATATGAATCAGTATTCATGTATGCACTTTTTATGGTAATCAAAATTCATCAACCTGTTTTTGTATGGATTGCAGGTTCACTAAGGATGGAGTCTTAGTTGAGGGCCTCTTCTGGAAGGATGTTGAAGCTCTGATTGCTCAATACACGAAAGAACCAAAGAAGAGCAAGTGATATGGAGACATGAACTTGGTTCTGCAAAGAGCTTTTTTGAGGACAAACATGTATTTGGATGTGGTTTACATTTTTCTATACATTTTCAACATTTAGAACGAAAGTGAGTAAATCAAGCTTTCAGTAACTTTAGAACACAATTAGTTCCTATTTTTCATCCGTTTATTTTACATAAAAAGGTTCCTAAAACCATTTGATGGTTATCTTTCTCTATATTATATTATTTTTAGACTTCGCTTAGTAGAAAAATAAATTTAATTAGTGAACGGAATAGTTTGGTCTCTCCCATCCTTGGGCGATATCCAGGGTTGTGCTGGGTTTTGGTTTAAGTGTTTAACACCTCTCATGTTGGGTAATATAGGATCTCCACTTGATGTGTCTAATCTTGTGCTGTGAATCGAGTTTAGATTCAAGGTTTCATTAGAGTATGTCACTTTTGCATTGGAGGGATTTCCATCCATGGATTTTACCCTGGCTAGTTCTTACCATGGTTTTGAACATCACCCTCTAGATTATTACATCTCCAATCTCTTTCACCCTCCTCTTCCTCCCACATATTCTCAAACAAACTTTAATCCCAAATGTGGTATTGGATGGCTAGGGGTAATCTAGGTTCTCCATTGAGATGCTCAACCATGCATTATCAGACCCCCTCTATCTGGTTCAAGGTTTTTAATCTTAGCTTCTCACTTTGCAGTAGAGGTGTGTTGTTCATAGATTTCAGTCTCTGGTAATTAGGGCCTATCGTATGACTTGTTGAAATGTTCATGTGCTTGCAAAATGCTATAGTTGAGCACCCATTGGCTCAACCAAAAGGGAAAAATTGATGCCTAAATTAGAAGGAAAACAACCCATAAAAGCACCACGAGTTCCTTGTAAAATATCAGCTTAAGTAGGAAACCAGTAGAGACCCTTGAAACGCCATTTCTGTTGCACTTAATCCAATTGGGAGGAGGATACCAATGAACCGATATGATAACCAAAGCCTTTCAGTAATAAGAAGAAATAGAGAGTGCAAGATTTGGCGATCAAAAGAGATGCTATAGAAATGAACTTTAGACATACCACCTGATAAGGAAGTAGCATATTTGAGCTGTTGCAGTTTTTTTGTTTTTGAACTCTTCTTATTTCTTACATGCCAAATAGCCAGAGGTTAAGTCTTTAATTTGGGGGCTCCAACCTCAGCACAAAATTTTGAAAATATCGTGTATTGAAGTAGAATCAAAATTAAAGTTCAAATATTACCTAAGCCAAGATCAGAGAGATCCTTAGCTAAACCACTTTGAAAGAACAAATGAGGCATGGTTTTATAATCATTTTCACTGACACAGTGACAATGCACATAGACACAACATCTCTTCCATAGTTGATCATGAGTAGGCATCTTATTGTGAATCAATCTCCAAATCAAGAAGGATTTTGAAGGAGGAATAATAACAGACCAAATCATTTTGCCCCATTGATTGGGGGTGGAATTTGGAAAAATCATATCAAAAGCAATTTTAAAATTATACATACCAAACCATTATGCCTCCAACTATTAGAATCACCTTGAGGCATATTAAGAAGAAGAGGAGTGCTAGGAACTTGCAAAAGGAAAGTTGTTGGCAATAATAGTAAGAATTTGCAATTGGAGAGAAAATCAGCAATAGCAGACTACAAATCTTTATGAGAATCAATAAGTAAACTAGGAAAGTTGCTCTTTAGGTCTCATGAGTTGCTCTCAGGCCCCTCAAAAATCCCAAAATATCTTTAATTTGGACCAAGATTTGTCTGTATCCTGCTTCCGAAATGAAATTCTACTTTGTATCCTAAGATTCGAAGAAGACCGGTTTCGAAACGTAGATTCTAAAATGCTGGTTTATGAACAAAACGCAAGAACCAACACATAGAGATAGTGTTAGAACGAAAAGTCAAATTCGGATCCTAGGATTCGAAATGTATAGAAATTTTGGGTTATGTTTTGCTTGGATAGTTGGCATAATTATCAACCTCATCAATCCGTGTAGGATCCGAGTACACACCAAGAACTGGAATTTTGTCATCCACTAAATGGCTGGCCTGCAGAAGAGTTCCATCACCACCGATTGTAACAAACAAGATCACATCATTAATGGGTTGTGTCAAATTGTTTCGAAGCACAGCTTTCCATTCAACTAGTTTTTTCCACATAATTTCTTGACAAAAGTTTATGGAATTATGGTGCACATTATGCCTATTATTCAAGAAGTGTAAGACCAGCAATAATACATTAGAATTAAAACTTCAAACGAAACAAAACAGACCTATAATAAATTTATATTAATATTATACGAAGGGTTTTTCTATCATGTGCAAAGTTTGTACATGTTAAGAAGTTTAAAATAGTAAGTTTGAATTGGAACTTGTGCATTTTATATTGAATGTATAAATTTTTAATAAATAATTATTGATTTTAATAAAAAATTACTACTAATAGTTGCTTTAACATGTGCAATGTTGCACATGTTAGACAAAAGTTGATTCAGTTGATAAAGAGTGAATTTATTGCTCAAGAGCATGAGCTCAACTCTAACAGCGAGTATAAACTTCTTTAATAGACAACTTATAACTACTTGGCTTAATTAAGGTTTTTTTTTTTCACAATAATAAACTCAATGCATTGCATTAATGCTTAATTAAGGTCAAATTTGATCGTTTTATCAATTTTTTTTACTTAAAAAAATGATGAAACTAAAGTAAAGTTTTTAATAATTTTTTATAATTTTATAAAAAGTAATCACTTATTAGTTCTCATCATCGGCTCATATTTTTCACGTCATTAAAAATATGTCAAATTAATTATCATTTTGAATACAAAAATATGATGAAAATGACCAAACCGAATTATTTTAAGGAAAATGCTAAACAGTGCCCCCGGGGCAATGGTTAAGCATATTAAAATAGAAAATTTGTATTGAAATACGTGCATGCATTCAACACTTTGGAAATCTCACTTTTTTGGTATGCTTAACAAGTGTCCTGGGGGCCCTGTTTAGCATGACCCATATTTTAAAATGAAAACTAGAGAGACATTAGGGAAGTATCTGGAGGTCTCGTCATGTGCATAGGCATAGTTGTAGGTGGAAGATAGAAGACGACTCTAAGATTAATGTTATGACAAAACCTTGGTTTAGAGAAAACGATGGCTTGTGGATGTCTTCACCACAAGATCAAGGTGTGTCCTCGCTTATTGTTAATAATCTTATGAGTTCACAAGGTAAATGGTGGGATAGACATAAGATTAATTCGTTATTTCTGAATGACATGGAGGAAGATAAATTAGTATGGAACGGTGACTTGCACAACAATTGTAATGTAAAATGCAATACAAACTGTTGTTGGAAAATGACGTAGGTACCGCAGTCATGAAACAACAACGGAGCTGAAACACTTATGGAAAATATGTACACCACCTACGACTAAACACTTATTTTGGCATGCTTGTAGAGATTGCCTTCCTACAAGTATTTGATTGCATGAAAGGTCAGTTCAGTGCCCTTTAGTATGCCCAATGTGTAATAATGTTAATGAGAATGAATGACACATTTTGTTTGAATGTCATGTCAGCAAACAAGCTTGGCTAGCATCAGGCCTTCAACACATTGTGGTACCTTGGCGGGACAATTTGCAACGTTGCTTTGGGTTCTATGGAACAATCGCAACAATTTAGTTTGGAACGACACAAAAGGGGCGGGGCATCAACTGGGCATTAGAGCTCTATGTATATATGTGGAATGATTGTTGGACTGTGCAAGAAGTTTGAAATCAACAAAATACTGGCGAGGTGCAGTCTGTATCAAGGCACAAATCAGAGATGGGATGGTACAAATGTAACGTAGACGTTGGTTTCCACAAGAACATGCGCAAGATAGGTGTGGGTTGATGCGTTCGTGATTACATCATGGGTCGATTCTTCGTCGTTGAAAGCTCTTCGATTCATGAGAATTTCTCTATCATAAAAGATGAAGCTATGACCTTGATTGTTGGCGCAAAAGAACTAGTGAGTATAGGCTACACTAATGTTATTTTTGAAACTTATTCATAGACTGTTGCATATGCTATTTACCATAGCTATACTGGAGTATCTGAATTTAGTTCTTGAATTTCTATTTTCTAATATCAAATCAAATGTTTGTTGTCTATTAATTCTAACTTTAAGGTGAAATTTATTAAACGAGAAACGAATATAATTGTCCATACACTTGCTAAGACGATCATTTCCTAATCTAATTGAATATTATTTAAATCATTGCTTAGTTATATACTCTCTCCGTCCCATTTTAAATGACATCTTTTTGACTTAGTATACTATTCATTTGACCTGCTTTGACCTTATTTTTCTACTAATATATACATGCAAATATTAGCATATGAGATGTTGTTTAATTTGTCTCGACGATTACTTTCAAAATATACAATTTTTATAATTTTTAATAATATATAATTAGATATATTAACAATTAAAGTTGTGCATTGGCAAACATGTCAGTGGTCAAACAGATCATTTATTTTGGGACAGAGGGAGTACTTATATTGAATCTCTTTTGATTTGTGAAATGAGTAGAATTTACTATTAAAAAACAATGAAAACTAATTCCATAAATAAGTAAAAATAGAAAAATAAAAACTATAATTAATTCTAAGAACCTAGTTCACCTAATTGGCTAATTCTCATTTTCCTTTTTTCTAACATCAACCAAAAAAACAGAGCCTGAAAAATTTCTCAAGGTGGATCCCATTAATCAGCACCACAGTCGTCACACAACGCTGTCGTTTTCAATTCTACTCAACTAGACAAGGTCGGCCATAGCATAGTTTCCGATGTGGCACATCCTAATCTTCACATCAAGTCACACTTAAATCTGACGTGGCATAAAGACCCCACCAACCACTGCTCTGTGGAACTCAAATCAACCCAAAACTTATCCTATAGTATTTTTTTCACGTCCGCCACGTCAGCCTGATTCTCCTACTATTTATAGAAAAACTCGTCCAATTTATCTCTGTTTCTGGCATTTCTTACTACCACACCTGTTGCAGATATTTTTTCTCTCTCTAAAACCGTTTTCTCTCTCTAAAACCCTCCGTAACGCAATCTTCATCTCGTTTCAATTCTGTGATTTCTCGAAAACGATTCAACGCATTTGATTCCGATTTTGAAACCAAAGCTAGGGTTACGTATTTGACTGATTTTCTTCCGATTAGATTTTTGGATAATTGTTTTGATTTTATTTGACATGGAGAATCGTAGAGAACGAGATTTGATTCATAGAGACGGTGTAGATCCATCGGACGGTGATGATTTGAATTTTGACGATTCATCGTCTGTTGAATCGTACGGTGTTGGTGTTAGTGGTGGTGGTGGTTCCGGTGCGAGTAGTTCTTCGCCAGGAGATGATGACGGCGGTGATTTGAGGAGTGAGGTTGGACTGACGGAGCGGTTGACGGATATTATTGTTGATGAAAGCGACGGCGATCTGTTGATTCAACAGACTAATTGTGAAGAGAGGTTGTTGCAATGGTTGCAAGCTCTTGATATGCAAGTTATTGGAGCGTGTCGTGCTGATGAGAGATTGAAACCGTTGTTGAAGATGAATACTGTTTCTGGCGTTTCTGAAGATCCTTTGTTGACTCAATTAATTCAGGTTAGCTTCGTCTTGAGGCTTTGGTTTGATGAATTCTTCAGTGTGATGGTTGTGATAAAGTGTGTTCGTGTTCTGTGCAGCATTTTGAGCCATCGGAGGTTGGTATGTTAGCTAGATGCTTCTGCTTGCCTCTTGTTTCCATCCGCGTCGGGAAGATCAGCAAGGAAGGAACTCGCTTATGTCCTACTGCTAATAGGTAATAATGTCATTTGAAAACTGTGTGGATATTCACAAAATGTTTTTCCTTTTGAAGGGGACAAATCTTTTCATTCAACTATCAAATTTTACTAATATTATGGCGTTTGTTTAGTAAATTATTTATATATATATTATGATTTATGCATTATATAAGATTGAGTATCGGTTACTATTAGCATCATGAAATATTGACATTGACATTGGTACATTCATTTTATATGCACTTGTGCTTGATTAATTCTTATTCTTATATCGATAAAGGCAGTTTAAAAAATTTACTATCTCTGTCAAAAAAATAAAATTTACTATCCCACATGTATTAATATAAATATAGTAAGTAAAGGATGTGCGAGATGACAAGGAGTGAAATTGTTAGGAGTGTGTACAGGTTGCTTGAACCTTCAGCCAAATAGCGGGGGTGGTGACCCTTTTTTGGCATGCCATACGACAGATGCTGGCTCTATTCCCCGGTAAGAAACCAAGTACTATAGGTCTAAAGGCTCCTATCTATTGTGGTAGCTGTTGCTGCAAGTTCTAAAGAGCATGATATCAATTCTTTTTTGTTTCTTTGTTGTGGAAAAGCACAGCGGTGGGACGGGGGGCGGGGTTGTGACTTTTGGAAGGAGACGTTGTATGATGATCTTGAGGTCGGGAGGGAAACCAGGGAGAGAACTATGGCTTACGAAGGAGAGAACTATATGCTTAATTTATCTCAAATACAGTCAGTTTTTTTATTTTTTATTTTAAACTATGTAGTTCCTGCTAGATTAAGACAATACATGGGATAGGGTCAGCCTAGAGTAGAATAAGACTCCCTCTTTTACTCTCAACTCATACATGTAGTTTACTGACTACAACCCTTGAGATTGTGCATGTAAGTATATTATGATTCTTACGTTCTTCTTCATAAGTTTCCTTTATGTTCTTCTGCATTTCTTTAGTGGATTGTGGAAACACCAGAATTTTGTGGCAATTTTTTCCAGTTTTCCCCTAATTTAATATATGTCAAGTTTGCCCACTATTATTCCTTGGCAACCTTTTTTTCCGAGCCAAGGTATGATCTATTCATAAGAAAGAACAGAGATTCACTGAAATAAGTCCATAGATGTTTGGATTATGTAGAATTCCTCAGTCACCTGCACTCAGGGCTGAGGAATGGGCCAGTGCTAGGGTTCAGTTGTGGACTGTCTGGTTCTTGAAGAGAAAAATAGTCAGAAGTAGGCCTTGATTTGTGCAAACTGCTATCCTTATTTTGTAGATCTAGATTTTTATAACAATTAGGTTCGATGAGCTTATTTAACACGGAATCCATTGGCTGCAGCCGCCATTAGTTAGTATTAATATACTTCTACTTTTCAATCTGCAATTTTTTTTAATTGATTCCTTTTAAGTTTTATAAGTTAAGATTCAATGATGTTTTCCTTGTAGACTATTCCTTAACACTGAATTTAATTGACAAGTGCATAATTTCATTTTTGGATATCTGGCTAATTCATAACTCTAATTGATTTATCTACTTGTTATTGCCAATTTCTTGTGCATTTTGTTTTGCTACGTTGCTGTTCTGAAAATTGAAGTATCATTTATCTGTCTGCTATATGCCAACTAAGATATCTATTATGTAGTAACTTAGCTTTCTATTTCTTCCTACTGACTGTCTGCAGCACATGTGAAAATCCATTTGAATCTTATTGAAATATGTAGTTTTTTTATAAATAATCGTTAGTAATTACTGGAGTCTGTAGTTTAGTTCATTGATGGTAATATGTTCTTTCTTCCAAGTAAAAATGTCTTTTGACTTGTAGGTAACTGGACGTATTCTATTATGATCTCTGAAATAAGAGGAAGTAAAGGTAGTTTCATGATCCTATATTATATATACTGCTACTGTTCGGAATATTAGATCACTTCACTATAGGTTTGACACTTTGTATGGGGTGAAATAACTAATTGACTAGTTTAGTAGTTTATATGTAAATTAGTGTTATGTGCATTTGAATATTTGTATACTGTGATATTTTGTGTACTTAATATTCCATGTATTCTGTGCCTTTCCTGTGTATATGATATTCCTTGTTATATATGTTTAAATTGAGATGCTGGACATGTTATTAAGTTATTTTGATGAACTCCTTCCCTAATTTTGCATCGATATGATTGCTTAAACAAAGATTGTCTTGAACAAAGACTGTCTGCATTATCCAGATTTGATATGGATTTTGTTTGGTGTTTGATTCTACTTTTTTAATGTTCTAAACTAAACTTCGAAAAAATATTTAGTAGAAAGTGATTAGGATTATGTCTTCTATGAGGATGATTTTCGGTATTTACTATGGTGAAAAGGGTTCAATTTATTGGTCAGAAAGGTTGACCAGTTTCTTTAATATGCGTGACTGTATTTCTATCTAAACTAAAATTTACCTTCTGGTCACTGACTATGATTTTTCAGTCGAAAGCAAATGGCTTTGTGCCCTAAACTTTTGTGTTTAGTATTTTATTACAAATTAGAAATGCCTGCACCTTAAAGATACAATGATTTACAACTTATAGGAACTTCATACTTTGTTTTAAGCATTCATATTGGAAGGAAAATAGTGTTGGCAAATTACCTTTAACAAATTCAGTTGGTTTATAAATCTGATTTAGCTTACACCTTTAACAAATTCAGTTGGTTTATAAATCTGATTTAGCTTACATATCAGAAAACACTTTGGTTATATTTTATGTTTCTCGTGATGAAAACATAGTCTGCTTTTTTCGAGAGGAAATATTATTGCTAATTTTTTTATTTGTGACTTAAAACTTATATGGTTATTTGGAAGATGTTTTTCTTGTACAAATAAAATAAAAATTGGAAGATGTTTTTTAATAAAAAAAATTGCGGGCTAAGGTTTTGAACTTTGAAGGCTCTGCATCACAATTTTGTTGTGTGATTGTATACTTTTTTTTTCCTTGTTAGTTATCTTCTTAATTATTATATATTTATAAGCTAACATCTCGACTTTACTTGTTCACAGGGGTAACTTGACACTTGTTTTACTTCCAAGTTCTGATCTCCGTCTCTCATTCATCGGGGATGATGGTAAGACAGAGAGATTATTCACTCTTTCTAGCACATCCCAATGCTCTTCTGTCGTGGTTCAGGGAATCCCAACTGACAGCTCTGGCCGATCCTTCCATGTTACTACTCCTGATGACAGAACATTTTTCTTCTGGTGCTCTGAAAAGTCTAAGTTGCTAGGAGTTGAATTACTAGCAAAGGTAATCTTTGGTATTCTCAGCTTTTATTTAGTGCATGCTATTAGATAAAAAATTAGTTTGCATTCTTCCCCATTTCTTGTTATTTTTTATGATGTTTCTATTCCAATAACTCAGATGGAGGATTTACTAAAGAGAAAACCATCAATTGCTGAACTGAGTGGCATTAGCAAGTCGCGGCTTGATTGTTTTGCTACCCAACTTCGTGCTTTTCTTGTGGGGTCAACGGGGGGTGGTAGTCATGACAGTTCAGCTTGTGCTTCAATGTCTGCAAATTCCACGACATTCTGTGATGTTCCAATTGAAAACTCACACTCGTCATCATCAAAATTTCCTCGATCTCGACATATTGTACAGACAACAAAGGGAGATTCAATGCTTTGCCAGAGCATTCTTAGTCCAAGGTTAGGCTCTTTTAAAGAGGTTCCCCCAAGAAACTTGTCTTCCCATAGGATCGCTGCTAGGGAGAAGATTAAGCGTCGTGGTGACAACCAGCAGCTAGCGGCTGATAACTTGGATTTATCATCAACTTCTGATCATGGCAAAGCTTCAGAAGTAACAAAAACTCTTGCTTTCTCTCCAAATTTTATGGGTTCAGCAGGGATGTATAATGTTCCGTCAAGCCTTGGACCAGGTGGGGAAGTCCCCCCCATCGTGTCTCCTCTTTTTTCTCCCTACTATTGTTGGTGTCCACCTGGGATTTCTTCTACCTTTCCATCCATTACAGCACTTCCACAATCTCCTGTGTCATTTGCTGGATCACAGCCACTTGCCTCGGGTACCTCTCTACTACCCAACACTCTTGCAGCTAGCCTGTTTCAACCAATTCAGCCTCTCAATCTTGGTTCCTCAATGGACTTTCCCCCATTTTTTCCTGAACCATTAGTCAGAATGTCATTACCAACTTCTCAACAGATTCCCACTTTCACACCCCTAATGTGTGATCCTATTGTTCATGTCCCAATAATTGATGTCTGTTCTTCGGGGCAGGGCTATCTCGTGAGTGCTGGACCTGCAATGTCAACTAGTATTCCACCGCTGCATCCAAATCTTGTGAACCCACTGATCTCTGAATCCGATGCGGTGGTGAAAGGTGCAAGGGAAACTCTAAGGTTGCTGATCAGTGGCTCAAGCCAGGGTAACCAACAGGTTATGATAGACCCTTTCCCAGCAATTTTAACCAATCTGAATGAAAATCAAAACAATGTCCTTGTTGCTGGCAGCCGCGGTCTTTACACTGGAACCAGAGATATAAATGTTATTGCAAACAGCATTGCTGCAATGGGATTAGTATCATTATCTGGAGTATCCAATGGAGACAATGAAAGTGATTCGGAGGTATGTGGCAACTACGGGATTTTGGAAGCAATAAAGAAATCCAATGATGCAGGTGGTGCCTTTTCGGATGAGGGTGGAAGCAATAAAGAAATCCAATGATGCAGGTGGTGCCTTTTCGGATGAGGGTGGACCCTCCTCTTTAGATTCTAAGTAGTTACAGCCCGGAATGCAATTGTGTTTTTCCATTTGTTGATCTTTCTCTTGTGTCCAGAAAATGTAGATATGTGATGTAGCCCTTTTAAATGGAATTAGTGTAAGTATCACGATTCCTGAGCAGTGATCCCATGCAAAATATGCCTTTATTCATCCTAAATTCATCAGAAATCCTTTATTGTTACTCTCAGCTACGCTAGTCAAGTTTAATTGAGGACTTGCTTAAAATTGCAAAGAGTAGTTGTTTTTGATCAGCTATTGGGAATTTTAGTGCGACTTTCATGATTCTTGAGCTGTGATGCCTTTATTTATCTTTAATTGCGGCTTTACCACTTGATATTTGAGAATTACTAACTGGTTCAAGCTCAAAATAAGCTTGATAATCATTAAGAAGTTGCTTCGAACTAAGTGTCTACCTTTCAGTATAGTCAACTAAATAATCATGAGTTCATTTCTCCATCAAAGTTGCTGTCATTAATTAAATAGAAATAAAATTGAAAATCAGACCTGAAGATTGTGATGTTTGGTGTTGGGAGAATGCAACAAAATTTGAAAGATGTAGAACATGGTGATGGTTGTATAAATAAGTTCTAGTGTCGCTAAACTTTAGGTTCGAAGCGTCTTCACTATATGCCAAACAGATGAATCAGGATATTTACTATTTAGAAAACCTTAACATGAATTACTTGTAACAAAGATGAAAATGGACAAATTGCCGAAGCTTGAGGGACCAAATAGAGCACTGCGCTGACAAAATTTTCTCTTTCCACCCCCATGACTCTTCCTCCTCCCCCGGATTTTCGTTTTTGCCCTTAGTTTTAAACTTTGGAACGTATTTTTTGAAGTTTTTTTTTTTGCCTTGGTTGAAGACGAACTTCGGAATGTATTTTTCGAAGTTTTCGACGAATTTGAACTAGAAAAACTTCAGAAAACACGTTCCGAAGTTTTTGTACAGGGGTAAAATCAAAATATTGGGGGATTAAAAGGAGCCATGGGGGGTGGGGGGAGAAGAGAATCTTTCTGCGCTGACGACTTCTTGAGATCCATTGGGGTTGAAATGTGGTGCGGATCTACGAACGACTTCTTGATTCTTTGATTTCAATATTAAAGCTTGTCACCTAAATGATGCTTGATGAATCCAATCATATTTCTATTGTATTAGTACATTTGGATATTTTACATTTAGTCAAAATTTGTTAAAAAGAGAAAATGTTGCATGTGTAAATGAAGTTATGTATGTTGTAAGAATAAAACTATCCCAATTTTTTTTTAAAATATAAGAAATGTAGAAAAAATCGTCTTTTTCTTATAGTGAGGATTGGAGAAATTGGATGGAGTTACATGATGATGAGGAGGTAATGACAAGAGATGTGTGTGATATGGGGAATCATAAAGGAGCTATTCTTAATGGGGATGAGAGAGTTATGATTGATCATTTGAGTAAGGTGGAGGGCGAGGTGATGGTGTAGGTGGGAGTGAAAGGCAGTCTGAGGATGGTGGTTGGTATGCAAGCGGGAGATTGATGGACTTTTTGTTGGGGCTTTTAGTGGAGTTATTACTATATGGGATTTGGAGTTGGTGTTGGTAGAGTAATCAGTTAGATTTAATCATGTGTTGATTGTGGGTGACCAACTGAAAAAGGAGAATCAATTGTTTGGGGTGTCTAATGTGTGCGCGCCTTGTAAAAGTCGTGGCGAACAAGAGTTGTGAGTTCGGCTGTGTAATTTTCTTAATTGTCAGAACTTGTATGTGTGATGTGTTTTTGGAGATTTTAATGTTATTCTTTCAGAGAGGTGAGATCGGGGTGTAGTAGGGTGGGGATAGTTCATGATAATTCTTATTTTAATAATTTCATCGAGGAGGACATGCTTATTGATTTACCTCTTGCGGGGAGGCAGTTTATGATATTTGTGGTGATGGATGCTCTATGAGTAGGTTGGACAAATTCTTAACATCTGAGGATTAGTGTCTTCTTTTGCTAGATTGTTATCAGCTTGCCTTGGTTTGGGTTTGCCTGGTCATTATTGTCCATTTAATTATCAGCGAATGAGAGAATTGATGGCCGAAACCTTTTAGAATGTTGAAATCTTGGGCAACATTACCTGGTTATCATGAGTTTATTAAAAAAAAAAAGGGATTTCTTTGCAGGTTAATGGGTGGGGGTGGTTTTGTACTGAAAGAGAAGTTGAAGCTTTTGAAAGGTTGTTTAAAGGAGTTGCATGAACATCGTAGGAGGAACCTGGTAGGCAGATTGAAAGATGCGAAAGATAGAAGGCTACTTTCAGAAGTGAAAGAGGAGAATGAAGATCTTATTGATTTTGAGAAGGATGATTTTTTTTTTCTTTCCTCTTAGCTGTTTTCTTAAGCCATAATGTAGCGTAATACAGTTGCAACAATCTAGGTTATTTTGGTTGAAGGAAGGTGATGTAAAATAGAAATTTTTTCAAGGTGCAATATCGAGTTGCGGAAGGTGAATGATCTTTAAAATATTTTGGTGAATGATATGGTTATAAAGGAGGTGTCTGGTATCCGAGAGGTGATGTTCAATCATTTCGAAATTGATTTTCGTTTCGTGAATATGACTAGGCCCAACATTGCTAATCTTCATTTCAAGTATATCAGTAAGAAAAATGCATACTCTTGAGAACATTCATTTGAAGAGGAAGAAATAAAACAAATAGTATGGGATTGCGATAATGTTAAGAGTCCAAGTTGTTGGGGTCAACTTTGATTTCATCAAAGAATTTTTGGAGGATTTTAAAGGTGACTTCATGAGGTTAATTGTACCTTCATTGTCCTTATTCATAACTCATAAGGAGGTGAACCCGCATAGAATTTTAAATTTGCACCCTACTTCTCTAGTAGAGTGCATGCATATATAAAGTGTTACCTAAGGTGTTCATAACTAATTGGAGTATGTTATTGATAAGGTTATTTTGGAGACTCAATCTGCCTATGTTAAAGGACGACAAATTTTGGATGACATTTTTCTTGCGAATGAAGTGGTCGGTGATGCAAAGAACTATAATTGTTTAAGGTTAACTTTGAGAAGGCGTATAATTCATAGATAAAACGATAATAGAGAATGAAAAAAATATATTCTTGTAAATAAAATGACAATCCATACCAAAAACACAAGTTTCAACAACTTTAAATGCTTGTAGAATAGGAAGCCAAATGTATGAAAAATATTTTATTTGTTTTACTTATTTGTCTATTTACATATTTAGTTATTTATTTATTTACAACATTTCTATTTACATACTTATTTTACTTTCTCTCATCTTCTAACCTTAACCGTCAAATTTTTTATCTTTTTGATTTATTAGAGATGAGTAATTTAGGATTTAAATATGCCCTTTTAGTTTGCTAGTAATGCATAAAATAAAATATAATATCATAAAATTGATACTTTGTTGTTACAGAGAATATTCGAACCGTGTTCCTTTAAGTTATTATTATTACACAATAAGATAATGGTGATGCATATTCTACCACTTCATAATTTGGGGTCGTTTAGAAAAAACCTAAAATAATATAAAATTAATATTTGGTTCTTATTGGAAGTCAAAACACATCTCTTTAGATTCTAAAAAGAAAACAGGTCTACGCCACATTAGATTAAATTATTGAAAGAATGTCACTTATAAATTTACTTTTTATGAAGAAATTTGAAATTGTTTTGTACTTTTATTTTGAGTAAGACAAATAATTTTAATATAGATATATTGAATCTTAATCTTATTTTGTTGTCGATGATGATTTAATTTTAATATAGATAATAATTTTGAGTAAGACAAATCTATATCTTATTTTGTTGTCGATGATGATTGAATCTTAAGACCTCATGTATACTATACAAACCACTCACTACTAAATCAAACTTAATGGTTTTACGGCTTCTTATTTTATCGGTCCGGATATTGAAGCTTGTGACCCCTGAATAATGGTTGATGAAACTAAATATTTCTACTACATTACTACTTTTTTCTCCCATATACATCATCTCACAAAAACTATTGTCCATTAGGTAATCGAATAATCTAAAAAAAAGAAGTATTATAACATATATTTTACAATAAACAAATCCGAACAACAAAAAAATCTCAAAAGCTAAACATAATTTTGTGTGATTGTGTATTTGTTTTTTATGCGCGCACACACAAATTTAAAAAAGACAAACAATAATATAGAATAAGAAAAAATTCTTAGCCAAATTTATTAATGTAATTTATTTATTTATTATACATGTGATGGACTTTTCTCAAGTACTTCATAATTTATTTAAAAATAATAGAAATGCTAGCTCCAAATTTTTACGACGTTGTATCATTAGAATAAGGAGGAGGACGGCAACATGGACCCAGGCACAGGACTAATTTCCCAACAAGGGGGTATTATTGCTTTCACATTGCTAACTATAGTACCTGCTGCAATAAGAACAAGTAGCATCACAAACTTAAATAACATCTTCGATTGAGTTTTCATTGAAAAGCAAAGTAGATATCTCACAATGAGTGCTAATATTGGAACAAGGAGTACTTAATTTATAGGCAAAAGCTTTTCTTGTTCTTTTTGCTATTGCTATTATATATATGATGATGATGATGATATTAATTGGCATTTAACAACAAATATTTATAGGCAAAAGAAGAATCCTCAAATATTATTATGCTGCTTTTGGTCCTTTTTTAAAAGAAATAACTCACTTTTCCAATTCATGAAATAGTTAATTAATTTGGTCAAAAAAAAACATTATAGGACATTTTTTAAAACAAAAGCATTAGGGCATTAATAATGGTCAACTTTAACATTTTTATCATATGAAATCTTATGTTTATATGTTGATCGAATTTTAATACCTCATTTTTTTAAAACTATTTTAAAATATGGTTACTCATATTTTTTTTCAAGCAGTCTAATGGTTATGTTCACATTTTTTTGATAAATTAAGAGCATCTAATTTTTTTTTTATAGATATGTCAACTATGTTGGCAGTCTTATTCATTTCCATCCTCTATCTATAGTTCATTTTATTATAAAAAGGAAAAATATATATACAGAAACTAGAGGGATATAAACCTAACACAATGATTCCGCACGAGCGTGCGTAGGACAATGAAATATAACCATTTCTAATTAATTTTAAAAGACAAATTAGAAACCTCTAACATATTGAGGCGAATGAACCGACTGTCAACACAAAAATGGAATACGTACCCACTACTTTCTGCAAAAAGCGATGATGGCTTTTTCAAGCTTAACAACCGAAATCAATGAATGATACGGATATTGAAATATCTCCTGCACAGTAGTGTTCAAAAACACATTATTACTTACTGATCACAATTACCGGACATAAGCATCATCAAATAGATTACAAAATATTGTATGATGTTTATTAAGAATATTTTTTTAAATTTTTTTTAAAAAATAAGAGTAACTTTCATTCATCACCAATTTCACCTAATACATATTTATTTATTCCTAAGAATATAGTATTATAATTATTAAATTTATGATTATAAAATATAATAAATTAATTTATAAAAATATCTTAAGCCTTACAAAATATATTTACTGCGCAGTATATTTATTAAATATAAATTTAACATTATGAATATAAATTTATAAATATAAATTTAACATTAAAAAAGGAAGAGCAGATATTTATTAAATAAAATAATAAAACTAATTGTTTATTATACCATTATGAATATTTAATAATTATGACATTTTTGTAAAGTATAATTTTTTTAACCAGCTAAAATGGGATATATAAATAAAAAAGCAAGAACAAGCCGCCCCTTTTGAAAGTATAATTGAAACACAGTTGCGTCTAAAAAAACAAAACTGAAACATAGTAAATATATTTAGTGGTAAGAGTTTGACAAGGTAACTTTAAGAGCTAATTGATTAAAAAAAACTTTTAAGAGCTAAAATTGTTTACATATCCTCCTTTTTTTATGATTGCAAACGTCCTCAATTAGATTTTAGCTCTTTTTCCTTTTGATTTCAGGTTCTTAAATTTGAAATTTTAATTTTTTTACTCAAACTAATCAATTTTTTATTGGATTGTATTGATTTGGAATTTGACGCATGTTAGAACCACATTGGTCCAAACAACATATTTTGATAACAATCTAACAAAAATGCAAAAAAATATATATTTCTTAATGCTCTGTTTGATAAAAAATAGCGGATAGCTTATAAGCTAGTTTTTAGTTTATAGCGGATAAGTTAGCTAATTGAATTTGCAGTGTTTGGTAAAATTAGCGGTTGGACTATCTTATAAGTATGAAATGACATAAAAAAGATATGTTTAATTAATATTTAATTTTTTTTCAAGTAAGATGATAGGGGTAAAATTGGAAGAAAATATAATAAGCTATAAGCTAATTGAAATAGCGTTTAAAAAATAAGCTATAAAGTAGTAAAATAAACTATAAGCTCTTTTCTAAAAATTGTTACCAAATAGAGCTTTTAACTTATAAGCTAAAAGCTATAAATTAGCTTATTTGATTTAGCAAACACAACTTAAGTATAGAGGTAATTAGTTCTACACGGAAGATCAAATCAACCCATGTCTTTGGTTAACAGGACAAGAGTCTCTGAGTCAACACTCTAACTCAAAGGAAATAGTTTAGAGTTTGATGAAGAATGGAGAACGAGGTTCTTCTGACTATGGATGATATGCTATTTGAAGCATGTGACTTTCAATTTTCCCTCTCCATTTTTATATTTAGTAATATCACGAGTAGCTTCCCTATACAGTATTCATAGAAGTGTCATTTTCCATATATGGAATCAAGTAAAGGACACATATAATGCTTGTCTTAGAAAAACACATTGTGGAAAGAAAAGGGTCCAATCAGGTACGGAACCAGAAAAAATCATTGAGGATGGCGGAAATATAATGTCTGATAAAAAAATTCTACTCTTTAATAATTGCATACACTTTAGTTTAATGGCAAATAAATTTGAGACCAAAATTTAGGTACTGTTTGACCTAATTTATTTTAGATTTTTTTTATTGAATAAAAGGAGAAATTAAACTAGGCCAAACAGATTTTCAATTGGCTCTTGATAGAAAAAGATACTTCATTTTTATGAGTAAAATACATATATAAAAGACATTTGAAGCTAAAATAAACTCTTATTTTTACTTTTAGTTTTCAAATAGCTTTTAAGACTTAAAAATTCAGGTCAAACGAACCCTTTATACGGATATCGGACTAGACATAGACATGACACATCAACACCATTAATAATTTGAGAAAATAAAATAATTCAATATAATTGTAAGTGTCGGTATTGTGTCAGGTCTGACACTAACACACGTCTAATCAAAAGAGTGTCCGTATTTTTCATAGATTATAACGTATTAAAATAATCATGCTTAGAAAATAAAATTTACAATTTTAAATATAAGCAAATTTTTACTTTTTAAATACATTGAAAAAGTAATGTATCTAGATTATATTATTAACCAAATATATTATTACTTTTTCATATTATTGACCAAATATATTACTTTTTCAATTAATCTAAAACGTTAAAATTTGTTTATAAATAAAAGCAAAGAAATTATAATATTATGACAAATTAAAGTATATATAGCCTTGTGAAAAAGAAAGAAAATATCACTAGATTGAGAGACAAAGGTGGCAGACTATCAATTTATTTTTAAAGGTAGGGGTGGCAGTGATATCTATACATAGGGATAGTAAAGTAGTGCTATACATATGAAGGGTGGCGGCTGCCCCTTTTCAGCACTACCCCTATGTATACATATCACTGCCAATTATGAAAAATGGTTCTACATTACCAAGACTAAAAACAATTATTACTTGCTTTGGGATGAAGATGAGTCATGTTAAAAGCAAAAAATTTATTGATAGCTTATGTTTATGAGCAAAAAATTTATTGATAAGCTATTTTGGGTAAAATTTATATATTGAATCAAGTTTTTTTTTTTTTTACTTAATATATTGAATCAACTTATATAACTATGAACTTGTGACATGTGAAATATGTAATGTATTAGTTGAGTAATTCAATCTGTACTCAACTAACATATATTACATACAAGGGCGGAGCCCTTAATGGGCTGAACAGGTCCATGGCCCGCCCCAGCTTTATTTTTTTTTCATTTTTATAGGTATTAGTTTATATATATATATATATATATATATATATATACGAGTGCAACATATTATCATGTGATTTCGCGCGTCCGAGTGGTAGACTATTGCACCCAGTTGCTTAAATGTACTGGGTTCAACTCCCACAAGCTGCAACTTTTTATTTTATTAAATTTTTTCAATTTTAAAGGTAGTTCAACTTCCTCCAGCTGCAACTTTTAATTTTTATTAAATTTTTTCAATTTTAAAGGTAGTTTTCCTTATAGGTAGTTTTCTTTAACTTTGATTTTCCTCAATAACATATTAAATTATTAGTTTTCCTTATATTATTTTAGTTTTTCTTAAATTTTATATAATTATTTATAAATATAATTTTCCTTAAATTTTATACATTTTTAACTTCTAAAGAAAAAAAAATTTAGCTTCGTTGCGGCCCTCCCCAACGTTTTCGTCTAGCTCCGCCACTGATTACATATTTCAAACTTTTTCAAATCTGTCAAAAAAATTTGGTCATTTTTTTCAAATCTGTATTTCAAATCTGTCATTTTTACTCAATCTGTCATTTTTGAAATACAACTTTTTGAAAAAATTGAGATTTTGACTACAGTTTGATTTTCAATATTATATATTTATGTTATATGATGTCAAAATTAGTGTTTCAATTTAGAAAATGAATATAAGAAAGCTTATAAAATTTTGATAAATGTTTTTAAAAAATCTATTTTAAAAAATACAAAAAAAAAAACCACTTTTTAAAGCTGAAACAAGTGCACCCATATGTGACTATTTTAATGAGTTTGTATTCTGTTTTTATTATACTTTGCATAACTCGATTACTCACATTTTCGTTATTTAATTATTGTCGATGCTTATTAATAATGAAACCGCAAATATGATTTTTTTAAACCATATATACATGTCGGAGAGGGATTCTATTCTAGTCTTTATATATGGAAACATCAATGTCACGAAAGAGGAGGAGTGGATATAAACGACAAAGAAATTACTATCACAAAAAACATGAAGCATCCTTCAAAAGATTTTTGTGGCCAAATTAAGGTTATGATTGTGTGCTCGCGAGACACCCAACTCTTTTTTCCGTACAAATTAATCGCTGGAGTGAACATAATTCAATTGATAAAAATATTATATTTTATATATAAGAGTTGAAGTTTGAATCATCAGACATTCAACTTATTTACTTAAAATGAAAACAAAGTTTTATTCATTAGACTATTTGACAAAAGAAGTTAGTAAAAGTTTCAACACACAAAATTTTTGTCCAACTTATCATTATTTTCCTCTAATGTCTCATCCGCTAGCGTGTATATATATATATATATATATATATATATATATATATATATATATATATATATATATATATATATATATATATATATATATATATATATTCACCATGGAAATTATGTTCATGAAGAAATTGTGTAATATATGTCGACAATGTTTGACAAGAAAATGTTTGAATGAGGTTAAAACACTAATGGAAAGGACCACTTCCTCACTCAAGTCATTAGCAAGCTATTTGTCCCATCCATTCCCCAAACTATGTCCCATCAATTTCAGTTGGTTAAAGATATGATAAAGTGGGGATGAATATTGATGTTGTTTTTGGATAATAGTATGATGAAATTTTTAGGAAAGCAAGAACTCAAGCATTTTTAACTGCAATCATTTTCATTATCAAATTATTCATGCATACGTGGGATACTGGAATTTGACATGGACCGATACATCAATGTCTATTATTCCGTTTGATTCTAAATATAAAAGAAATTTTAATTTTTAGATTTATTTAAAATTTAATATAATTGATCCATAATATCAGTCATATACATTGGATTCTAAATGAATCAGAAAAAGTAAAAAAAAATTTATATTTAAAATTGGAGGGAGTATTTTTTATTAGTGTGTTTACATCTAAATTTAAGTGATGAACTCATTTGATAGATGTATGCGAAACAATTTGAGCTATAATTTGTCTATTTAAAATATTTGGCAAAATAGACTATAATCACAAATTCAAAGACAATTAATCTCAACTCTGGAAATCTTTATAATTTTTTTTTGGACTTTTAATCTCAACTTTGGAAATTTGGGGTAAAAGTGAGTCAAAAAATAAATTCAATGCTACAAGTCAATTATATGAGCAAAATATTATAAATTCTAACTTCAACTTAAAGTCAATTTTAAAGACAAAATAAATTATACTTGATCTAAGTCAAAGTGTCCGTTTAAATTGGATTATTTTTGAGCTTATACGAAATAACTTATGCAAATAAGAAAAATATGTATTATTAATCTTTCTAGGTAGTTTATGAAAATACAATTTGTAAAGATGCAATTATTCATAAACTTATGAATTAACATAAATGTTTATTTATTTGAATAAACTATTTTCATAAAAAATGCAGGGAATCTCTAAGAAGGCTTAAAAGAAGTATTTGCCAAGTATGATTGAAAATAGGTCAGATGATCGGCCAACATAGACTTACATTTTAGTCTCTACATCAATCTCAGATCAAGCTTGTTTTCTTTTAAAAAAAAATTATCATAAACTAAAAATTAAGCCAAATTTAAACGGTCCCAAAATCAATTCTATAGTTATCTATTATATGTAATACGCGAGGACGATTTCATTTTCATCTCTTGCCACGTGGCGCCCTCACAGCAACCATGCTCTCACAGCAATTTAGCATTAAATGCCATAATGTATTTTTTATTAGGCCGATTTAGCATTTATTGTGTTCCTTATTTTTATTATGCATTTTGACTTTGAAATTGAAAGTGGAAATAAAATCATACAAAATTAAAGGCACGATTTTTTTGTTAATGGTGAAGATATATTTGACTTTTACACATTAAATAAAAAGTTTATTTTTTTGAAGGAAAATGAATAACAAAATCAATGGATCATGAAAAGAAAAATTTGTAAATTATAATATATTTAAATTATACTGAAATTTTTGTTATTTTTTTGACATGCTACAAATATTTTTTATTTTTTATATTAGATCTAATATATAATTTTTTTTATTTTTTTGTTATTTATTTTATATCAGTGTAAATGTATTTTATTTTTTTTATAAAATAAATGTATTTATATTCCCTAATTGATATTGTTCCCAAATTCCATTAATTTCGAATTATACACTAATTGCTAATTATAAAATATCTATTACTTAAATTACATAACTTTTTTTAATTTTATGTACATGCTTTATTTTTTTATTCATTTATTGTGTTACTAATAAAATAATAGTGAAGTCCTGAAAAAAATAGTGAAATTTTTGAATTTTTGTATAATGTTTTTTTATAATGAAAAATATTTAAAATTACTAAATAGTGAAATTTTTAAAATTATTATTATTATTATTATTTTGAATAAAGAAATGGAATATGCCTTATTTCATAATATGATTTATTTTAAAATGGAATGATATATGCCTTACATTATAGCATTAAATTCATTCTAATTTTATAATAGTCTTTACTTATTTCAAAAGTCCATACCAATTCTCTGGTGGAGTCTACCAATTCTATTTGGGTAAATCAATATTCTTTACTTAAATCAAGATATTTGTTTTAATAGCATTAATTACATGTTTTGGGTAAAATTACTTAAATATCAATTCTCATTTTTCTATATAAAGGGTGTTTGGCAGAACATTGCAAATTACACGATGTAGATGGTACGACCGGTGGTGCTCACCGTCTTTACGGCCGCACCACCCTTTTCCCGTTGGTGTCCTGTTTGCTGCTCGAATGCTTGCTAGATCTACCGCCTTGATCTGTTTTCCGGCGCCGCCGTGCTCCGATTTCCGATGATGGGTTGTTGTTTTTGGTTCGTTTTCTGGGTTAGCTCTTGATGTCACGACGGGATCTGTGTTTTGGCTAGCAGTCGTCGCTGTTTGTATCTGAGCGCCGCCGTGTGAAGCTCTCCTTGAGCGTCTCCGCCTCTGTTCGTTTTCTGTGCTAGATTTGGTGGTTGTTTACTTTCAGATCGCGGTTACTGTTCACGTTCGGTGGTGGTTATGCTTGTTGTTGGCTTTGCTCTATGTTGGTGTTCTTGCTCGTGTTGTAGCGGCGGTGACTTTTCTTTTTCCTTGTTTTTATGTTTCTGTGTTGTTTGTTTGTTAGAATGGGGGTGGTTTTTAGATCTGTGCGCTGTGGTTGGTTCCTTAGGCCGTATGGGTCTGTTGGTTTTGTTAACCCGTGAGGGTTTGGTTATTGACTAACGTGTTGGACTCATCCCTCGATCTGGGTTCATACGTCTGATTGAGTTATCGATTGTGTTTGGTTCCTGTTCTCTTTGGTTCTCTGATGTTCCAGGTCTGTTGAGATTTGCAGGTTTCAAGGCGTCAGGTCTGCCTCCACTTCGGTGACTCTTGTGCTCGAAAGAGCTTTATACTTGCTGCTTTGTTCAGGGAGTTGTTGGCACTTGGTTCTGGTTCCGTGTTGGCGGTCGTTCCATTCGCCAGTTTGAATCCTAATTGCTCTACGTGGATTATCACTCTTCTCTCTTTTTTTGTAACTTGGTTTCGCGCCCGTACGCGGGTTCGCTGGGTTGCGCTTGAGATTTAGTGGTTGTTTGCTAGGGTTGATTAGGACTGTTTTATTTTATCACGATGTATTTCTTTTACCCGGGTCAGGTTTAATGTCCCCCCAATCTTGTACCTCGTTGTTTTATTTTATATATTTTTCCCTTTTGCCAAAAAAAAAAAAATTATGCTTTAGTTCTTTACTTTTTATTATTTTTTTTGTTATTTGTTATACCCTTTTTTTTGTTTTACAATTCTTTGTATTTCTTTTTTTTTTAGGTGCTCATTTTTTATTTTTTTGAGGTGCTGATGAGAGATCTTCTTCTTATCTTGAAGGTTATGTTGTGAAGTTATAAAAACAATTAGCAGATGAAGATACACATAATGTGATAATGAGTAGTTTTGGAGCAAATTTCATATCAATGAAGATATTTTAATTTTTTTATTCATTTATAGCAAATTTGGATTAATTAGTCTATATCATTCTCATGAAATTTGTTCTTTGTTTTTTGAAACGTTTATTTGTATATGAAGTTCCCCATTTTAACGTTGCAGTATATACAGAATAATTTATGTAATGTAGTTATTTATTTATTCATTGTAATATGATTTTTTTTACGCATGTAATATAGTTATATATTGTTAATTTTACTTTATATAGTTGCATATAATTATGGAAGCAATATGTTTATACGTGATCATCACATCAACGCTTGGTTCTACAAAAATCACCATTCATGATAATTTGTTCAGAGACCTATAAAGCCTATATTTTTGTAATTTTTACAGAGACCTATATTTATATAATAATAGAGGGGTCTTTTTGTTTTTGGTAATTTATACAAGACTTATTTTCTTTTTTTCTCAATACGAGACTTATCTTTATATTCATATATTAATACAACGCATTTTTTTTTGTAATATATACGGGGCCTATATTTATACGCACATATTAATTTATGGTACTTTTTTATAATTTATACGGGGCTTATATTTATAATCATTTTAATATGGGGTGTTTTTTTTGGAATTGCTACACGAAACTATATTTATACTCATATGTTTTTATATGGGGACTTACTTTTGTCACCCTACCCCTTTTTTAGCGCGCCCTACGAATTTATCAAAATACCCCAGTTTTCTACATAAGTAGCGGATACCCCCTAAAAACACCCTACCATATTTTATTTTTATAATGTCCGCTACTTATTTACAAAAAAAAATTCATTCTTACAACGTCCGCTACTTAAGTAGTGGAAGGACAAAATGGGAAAGACGTAGGGCTCGCAAGAAACTGGTAGAGTAGCACGAGTAAATTTATACGGGGCCTTTTTTTGTAATTTATACGAGGATTACACTTATGGGATTTACTTTTTGTAGCCTACCCATTTTCTAGCGCGCCCTATGATTTTACCAAAATACTCATGTCCGCTACTTAAGTAGTAAATCTTTGCATTTATACTCACAAGCTAACATGTAGGCTGTAATTTATATGTACGCAGAACTGTATTTGTACTCATATATTAACATGAGGGATTTGTTAATATAATCTCTCATGTTAAGAAATATACTCTGGATATGTTTTCATTACATAAAGGTGAAAATGTTTGTTTTTTTTACACTAGATGATCAAAAAACATAAAAAATATGGAACATTCCATTACCAAACATTTTCTATACTATTTATTTTAATTAGAGTACATGTTAAGAATTCAAAGATCAAAATATTCTGTTTCTGCATTTCATTTATGAAAATTTAAAGGGTTAATAGGTTTTTACCCCTCTGCAAAGTAAGCGAGTTTTGCTTTACCCCCTGTAATTAATTTTTTTGAGACTACCCCCTGCAAAATTTATTTTTTTGGTTTACCCCCTGGGATGCACTTTTTAAATCGGTTATTTTGTGTTTTTTGCCTACCACGTCAGCAAAAGGGGGTAAATATAAAATTAAATAAATTTTGCAGGGGGTAATCTCAAAAAAAAAATTACATGGGGGGGGGTAACGCAAAACTCGCATACTTTGCAGGGGATAAAAGCCTATTAACCCAAATTTAAAAGTTGAATTAACCGGATGAATTTCAATAAACATTTTTTTTTAAATCATTAACATGTGTCGTTACTTTAACATGTATCAATGGCACATGTTTGCTTGGGGGGGCTTTTTGTTTTAAGACATTTATATGGGATTTTAATTTCTACTCATATATTAATAAATTGACCTATTTTTTGGTACTTTTCATGGGGCCTGTGTTCTTTTCTTTTTTTGTTATTTATATAGTACCTATTTTTTTTGTTGATTTCTACGATCTATATATTTATATTCATATATTAATACAGGAATCTATTTTTATTTTGTAATTTACATGAGACTTTTTTATTTATAATTTATATGGGATGGGTACTTTTACACATATATTATTATGTGTTAAAATATAGCGACTATATTTTCAAGGACTTATGTGGGGGTCGACTCTGAATTATCAAGGAATTCTTCCCTTGAAAACCAAATGATTAATACTAAAAAAATAGATTAATATATATAGGGACTATATTTTTATTCATATATTAACACAGAGATTATATGTGGCCTATATTTTTACTCATATATTAATACAAAGACTATTTTATATTTTTTTTGACAAAAGACTATTTTATATTAAGATGGTGTTCATATGTTCAATTAAATGATGTAAGTTATATGGGGTCTATTTTTATTTTGTTTCAAATCGTATTTATTTACTATTGATATTATGAGATTAATTTATAATAAGTTTATATTTATATTGATATATTAATATTGGATCATTTTTTTGTAATTTATATGAGATCTTATATTTTACACATATACTGATATGATATATTATCGTTTTCGTTAATATTGTTTTTGGTGGGTTTTGGTTGATGTCCCCCCACCTTTCTCTTTTCTTTTTCTTTTTTATTTATTAATAATACGCTTGGCGAGGAGGTAGAGGAGTGGTTGTTCATGGGGGTGCCAACCTAGTTGGGATGTCTATGCGCTGCCATGATATCTTGCTCTCCAATTCATTCAAAAAAAAAAAAGATATATATTTTTATTTATATAGTAATATGAGTGCCTATTTATATGAGGGCCTATTATTCCGGTTCAAACTTTCAAAATAAAATCTTCACTTGATGTATCATGTATTTAAAATTTTATTAGTTGTTTCTACTTCAAAATCTATTGTATAATATTCACTAGTACAAAAATACCTTTATAGAAAACATTTTAAGTCAGTTAATATTTCCACCCGACCTAAAAAGAGGGGCGGTGGCAAATTCGTAAATAAGTTGAACTTTTTTAAGGCGGTTGCGTTGTCAACCGACTTAATAGGTATTAAAATAAATAATATAAAATTCAAATTAAATTGAAATTCCATTCCAAAATCTTTTGTTAAGTCACGCCTAGACTACCTGACCTAATAAATCCATTTTGTTAAGTCAGGTGTCCCTGAACTGACCTAAAAAACTTTTTTTCTTAAAATAGATGTCACTTACTTGACCTAAGAAGTATCATTTAATTTACAAATTAAATTATAAAATGTCGCATATGTGAATCGAACCCAGGTCCCTTACTTAACATAAAAAAAAATCATAATCTTTTTTTTTTCTTTTAAAGAAAAATCGTTATTTTTTTTAAAGAAAAATATTAAACTTTTACAAAGATTAAAAAAAACAAAAAAACAAACTCTACCACCTGGTCGTATATAGTATACTGGTATCTTCTTTGAACTTCTTCTTCGAATTTCTTCTTCACCATCGCAATTTGTTCTTCTTCACCATCGCAATTTGTTCTTCTTCATTGCAAACAATTAATCGAATTCAACCCCCCTCATTCAAAACCGAAACCCTTCAATCACCATCGAATTCAATCCCCGCATTCAAAATTGAACCCATAAATCGAACTTTCAATCCTTAACTTTCTGGAAGTCATAATATTCTGTTTGATTGCAAATACCAGGCGCTACTCATTCATAGGTATGTAATCTGCAAACCCTAACTTTTTATTTTCTTTGTTGTGAGATTTCAATTTCTGTGTTTGTTGCTAGTGTTGTTAATATATTGAAACTAGGTTTTGATTTCAATTTTTTAAGTATTTAGTTAAAAGAGTGACTGATTTTGCTTAAACTTGACCATAATTGAATCCTGCTAAAATCTAACTATTTACTAATATATATTGAAATTAACAATGTCCAATATTTACCTTTTTATTAGTAACTGTAATCCCTAACTTTTCATACATAAAAGATTGAAATCTGACTATTTAAATAGTTAGATTGCAAATACCAGTATTTAATCTAACTATTGTCTATTTGTAATCTGACAAATATATTTGAATGTTGCCTGGTATTTGATAGATTTTAGGAGAATTCAATATATTTGAAAGCTGACCATAGTTTTGGTTTCAATTTGGTAAAGACATTGAATTTTTTAGGTATTAGTCAATACAAATATTAAAGTTAGTAATTACAGTTACTAATTTAGCTTAATTCTTAGATGCTTATTGATTTTTGTTGACTATTTGATGTTGGCTGCATTTTGGTAAAACAATATTTAGGCAGGATGTGGTATGTAATGTTACAACATCATGACCTGACGTGAGCGCGCCAGCTGGCGGCAGCATTTAATGCGCGCGCGTTTTATTTTTAGAGAAGATCTTTTCTCTTACATATCAGTTCTTGGCTTGTGCATCAAGGAAGTTTTATTTCCTAAACATATCTTTCACTCAGAGATTGTTTTGGGAATTAATATTGAAGAATTATATTTTATAAACATATCAAATCTCCAAAGATATGGTTTTATTTTATGTGTGAGCTGGATGTTTCTCTTGTGGGCAAAGCTACTGAAGCCCAATATTACCAGCTATATATTGAAGGACGAAAACCTAATTTAGGCAGTTGTTCAAGCGTTATTGTTGAGTCTAGCCGTATTAGGATTCGTGTGTGTGCTTGTGTTTTGTGAGCCTTTCTTGTGTCACCTTGATACAAGTTTAGGACTGTGTGTTCATTGAGTTGTAATTGCAATTGTCTCTGAAGCTTTGAAGCAAAGAGATAGTTGTTCTGTGTGTGTCCTCTCCAAAGCTTTTAAGCAAGGAGTTTGGATCTTAGTGCTTGTGTATTGCTCGAAGCCTTTAGGTAAGAGTGATCTAGTGTTTAGGAGAGTGTCTCCACCATAGTGAGTTGAATCAACAACAGTGCTGTCTGTACTGTTGATATTAAGGAGTGAGTTGGGAACTCATACCTAGGAGTTCCTAGGTAGAAGGACATAAGGATAGTTGCTAGGTGATAAGTTGTAAACGAGGAGTTTGCTGTAAGACTTTGAACTAGGACTATTAGTGGATTTCCTCCTGGATTGGTATCCCCCAGAGTAGGTTGCTGTTTGCACTGAACTGGGTTAACAAATCACTGTGTGTTTGTTTAATTATGCACTATTTACTATTTGCATTATTTGTTCATTAAAGCGGATAACAGTGTTGTAACGTTGTGTACAACATCGTGTACTGGTGTGCCAGTTTTTCAATTGGCATCAGAGCAGGCACCCTGCCTGTTTAGGGTGAGATTCAGGAAGTTTTAACTGGCAAAATGGACAAAGAAGGAGGATTCGTGAACAGACCCCCAATGCTGACTGGTTCCAATTATGATCATTGGAAGCCAAAGATGATTGCATTCCTGAAGTCCATTGACAGTAGGACTTGGAAGGCAGTTTTGAAAGGTTGGGATCATCCTTTAATTGTGACCAAAGAAGGTACTTCCACTGGTGAACTAAAGCCAGAGGCAGATTGGACAAAGGAAGAAGATGAAGCAGCTCTCAGCAACAATAAGGCAGTAAATGCTCTCTTCAATGGAGTGGATACAAATATGTTCAAGCTCATCAAAAAATGTCTATCTGCAAAGGAAGCTTGGGAGATATTGATGACATGCTATGAAGGCACCTCTAAGGTAAAGATGTCAAAACTTCAAATACTTACTACCAAATTTGAAAATCTGAGAATGAAAGAGGAGGAAAGTATTCAAGATTTTCACATGAGTTTGATTGACATTGCTAATGCCTTCGAGGCTCTGGGTGAGAAAGTATCTGATGAGAAGCTGTCAAGAAAGATGCTCAGGTCACTTCCAAAAAGGTTTGACATGAAAGTGACTGCCATTGAGGAAGCTCAGGATATAGCTAACATGAAGGTAGATGAACTAGTTGGCTCTCTTCAGACATTTGAATTGACCCTTAATGAACGAGGAGATAAAAAGAGCAAAAGTGTGGCTTTTATCTCAAATGATGATGAAGAGGAATCCCAGACTGTTGTTGAAGGAGATGAGAGTATTACTGATGCTCTTGCTCTAATTGGAAAACAATTTGGAAGAGTTCTAAGGCGGGTTGACAGGAGAGCCAGGCAGAATGGGCAGAATATTAGATTCGACATCAACAAACCGCAAAACAATGTCAAGAAAACTAGACCTGAGGAGAAAAGTGGACCAGTCAAAGAAGTAAAATGTCATGAATGTGAAGGATATGGACATGTCAGAACTGAATGTGCAACCTTCCTGAAGAAACAAAAGAAAGGCTTGTTTGTTTCATGGTCTGATGAAGATTCTGAAGAAGGAGAGGAATCTGCTAGACATGTTTCTGCTATGACTGGGGTTTGTGATACTGTGGCTGATTCAGATGATGATGTGGAGGTAGTTTATGAAGAGCATTCTGATGATGAGGAGAATGACACCTATGAGGAATTACTTGGTCTCTACAATGATCTTCTTGTTCGCTATAAAGAGGTATGTAGAATCCTGGAGAAACAGAAGAATACTATAAATCAACTTCATACAGAAAAAGATCTCCAAATTGGCCAAGTACTGAAAGTTGAGAAGGAGCTAACTCAAGCAAATGCAGACATGGAAGAGTTGAAGAAAAGAGTCAATCAACTGAACTGTGGAGCTAACCTACTTGAGGAAATCTTAGATGGTGTCCCTAGTACTAGAATGAAAGCTATAGGATACAACTACACTGCTCTCAACCAACATCAACAGGACAAGAACACCAAATTCCTTCCAGCTGATGAGGTAATTAATCCATACACTGGGGAAAAGATGTTACAACCTCCTGCACCACATCCTAAAATCTATCCAAATGTGAAGCTTGGACAAGGTCCCATGACTTTTGCTAACCATCGTCGTGCCCCAGGACACCATGGTCATTCAAGAAAATGGGTTTGTCATCATTGTGGAATGAAGGGCCACATAAGGCCTTTTTGCTACAAATTGTATGGATATCCAAGACATTGGCAACAGCCAAAAACTGCTCCTAGAGAGGAACCTGTTAGAAAGGTGTGGCAACCAAAAGCTGAGAACAGAGGGCTGATTGCACATACATCCCTCAGAGCATCATCCAGAGAAGACTGGTATTTCGATAGTGGCTGTTCTAGACATATGACAGGGGTAGAGACATATCTGAAGGACTTAAAAGGGTATGCTTCTAGTTCTGTAACTTTTGGGGATGGAGCCAAAGGTGAAATTCTGGGGATAGGCAAACTTGTCAACAAAGAGTTGCCTAACTTAGAAAATGTGTTACTTGTAAAGGGACTCACTGCAAATCTGATCAGTATAAGCCAATTGTGTGATCAAGGATTGAGGGTGAACTTTACAAAAGAAGAATGTCTGGTTAGCAATGATCAAGGAGAAATTCTGATGAGAGGTGGCAGATCCAAAGATAATTGCTACTTGTGGGTATCTCATGAAGAAGTACAACAAAGAAAATGTCTACTTGGTAAAGAAGATGAAGTTCAACTGTGGCACCAGAAACTTGGTCATCTAAGCCTAAGTGGAATGAAGAAAGTTGTTACTGCTGAAGCTATCAGAGGGCTTCCCAAACTAAAAATCACTGAGGGAAGTATATGTGGAAAATGTCAGATTGGAAAACAAACCAGGATGTCGCATCCAATGTTGGAACATCAGGTAACATCAAGAACTCTAGAACTTCTACACATGGACCTCATGGGGCCTATGCAAGTTGAAAGCTTAGGTGGAAAGAGGTATGCATTTGTGGTAGTAGATGATTTCTCCAGGTACACCTGGGTGAATTTTATTAGAGACAAATCTGACTCATTTGACATTTTCAAGACTCTATCCACTCAAGTTCAAAGAGAAAAGAACTGTGGGATTGTGAGAATCAGAAGTGACCATGGAAGAGAGTTTGAGAATGAAAAATTCAGTGAGTACTGCGCTAGTGAAGGAATTAGGCATGAGTTCTCATCACCCATAACCCCCCAACAAAATGGTGTGGTTGAAAGAAAGAACAGGACCATTCAGGAATCAGCTAGAGTGATGTTACATGCAAAATCCTTACCCTACCATTTCTGGGCTGAAGCTATGAATACAGCCTGCTACATACACAACAGGGTGACTATAAGAAAGGGGACATCTGCTACTCTATATGAGCTATGGAGGGAAAGAAAACCAACAGTCAAGCATTTTCATGTCTTTGGTAGCAAGTGTTATATCCTGGCAAACAGAGAGCAAAGAAGGAAGCTTGATTCCAAGAGTGATGAAGGGATCTTTCTTGGATACTCTACCAACAGCAGAGCTTACAGAGTATACAACTCAAGAACAAAGGTTGTTATGGAATCCTACAATGTGGTAGTAAATGATGTAGAAACTGAGAAGGTTGACGATGTGGAATACGATGTTGGAACATCAGGTCCTGTCCTAGAAGAGCATGATCTAGAAGAACAATCTGATGATAAACAAGAAGAGAATACTGAGAATACTGCATGTGACACCACTAATCAACCCACTCAGAACAAAGGACCATCTGTGAGGGTCCAGAAGAATCACCCCTTGGAGCTAGTCATTGGAAATCCTGAACAAGGAATCACCACTAGAAGATCCAATGATGTGATAGCAAATTCCTGTTTTGTTTCCATGTTTGAACCAAAAAATGTGAAAGAAGCCCTCACTGATGAATTCTGGATTGAGGCTATGCAAGAGGAATTGAATCAATTCAAGAGAAGTGAAGTGTGGGATCTGGTCCCAAGACCTGATAAAGTAAATGTCATAGGTACAAAGTGGATCTTTAAAAATAAATCTGATGAAAAAGGGGTCATTACCAGAAACAAGGCTAGGTTGGTTGCCCAAGGCTACACTCAAGTAGAAGGGCTTGATTTTGAGGAGACTTTTGCCCCTGTAGCTAGATTGGAATCAATTAGACTACTATTGGGTGTTGCTTGCATCCTAAAATTTAGACTCTATCAAATGGATGTAAAGAGTGCGTTTCTGAATGGCTATCTTCATGAAGAGGTCTATGTAGAACAACCAAAAGGATTCACTGATCCTGTGTATCCTAATCATGTCTACAAACTGAAAAAGGCTCTCTATGGTCTAAAACAGGCGCCTAGGGCCTGGTATGAAAGACTTACTCAATTCCTAGTAGGTCAAGGCTATAGAAAGGGTGGATCTGATCAAACCTTGTTTGTAAAGCAAGTGAAAGGTAAGTTCATGATTGCACAAATTTATGTGGATGACATTGTCTTTGGAGGAATGTCGAATACGATGGTACAACATTTTGTTCAACAAATGCAATCAGAATTTGAAATGAGTTTAGTAGGAGAATTGACCTACTTCTTGGGACTACAGATCAAGCAAATGGAGGATACTATCTTCATTTGCCAAAGCAAGTATGCCAGAAACATTGTCAGGAAGTTTGGTCTAGATAATGCTTCTCACAAGAGAACTCCTGCTCCAACCCATCTGAAGCTAACCAAAGATGAACAAGGTGTGGGTGTAGACCAAAGTATGTATAGAAGCATGATAGGAAGCCTACTGTACTTGAATGCAAGTAGACCAGATATTACCTTTGCTGTAGGGGTTTGTGCTAGGTACCAGTCAGAACCAAAGGTAAGCCATCTCAATCAAGTCAAGAGGATTTTGAAATATGTCAATGGTACATGTGATTATGGCATGATGTATTCACATTGTGAAGATACAAACTTGTGTGGATATTGTGATGCTGATTGGGCTGGTAGTGCTGATGATAGGAAAAACACATCTGGTGGGTGCTTCTTCCTAGGAAGTAACCTTATATCTTGGTTCAGCAAGAAGCAAAACTGTGTGGCCCTGTCTACAGCTGAGGCAGAATATGTAGCTGCTGGAAGTAGTTGTACTCAACTTGTTTGGATGAAGCAGATGCTAAAGGAATATGATGTGGAACAAGATGTTATAACACTGTACTGTGACAATTTGAGCGCCATAAATATCTCAAAAAATCCTGTTCAACACAGCAAAACCAAACACATTGATATTCGTCATCACTTCATCAGAGATCTAGTGGAAAATAAAGTTGTGACACTGGAGCATGTAGGAACTAAGGAGCAAGTGGCTGACATCTTCACCAAAGCACTTGATGCAGTTCAATTTGAAAACTTGAGGGGCAAATTAGGGATTTGCCTATTTGAAGATCTGTAGCAATTACAGTTATTAGGAGGGAGACATGCAGCAGTTATTATTCTCTCTCCAATCCGTGTGCTGCACGATAAACAAGGAAATCATGTTCCTTACACTCCTATAAACACGCCACCTATCTCTAGTGGTTATTTCCTTACCAAATCAACTTTCAAATATTTTCTTTCTAAATTTCACCATCTCTCTAACCTCTCAAACCGTTCAAATTCTCAGAACCTCTACATTCAAACTTACTCCATCAAAACTCAAACCTCAATCATGTCTCAATCACCAAACACCATCTCTCCCATGAACTCCACCGATTCACCAAACTCATCACCTATCAATGCTACCCCCATCACCACCGTTCATCCCTCATTCGCATCTGCTCTCAACCCAAAACCAAAGAAAACCACCGCAAAGAGGACTTCTACTTCCAAAGTTCCAAAATCAAAGAAGAAATCTAAGACCTCTTCGTCCTCTGTTTCGAAGAAATCAACAAAAGCCAAATCATCAAAATCGAAGCCGATCCACACCATGCAAGAGCTGTATGTGGATGATCTTACTAAAGGGAATGCGGAATCGAATGTTGAAGCGTCCAACAATGATACTTCTGATTTGAATGTTAAAGAAGGTAACTCTGATTTTGTTGTTGAAACCCTAGAAAACCAAAAAGGGGTAACAGGTGACAATACTGTTGTGACTGAAGCCGTTGGTGGAGGAATTGTTCAGGATTCGCCTGATGCTGAAGAAACAATGAACAATCAAGTTGTGGAGGAAGCTCTGAACTCCTTGAAGGATACCATTCCAACATCCAATGTTGTGCCGGATGTTGAAACATCCTTGGCACAGGATGAACCAACTCCTGATATAGTTGGTAATGCTGTTAATTATGCAGAACAGGTTGATGAAGGACCTGCTACTGATGAGATTGTGGTTCCACAGACTGAAAAGGAACCTGTTACTGATGAGGAGGAAGATACAAATATACTTTCTACTGACAATGCTATGTCAGTAGATGATGATGTGGTTGATGTGGATGCTATGGAGGATCTGGAGCAAACAGTTAGTGAAGTGGCTAGTGGTAGCATTGCAAGAAGGTTAAGAAACAGAAAAGGGAAAGCTGCTGATGTGGTAACTGAGGTTGTGCCTAAGGCAACCCCATCCAAGAAGAAAAAGGTGATTGGCCCTAGCAGAAAGCCTAGCAAAGTTGAAATTGCTAGTGAAAAGAAGAAAGCTAGTGGGAAAAGAAAGCATGTTGAAGCTGGAGACTCTGACTATGAAGTGGAAGAGGATGTGCCACACATTGCATCCAACATTGTGTCCCCTTCCAAGAAGAAAAGTCAAAAGAAATTTCGCAAAGCTGCTATTCCTGATCTTGATGTGGTAGATGATGTGCCAAACATTGTGTCTACTGGCAAGAAGAAAGTTGGTGGAAAGATTATTCCCCAAAATGTTCCTGATGTCCCCATGGACAATATATCATTCCATTTCATTGAGAGTGCTCAGAAGTGGAAGTTTGTTGCTAATAGAAGACTTGCTCTGGAGAGGGAGTTGAGTGCTGAAGCCTTGGAGCAAAAGGAGATCATTGCTCTCATTGAGAAGGCTGGGTTGATGAAGACTGTGTCTGGCATTGGTGAATGCTATGAGAAATTGGTCAAGGAATTCTTGGTCAATATACCTGAAGACTGTGATAATCCTCTGAGCAAAGAGCACCATAAAGTGTATGTGCGAGGTAAATGTGTTCATTTTTCTCCTGCTATTATCAACAAATTTCTGGGGAACAAAGAAGATGGCTATGCTGAATTGGAGGTCACCAACACTCAGGTCTGCAAGACCATTACTGCTAATCAGGTCAAGGTTTGGCCATTGAAAGGTAAAGTCCCTTCTGTCATGCTCTCTGTTAAGTATGCCATCCTTAATAGGATTGGTACTGCTAATTGGGTTCCCACTACCCACACCTCAGATATAGCTACGGGTCTAGCTAGGTTTATTTACTCTGTTGGTACTGGGACTATGTTTAACTATGGAGCTCACATTTTTGATGAAACTGTGCAACATGGTAAGTCATGGGCTATTAGAATGCCTATAGCTTTTCCATCCTTGATATGTAGCATTATTCTGGCACAACACCCTAGTATCTTAACTGCTGATGATGAGGTGAGTAAGAGGGAATCTCCTCTTGACTTTCACCCTAGATTGTTTGAAGGAACACATGCTGCAGATATTGAGATTACAGGTCCTTCTGTTGCTGCTCCTACTGGTTCTGGTTCTATGAGCAGGAAGGAGATGATAGCTTCTTTGGAAGCAGCTTGCAAAGCTCTAGATGAGAAGAAAAAGAGCCTTGAGCAAGTGATTATGGCTCTTAGGCAAGAAGAAGCTGCTGAAGAGGGTGAGAATGTGCAGGTTGGACAAGAAGGAGGTGATCACAGTGATGGTGGAGGCACTGAGGAGCTGGAGCTCTCAGATGCTAGTGCTGACTTTTAGTGGTTATATTCCACTTTTGATGTGTTTTTTTTTGTTGTTTATGTTTCTGGCTATAATTCTGGTACTTATGTTCTTCTGTTGGGCTATGCCCTGGATATTTTAAGCACTCCCTAGTGCCAGGGGCGGAGCCCTTTGAGGGCTGAACAGGGCCATGGCCCGCCCCAGATTTTTTAATTTTTTTTTCATGGGTATATCAATTAGCGGCGGTTATAAACCCCCGCAAAATAGCTTGTGTAATTTTAATACTTTCTGATTAAAACCCCCGCTATTTGGACCCAGAATTCTTTAATGCTTTCCAGTTTGTGGGGGTTTCAAACCGCCTCTATATGGAAGTTGAAATTTCTAACTTTTTTTTTACTTTTTGAAGCATTTCTTCTAATGTTTTATTGTTAATAAATTTTAGATGTTTTAAAATGTATAATTTATTTTCTCAAAGTGTTCAAATATATATTTTTGAGAAAAAAAGTATTCAAATTTTTATTTAAAATAGAATTTTGTGTATACAAAATTCATGTTTGATCAATCTTTTATTAAAAAAACTTTTGATATTCGATTTATAACTAAAGCGGCCCTCCCCAACTTTTTGGGCTTGCTCCGCCACTGCCTAGTGCATTTGGCTGTAATAGTACTTAGTACTCTATGATCTGTGCTGCTACTACTCTATTTTGGCTCCCAAAAGCATCTTTGTCAAATTTGTGGTAAAAAGGGGGAGTAGAAAGTTAGAAAGTTACAACATTTGTTTCCACATGTTCTCTGGTAGTAGTTGTATGTGGTATTTGGTAGTTGATGTACGGTACTCTGGTAGTGGTAGATATTCTGTGCTGAAATGATCTGTTATGATATGCCTATGTGTTAGTACCTGATTGATATGCATGATCCTATGTGTTAGTCTACTATGCACCATTTCAGGGGGAGTACTATGTATGTGATGCAGGGGGAGATGTTGTATGTGATGTTGGAACATTCTGTTCGTGTAATCCATGCTTATGTTTGTGATCACTTAAGGCGATGTAGTTTTCTGTGCTTCTGCTGTTGCATGCCTCTGATGTGCTCTAAAGATACGACTGAATTCTGATCTAATGTTTCCTTGAAGGAGTATGTTTGGAAATCATTTTTGAAGATGTGCTACGCTTCTCTTCTTTTGTGTGTTTATGTTGATGTGAAGAAGTTGTAGTGATGTATGTATCCTTGTAGCTTGTCTGTGTGATCCCAAGTTGTTTTAGCCAAAAATTTGCCAAAGGGGGAGTTTGTTGACTATTTGATGTTGGCTGCATTTTGGTAAAACAATATTTAGGCAGGATGTGGTATGTAATGTTACAACATCATGACCTGACGTGAGCGCGCCAGCTGGCGGCAGCATTTAATGCGCGCGCGTTTTATTTTTAGAGAAGATCTTTTCTCTTACATATCAGTTCTTGGCTTGTGCATCAAGGAAGTTTTATTTCCTAAACATATCTTTCACTCAGAGATTGTTTTGGGAATTAATATTGAAGAATTATATTTTATAAACATATCAAATCTCCAAAGATATGGTTTTATTTTATGTGTGAGCTGGATGTTTCTCTTGTGGGCAAAGCTACTGAAGCCCAATATTACCAGCTATATATTGAAGGACGAAAACCTAATTTAGGCAGTTGTTCAAGCGTTATTGCTGAGTCTAGCCGTATTAGGATTCGTGTGTGTGCTTGTGTTTTGTGAGCCTTTCTTGTGTCACCTTGATACAAGTTTAGGACTGTGTGTTCATTGAGTTGTAATTGCAATTGTCTCTGAAGCTTTGAAGCAAAGAGATAGTTGTTCTGTGTGTGTCCTCTCCAAAGCTTTTAAGCAAGGAGTTTGGATCTTAGTGCTTGTGTATTGCTCGAAGCCTTTAGGTAAGAGTGATCTAGTGTTTAGGAGAGTGTCTCCACCATAGTGAGTTGAATCAACAACAGTGCTGTCTGTACTGTTGATATTAAGGAGTGAGTTGGGAACTCATACCTAGGAGTTCCTAGGTAGAAGGACATAAGGATAGTTGCTAGGTGATAAGTTGTAAACGAGGAGTTTGCTGTAAGACTTTGAACTAGGACTATTAGTGGATTTCCTCCTGGATTGGTATCCCCCAGAGTAGGTTGCTGTTTGCACTGAACTGGGTTAACAAATCACTGTGTGTTTGTTTAATTCTGCACTATTTACTATTTGCATTATTTGTTCATTAAAGCGGATAACAGTGTTGTAACGTTGTGTACAACATCGTGTACTGGTGTGCCAGTTTTTCAATTTTGATTGTTCCTTGCTAGTAAATATGGAAATTGTTAATTTCTACACAATATATTAGCAAGTAGCAACTTTGTTCTCTTTTTTGCTTGTTAATTTCATATAAATATTAGATGGGGGAAAACATATTTTTTCTCTGTTAACTTCTTTAGGGGACTTTTAGAAGTTGAATTAACTATCTTAATTCCTAAGTAATCAAAGTTAAAACAGATTATTGTTCTAGGATTAGTTATCATAGCCTTACATTCTATATGAGCAAATTCTAAGTAGTAAAGTGCTTAGGTACACCTACCTATTCACCCTTCAAATAAGCGCATTTTGTGCATAAGATCATCTTTTAAATCCGTTTCCTGTAAAAGATCTAGTAGTTTTTGTGCTACTGGTCTCACCCACAATACTTGCAGCCCCATGTTAATGACTCATGGTTTTTATTCCCAAATTCCCAAGTGACAGAACTGGAATTGTTATAGGTTCTAATGGGTTTTCCATTAGAACTTAGTCCAACATTTCTCTTGTTCATTAGAATGTTCTTCTCATCAATCCTTTGTGCACAATTCATCATTCTGGATAATCCTTCTGGTGGATGAAGTTTTAATTCCACGCCCTTATGACTTCTTTAAGGCCATTCAAGAAAATTCCCTTTAAATAGACAATCCTTCTCATGGAATACAAAATTACAAGAGAAATAAGGTTGGTAGTGACGACAGGAAAGAAATTTGGAAAGGACTTAGGGTACGTAATTTTAATTGTACTTGTCACAATTGTACATAACTTATGTATTTTGATATATGTACTAACTCTTCTATTTGTTGTGTAACATAGGAATTGTGGGATATTCCTTAAAATGATGCTGTTGAAAAGAAAACGATGGTATATGCGGGTGAGCGTTGGAATTCATTTAAAAACAGCTTAACAAGCAGATATTTAGTTGAAAGAGGAAATATCATGGTTACATATTTGTACTATTTCCAAACCTTATAAGCTTTTTAGTTCAAACCACTTGTCATGTATATATGTGTGTGTGTAAACCAGATTTTGAGTTCCTAAGAATTCTTTGAAGCTTAATATACTAAAATAAGCTTAGGTTTAAGATTTGAAATCTAATACAGTATGTAAGATTTCATGTGGCAAATTGTGAGGAACTGATATGTAAAATAAATAGTCCTCATTTCATGTAGGCAACAACAATGTTTATGGATTTATTGATCCGCATTACACTCATAGTCGAAATGAGCGTGGTAGTGTTCAGTCCTACATACAAAAGAAGACGTGTGATGATAAAAAAATATGCTACCTTGCTCCTTATTTTAACAAGTAAGAATATTTTTTCTTGTTATAGTCAATCACTTATGATTGATAGAAATTAATTTAACACATTAAATTGTATGTTGCTTTTGTAGTCATCATTGGCAATTGCTCATCATTAATCCTACAAAGCTTGAAGTAGTGTTTCTATGTTCATTGGGAAAGAGTCCGGATAAAAAAATCTATGAAATTCTTGACACGTAAGTATTCAATTTATATACCGTACATAAACTATGTGACATGTAGTGTCTCTGATGTAGGCTTTGTATCTGTTATGGTTTGGGATTTTTTTATTTTTGCTATTCATGCACTGTGTTTGTAGTTTTGGTTTTGTACCCTTTTAGTCTATGACCTTTTACTTTTGCCTTTGGATATCTATTAATAATAAATTTTTCCGATTCTATAAAAAATTGTAGAGCTTTGGCAACTTATAATAAGTTACAACGTGCGAGAAAGCAGAAGAAAGTGGATTGGTTATTTCCCACTGTAAGTTGTCAACTTTATATTTAAATGAATAATTCCATATAACAATTGTTGAATAATATTTACTGACTAGTTGATGTTCATATTAATTTGATCATATTATATATTTAGAGTCAAAAGCAAAAAGCTAGTTATGAGTGCGGCTATTTCATCATGATTCACCACATTGTATCTGCGACTCTTGTTGGTTCATGGACACAAGTAAGTAATAGAATTATGTTAACAAGTTGCATGTATCACTTAATTAGTATAATTTTTTATGTTGATAAAATAATTTAATGTTATGTCAACATTTATTTATACAGATATTTGGGGATTCACAGCCATTTCAAAAAGATGAAGTTAAAAATGTTCAAGAACGTTGTGGAAACATAATATTGGAACATATTGAAGCAAATACGGACAATGATATGAATTAGGGTGCAATTATGCGTTGGATATTTTGATAAGTATGTAGTTACTATTTCACCTAGGTAGTTACTCTTTGTTTATGCTAGCTATTTGATAAAACTAATTATATTTGTTGAGTTTTCATTTTAGTGCAACTGAATTTGCCTAGTATTGTTGTGGTTGTGTACTTATTTTGATTAAAATGATATTTTAATTTGATATGACAATATTTTTACTTCTACGGTTTTATTTTGAAATATGGTAATGAAATATAATATGATGTTGCTGAATGTTTATTTTGATGAATTGATGTTGCAGTATATATAAATTGTGCAGGAAAAAAAAAAGGGTGCTATTAAAAAAAAGCCTGCAAAAAAAAAACAAAAAACAAACTTCTTAGGTCGGTTACTAATAGGTGACTTAAAAAGCAACATTCTTAAGTCGATTAAACATGCCATTAGAGCTTGGTAAAATCTGGACTTCTTAAGACGCGTAAAATTTAACTGACCTAAAAAGTAGTTTGTTAAGTCAGGTCAAACCCGTCCTAACAAGTCATAACTTGTTATGTCAGGATAACTTAAGCCACGCACGGAACCGACCTAAAAAGTGGCTAGGAACCGACCTAAAAAGGCTTTTTTCCACTAGTGATTTTTTATGTTGTTATTGTCCTTTTAAATTATGAGCTTAAATCAAATGAGTTTATCACAATTTATTTATATGGTTTTTACGTCTTTAGTTATATTTTATTATAACATTTTCTAATATTTTGTCTACATGCGACACAATTGATACGCAACTCGCCGCACAAGCTTTGCCATGTAGCATATTTTTCTATTGATAATTATTAATATTATTCACTTTAGAGGAATCATATCATAAGACCAATATTAAAATGTATTTGTTTTATATGTGAATATTAGTTTATGTTTTTAATTTTATTATTTGCGCTTTTAAAGTTCAAAATAATAGATATTTCTATTTATATGAGCAAAAGTTAACTGCCCACGACAAAGATTCAAACCATAAATTTTCCACTTCTATAATATTTATTAAATCTAAAATCAAATAATAATAATATAAATTTTACAAAACAAAACAATTAAATGAATTTAATATATCAAGGTAGCCAAATTAAATCGGATTAAATCTGGCGGTCTGATCAGTTGAACGTGGTTTATGTCCGATCTATATTTGGATGAAAATTGGCAAACTGCAAAATTTAAAAATTGGAGGAACCGGTTGTTCAATTTATGCCCCATAATTTTATGTTTTTACTTTTTTTTTTTGTATTAACAAAAATTTCAGATTATGGAAAAATTAATTTCAAAATAAAGAATATTTAAATAATACATCAATATTTATTAAATATGTAAAAATTAGTTAGATGAATTTCTAACCCGTACTTGGCACGGGTGTGGACACTAGTAGAATAAATATCGGCACCTCACAAAATAATGGAAGCCAATCTCAATGGACATACATTCATTTAAGGAAGTGAATCTTTCATAAACATCCTGACCACATATTCAGATTTGATTAATTTGGTGATTTTATTTCAGATTTTACTCATTAAAAGTCAATTGAAAAGGAACTAGGATCCTTCTGCCAAAAAAAAAAGAACTAGGATCCCAAACAAACTTTTTTATTTTGAAAAACTCTGAATATATTATTAGGTTCAGTATAAAATGGACCCATGAAACAATTGGTCCAAAAGGGACCTTTATTTTCCACCGTTAGATTATATCATTTCACAAAATCTTATCATGGTCTAGAAACACCAAATCTAGCTATTTTATCAACTTTATCTTCTTCATCCTCTCTCTCTCTCTCAAAAACTTGTTGTCTTCACTCTTAAAAACTTGTTGGATTTCAAAATTACTACCGGACAAAGGTGTGATCTTAGTACAAAGAGTTTAGAAGTCTTAAATTAACTAATCAAATAAAAAACTAAATTAGATGAAATAATATTGAAAAACAAACACATACTTTGAATTCTTAATCATAGGTGTGATGTTATTAGTGACTATGGTGTTTGGATTCAACTCATTAGTCACAAGGCAAGTTACAAATTGAAGGTTCCATGGCTCAAGTGGGTTTTCATCTATTTTTTGTGGCTTTTGTTTTTTGTTTTAGGTTACTTGTTTGGTGGTAATGGTAGGATTTTATTTGGCTTTTGAAGTATCTCACTAGAAAAAGAAGACATGGAACTTGCTTCAGGCTTGCAAATGGTGTTTCTAAGACATGGAGATGCAGTAATAGAGAGAAAAGCAAACAACTTTGAAAGAGAAAGCAACTGAACGAATGAGAGAGAAATAGATGGATTAATTTTGGTGCAGGTGGACTATGATAAGAATGGGTGGATGGTAAGATCTAAGGTGGAAAAAAAATTGGTCCATTATAGACCAATTCTACAATGAGTCCAAGCTAAACGGATCCATATTATTAATGTACTAGTAGTAGTTTTATAAACCAAGACTTTTTTTTTATGGATTTTATAAACCAAGACTGATTGTCCGATTTTTGGATTGTAATAATAATATTAATAATAGCTAGATATCAAACTATTATTATATGAACAATTTGATATTTATGTTTCTTATAGTCAACAGAATGCTTAATTTCTCATGGTTTTAAAATAGCAGATAAATTTGACAAAATCTACTAAAGACAGATCAAACGAAAGATTTTCCTAACATTAATTAATACATCATGTACTTAGCATGTAATTTTTTGAGCTAATAAGATAACAAGTTGATGAAGGATTGGGCCCAATAATGGGGCCACTGCAGCTAATTACAGACAGCAAAGCATTTGTCGCAAAGATCTTAATAATTTTCAATATAATTTATACTGTACTAAATAATATATGTTTGATTAAAATTTTGATGGTTAGAATTAGTTTAAAGTTAACTCATACAGTGGCGGACCCAGGAATTTTTTTTCCGGGGGGCCACTAAAAAAATTATAGTATATAAATTAAATATAAAAATTTGATTAACAATAAATTAAATCACATACTTTTTTTTTACAATCAAATTACATACTTTAAAGTAATACATATATGTGACAAGTGACTTAAAATAATCAATAGTTGACTTTGAACTAATACTCGCACAAAGTTGATCATTAGAAAATCATATGTGTTATTATTATATTACACATATAGTAAAAAAATGGTGTCTATAATTTAAAATTTATAGTTGTGTTTTTAAAAATAAAATAAATAGAAATTGTTCATTTTTTGCATTGATACATATATATAAAAATTAACTTTATTTAGAAAAATGTCATTGCTAATTGTTTGAAACAATATTTTGTCACAAAGTATTGATTTTGTTTTAAAAAAACAAAAAATAACCATAAAATGCCCCCTCCAAGAGTTGAACCCATGTCCACTTGTTAGGGGACAAAACTTTAAACCATCAAGTCAACCATCAATTCTATTAGTTTTTCGCTGAAATAAATAAATATAATATATACATTTGTAATTTTCTAAAACTATCAAGGTTATACTAGTAATTTTTTATTTTTCGGGGGTGGCCGTGGCCGCCCTCAGCCACCCCCTTGGGTCCGCCTCTGCTCATACTTCGTAAAGATTTTTTTGTTTAATAAAACACTTTGTAAAAATATTTATCAAGAATGTTGCTCAATAATTAATTTGTAATTATTTTTATCAAAGGCCGTCCCAAAAAATTCAGAGACTTACTCTAATTTTAAAGTTACCTAAAAAAAGAAGTTAATTTTTTTTGGATACAAAAGAAGTTAAATTTTAGTATACAAATTAATGCAAAGAAGCATTGAATTTGAAATGGATGTTTAATATTGTCTTTGTACTTAAATATAATACTAGTACTCCCTCCGTTCCTTTTTAAGTGTCCGTTTTGAATAGTAATTAACATCAAATTAAGAAAGTGTATTTTTGCACCTTATCTTCCTATTATACCCTATTTTAATTCACCAATAAAATCCTTTTTTTTTCTCTTTTCAATAAATTTAATATATTATGCACACAAAAATAAAAAACAAAATTTAATATGTTATGTACAAAAAAAAAAGATTTAGTTTTCCAAAAATATAGCATTAATTAGTTTTATTGAAAAAGATATGAGTAATTGACAAAGGGTATAATTGACAAATTGTACCATTAAAATATCAAATGGACAGTTAAATAGAAACGCTAAATTCTATGTTTTCGGACACTTAAAAAGAAACGGAGGTAGTAGTATTTTGTTGACTAAATCACAAAAATTAAAAAAGTTGATAGTAGCAATAAATTTATCTATAGTGAATTTTTATAAGTGTATCCCTCAAGAGAGGAAGTTTATTTATGTTATTATCATAACATTTATTGTAAATCATAGAAAATTAAATAAGATAAAATAACTAAAGGTATGCTTGTCAAAAAAAAAAACTAAGTGAGTAAAAAAAAACTAAGGGTATATACTGGTAAAAAATATTTAATGTGGTTGAATATTTTGCAAGAATTTTTTATATTTAGAGACGAATGTAATAATATATAATATAATTTTATTTATGAAACTGGCATATATAATTTTTTATTATTTTTTGTAAGATATAGTTTAGTGAATAAAAAATTTAGTTTTAAATTAAGTCTAAACCCTACATATAAAATGTGAATTGAGGCTAAATTCATGGGACATATAATAATCATATTTAAATCACCAAAATTTGTATAGTGATGATTGATCATCGGTAATTTTTACCGTGAGGATCTTAGTGATGAAACATTGAGCCATATTCACCGCACACAAAATATAAAGAAAGAAACATTGAGCTATTTGAGAATTGTATGATGGACCCTGAAGTAACTACAGCAATTAAAAGTGACTTTGTTCTAGAATCAAACAATAACAATAGAATCATAAAGTAGAATAATTCGCCAATGTCAAAAGATATATGTGATTAGTAACTTTAACATTCAAAACAAGATATATCATAATCTTGTTTATTGAGATGCCCAATAAGACTTGGACAAGAAATATATTCTCCATTATAATAATGTAAATTTTCAATTTATTTATGATCAAGTGGGATTGGTTGTTTTCATGATGTATTAGTTGGGGTCAAATTTTGAAGCGACAATCCCTTTTTTGTTGAATTCATAGCAAAAAAGTTGTAAGTTGTCATGGGCGGTGCTGTGTAGTAGTGAGGGGGTGCACCTGCACCCCCTGGAATTTTAATTTTTTTACTAAATTTCTATGTTTTTTGCACTTTGCACCCCCTAATTTTTTTGTTTTGCACCATCATTCAAAAATCCAAAACATTTTTTTTCTATTTTCATTCTTTTCTTCTAACTTCTCTCTAAAATTAAATCCTGTCAAACAAAACACCAAACTAAATACGTACAATAGTGATAAATCCTCTAACATCCTTGAAGCAGTACTAAAGTAATCATAGAAAATCCATAGTTTAGCGTTTTAAAAATTTGGGATTTTTTATATAACTTCAATATTGATAAATTGGTTGATTAATTATTCAATCGGGTTCTAATAACATATTTGTGCGTTTTGTTGGTTTCTTGTTTGTAGTTTGTAATTTAGTCTAAATGCATATTTGGATTTATGTTGTACAGTTTCTAGTTAAACCATCTACAAATTAGTTTCAATTTTAGGCATTTGGATATCAGTATTTTCATGAAGCTAATTTTTGTGTTGGTTATTAGTTTGTATATACTCAAGTGATAGATAGAACGAATTGACGAACATCGAGCAATGAGAAAACTAACCATAAGATTTCGTATTTTTGGTGTTACTATATCAATACTTATGCACTGTTTTATAGTTTGATTTCTTTTTAGTTGATATATTTCTCATGTAATCAATACTTATGTTTTTTTTAAAGGCAATACATATAAATAAATAAATAGTTAGTTATTAAGCGAATTAAAAATATGAAACTGCGTACTGAATAGTTGTAAAACATATAAATGTAGTTTTTTTATTACAATGTAATTTTTGAATGCGTGTGTCTCAATTAAAATATCGATTCAAATTTTGCACCCCCTGAACCAGGGTCCGAGCACCGCCACTGTAAGTTGTAACATTGCAAATTAAGGTAAATCTTCAAGTTTTTGGTTGTGAACGGCTGCATGATCTTTTTATTTGTTGAAGGAATCATAATATATTCTAGATGTTTGTTTGATATTGACTTAATTATAACCTTTTTTTGGTTTGAGATCTAATATATTTAAGTGCACTTTGTTTTATTTATTTATTATTTTAAACAAAGGCTTTCATTTTACTTTTGCATAAGAAAAAACTGTGTTATATCATGTACACGAGATATGATAATATTTGAATTGTGTTGCATTGCTCTTAACTTCTTTTTTTATGATAATAAATACATTTTTACAATATTAATTCACTATTTTATGTAAATTATCTCATTAAACCTTTTGAAAAAACATTTTATTTATTATTAAGGCGAGTCATGATTTACGTTTAAAGAGTTCCAATTTTCTATTTTTGTGGAATTAGAAAGATTTCATGATGAAACTTTTGAAAATTCACACGCTCAAACATACATATGAGATCAAAAGCAAGAGATTTCTTAAAGGAGCACCGTCAATAACAATATATATATTATGACAATCGGAACCAATAATAAATTTTGATAATATATTTTTATCCAAAAATTTTAGACATTAAGTATATGAATATCACTTATTCTATTAAGAAGACTAAATCACATATTTTTTCTACTTGATTTCAAATTTTCATCCAAAATCTTAAGACATTTGGTACGAGTCACCTTTTCTATATATATATATATATATATATATATATATATATATATATATATATATATATATATATATTGTTGATCGTAAATCATTAATTAGACCATTGTTGCTCACATCAGTGTATTCATATATATATATATATATATATGTATATATATATATATATATATATATATGAGAAACTCCAGTGAGAACATTTTGGTAATATGAGAAATGAGAACAATTAATATTAACCATAAAATACAAATCAATGATTTGGATTAAAAATAAACTATTAACTATTACATGAGTCTCAATTACATTATTTCTTACTTATACTTTTTGACACAAATCATTTATTTCCTTATTAGTCTTTGTCTTCTTCCTCTAATAGTTGTGTTCCATTAACATATATTCCTTCACCGGAAAAGAAAATTCCTTTAGTTGGACTGTAACTTTTTTTTTTACTTGTGCATTGATAAATTTTTTGAGAAAAATATAATCAAAACTCATTTGAGCTTGAATTAGATATGTGTTTTTCTTTTACCAATTATATATTGAGTAAAAGGGATATCATTCACGCACTGTGAGTAAAATGTTTATGATTATTGATTTTCATTTTTCATATTAAATTTTTTATGTTAACAATTGAGCCACACACAAATTCTAAATAAATATGGCCTTGGCATGTTTGATGAGCAGTGTTCTCCATCGTTTGCTAAAACTTTATTGGTCTGTAAGCATCCGCTCCAATTCATCTATGAATTTGCATCAAATTATTTAATTTTTTTATCGGACTTCAAATTATTTTTGTATTTGAAATATATAAACGGGGGAGAACTATTAAAGAAAAAAAAAATAAAGACTAAATAAATGAAGATTCTTTTTTATGATTAATATTTTTAATTGTGTAATAGTAAAAATTATAAAAATGTGATATTTTAAAAATATTCATCGAGATGAATCAAACAACATTTTATATGCTAATATTTATTGTTGTTTATTAATAGAAAAATAAAATCAAAGCAACATATATAAATAATATACAACAGTCAATTATGTCAATTAAATTATGATGGTGAGGGTAGCTGTTACACAATGCGTGAACATCATTAAAGCACAATTAGTCCAAATTTCAACGCCAAATTTCAATAGCACAAGGGCATAGCATTAGTTAAGCAGAAACAATTTCACCTTCACCAAAAAGAGGCAGGTGGGCCTTAAAAGAACTCTCCAATAAGAGACTCAGATTCCATACAATCGATTTTTTTGTGCAGTCATGTTATTTATGGATGGTCATTATTTAAAAATTGTATTTTTCAACTACATCAGTTTTATTGTAAAAAAAACTACATTTGTTTAAACCTTCTATAAAAGAGATTTTTATAGTTAATTTAATATGCCTAAAAAAATAGTTAATTTAATAATAAATAATACATTATTATATTCTATAAAAATTATTAGAAGTTAAAATTATGTATATTATTATTTTTATTATTTTCCATAAGTTATCTAATCATATAAGATTAGATTATGTTAGATATTAATCAATATTTTTTTTGAACAAGCAAAAATTAATTATATTAGAAACAATAACTAGTTCTGATCGACATAAGGTGTGCCAAACAGACTAGCTAAAGTCCACAACATGTAAATCGTCAGACAACCAATGCCCAAACAAACAAAAGGGCTCAACCACCACAAATGTGAATTTAAACCAATATTCATATTATAAGCTTTCATCCACCAAAGAGAATGAACTTTAACTTTCTCTAGCATTTGGAGCACCGTCGATTCATTTGCTTTGAAAATTTTGTTGTTTCGTTCGTGCCACACCACCCAAATGTTACATAACCAAAGTAACTGCAAGTAGGAGCATCGAGTTTTAGAGCCCCCCGCCGATAGATACTAATGAATATTAATTTCATAACCCACGTCTAGTGACATTGACTTGAGACTTGGGAGTGTGCTCCTCTTAAGGTTTCGGGTTCGATTATCTCTGGTGTCAATTTGGATGAGTTAATTTAATTTCTTAAAAATTTTTTCCTTTCATAATATAACAAAATAATAAATTATATTTTTTTGTGCATGATACCAAGATTTAGAAGTATAAGCAATTAGTTTGCAAGTTTTAGTTCAATGTAAAAAAAATGCCAACATTATTAACTTGAATGTTAAGGATGGAATTTGAATCCCGACTATTTTTATGTGTGCAATCGAGTTTATAATAATTTTATTATTTTGTTTATCTAAAAAATAAAATTATAAGCAATTATAGGATATACCATCATTAATTACTATATCTAAACGCACCGGTTTAAACAATTTTGAAAACTTGTGGGACATAAAGCACCTTCAAATCGATGGTCCCATCCTGTCTCTTAGCACAAGAATAGCACATTTTGTCATTGGAATGATTATTCAGGGGTGGTGAACCGTGGTTTCACATTCCACTCTCATCAAACTCCAGTTGCGAAAATTCCAAAAAAAAAAAAAACTCCAGTTGCGAAATCAACATCGATAATGTGATTATACAAGTCAATGTTTTCACTTAAATACTGCATATAATTTAAGTATAAAGACCTCAATAAAAAATTAAGAAGATTAAGAAATAAAAGTATCTTATTAGTATTGTATCATCACTTTAATATTATTTTATCTTTTATATATTAAATTAAATAACTTCTATATATAGAAAAAAACATTATGTTACACTAATCATATTTCATATTATGCTATATAAACACACGATTCCTATTTGTTTTATTCTCAGTTTCTATTTTATTCATTTTCTATCAAATAGATCATAATATGTACTAGTATAATAATACTAATCTTCGAGCTTACATTAATATACGTACTTATTAAAATAAATATAGAAGGAATAATTTATTGGTAATATATGATACCAAAAGTGGTATTATCATTGAAACAAAATATGTATGAATTGTATAAAGATTTCATGACATTATAAAAATCACTTGTTAGTAATGTATAATACCTAAAATAATATCATTATTGGAGATGTTTTTAAACATTCTTTCAATTTTTAATAACATTTATTATCTTTTTTACCTATATTCCTAATTATTTTACTATTTTTTTACACTTTACAATAAATGCTTCGATAAATCACAAGTAAATTATTTCTCTTAAAGAATAAAATAAAATTGTAAAAACAACATTCATTACCAATAAATTTTAGGCAAAATTACTGCATGCATTTTATCTTTTTTTTTAACACTTTGATCATTTATCTTATATTTGTAATCCTTTAGTTTTTTATCTTATTTATTTATTTATAACTTTTTGATCTTTTATCTGTAACACTTTGATTCTTTATATTTTATAACATTCGCATATAAACTTTTTTTTCTCTCTTTGTTTTTTATGAAAAAAAATGTTGAATTTTATTTTTTAAAATACCTTTTTTTATTAAAATTTAATAAAACTCATTATTTTGATGAATATGTTCATCATCTTCATCAATTCTTTCATGTTTTCATCTTCTTTAAAAGATCAAAGTGTTACAAATAAAAGATAAATGATTAGAATGTTAAAAATAAAAAAGATAAATGATCAAAATGTTACAAATAAAAAATAAAAGACTAAAATATTACCAAAAAAAATAAAAAATAATGAACTTGCACTGTAATTTTGCCTAAATTTTATCACTACCATCAATTTTTTTAATTCATGTGATTTAGTTAATATCTCCTATATTAAAGGTAACAAATAGTATTATTAATGGTAATTAGTTGAATACAAAGTATATTAGAGAATTGAATACAATAATAAAAATAGTTTATCACAAAAAATAATAAGAATTAAATATATTTTCAATCCTCTTAATATATCAAATTTTTTTTGCTGATATAGCAAATATATCAAATTTTATTTTTAGTCCTTTTAATTTTTTTTATCAAACTTTGGTTCTATAAATTTTTAATTTTAGTCCTTATCTTTTTTACAAAAATTCATCTAACATGTTTAAAATAACTTTTTTTTATGAGTTATCTTTTCAATTATGAAATAAATATATTATTACTTTAATTATTTACTGTAATTATTTAATCTTTAGTTTAACTATTTAATCTTTAATTTGAAATTATAAATAAATTAAAAAAATTAAATAATTAAATTATTAAACTAAATGATAATTTAAAGTCTTAATAGTGACATATTTTTTTAGAAAAGTCATCTCAAAATATTATGAGAAGATGGAGTAATCTTGACTCTATTTTCTCTCATTCTCATTTCTCACTTATCTTTTGCCACCACCCTTAGTAGCATTAATAATTAATAAATTCATAATAAATTCTACTCAATATAGTTAGAGTAATATTCCCGCATCTATCTTTTTCTTCACTTCTCTCATATTTTAGGGTCCAATTCATTTCTCTTTCTCACAACTATCACCGTCCGATACATCTTTCCTCTCTCAATCTCCACCGTTGATTTTATCCATTTCCCTCTATGTATTGTTCCACACATCCTATTCCTCTTTCCTTCTCCGATTGGCCCCGTCGGCGGTAATCTTCTTCTACCTTCATCTTCATGCCACGTGTCACTCAATCCAACGATTTTATTCTCGATCTGCAACAACCTCGATCTGTTACAACAACAACTAACTAACAAAAATATCCCGAGATCTTCGGTAACCGTTTTCGGTTATGGAGGAAAACGACACGTGTACCACCGGCGTCGGAAGAATGAGTGCAAGATTAACCGACGTAGTTCTCGACTGCGTTATGCCGTACATCCACGACGCAAAAGACAGAGACGCAGTTTCACAGGTCTGTAAACGATGGTACGAGATCGATTCATCAACACGAAAGCACGTGACGATTGCTTTATGTTACACAACAACGCCGGACAGACTCCGGCGACGGTTTCCTCATCTTGAATCGTTGAAACTGAAAGGAAAACCTAGAGCTGCGATGTTTAATTTGATACCGGAAAATTGGGGAGGATTTGTTACTCCTTGGGTTAGAGAAATTGAAAAGTATTTCGATTGTTTGAAATCGTTACACTTTCGAAGAATGATTGTTACTGATGATGATCTTTCAATTCTTGCTCGGTCTCGTCATCAAAGTCTTCATGCTCTTAAGCTTGAAAAGTGTTCTGGATTTTCTACTGATGGACTCTACAATATTTGTCACACTTGCAAGTAAGTAAATTAGTTCCGAGTTTTGTTTGCAGATTCATCGTTTTTAATTTTTATCGATTTTAAATTTATGTTATTCATTGTATTCTGATTGCTGTTTTTAGAAGAAAAAAATCTATTTGTGGAGAATTGTGATAAAGAAGATCTGAATTAAAACTTTAATTAATGATGGAAAAAATAATAACATCATAATGATTAATTACTATTACTGTATTATTTATATTTTCAATCTTTCTATTTTTAGTCAACTGTTTCATAAAGAGGAAATTTACTGTTCTGTTACTGTTATGTTGCATATCAGATTTAGTAAAAAAGCAAAAAATTGCATTTGTATTGTCCAATATAAGTAATTCTTTGCTATTGGGGAAAATCGCGATGAAATGAAGCTGACATCGTAATCTTTGATGTGATGATTGCTGTTTAAATCTGAACTTGAGAATGCAAGTCTGTTAAAATTCTTGAAGTGCAGTTTTGTTGTACATATGTTCGTACTTGATGACTCGATGGATTAATCTGCTTAGTTGGGAGGGGATATTCAATCTATAAAAACAAAAACTGTTGTAATATGAGGATTTTTAATAGTTTTACATGGGTAGGTAGACATATTTTTTCGAGTTTTATTAAGATTAAAAGATCTTAATGTCAATTGTTAAAGTTAAACTAAGTTAGCTCATTTTGTGCTTCTGGTGTTCATATTCCTGCTAATGAACAGGGCATTTTAATTATTGATCATTAATAATGAGTAGGACTGAAAATGATGGTATTACTATCATAGAAGTTCTTGTAATCTTGTCTTGTCTTGTTTGAAAATTCAAACTTGACTTTTTAACTTGATTTAGATGATACAACCAACCCTGTACTATAGTATTCATATTCATTAAAATAATACCTTACAATTTGTCCTTTTGTCTTTTCCTATACTCTCTAGATTTTGAAAGCTCTCTTGCATTGTTTGATTTGGTCATCTCTATTTCTTACCACACTGCTTTTAATTGGATTTTTATTTCACATGATTCAGATTTATGGTATATGTCAGGTTAGAGTGCACTGAGAAGTCAGCAAGTGGCTTAACTAAATATACTTAACTTCTAATACTTGCACATCTAATTGTATTATTGTATTTGTGTGGCACTGTTTTATTCTCTGACTTGCCACCAAACACCTCTCAGCCTCATTTTCCAAGCTGTATTATTCTAAGTGTATACTCCTTTCACTCATTAATCACGGGTTTTACGTAGTCTTACCGATTGCAGCTAATTTTAAACCTCATTTAGTACCCTCTGTTTTATGGATTTGCTCCCAGTCCTTCTAATTAAGTTATTTTTCTGCGAGGGAGGGAAGACATGAGTTTTTTCAACTTTACTGGTGTTTTGTTTGGATAAACAATTTAATTTAGCGCGTATCATATAAGTGCTTATATATAATCTACTTTTATAACGAAAAATAAAATAAAGTCAAACCATTTTCATAAGGTATTTTGAAAAGTTTATAGAAATAAGCTGAAAATGGCATATGAGCATGTCATAAGCTAATTTCATTAGCTCTTCCAAACAGTCTAGTTAATGTTTATTTTAGTAGTAGATGAACTAAATAAGCTGATCCAAAGATGCCCTTTGTGTCGGTCAGTTCTTCTTGGAGCTTGGAAGTAGAAACCTATGCTTGCTTTTATAAATCAGTGGTTACTAAATGATGACTGAATTTTTCTTTCTGGCAGGAATTTAAGAGTCTTGTTTATGGAGGAAAGCTCGGTTGTTGAGAATAATGGTGAATGGCTGCATGAGCTTGCGTTGAATAATACCGTACTTGAGACACTGAATTTTTACTTGACTGATATAAACAATATCAGAATTCAGGACCTTGAACTTATAGCGAAAAACTGCCCCAACTTGGTCTCTGTTAAAATTACTGATTGTGAAATCTTGAATCTGGTGAACTTCTTTCGATATGCATCTTCTCTAGAAGAATTTTGTGGAGGTTCCTACAATGAAGATCCAGAAAAGTACGCTGCTGTATCATTACCAGCGAAGTTAAATCGATTGGGTTTGACATATATTGGAAAGAATGAAATGCCAATTGCGTTCCCTTATGCAGCCCAATTGAAAAAGTTAGACCTTCTCTATGCAATGCTGGATACGGAGGATCATTGTACATTAATTGAGAAATGCCCCAACTTGGAAATCCTTGAGGTAAGATTCTAGAACTTTATCAAGTTAATTTCTCACCCTTCAAATCCTTGGTATGATTCTTTTAATCTTGTTTGGTGGTCTAATTTTAGTCCTCTAGCCTTCAAATTTTATCCACAATGCATAAGTATATGTATATTTCACACGAAGTCTTAAACTGTGGTTGCAATTGCACTGTTTTCTTTGATATTGTGGATAAATGTTGCTAATGCAGACACAATATTATAGTCACAGAAGCCTCCAAAATCTTTATGTCGTGCTTGCTGACCACAATTTAAAACTATGATTTCTAAATTACGAATATGCATACATATATTGATTTGAATCATTGGTCGAACAAGGAAACATGAAACTGTAAAAATAATAAAATACAATGAAGTAGATATTAATTTGGAAGGGCAAGACTACGTATGAAATGTTAACAATGAACCAATAATCTTTTCCTCATGGACAGTCAAGGAATGTAATTGGAGACAGAGGATTAGAAGTACTTGCTCGCTGTTGTAAGAAGCTGAGAAGGCTAAGAATCGAAAGAGGTGATGATGATCAAGGAATGGAAGATGAAGAAGGCGTTGTTTCCCAAAGAGGGCTAATTGCCTTATCACAGGGCTGTCCAGAACTTGAATACATGGCTGTTTATGTATCCGACATCACAAATGCATCTCTAGAACACATTGGTACTCACTTGAAAAACCTCTGCGATTTTCGCCTCGTCTTGCTAGACCGAGAGGAGAGGATAACTGATTTGCCACTTGACAACGGTGTGAGGGCTTTACTGAGAGGTTGCGAAAAGCTTAGAAGATTTGCTCTATATCTCAGACCCGGAGGCTTAACCGATGTAGGCTTAGGTTACATAGGACAATACAGTCCAAACGTGAGATGGATACTTCTTGGTTATGTCGGCGAAACTGATGCAGGGCTCTTGGAATTCTCCAAAGGTTGTCCAAGTCTTCAAAAACTTGAAATGCGAGGGTGTTCATTTTTCAGTGAATATGCATTAGCTGTTGCTGCAACTAGATTAAAATCTTTGAGGTATCTTTGGGTACAAGGATATGGAGCTTCATCTTCTGGGCGTGATCTTTTGGCAATGGCGCGACCCTATTGGAATATTGAGGTGATTCCTTCTAGACGTGTGGTCGTTAACAATCAACAAGATGAGTCTGTTGTTATGGAGATGGAGCATCCAGCTCATATTCTTGCTTATTACTCCCTTGCTGGACCAAGATCAGATTTTCCTGATACTGTTATACCATTGGATCCTGCTGCTGCACCATATGTTAACACCTAAAGTTGTTTTTGTATATACCAAATTTCCCCCCTTTTTGAAGTCCTTTTTTCTTTTTATTTCATTTGAAAATCTTGTTTGTATGTTGTTGAAGTGTTTTCTTCAGCTAGAGGGTTTCAATTTTCACTGCAAAATTCCTAGACATTTGTATTGTAATAAGCCTGTATTCTTTCTTTTTTGTAATTCAGATATGCATCTTCCAACTCATGCAACTAGTTTTTTTTCCCATTGAAGATGCTCATTTTTGTGAATATATAAAGTTAGGATGTTTTCATTTATTATTATTGTCCTCTACTTTTATATGTGGTGTGATATGATATGTGACAGTTATAGCTTCATTAGGGTATATCAATGAATTTTCCCACACAAATGTGAGATAAGATTTGCTTCGTTTGGACCCTATTCTGATTAAACATGTTGAAGAAAATAAGTAACCACAGAAAATAAAATCAAAATAGAACATTTTTAAGGTGGTTGTAGATTTCAGATTTTTGCTTTATCTATAGTGGAATCAATAACACATGCTATGTTTGGGTTCATCAATACAAACTAAAAAAAATATCTCTTGCTGTTGGCAGCACTTTAAAATCAGTGTTGTTACTTTTGCACCGCCACACATTCAATTATACATGTTACCCAATACTGCTGTATTTAAAAGGATCAAAGACTTATCCAAACATAAATACTACAATTATCACTTTACATTCAACTAACTTGTAATTAAATCAAAATTTTCATCCCAGATCAAAGACAAGCAAATAATTAAATCAAAATTTTCATCCCAGATCAAAGACAAGCAAAGATTTGTCATCACATAATTTTGATTCTTTTTTAAACATCTTAGAGTAAGCACTCATAAATGATCAAAGAATTACCACCTTCACATCTCATATTTACGAGAGCATACACACATTTACTTGCGTCACGATACGAGCAAGAAACTCACCTCTCAATCCAACTCAAGCAGTCTAAAGATGTTTTGCAAAAACCTCCAATGCTTCTTGATATATTGTTATTCAAAGCGTTTACTAGCAGCCACGGTTTGTAAGGTCTTGACCGTTCATAGACCGTTGAAGGATAAGTAGTCTCTAGACCGTTGATTGACCGTTTGTAAGATCTTACCGTTCATAGACCGTTGAGTGTTGTCCAACAATTCTTAAATACGCAGGCGATAGACACTTCTAACGGAATACATATCATCCTTCTCTTTATGTCAAATTCGCTTGTCCCCATTACTAAATTGTATAAAGGAGTATTTAAAATATTGAAAACACTTTTGGGCTCAAATAAAGTCGTAACTAGAGGAAGGTTCCAACATTTTTCATCTGGAAGAATAACATCAACAATTGTGCGACTATCTGCAAAATGATCCTCATTTTATTCGGTCTTGTGAATTGTTTTTGAATTAAACACAATATAACTAAAATTATGTTGTCTGATCTTTAATATTTCAGCAAATCAAACATACTATGTAATCTTTTTCATCATATTTTGACTCCTTGTCAACACAATCAAACTAAGTCCAACCCAAACACGTTCCCCAAGAATTTAAATTGGTTCTTCGACTTGGAATTTTTTATAATTATGCTTAGTGCATATTATATGGCCCTTAATAAAAAAAAAATGTATTTATCATTTGAGTTTAAAGTTAAAGAAATGTGTAAGGCTAAGGTTCTCTATATTTTGTTGTCTTTTGAGACATTTCATTCGAGTTATTGAACTCAACGTAACGACTTGTTCGCATGTTTGGATCAAATTGAATTTGAGTTAATTAAAAAAATATATGATAAAATTGAGTTAAGTTTTGAACTGAACAAATTCATATCAAGTTATAATAAGTTAAATCAAACTCAATTCAACTCTCCTTATTATTCACCCTAACTTTTGCCATGAAAATTTGTTTTCAATTCAAAACTGATTTCAATGATTTTTCTTAACTTTCACAAACTTGAATCCCTGATTGAAACTTATAATTAAGGTTGTCAGAACCGGACCGATCATCGAACCGGTGAGCTTACCGGTTTAAGGTTCAATGGTCGGATCGAGGTCGGACCGGCGTCGGACCGGCGTCGGACCGTTTTTAATTAAATATATAATTTTTATATTTTAAATAATATATAATAATAATAATAAACTAAAAGTTAGACAATATATATAATTTTACACTATTAAAAATTGAAGTTCATATAAAAGCTTATAATTGTATAATTTAAATTAAAAAAAATGTTATTGAGAAAGTTGGTTGTTTTTTCTTTATATTTATGTTAAATTTGTTGGTAATTTACAACAAATATAAATTTAAGTATGTTTTATAAAATAAAATAAATATGTCTGTTTTAATCTCATTACAAATTATTAATAAAAAATAAAGTTAAATGTGTTTGTAAATAAAAATAGAATGTCTTTGTATATGAACTACTCTATGAAGTCCCACATTGGAGAAATCTCATACTTGAAGTCTCCCACTTTGTTATAAATAAATCTTTGTTAGGATGTTTCTTAGTGCATTTGAAGTCTCTCACTTGATTGGTCATCATTTAATGTGTCTTATAGTGATATGAGATTGACCCCACTTAATTTGTGGATTTTTTTTTAATTTTTTCAATTAAAAAAATAGGTATTTTTTTTTAAACCGGTTCAGGTTTTGAACTGCCGGTTTTTTCGGTTTTTACCGGTTTTCAACCGGTTTTCGGTCCAATGACCGGTTCATATGCAGACCGGTTTTGCATCCGACTCGGACCGGATATAGGTCCGGTTCCGGTTCGCCCGGTCCGACCGGCCGGTCCGGTCCGGTTCTGACAACCTTGCTTATAATTGAGCTAATTTGGCAATTCAATATTCAAACATAATAATCTAATATATATATATATATATATATATATATATATATATATATATATATATATATATATATATATATATATATATAGATTAATTTCAGTTTTAAACTTCTATTTTCACCATTTTACAAAGTTGATCCTCCTATTTTAAAATTTGACAGCTTAATCTCTTCATTAAATATTTTATCTAAAAAAAGGTGATATGATATGTTTTAAACGACGTGGTATATAATCTGATACTAGGAAAAAACCAAAATTTATGAAATTGTAAGAAAGTTTATTTATAAACTTAATTTAAAACATATTGTATTACCATAATTTAGACAAAATATCTGATGGTTGGTCTTTAGGTGCATGTTGTTCCTCGTACAATTGTAGTTGGTTCTATAGTGTGTCCAATTCTTCCTACGAAATTTGGTTTTGTTGTTGTAACCGTGAGTAAGCTCTGTAAGATCCATAAATTGGGTGTTATGCAATGTTGTTAGAGTCGAGTTTTTACGTGTTTATTTAGGTGGAATTTGAATCGTAAACTCATTGAGGTAAGAGTTTCCATGTTTACGCTTAGTAACGACTTTCCTATAACTAATAGAGTAACCACTTATAAAAAAAATTAAATGCTATTCAAAAAATTATGTAAAGTAAATAAGGGTAATTTTGAAAAACAATAATCAAAGTAATTGATAATTGCAAAATGGTCTTATAAAAAGAAACAAACTTTTTGTCAAACTAGTTCTTATAAAAAGGGACGGATGGAATATATATGATGATTGTAAATTTTAACCCTATTATTTTATTTTAGTTTAGTTTTCCGAAACCTCTATTACATTTCTATGTTATCGTTTGGTCTAGCTTATTTCAAAAAAATTTACTCAAAAAACGGAGAAACTAGGCCAAACAGATTTTAAATAAGTCCTTGACAGAAAAAAGTTGTTTAATTTTTATGAGTAAAATACATAGATAAAAAACTTTTGAAGCTGAAATGACAACAATTATCAAACGGCTTTAGCCTTTTTTTTTTTCCTTTCTAAAAGCTCTTATTTTCACTTTTAGCTTTCAGATAGCTTCTAAGACGTAATTAGTCAGGCCAAACGGACCCTAAATCTATCTATTATTTATCAACTAATTTACTACCTTTAAATAATCACATACAATTTTATAATATTCAATTATTTTTTTGACAAAAACAAAATGATATTCATTCATTCAAAATGATAGAATACATCAAATACAACCACATATTCAACATCGCTAAAAACGTAAAGGATAAATCTGCGAACAAACTCACAACATTCAAGTTGCATACAACGGCAAAATGCAAACTACAAATAATATGATAAAATTAACGTCACCAAAGTACTCATGCCTTCAGATCTGCAACGTTGATGCCTAAATCATTGATTGAATCTGTAATTGATCGAAGTTGATCTTTCAATAAGAATCAAACGAACAGCGTAACAATACTGAAAATCAAATAATATCGCATAAGACGACGACTAACACAACGCCACACTTAGACGATGAAATCACGAAAAAATACAAAATAAAAAGTTCGTTCTATAAGAAAACAACTTATTTATATTAAAAGAAGAGGAAAAAAAAGGCGCAATCAAAGAAGCCATTATCTAATCATATAATAATATCATCCTCCATTGTTGTTGCCGGTTCCACAATTCAGCGAATATGTTTTTTTGTTTTATAAATTCATTATATTTAGAGTAGGCATGGCAACAGGGCGGGGACGGATTTTGCTCTCCCCAAATCTATATAGTTTGGGTTTTCCCAAACTCATCCCAATTCCGAGCGGGGATAAAAAATATAACCCCAAACCTAAACCCGACGGGGATCGGGTATCCCAACGGGGTTCGGGTATCCCCGTTACGTCTTTTATTTATTATTTTTTGTTAAATAAAAGAAGTTAAAAGTCTAAAATTATTTTGTTTCAACGATATTTTTTTAAATAAAGAAAAGAAATAAAGAAAATAATTTGTTTAATACTCAAATTAAAGATAAAAAATAAATATACAAATGTAATTTAAGAAATTGTTTAAGGATTTATAATTTAAAAGAGTTAAAATCTAATTTTTAATATATGCGGGGCAGGTTCGGGGATGGGTTCGAGGTGGGTATCAATGTCCCCATTACCCGCCCCAACCCCATCTTTTGAAATCGGGGAAAACCCAAATCCGAGCTCAAACCCAGTCAACTCGGATTTTTCCCGTCAAAGCAGATATGGTTTGGGCGGATATCCGCGGGTATGGGTTTTATTGTCATGTCTAAGTGCTAACATGGACCACCAGAATAATCGTTCAGTTTTGGTAATGTAATTCAACCATGAAGGTTGCAGCCGACAACGTCATCATTAGCATATTCTTTTTTCATGATTTTAATTGAGATTACACCGTGTTAATTTAACACGTGAAAGAGTTTTATTAGATTGGATCATTATATTGGACTAAGTGCAACCACACTAGTGAGGTAGTCAATGGTCATCACATATTCGTCCAAAATCTCAAGACATTGAGTTTATGTGTCATCTTAGTATGTTGTTTAACTTTAACTTTTCAATTTTAAGTCACTTTATATATCTCGACACGTAGTTCTTAATATAGGGTTGACTTTTGACTTAGATTAATATCAAATCATGAATAAATAATTGAATTATTAATATTTTTTTTGAACAAGCCAATTATTAATATTATTATAGATATAGATATTGATGTTGATTCTCACGAAGACATACACATTATTGTCCATTGTAGTTCAAAAATAGTATGGAGTACAAACAAAATGGTAGACATTGTATTGTATATATGCTATATATATGTTATATGTATATGGTAGACATTAACAATGTTTCATCATACAAACAAAATCGTTGACATTGTATTGTATATGTTATATATGTAATTGGGTTCTCTAGGAAAATAAAGAATCAAAATAAAGCATGATGCTTTGTGAGACTAAAAAGAAAAAACACTAGCTGACGCAACAGTACTGGTACTGCCACCAAAGAAAATTAAAGTTTGATTGAAGAGTACACAAAAAATAAATATCAAAGAAAAGAAAAAGACAGAGTTTGATTGGTTAAGAATCATATATTGATAAAATAAAATAAAATGTGATATTGTGTGTGAACCATATTGGCATATGCTTACGTGAATCTGCCAATATTTGTGACCCAATGAAGCATGTGATTCTAACTAAGTGGAATGCAAACTCAGATTCTACTAACAAAGTGATTCTCATAAATAAAAATAGACAAACATGGTCAACTAGGCCATATTGCACTCACAGAGATTAATAGTAACATTTTTGAATGACATTAAGCTTTATTGGAACATATGCTTCTCAAAAAAATTCAGTGGAAGTGCTTATATGAGTCAGCCACATGACCAAATGACCTGGCTACTTTTTTGTTGTGGTTTATTACATGGACAATTAATATTTCATTTTTTTTTTTGATAATGATTAATATTTCATTTTTTAATTTTGGAATATCTAATAAGCATATTTGAGGATTGACTTGAATATTAAGGGACAATATTTTTTCATTAGATTTTTCAATTTGTAGCGGATGAATACAAATCTATTTGATTATCAAACTTTTTATTGCACTCCAGCATCGAATTTTGGTTGTTGGTTGAAGATCATAATAAGATAATTCGTTTGTTAATTTTTATTAAATCAGATTTAAGATATCACTTAAAATACAAGTTATTTGATTTTGATTGAATAACTGTGGTCCACGACTACTGAAATTCTGATTGCAGAGAATCCAAATTTAAATTAGGGTTTCTTATTAGAAGCAAATTACATGTTGAATATAGTAATACTAGAATTTTTTTTTATACGAGAAATTTTAGGGTGAGGGGATGGTGCCCCAGTCCAAGGCAGGGAAGACCTTAGAGCTCAAAGAACACTTACAAAGGTAATTACATTTACCTCACTCCAAAGACAGTAGCGGGGTTCGAACCCGGAACCTCTCGGATTCAAGACCGGTAATACTAGAATTTAATTATAGTGATGTTTGTCTTATTGCTCTTGAGACTAAGCATGCCTGAATAAGACATTATATGATACAAATTGGTACTCCAAAAGATAGACATAATCACTATCATAGTTAAAAAGCTAAAGAGAAAGGAAGAAAAAAAAATCAAAATAAGCACATTCCAAATTGAGATTAAAGATTGAAACATTATTGCAGTCTGCTTTAAGGTTCAAGATGTTGATGAACCAAGTAGCTTCATATCATCAACATTAAAGTGCATGAATACCAAAAACAGCTCCTTTGTTGAAGTCACTAGAAGCCGTTGCGAAACCGGAAACTTTCAGCTTAGCATAAGATTCATGAAAAGTGCAGTCATAGAGATCTTGTCCTTGTAGTGATCCATCATTGTAGTGAGTACTAGTCCAACCCATTTTCTGCTTATTTTCTGATGCAGAAGAAGTTTCTGTTAGAGTAACAGTTGTAATGTCATGAATGCTTGGTCTTCTTTTATCTTTGCCTCCAGATGAAACCTTTTGCCTTATGTAGTACTTTTGTGCATGACTTGCTACTTGTGTTGGAGTTTTTGTTACAACGAAATTGCGAGAGATGTTTCTCCAATCGCCTTTTCCATACTTTAGTAGTCCCATCAGAAAACGCCTGTAATTAAAAATATAAATATAAATACGGATATAGATAAAAAAATTAAATCAATAAGAAGTAAATAATTTAACATGTCCAAACTCATGATTAAGTTTTAGCATTCATAAAAATTTCGCAACATTAAGGTTTTTGATGTCTCTATAAAAGTAGCGTGATTGCGATTGAGGCTACATTAGCTACTAGATTGTGATTTTCTACATTCTCAAGGATCACAACGCAACTGCGACCGCGATTAAAACCGACATACTTCACTAGATTGACAAATCGGCTAGTATAAAACTCATTTTAAATTGGATCAACAATTAAAAAGATGAAATTCTAGGAAAACTGAATGAACAATTGAGTTTCAAATATATCTATGATTCTTTAGCTAAATTTTAATATTACTAACTACTAAACAAAGTTGAAATAGCGACAAAAATCTAGAGATTCAGAAATACAAAAATGTGTTTCTAATTCCGTCACAAGTGTTACAGACTTCAAATTTAGTGACCAAATTTATTTTACAGTCTCAAATTTCTCTCGTTATTTCAACTTTTATAGTATATGTTTTCATGATCTAGAGTCTAAAATAAAAAACTTTGTGAGTAATAAAAGAACAAAACAAAGAAACAATTGAAGATAATGAAATTATGAAACTCACCTATGTTCCTCTTCAGTCCAAGGAACACCTTTCTTCCTTTCATGATCAGAACCTCTAACAGTTACATGTCTTCTTTTACATCCATCATAGTTCTGATTTTCAACAACCTCAAAAGTGAAAGAAGAAGCAAGATAACCGGGAATCGGAACATTTCCGGCTTCGATTTCACAAACATCTTCTTCCAATTCCCTATACTGCTTAATCACATCATAAACAGTTTTACCAGGAATCATTTCAGCAACCTTTAACCATCTATCTGGTGTATCCTTATCATATATAGCAAGAGCACTTTCAAATTTCTTATTATCTTCTCTACTCCATTCTGTTTTTTGACTCTCTTCAACAAACCAATTTGAATCCAACATAGAATAAGGAGAATAAAGGGTTTCTAAATCCATATCTTAAATCACAAATACTACTACAAAATGGTGATTTTTAAACACACAAAAAAACCATAAAAAAGAAGAAATTATATAACTTTGATAGAATAGAACTAACTATAGCTAAGAATCTTTTACTTGTGAGATTATTAAGATAAAGTTGAGAATCTATCAAAATCATACCTTTTAGAATCATATAGAATCTTGATGAAAATCATGATGTGCTAAAATTTTAATGAGTGTGAAAATAATAAATTTGATACTAAGAATATATATATGATAGCAACTATATAATAATCCACCACCCTTTGAAAGAAAGGTTGAATTTTTGAAGTGAGGATAGAAAGTTGAGAATCACAAAAGAGAGATCAAGATATGAAAGTATAAGAACATACAAGAAGAAGAGGGTGAAAGAGGGTGTTAAAATCTATAAGAAGATCCAATAGAGAAAAAAAGATAGATTCTTTTCAATCAAACAAAGGAAAAAGATTGATATAACTATTAAACTTTGCCGTTTCTTCATGAAGAAGTAACTATAAAAGTAAATGACATTACACACATAGTTTACATATACATGTATTGATATACAAAATTTAGTATTGAGAGAGTAGAATGGAGTTCAAAAGGAAGAAGGAGGAGAATTTGATTTTGGTTTTTTTTGGGTTAAGATAATGATAATAAGGTTGAGATTTAGAGTGTGACACTAGGTAGTAGTAGGTACTAGGTTGTAGCTATAAGGTTAAAGCTAACGACAAATTATTGTCCTTAATTAATTGTAGTATTCAAAAGAGTTTAAATAAGGATATGGTTCAAAAAGTAGTAAAATATACATAAACTTTTTTAGAGTAAAGTATAAATTTATAATTGAATATTGATCTAAGGTGTGAAGGTTATGCGTACAAGTATCAAATTAACCTTAATCTGGTGGGTTGTGTTAATATTTTTATTTTTAAGAAGAGTAAACAGAAGTATAAATACCTAAAATATAAGGGAGATCTTAAATCTTAATAATTATAAGAGAGAAAAATAAATAGTCTCTTAGACCATCTATAGATGAATCTTAACATTACAGCAACACTTACTACAAGAAAACTGCTTTGGAGCGTCCGCCTAAAACAGACGCTAAATACCAAAAAACGGACGCTCCAAGCATTTAGCGTCTACTTAGAGTCTGTGTCGTGGTGGACGCTTAAATGCCTGAAGCTAACAGTTGCGTCCAGCAGACGCTACTTTAGCGTCTGTCCTATTAGATGATAAGTTGAAGCTGGTGACATGCATATATGGCGGACGCTATTAGATAATCTTAGCGTCTGCTTTTGTTAGATGCTATAAATTAGTTTTTGAATAATATAATGTCAACTAAAAGCAGACGCTAATCTTAGCGTCGGCTTTTGTTAGATGCTATAAGTTAGTTTCTAAATAATAGTGTCAACTAAAAGCAGACGCTAATGTTTTTTTTAATATAGCATTTTAGCTGATGGAAAATCAACTAACAAATAGTATTAGTGCATCTAAAATATAAGCTAATCTACAGTTCATGGATGTCCTGCTGCTTTTTGATCCTTCTTAATGTTAAAACAAACTAACATACATAAATTAGAAAAAACATAAACAAAATATAGAGATGCAGCAAATCTGAAAACCTAAATCGAAAATCACAAATCAAAACTCTAAAATAAAACATGGTGCAGCAAATCAGAAAACCCAAATCCAAAACCCTAAAATAAAACATGGAGCAGCAAACAATCAACTTAAGAAGAGACAATCCTAAAATTGAAGACAAAAATCAATTGCAAGACCAAGGGGGGAAGAGAGAGAGAGAGAGATGAAACCTGCGAAGAAGATGACTTGTGGTGGCAGCCATGAAGAGATTCAAGGACAGACGCGCAAAGAGTTTGTGTGATCGGTATTCTCTATTTGCAAATATAAATAACTATTTGACAACAATATAAATAACTATTTAATCTATTTTTGTATTGGACTTAGTTAATTGATAACTATATAAAGATTTTTTTTATTTTTTGTTTTACTATAAAAAAACTGAAAATCTACTTTTACGTGGAAGTTGTGCTTAGTTATTAAGGAATAATAATGAAAAAGTTATCCAAAAATTTGTATCCTTTTATATATAGTAAAAATGTGGTTACTTTTTTTTTTGATAGTTTTTTTAAGGAAAAAAAAAAAATAGGAATAATGAAAAAGTCATCCCAAAAATTTGTATCCTTTTTATATATAGTAATAGATAACGATATATTCTAGTAAAAAAAATATCACAATATATTTATTTTTTTGATAACTAAGAAAGTACTTACTTATTTCAGCAAATAAATTAGAGTAAGAATACTTACTTAAATAAGAAATCAAATACATAGGCAAATATCTCAAATTTGGATGTTATACTTTGAGAGAAATTTTCTCTCACTCTCACTAAATTTAATGGTCTCTATAGTCATTGCGCCTTGGGTTGGACCATTAAATGTTGGGCTATATATACACCCCAGGATAAATACTTATATAGGCACAAACCCAAATATGATTTGTTAGGCATATTCACAAGAAGTAAATAAAAATAAAGAAATAATAGTTAAAGTGATATAGATTGATGTGACAATTTTATTTTTCTTTTAATAATTTTGATTTGTATGTGTGTGTCCAAATGTGTGTGCCTAGGCAAATGTTGCTCTACACCCCAGTTTAGTTCTTCAATTTTTCAAAATGAAAACCGAGAATATAACTGAACCACTTTAATTCTCATTAGTTCAATTCAATTTTTAAAACTAACCAAAACAATTTTATTTTATTTTTGTTTGAATTTTCGATTCAATGGATTTTGTGTGATCCACTTACACCCCCTACAAGGGAGTTTGTTTTGGTGGAGTGAATGTTAAGGTGGACAACAAACATGGGGATTTGATGATGGTTTATAAGCAACCGCAATTTCACAAATGCAACACTTTGTAGCTTCTACAAAATCATAGCATCCACGTAATTTTATCCAACCCATCTTAATATCACACATGGTATACTCTACACATGCATATAAATGAGAGATATGGTTGGGAAGACACGACTATCTTTCTAACTAATAATGTATTCCCTCCATTCCCCGCTAAAATCGAAAATTCACGTTTAGAATAATTGATGTAAACGGAAGGAGTATATTATTCTAAAAAGTACGTATAAAAAATTGTTATTCCTCCGAATATATTAAGTCTCTCTAAATACTTAGACATATGATATTGTATTTATCACTAAAATGATAGTATTATATATTTTTTTAAAAAAGATTTATGCTAAAATGATAAAATTGAACTAATTCTTAAAATACAAAACAGTAAATTTGAAACTTGAAAGAAATTAAATTACAAACATGAAGTTCCATAATACAAAAATGAGACTCAACATTGACCAAAATTGATATAAACCCGGCAGAATATAACCATTAGGTTTTTTAAATATTTTAACATGAACTCAATAATTGTAATCTGTTATATCATTAATGTTTTTGGCATGTGAACAGGATTGAATGTAATCACCTCCAAATGTTGTGGATTAACTCCAAATAGTGTGTGAAATTCAGTACTTCCTCCTTTCTTTTGCGCGCTTACGAGTACTTTTACCTTGGATCTTCCACTTTGGATTTCCACCTGGTTTACGCTGCTCTTCAATTTCTCGGACCTTCCGCTTCCTAGAAAAAATGATAGGAGATAAATAATTTAGCCAACAGAGAAGTTGTTGGGTAACCAATCGAAGAGAATAACCTATCAAAGTGGTTACATGACCTTTAATCACATATCAGTTGAGCAACTGCCGAATCATTACGAACATACTTTCATAGCATATACTTATTTAGTAGCAGAACTATAGCAAAAATAAAATCATAATACCAAATAGGAATTTCTTATATTGATTCCCTCCTTACAACATATGTTTTCTAATGCCTAACTTACCTGTAAGCTGAACTTTTTTTATCAGAAAGAAACTCCTCTGCGATGGATGTTTTCCTCTCTCTCTTTGTTAATCTGCCTGTATAGTAGTCCACTGGAGAATCTACAATTGTTCCTATCTGATCATATTCAAAGGACAACAAAAAGTTAAACATATTGAACATAAATCAAATTTTGATGGGACATTACACAACTATGAACTTGCCTGAAAATACTTTGGAAGAGTCTTGGAATTTGAATCAGACCTCTTGTAGTGCGTCTTTGGATCCATGACACCCCTCAACTGTGAGCACCAAACAATAGATACATATCAAAGTGTAAAAATGATCATATTTCACAGAAATAAAGACATAAGAAATTGGGTAGTGCACAATAAAATTGGAAAAAACGAAGCCAGACACCCCTCGAGTGAAGTAGGCCAACTCCGCCAATCATTGAAAAAACTAATATCACCAGCAAGAAGCATGAGACCAAGACTATGAGAAGGATAACTAAAAAGCAACACAAACCTATATAATTCAGGAAGTGAACTAGAATTGAAGACAGAGATTAATAAGCAAATCTTAAATAAAACCATTTTCCTAAATCTAACTGGTATTGTAAATATCACATCTCTACATAAAAACAGTATTTTGCACTTGTTTTTCATTCCTCCTTATCATCTAGGATGCTAGTGCATGCGTATGCGATGCTTATTAACTTAATATAAAGCAAACATCACGTCATATTGACAACGAATATATTCGTCATCCTCTTTGCAAGGGTATAGAAGATAATTTCTCCAAAATCAAGTACCTTTTGTAATTTCAGATCTCTCTGCAACTCAGGGGTGATGGTTTGAGCAGGCATGTCGAACCTGGAAATATAAATAAATGAAATTCATATGAAAAAAGTTATATTTTTATTAAAAAAAACACCTATAACTAAATATAATCTATTCCATACCAATCTTTCCCAAGAGTATCCTTAACTTGCTGTCTCAGTAACTTGTTTACTTTTCGGGGATCATTCGGAGGAACAAATAGCCCATTAACCAATTCTGAATTGGGTTTCCAAAGAGTGCTACTCGGTGCTTCGATTTGAGGTTTGGTGTGAGATGAAAGATATGTAGCCTTTGACATGAGAGGCAACTGTGGTTGCCATGAGAGGCCGACGAGTGGTTTTTTCTCTGCCATTCCTAAATCAAAAGAAAAAATGCACATTGAAATCCCAAAACCAAATCCATTAAAAATTTAGTGAATTAAATAAACCTATAAAATTTACAATTTTTCATCATTTTTCTTTTCATAAGCGCTTATATAAATAATTGTTATCAGAATCAATCAAACCAACTAAATGATTCAACATCATTCTAAATTAGCTTCTGCATATAATATATTCTCAATATTAACTTTAATTTATCTAGAAAATTGTCAAAATCTAGCTAAACTCGTTGTAAATTCGATTCATAGTTAACCTAAACAAGTTAATCTTATATAATATATATATATCATTACCAGAGCACAAGGAACACTCTAAATTGCAAAACAAACACAAAAACTACGAAGTAGACACAGAAGGAACCGAAAAATCCGTAAAAAAAATATACTAAACGAGGTAATCTAATGTTTGTGAAAGGAAAATCAGTAAGAAAGAGGAAAACCTGAACTTTCAACCAACTCCGTCAGCTTTTTCCGGCAAGATTTTCGATTTGCGGCGAGTTGAGTTCAGAGAGGTTCCAATTCGTTGTTTTGATGGAGCTACTGAGTTTTATTGCTATGGAGACTTTTTTTTTAAAATTTTATTTTGTTCTTGAATTTAGGGTCTTAATTTTTTATTGTTAAATTGTGTTTATTTTGCTCTTTTATGTTGGGCTTCTTCAAATGTGGAAGCGGATTGGGCATGGGATTTAAACTCCATGAGAATTTCGAAATTTTCTCTTCCCACCCCCCATCCCCATGACTCTTTTTTCCCCCTGATTTCCGTTTTTGCCCCTAGTTTTAAACATCGAAACGCGTTTTTCAAAGTTTTATTTTTCCTTGAATACGAACTTCGGAATGTATTTTCCAAATTTTTTGACGAATTGGAACTAGAAAAACTTCGGAAAACACGTTCCGAAGTTTTTGTACAGGGGTAAAATTGGAATATTGGGGGGTTAAAAAGAGTCATGGGGAGGGGGCGGGGGGAGAAGAGAATCTCGAGAATTTCCATTGGTGTTCCCGAGTTTCTTGCGTGTTTTGCTCATTTTGATTTATATACTTCTATTATTTAAATAACGGATATTATAAAAATTAAAAATTTCTATCCCTATAGATGATTTTTTTTTGAATTTTACATTACTCTTTACTTAAGTAGAGAACTGTGCGTGTTAGCTACATAACTAGATAATACCTCATATAAATGAATAGAAGGTGCATGAAACTTGTTTTTACTTAGAAAATTTCATATTCTTTATTTATGCTTTTTTAGATATTGATGTTCCTCAAAAAATTTGACCTGGTGTGAAAGGTAGATATTACAACAATATCTGAAGGAACATCAATATCAGTTGTGTAAAATCATATAGAATTCATATATATGGAGTGTTAGCTAGTTAACTAGATAATGCAATTTTCTACTTAACTAAAGAATAGTGTAAAATCCAAATAATGCAATTTTCTTCTTTAGGAGATGCTTTTTGGATTCTGATGGGCCGAGTAATTTTAATTCGAGTTCGGGAGTTAGCGTCTAGTGACGTCTCTATAGGTTGGGTTGATGATCATTGGTGTTTTTTCAATTGATATAGGGGTGGATTGGGGTACTGTTTGATGTAAGTTTCAATAATTCCTTATACTACTTGTTTAGGGAATTATTCATTAATAAAATTTAGCCGATTCAAAAAAAAAAATGTAAAATCCAAAAAAAAAATCATGTATATATATGGGGTGCAAAATTAGTTCTATACTTAAGTAGCTGATGTGTAAAATCTTGAAAGTTTCATGTATGAGAGGTGTCATTTAGTTAAGTAACGAACTCAGTTTGCTAATTAAGTAGCGGAAGAGGTATTTTGATAATTATAGAAGGTGCCAAAAGAAGCTCTCAAACCTTATGTACTCTTTTTTACTCAAATAGAAATTACTATCTTTTTTCGCACCGTTGCAACCCCTTTGAATTTCCAAATATAAACTGTTCGGGTTATAAAACTCTAGCAGCCTGTTCAAGTTTCAAAACTTGAGCATTTTGGTTTAGATTATATAACTCAAAATCTATTTTTATTGAGACAATTTTGGATTCTTTGTTTACTTGTTTTAGATATTGATGTTATTCATGATTTTCCCCCGATGCAAAGGCAAACATTGCACCTAAAGTTGTGGATATCCGACTAATGCGAAACTTGACATTGAAGCTAAAGTTGTGGATCATCCCACTAATGTGAAGTTAGGCATTGCAACAATAGTATCACTTGAATGATCTAAAATAACAAATATAGATTATTTGCATTTGAATTTTCATATATTCACACATTTGAACGAATTTTGACCGTTTGTACAAGATTTAACGACTCACAACTCATTAATAAAAACTTTTATTCCAACACTTGAACGTATAAAATCTTGAATATGTTCCAGAACTCATTTGTATTTCCACTTAACATCCCTAATACTAAACACTAAAAACTTTCAATCCAACACTTAATCGTATAAAATCTTAAATGTATTCTAGAAGTCCTTGTATTTCCACTGGCACTAAAACTAAAAACTCTCATCCTCTAAATGATTCACAATAGATCACTCTCAAACTTTATTGGCTATTTGCCTCTTATAGGTATATTTCGTTTTAAAAATTCAAGATTAATTTCATTATAAATATATCCATGATATGAACTTGTGGTTGACAGAGAACCGTTTTTTGATTGTTGATCTGAACACAATTATGCCAATAATACGTAAACGGATGAATGATATAACAAACAAGCGCCTGTAGCTCAGTGGATAGAGCGTCCGTTTCCTAAGCGGAAGGTCGTAGGTTCGACCCCTACCTGGCGCGTTTCTTTTGCAATAAATAATATTTAGGACATTTTGAAGCACAAATGATGCATTAAAACTCTGTCAGATAATGTTTTCAATTTGGAAGATCCAAAATCTCAAGCAATATAAAAATGACCACTAATCTTAGCAAGCACAAACAAACAAAATTTTAATTTTTGTTCTTCAAAAATCACATACTAGATCCTAAACTTAATTGCTATTTGATACAATTTTTTCTTTTATTGATTTCTGCAACAAATACAAATTACCACAAACATTTGATGTTTCTTCATCACCTCTCTAGTGTCAAATTAACAAATATCATTCCTTTTGCATAAGAAAACTCTAGCACTTTGGAAGATCTTTGGGTGGTGGAAGTGTGGATTCATTGGGGCCTCTTCCATTGTCTACTATGAATGCCATTTTAAGTCCCCATGTTGTGTGTACTTCTAAATGGCAATGCATGAACCAAACACCTTCACATAAAATATATACAACAATTTAGAATACATAATTTAAATACCGTAACAAACTAAATGTTGATTATAAACTAAGACTTTAATGGATGTATATAATTAGACTCGGTTTGGTGATCATATATTTTGAATTTATAGTTTATAACTTATCACTTTTAAGTTTCGATGACAAAAAATGATCAGTTTAATAATTATCTTTTCATCACAAACTTATTTATAACTTAATAACCTAATTTTATTAACTTTGACACAATTTCAAGTTTAGAAGAATATTTTTTTTTGGTACAATTAGAAGAATATTTTAATACTATAAACAATTGTAATTGTAAGACTATTTGAAGAAGAGTTTGAGGAAATAATTTATGATATCCATGTGTAGTTTCAACTTATTTCCAGAAACTCCTTAGAATAACTTATGAAAATAGTTTCAATAAAAAAAAAAAATTTAAGGTAAGTCAAAAAAAAAAAATCACGAAAATAGTTTATATGAAAATATTTGAACTTTATTTTATATTTAATCATAAAAATAGCTTATACATTTTTTTAATAAAAAAATAGCTATACATAATTGCTTATATGATAATTATATTATAAGTGTTTAATAAGTTGTTTATTCGAAGACAAAAAATTAAAATTTATAAAGTTGGAAGAAAAAAAGTGATTTTTTTGGTACCTGGATTATCTGCCCTGAATCTGATTGCAACCCATCCATCATTTGGTACTGACAATGTATTCCTTTCAACTGGGTCAACAAGATTAAACCTTAAAGTATCCTTTTCAGGATCAAAATTCCCTAAACCTTGTCCAACAACAAAGAAATTAAACCCATGCAAATGAAATGGATGATTTTCTGGTGCTATCATTGCAGTGCCTTGAAGAACAATTTGAACACTTGAATTAAAATTCAATCTATAAACTCTTGTACCACTATCAGTATGAAGATTATCCGGTTGATCAATGCCGGTATAATCGAAAATCATAGGTGGATTTGCAGGAAAATCATCAGTGAAAACACCTTTAATATTATAGTAATGTGCTTGAAGAAGTGAAATTGTAGGCATTAAAAATGTGAGATTGTTTATAGCAGATACTAGTTTGTTACCAGTGAGACATGTATCACATGGATTAAGGCCAACAGTTATAGCAAACAAAAGAGAGTGATCAATGGTTGATGAAACTTTTGTAGGGTAGGTGTTTGAATTAATGCTTCTAAGAGAATCACTGAAAGTTTTTGTTATTGGAGTTGCATTAAGTGGAGGAATGTTTGTTAAAATTGCTTTTGTGTATGGTGGTGTTCCTTTGTAGCGAAGTGTAGCGATTGAAGAAAGGTTGTCAAAGCCGATAGGTGCATCCATGAAAGGCGTTGTTGCTATTAAGTACTTGCCGACAAGTTTGTTAGCAGTTAGAAGAACATTTGTGGTTTGGCCTGGACTTAGAAATATTGTGTCGGTTTCGAAAGGTTTAAGGTATGATGCATCTGCTTCAACAACTGTTAGTTTATGGTCTGCAATTTTGAAGAATAGTTCGTCGTTTAAAGCTGCGTTTATAATTCGTAGTAGATAGGTCTTTCCACTTTCAACATGTAGAGTGTAACCTGCATAAGTTGATAAAGTTTAATATTTTAAAAACTGTTTTGAAAAGGTCTTTGACAGTGATCATAGTCGTGTCGTGACATCAATGTTTTTGAGGTCTATATGGTCGCAAGCGGCCAAAATGCGACCACAATTGAAGTTGTATCAATTGCATTTGACTCTGATTCTGTGCAATACCAATGATCGCAACACGACTGCTACTATGAGAAATAGTAAATATACCCTGAGAAATGCAACCGGGAGCCGGTCCTGGATGACCATTGATGGTATGAGCATCCGAAATATTTGGTGGCATACCAGAATTTGTTGCTTGATTAACCACAGCTTCAACATCTGATTTCCACCATTCACCTATAACTCATACAAAAATTAAAGGTTTACAAAAAAGGAATATAATGCACAAGTGGTCAATGCTAATTGCTAAGGTTTAACAAATGATTACTATATTTGCTAATTGCAAAAGTACTTGCCTAGAATGATAATCTTTTCTTTGTCAGGTTTAGGAAATGGATAAGGAATGCCTCTTTTAGGCAAAATGACAATAGCACCATGCATTGTGGCCCTTAGCCAAGTGATATGTGCATGCCATAGAAGTGTGCCTCTTTGACCTGTGAGAGTAAAGTTGTAAATAAAGCTTTGTCCTGTCTGAATAGGGCATTGTGTGACATATGCTGGTCCATCAGACCAACAAGTCCTAAGTTGTTTGATTCCATGCCTGCCATTAAGTCCAAAAATTACTGATCAAGACGTTGTTTGGATAAACAACTTAATTTAGTGCTTATAACATAAGTGTTTATCATACTAGTCAATCTGTTTCATATAAGCTATATGTTGTTTTTATAAGTTATCTTGGAGAGGCTTATAGAAATAAGTTGAAAACAACTTATAGACATGTCATATGAGTTTTCTTAAACTCTCCAAAACAGTCTTACAAATGATTATGTAAATAGATAAGCTCAAATAAATCAATCCAAACAGTCGCAGAAGTGCGTAAGATTTAATTCTCACCAATGGATTGTAACATTGTGTGTAACATGGTTAGTGACCCTTACTATTACAGTATCATCCTCTCTTGCATACAGAGTTGGCCCTGGAAATTTTCCATTGACTGAGACAAAAGTTTTTGTTGAACAAAGCTTTGTTTCATTCTTCAATACCACCTGTGACAAGGCATTGGGATAATGAGGTTTTTAAAAAATAAAAGGTTATTGAGAGTTTATTTTGACTTATCTCATTACATAAGCATCTACATTAATATTAGAACACACTTATAAAATAACTTAAGACTCTCTAGAAGATGTTTTTAGCTTATTTTAGTAAACACCACAAGATAATTTACCAACAAGTACTTAATTAAGTTTGTTTATTTCAACGCTCCCTATGTGTCACCACTTCATATTTGATCTATGAAGCATGGAAACAAACATGAGACACAACACAGTCAGACACTGACACGCTAACACCTATAACAATTTGAGAAAGTGATATATGTGTTGGTGTCAGGACACGCTTAATCCGAGGAGTGTTCGTACTTCATAGTATTTGATAATGTATTTTTGCCAACCTTTTCTATTATTAATTATCGTCACATTTTTCACTTAAAATGAACCTGAAAAATTTGAGCATAGGATAGGATGTGTACTTACATTAAAATTGTAATGACGCACCAAGGAATGAACAAAGGTTGGAAATGAAAGAGCTACCAAAAAAATTGCTAGAAAGTGTGGCTCCATTCTATTCAGCAATTAATTTTTTTTTTTCTGTCAATTCAATCCTTCACTGACACTTAATTATTCTCCTCTAGTTTGAATACTAATGTAAGACCAAGCACATTAACATTATATAATGAAATAATTTGTGATGTTATGTCATTTTACATATGGTAGGTGACTACTAAATAAATGCTAGCTATGCACATTTTGAAAATTATACCAAAGTTTCTTGCATGCTACACAATATTGTCCTTATCAGTCCTGTTTGATGTAAAACTGTTGCTGCTATTTTCATTTGATACTGCTATTTTCATTTGATAGATACCCTTTTCATTGAATTGATAAATACTTCTCAGCTACAAATACTTGTTTTTCTCATTACCAATATATAGATTTTTTTTTACAATCATTTTTCCTTGTATGTATATATATTTAAGTGTTATTCTTCAAATATACACTGCTAGGAGATTGATTTACCTGTCAAATCTTGTTATTATATTAAATATGTTGTTCCATCAAAACATACCAAAATGATTCAAATGGCTTATCTTTTTCTATTTGATTTTTGCAATTCCTTGTCTTAACTTGCTGCCTTTGTACTTCACTATACTCACCTTATTAGGCCAAAATCAAAACTCATTTTTTGCATTGTAAAATAAACTTATATCTTTCCAACAATTAGTTTTATTAAGTCATAAATAATTTTGCAATTTGGTAATGGCGACACGGTGAAGGACTCTTAACTTTATTGAATTGAATTATATCTCTCCGAACAAAATTGTCCATCAAATGAAGATGATTCTAGCTCTGTTGAGATATGCTAGAAATTTATTACAACGACATACGAAAAAGACAGACAAAAATTAATAGTGGAAGAAGATGAAATTATATTTTACCACACATATAGTCAAAGTCATTTTATTTAACATATTAATTGCATATGAATATTCAGTTCTTTCTTTTGATTAGTAACTTACAAACACTGGGAAATTATTATTCATCATTTCTTGATGCAGCTTCTACAGCACCCTCAATCTTATTAATACAAGATTTATAAAGAAATCCTAGATAATCCACTAAGCTATTCTCAGAAACATCTTCTAGAGGATTTATCTCAAAAGACCATTGAATAAGAGTTGATTCATCACCATAATCAACTAGTTTTAGTGAATTTATAGATCCATCTAAACCAACATTACTTGCTTCCATTTTATAAACAAAGCTATGTGATGAAGAGTCCTTTGAAACCAACCTCTCTTTGATCCATGATCTTTCTTCATCTTGCTGAGGAAACATGAAACCAGAAACTAATCTAACATAGCCTGGTTCATCTTCAACTCCAGTTAAGGTAGTGCATCTTTCTACCATTGGCATCCATTGAGAAAGTCTCTTAGTTTGTGAGACTATGGTCCAAACTTTGTCAATAGGTGCACAAATTATGCCACTAACTGAACCATGCCATTTACCATTTCCTGCTTCTAAAGCCTGCAAGACATGAATTAATGTTAAAGTAATATCATAATTCATACTATATCATAATTAAATAAAGTACTATATAATAATATTACAGAATGTATAAATTGGAAAATGAAAGGAGGGTCATTGACTAATGAAACATATCAAGACACATCTACATACCATGTTAATTTCTATTTCTACTTCTAACTTCTAATCAATTTGATAGACTAATGTATGAATGCAGCCTCTATCTTGTAAATTAATTGGAATATTCAAGGCAAAATTTGTCATACTCACTTGATAAAAGACAAAAATATTCTAGTGCTTTCATGTCTAGACTGATAATTCCAAAAGATAGACTTAGATGTTTCCTCCATATATTCTTAGTTATTAGACATATATTATTACATGTTATTTTGATGCCTACAAATATTTCAATAACTTTATATTCCAAATATACTTTGGATAATTGTTTTTCTCTTTGTTCTTCCATTTTTATTTTTATGTTGACAAGATGAATCTTTCATTAATGACTAATTTTTTTTCTTCGTAAGTAAAGTACCAACAAATATCACTGAAACTCATGCACATTTGCCATGTCCAGGATTCAAACTTAACGAAAGTATCCAATCTAACAATATCAACATTGTCTGTTGAACTAAGACTTATGGTCATTAATTACTAAAATAATGACTGCTTCGTGACTTTCTGATATATATATATATATATATTCCATTTTAGCCTCTTATAAAAAAATTTACTAAAATATGATATAGGCTATACCATGTTCATAATGTTCCTGATGAATTTTACAAAGAAGAAATTCAAACTGAACTTAGGAATATCAATATAAGGCTATATTAGAAAGTTAAGTATGATTATCAATGGCATTGTAGCTTAATAACACAAGAGGGGTGAGGGGTTTCATTCAATCCCTCCATAGATCCCATTTTCCAAATCCACACCCACACCACATTATTGTGTACCTCATACCTTACTTGAAAAAAAAGGCTAAAAGTGATGCATTACCTCCTTAATTTGTTCTATATTTTAGCCGACATAGTAGTTTTCATTTATAAATAAAAATGTCACAACATTAGATTAGAAGGATATCCATCTTTTCAGATATACTATAACACTATAAGATAGGTAAATTTGGTCGAATAAACATTTGCATAGTTGAGGAATTGTCAAATGTGGCTCTAAAATTTTATGAGGAAAATATTTTCCACGAACAATATGTGTGGTCTCTTTGACATGCTGTCATTTTCTTGAAGTGTGAATCAGGTAAATATGTAGCATATGTGACCACAACATTATAAAGTAACATTGGATAGTGGTTAAAATATGTCATGCATTGCGGAAATACTCTCCGTGATAAAATATAAATAAAATTTATTCTTTTACGGTATATATTATATAGTGAATTTAAAAAGATAAATTTTATTTACATTATATTATTGAAGGAGTAATATTAAAGAGAGTTAACTGTAGGATCCAATTTAGAGACGGAATAAAAAAATTCGAAAGACTAAAAGTAAATGTTGGAATATTTTATAAAAATTAAAAATATATTTAACTCGCATTTTGTATTAAAATCGCATCTCACTAGCATGCTCGTTAAAAAGATTGAGAGAATGTATTCCCAATAAACACATTTCTTTTTGTCTATATATTTGCATTTTGCAGGCATGATTAACACAAGTCTCCGTCTAAATCGGATATTTTAATACGCAATACTATGAGTGCGTTTGTTTGAGATTTTTTAAGAATAGATTTTATAGTGTAATATAATTTTGTGTAAATTTTTTTTACAAATAAACTTTTCATAAAAGCTTCAAATAAAAATTTGATTTAAATCTAGTATGATATTTTTGGAATACATATTACTTAAATAGCGAACATGAATATTTTGATAAATTTGTATGGCACGCCCAAAAATTGGTAGGTGACAAATAAAAATGTTGTCCTCATGAAATAATGATAGCAACCCAAAAATCTAGGTCACAAATCCCTTCATCTCCCCACCGTTTGAATTAAGTCACTTTGAATTGTATTTTGTTTGAAAACTTTATGATATTATGAACTATTGTTGATGTTTGAACTTATCGATGTTTACCTACTGCTAATTGTTTTTTCTTGTGTATGATGATATTTGATTATGTATGATCAAAAAATAATAGTATAAAATACATCAGAAAAAAATAATAGTGGATAATACATTGCAAAAAAAGACGCTGAAAAATCAATTAAAGTATCTGAACTAAATCGATTGTTTTGGTTCGGTTTCATTTTTGAAAAACATGAAAAACCAAACTGAACCAATCAAGCGTTCATTGGTTCGGACTCTGGATTCATCAAAAACCGATCCAAACCAATCCAATTACACCCCTACCTTAAATTGTCAAAACAACAAATAATTTGAAACAAATATTGGGCAAAGCCCTTTCATTTCTACGGCAAAGCCTCAGATATTCGGTACTTGAAACGTGAGAAACAATTGCAGACTAGAGTCACAAATTAAGAAAGAAATGAAGCTTCAAGACTACAAAGATATATGTAAAAGACAAACGTCTTCGACGGTGTGAAAAATAACACAAAAAACATACTAAGTTAAAATCTCACAACGTTCTAGCAAATATACCATCTACATAAACACCATATTTATTTAATTTAGTAAAATAAAACACCATACTTAATATACTACGCCCTAAAGTCTCTCCAAGCTTTGCTTTCACCCCATTTTGTCTTTCTAACACAGCAAAACCATATCCATAGCATATGTAGATTCATGTAATAATGGCCATGATTATCTGCAAAAGGAATAAATAATTAGGGTTCGGTGGTAAACATTTGGAATATATGGTTGTTGTCATTCACAGAGGTAAATTTAAAAAGTTACATATCACTGCTAGCCTTTAATTGTAGTGCCAAAATTAAGATTCCAATTACAAAAAATAAAAAAATGGAGATACAAACCAACTAATTAGTGAGTGAGATAAGGTGCTTGTTGGCAAGTTTATTGTGCCTAGTAGTATAAGTAGTGAGGGCATTAGGAAAGAGTCTCCTCTTTTTTTGAAGGAGGTTAGCTTTGTGGGCATTAGGATTTCCATTCTTTTGTAGTTATCTTTCTTATTACAGAAATAATACATTGTTATTCCACTATTTCTGGATTTTAAGTCCTTTTTCTATATTAGGACCTTTTGGGTTCCTAACAGAAGCCACCCAACTATCCTACTCAAATCATTCAAAGAGAAATGTGTTATAAAAACAAAATATTCGAAACCGATTTTCTAAACTTAAAAAATTCACAGCAAATGGTAACTACTACACCAGCAAACAAATATTGTAACTTTAATTCAAAGTATAAATAAATAATGAGGCATTTATAAACACCGAAAGAATATTGATAAACCTGAAAAGAATAAACATGTAAAGGATGGAAACATTATTACCATCCATGGTAGATATAACACTCTTCAACAGAAGGCTCTTTATCTTTATTAAGTTGATCTTCCGATACTTTGGCCCGGAAAAGTTTTACGGCAGGATGTCCTTTTGCTTTTGCTCCAAAGGTGATGTAATAATTGATAATTTGACAAACACCAGGGCGGTAATTAAAATCATTAAAATCATAGTTACACTTGACAATGCCATGAAACTCAAAACTTGCACCAGAAACCTAACAAATAGGAAGAAGGAACAAACAATTAATTTAATGAATGAGCATACAAAATATTCATTCATTCACGTTAATAATTAGCTAGCGTACCTTCTCGTAATGGTCCAAGGCAAGCTTGGAGAGACGTTGGAGAACAGGAACATAATGTTCGGTTATGACGAGGAGTCGGACAAAATTACGGCTGCATAACTGTGATTTTGGTGGACGGGGGATAGCATCGTAAGGCTGCAGCATTGTGTTGTGGAGAATCAAAATTGGGAAGGGAAAAGCAAAATTGATTAATTAAATAAATAGATGCTTACACTTAGTCCACGTTTTTTCTCTCGATAAACTTTATCTGCCTCCTCGCGAGCTTCATCGGAATCGTATTCATTAGTCTCAGAAGTCAGTTTGGGTTCCTGTTCCGATTTCACCCGTTTCTCCAGGGAATCATCATCGGATTCATCGGAATCGGATTCATCGGAATCGGAAGTCAGTTTGGGTTCCTGCTCCGATTTCACCTGTTTCTCAAGGGAATCATCATCGGATTCATCGGAATCGGATTCATCGGAATCAGATTCATTGGAATCGGAAGTCAGTTTGGGTTCCTGCTCCGATTTCAGCCGTTTCTGTTCTGGTTCCGGTTCCAGTTCCGGTTCCAGATACCGATCTCGTTTCAGCGGTGTGACTCTGTCGCAGCGGATAGCCGATTCCATCAACATTATGCAACACGGAAGGAAGGCAGGAAGGAGGCAGGAAAGGTTTCTCTAACCCTAAACCAACACATCATTCCTTCTCTTTATATCAGTTTGTTTTCTTTTGGTTTTGTTTGGGCTTTTGTTTATGATCTAGCCAGGCCCAATAACAACAAATTTTCTCTACTTTTATTTCTACTTCTAACTTCTGAGTTCTAATCAATTTGATAGACCTTCACCGTTTCATATGGAGTATATTCTTAGTTATTAGACATATATTATTACATGTTATTTTGATGCCTACAAATATTTCAATAGCTTGATATTTCAAATATACTCCCTCCGTTTCTTTTTAATTGTCTTTTTAAAAAGATAACATCAAATTAAGAAAGTGTATTTTTGCACGTTATCTTCCTGTTATACCCTTTTTTAATCCCCCAATAAATTCATATTTTTTTGCCCACATTTTCTCTTTCCAATAAATTCAATATATCATATACAAAAAAAAACAAAATTTAATATGTTATGTACCAACAAAAAAAATTTATAAAAAGATTTAGTTTTCCAAATATATAGCATTAAATAGTTTTATGGAAAAAGATAAAAGCAATTGACAAAGGGTATAATTGACAAATCAAATCCATAAAATACAAAAAGGACAATTAAATAGAAACGATAAATATGATAATAAAAGACAATTAAAAAAAAAACGGAGGGAGTACTTTGGATTATTTTTTTTTTCTTTGTTCTTCCATTTTTATTTTTATGTTGACAAGATGAATCTTTCATTAATGACTAATTTTTTTTCTTCGTAAATAAAGTACTAACAAATATTACTAAAACTCATGCACATTTGCCATGTCCAAGATTCAAACTTAACAAAAGTATTCAATCTAAAAATATCAACATTGTCAGTTGAACTAAGACTTATGTTCATTAATTACTAAAATATGATATAATATAGGCTATATTAGAAAGTTAAGTATGATTATCAATGGCATTGTAGCTTAATAACACCAGAGGGGTGAGGGGTTTCATTCAATCCCTCCATAGATCCCATTTTCCAAATCCACACCCACACCACATTATTGTGTACCTCATACCTTACTTGAAAAAAAGGCTAAAAGTGATGCATTACCTCCTTAATTTGTTCTATATTTTAGCTGACATAGTAGTTTTCATTTATAAATAAAAATGTCACAACATTAGATTAGAAGGATATCCATCTTTTATGATATACTATAAAATAGGTAAATTTGGTAGAATAAACATTTGCATAGTTGAGGAATTGTCAAATATGGCTCTAAAATTTTATGAGGAAAATATTTTCGACGAACAATATGTGTAGTCTCTTTGACATATATTATTTGGTACTGACAATGTATTTCTTTCAACTGGGTCAACAAGATTAAACCTTAAAGTATCCTTTTCAGGATCAAAATTCCCTAAACCTTGTCCAACAACAAAGAAATTAAAGCCATGCAAATGAAATGGATGATTTTCTGGTGCTATCATTGCAGTGCCTTGAAGAACAATTTGAACACTTGAATTAAAATTCAATCTATAAACTCTTGTACCACTATCAGTATTAAGATTATCCGGTTGATCAATGCCGGTATAATCGAAAATCATAGGTGGATTTGCAGGAAAATCATCAGTGAAAACACCTTTAATATTATAGTAATGTGCTTGAAGAAGTGAAATTGTAGGCATTAAAAATGTGAGATTGTTTATAGCAGATACTAGTTTGTTACCAGTGAGACATGTATCACATGGATTAAGTCCAACAGTTATAGCAAACAAAAGAGAGTGATCAATGGTTGATGAAACTTTTGTAGGGTAGGTGTTTGAATTAATGCTTCTAAGAGAATCAGCGAAAGTTTTTGTTATTGGAGTTGCATTAAGTGGAGGAATGTTTGTTAAAATTGCTTTTGTGTATGGTGGTGTTCCTTTGTAGTGAAGTGTTGCGATTGAAGAAAGGTTGTCAAAGCCGATAGGTGCATCCATGAAAGGCGTTGTTGCTATTAAGTACTTGCCGACAAGTTTGTTAGCAGTTAGAAGAACATTTGTGGTTTGGCCTGGACTTAGAAATATTGTGTCGGTTTCGAAAGGTTTAAGGTATGATGCATCTGCTTCAACAACTGTTAGTTTATGGTCTGCAATTTTGAAGAATAGTTCGTCGTTTAAAGCTGCGTTTATAATTCGTAGTAGATAAGTCTTTCCACTTTCAACATGTAGAGTGTAACCTGCATAAGTTGATACAGTTTAATATTTTAAAAATTGTTTTGAAAAGGTCTTTGACAGTGATCATATTCGTGACATCAATGTTTTTGAGGTCTATATGGTCGCAAGCGGCCAAAATGCGACCACAATTGAAGTTGTGTCAATTGCATTTGACTCTGATTCTGTGCAATACCAATGATCGCAACACGACTGCTACTATGAGAAATAGTAAATATACCCTGAGAAATGCAATCGGGAGCCGGTCCTGGATGACCATTGATGGTATGAGCATCCGAGATATTTGGTGGCATACCAGAATTTGTTGCTTGATTAACCACAGCTTCAACATCTGATTTCCACCATTCACCTATAACTCACACAAAAATTAAAGGTTAATACAAACGAATATAATGCACAAGTGGTCAATGCTAATTGCTAAGGTTTAACAAATGATTACTATATTTGCTGATTGCAAAAGTACTTGCCTAGAATGATAATCTTTTCTTTGTCAGGTTTAGGAAATGGATAAGGAATGCCTCTTTTAGGCAAAATGACAATAGCACCATGCATTGTGGCCCTTAGCCAAGTGATATGTGCATGCCATAGAAGTGTGCCTCTTTGACCTGTGAGAGTAAAGTTGTAAATAAAGCTTTGTCCTGTCTGAATAGGGCATTGTGTGACATATGCTGGTCCATCAGACCAACAAGTCCTAAGTTGTTTGATTCCATGCCTGCCATTAAGTCCAAAAATTACTGATCAAAACGTTGTTTGGATAAACAACTTAATTTAGTGCTTATAACATAAGTGTTTATCATACTAGTCAATCTGTTTCATATAAGCTATATGTTGTTCTTATAAGTTATCTTGGAGAGGCTTATAAAAATAAGTTGAAAACAACTTATAGACATGTCATATGAGTTTTCTTAAACTCTCCAAAACAGTCTTACAAATGATTATGTAAATAGATAAAGCTCAAATAAATCAATCCAAACAGTCGCAGAAGTGCGTAAGAAGATTTAATTCTCACCAGTGGATTGTAACATTGTGTGTAACATGGTTAGTGACCCTTACTATTACAGTGTCATCCTCTCTTGCATACAGAGTTGGCCCTGGAAATTTTCCATTGACTGAGACAAAAGTTTTTGTTGAACAAAGCTTTGTTTCATTCTTCAATACCACCTGTGACAAGAGATTGGGATAATGACTAATGAGGTATTTGAAGAAAAAAAAAAGGTTATTCAGAGTTTATTTTGACTTATCAAATAAGTATCTACATTAATTTTAGAACACACTTATTAAATAACTTAAGACGTCTCTAGAAAATGTTTTTAGCTTAATTTAGTAAACACCACAAGATAATTTACCAACAAGTATTTAATTAAGCTGTTTATTTCAACATTCCCTATGTGTCACCACTTCATATTTGATCTATGAAGCATGGAAACAAACACGAGACACGACACAGACACTGACATTGTAGCTTAATAACACAAGAGGGGTGAGGGGTTCCTTTCAATCCCTCCTAGATCCCATTTTCCAAATCCACACCCACACCACATTATTGTGTACCTCATACCTTACTTGAAAAAAAGGCTAAAAGTGATGCATTACCTCCTTAAATTGTTCTATATTTTAGCAGACATAGTAGTTTTCATCTATTATTATATATAAAAATGATACAAATTTTTTAGGATGATATTTTCATTATTTCTATTTTACCCAGCTTCTGCTCGTTTCCCCATTCTATTGGAGTGAAGGTTAGCCCAATGTTAGCATTCAGATCCATTTTCAGCCCTGGCCCGAAAATGCCACCTTTTCCTGGCTTTCCAAACAAAGCCTAAGTCTAGTCCATCCCTATTTATTAAATAGTAAGAAGGGAAAGGAGCCATAAGAATCTTTAAGGCCTTGAGTGAGTTTGTCTTATCACTCGATATTCAGCGATCTAACAGATCAACAAATTCACAAAAAACTACCAAAAAAAAAAGCACAACTTCCGCATAAAAGTAGATTTTCAATTTTTTTATAATAATTTTTTTTTCTTAATAACTAGCCACAACAAAAAAAGAGGTCAAGTAGTTATCAATTAACTAAGTTCAATAAAAAAGAAGATTAAGTAGTTATTTATATTTACACAATAGAGAATATCAATCACAGCAAACAAAAAAAGAGAACATCGATCACACAAACAGGCGACTAGTTTATAAATAAAAATGTCACAACATTAAATTAGAAGGATATCCTTCTTTTCTTATATACTATAAGATAGGTAAATTTTGTCGAATACACATTTGCATAGTTGAGGAATTGTCAAATGTGGCTCTATAATTTTATGAGGAAAATATTTTCCACGAACATTATGTGTGGTCTCTTTGACATGCTGTCATTTTCTAGAAGTGTGAATCAGGTAAATATGTAGCATATGTGACCACAACATTATAAAGTAACATCGGATAGTGGTTAAAATATGTCATGCATCGCCGAAATACTCTCCGTGATAAAATATAAATAAAATTTATTCTTTTACGGTATATATTATATAGTAAATTTAAAAAGATAAATTTTACTTACATTATATTATTGAAGGAGTAATATTAAAGAGAGTTAACTGTACGATCCAATTTAGAGACGGAAAACTTTAGACTAACTATATTTGATAAAAAAAATTGACAAACTAAAAGTAAATGTTGGAATATTTTATAAAAATTAAAAATATATTTAACTCACTTTTTGTATTAAAATCGAATCTCACTGATGACAAAATTAGCAAGTGTACTAATTTATCGTTAAGTAATAATATTTATAAAGTTCGTATCCGCAGGGATTGTTTCAATTTCGACAAAACAATTAACTTGTATTTAGGATGTAAATAACAAGGGGGGATTTGCTTGGCAAAGTTTGTTGACATAAAATAAATTAAACTAAAAAGATGATTTTTTAGATTTAGACTGACAGATGATTAGAATGTTCGAATCACTTCCTCTTCATGATTTGGTAAATGCGGTCTTAGGCTACCTTTTCTCTATTTCATCGTCAAAAGTGATATTTATATCCTATTAACAGTGCCACGTCGTGTTACCAAATCCCGCCTCTGAAGCCTTCAATTTCGTTCCTAGCTATATGAGAAGATAAGCTTTGTTGCTAGTTAACTCCAAAGACTCACGTGATGCACCAAATTATGTTCCTCTCTCATTGCTTACATCATGCCTTTATAAATTCAAAGGATTTGTGCTGATGTGTTGTTCTTTCATATCGTGCCACTAAAGAGTGCTGCTGAGGCCGCGATAAAAACAGTAGTCATGCAGGCTTGCAAAAGCTTCCAAACTTCAATATTTTTCTAAATTATTTTGCCTTTTGGTCTTCAACTACTTTGTGTAAATTCCTTCCAATATTCTTCTTCTTTGACCATGGAAAACTCCTAAAACTAAATAAAAACTATATAATTATAATAAATATTAGCAAATAACTGAGTATCATCACAACCCCAAATTTGAACTGTTACTTGTCCTCAAGTGACGATGTCTGCCAACACAAAACTGTCAGTGAATTAACAAATTAGTTTGCATGATAAAAATCTCATTAGCTTTTTCTTTTCATCCGGTAATGGAATCCGGTCTTTAACTTCAGCAATCCTGCTCAATCAACACCATGACTTTCAAACTATGATCAGATTCAGTCCGATGTAAGTTTTACAAAATGATCCAACTCAACCTTTTCTCTCACTCACAAATTCTCTCGAAATCAAAGGGTATTCACTCAATCGACGTGCAAATGCAATTTTACCATAAGCTTGAAAAAATTCTAAACATCAATCAAAGTCATTACAGCACACACAATTTTGAGGTCTTTAAGGGTTGTAATTTGGCTTGGGTAACAGTGGGATAAATTTAGATAAGTAGGCTAATTTGGAGTTAGGTATCTGCTACTAATCTTGAAGAATTACCATTACCGAGACTGAGTTTCAATGATAGCTAGGTACTTAGAGAACTATATTTTTTTTTAATTCTTTGGTTTTTTTTTAAGAGACCAATAATTGTTGGTGGTTCTTTTTTTTTTTAAACACATTTTTTTTTTGTGTGTCTATTTTTTTTTTTATTATATATTTTGAAGTTCTCTAGTACCTCTACCCCAAACTTAATCTGTTGCTAATTCCAGGAGCAACCCCAAAGTTAAGACATTGGCAAGACAAGGGATTTTAAAGCTTCTACCTAACTCCATAAAGGGTACAGATAAAAACTGTCAAGTCCAAGTAGCTTATTTTGTGGTTTGTCACCGAAAGAAGGGGAATTTTTTTTTTTTTTTGGCTCAAAGTGGGTTAGCAAAGGATAAATAATATATAGGGTAGCTTGAAAAGGCCCAGAGTACCAAACAAATGTGCCTCTATGTGTGTACATGTAAAACCAATCAACAATAAAGAATAGTCGCAAGTTCTAGAAAATATACAAAGCACGGATACACTCATAAGATGTGAAAGAAATAGTATACCGTGGAATTTATTTGGCTCAAAGTGCTCACAGGCTGAGGTATCTGAAGGTTGAATCGATTCATCTTGCAAAACTCCTCTTTCCTACTCGTCTCTCCGTCTTTAGAACCATAGTGTTTTCATGAGCAATCATACGTTCATTATCTTTTGTATGCAAGCGGATGAGATTTGGATCATGCAAACTCAGGTGTTACTACACTGAAATTCTGAAAAGACATAAAAACATCACACTTGATAATAAACAAGAAACAATAAAAGAAAGGGAATACAAAGAAGACTCGACTCTCACAACAATCATGACTCAAAAGAAAAATAGAAATTAAAATAAAATAAAAATAAAGTTAAGAACTCGTGGGTTGCCTCCCATGAAGCGCTTCTTTAACGTCATTAGCTTGACTCCTCGACCATCGTTAGGGTGGCATATACGATAGAAAGAACACATCATCCTTCTTATTCCTTTTGTTTGGTAAAAATTCCATGAACTTCGCATAGAGAATCAAGTTTTCCCATGCTCCAACAACTAAGCTCTTGGAATATGCACTCTTCCACCTTAGAGAATAATGAAACTTCTTTTGCAAGGGGCTTTTTGCGCTAATCTTCATTGGTTGAGACTCACATGTCACATAAAGGTCTAGGTTCCTCACTCTTCTCATGCCATTCTTCTTTGTTTTCAAAGTTTCTTTTTTTTTTACCAATAGCATGATGTTCCATCTCCATCTCAACCAACTTCTCACACAAATTTGCTTTCTCCATGAGATTACCACATTGCACTTCAAATCTATCACAGGGGAATTTATTGGACCTCCAGAATTCATCCAAAATACTTTCGAGTTGTGAATTGTAATTGATCATGATCACTTGTGGCTCTTCATCCTTACTACAAGGCCTCTCATTATCTTCACAATCATGATTCTGATCACAATAAACACATCTCTCCTTTAGCCTCTTGATATCTATCTCCCTATATCTTTCCTCAAGTCTTGATCTTAATATTTGATAACGAAGAATATCTATTTCTTCATTATCAATCAATATATTCTTATACCATATTCCTGTCATTACTACAAAACTCAAAGAAACTTTTCAGTAGCAAAGCGCAATGAAATAAACATGAAGACCACAACAATTTTTTTTATATATATAAAAATAAAATGAAAATAACATAAAATAATAAATAAAAATCATAAATAAAATAAATTGCCTTATCAAAATTAATCAACAATCCCCGGCAACGGCGCCAAAAACTTGATGACAAAATTAGCAAGTGTACTAATTTATCGTTAAGTAATAATATTTATAAAGTTCGTATCCGCAGGGATTGTTTCAATTTCGACAAAACAATTAACTTGTATTTAGGATGTAAATAACAAGGGGGGATTTGCTTGGCAAAGTTTGTTGACATAAAATAAATTAAACTAAAAAGATGATTTTTTAGATTTAGACTGACAGATGATTAGAATGTTCGAATCACTTCCTCTTCATGATTTGGTAAATGCGGTCTTAGGCTACCTTTTCTCTATTTCATCGTCAAAAGTGATATTTATATCCTATTAACAGTGCCACGTCGTGTTACCAAATCCCGCCTCTGAAGCCTTCAATTTCGTTCCTAGCTATATGAGAAGATAAGCTTTGTTGCTAGTTAACTCCAAAGACTCACGTGATGCACCAAATTATGTTCCTCTCTCATTGCTTACATCATGCCTTTATAAATTCAAAGGATTTGTGCTGATGTGTTGTTCTTTCATATCGTGCCACTAAAGAGTGCTGCTGAGGCCGCGATAAAAACAGTAGTCATGCAGGCTTGCAAAAGCTTCCAAACTTCAATATTTTTCTAAATTATTTTGCCTTTTGGTCTTCAACTACTTTGTGTAAATTCCTTCCAATATTCTTCTTCTTTGACCATGGAAAACTCCTAAAACTAAATAAAAACTATATAATTATAATAAATATTAGCAAATAACTGAGTATCATCACTCACTAGCATGCTCGTTAAAAAGATTGAGAGAATGTATTCCCAATAAACACATTTCTTTTTGTATATATGTAAAACTAGCTAGCGTGTGAACCCGTGCCAAACATGGGTTAATATTTACCGATTAATAACATCTCTATTAAATATCATTTTCTTTGAAATTGGATTGTACAATTTATATGCACCAGTTACATGATAGCCAACTAGAATCATAGATTCACTTCTATCATCCAACTTAGTTATCTTTGCTTCAGGTTCAGGTTCAGCAATTGCTTCCAAGTTCAGTTGATTCTTCAGAAATCATTCATACTCTAGTCACATATAAATTTTAACTTTCAATCCTGCAAACTAGAGTAAATATTAGTAACACCAATTGAACTTTAAATACTTTGTTATTATCAAAATCACATAAAGAGATTAACAAACTGTAACTGTTAAAAACAGTAAACAATAATGCTACTTAGACCAAATAAAACAAACTAAAATATGATGAGGATCGAATTACAAACTACAAACAACAACAAAAAAAAGGTTAAAAAAGTAAATGAGAAATCGAAATTCCGAACCATTTCGCGGAGAATCCACGACTGACCAAGCCGTCGAACATGGTGAAAGAAAGAAGATCTTTGAAGTTATGAAACTCGGTAGTTAGACTCAGTGAACAATTCAACTCGAAAACTGAAAATCAATGATTCCGTTTTCGATTCGGAAGAGTAATAGCACAGAGCTCTAGCTCTATGTAGTGGAAGACGAAGAAGACTAACTTAGAAAGAAAAAGGAAGAAAAATTAAAGAGTGTTTTTATTTTTATACTATTATGTTTTTAAAATTACTAAAATTTCCTTTGAGTTTTGCATTTTGCAGGCATGATTAACATGAGTCTCTGTCTAAATCGGATAGTTTAACACGCAATACTATGGGTGCGTTTTTTTCAAATAAAAATTTGGTTAGAATCTAATATGATGTTTTTGGGATATCTATTACTTAAATAGCAAACATGGATATTTTGATAAATTCGTATGGCGCAACCAAAAATTGATAGGTGGCAAATAAAAATGTTGTCCTCGTTGAACAAAACATGCAGCCAACATTAGAATGAAATAATGACAGCAACCCAGAAATCTAGGTCACAAATCCCTTCATCTCGCCACCGTTTGAAGTAAGTCACTTTGAATTGTATTTTGTAATTTGTTTGAAAGCTTTATGATATTATGAACTATTGTTGATGTTTGAACTTATCGATGTTTACCTACTGCTAATTGTTTTTTTGTTGTGTATGATAATATTTGATTATGTATGATCGAAAAAATAATAGTATAAAATACATCAGGAAAAAATAAGAGTAGATAATACATTGCAAAAAAGGACGTTGAAAAACCAATTAAAGTATCAGAACCAAACCAATTGTTTTGGTTCGGTTTCTTTTTGAAAAACATGAAAAATCAAACTGGACCAATCAAGCGTTCATTGGTTCGGACTCTGGATTCATCAAAAACCGATCCAATTACACCCCTACTTTAAATCGTCAAAACAACAAATAATTTGAAACAAATATTGGGTAAAGCCCTTTCATTTCTATGGCAAAACCTCAGATATTCGGTATTTGAAAACGTGAGAAACAATTGCAGACTAGAAGTGTCACAAATTAAGAACAAAATGAAGCTTCAAGACTACAAAGATATATGTAAAAGACAAACGTCGAAGACGGTGTGAAAAATAACACAAAAAAACATACTAGGTTAAAATCTCACAATGTTCTAGCAAATATACCATCTACATAAACACCATATTTAATTTAGTAAAATAAAACACCATACTTAATATACTACTACGACCAAAATTCTCTCCAAGCTTTGCTTTCACCCCATTTTTTCTTTCTAACACAGCAAAACCATATCCATAGCATATGTAGATTCATGTAATGGCCATGATTATCTGCAAAAGGAATAAATAATTATGGTTAGATGGTAAACATTTGGAATATATGGTTGTTGTCATTCACAAAGGTAAATTTAAAAAGTTACATATACTAGCCATGAATTGCAGTGCCAAAATTAAGATTCCAATTACAAAAAATAAAAAAATGGAGATACAAACCAACTAATTAGTGAGTGAGATAAGGTGCTTGTTGGCAAGTTTATTGAGCCTAGTAGTATAAGTAGTGAGGGCATTAGGAAAGAGTCTCCTCTTTCTTTGAAGGAGCTTAGCTTTGTGGGCAAGTGCATCTTCAATGCAAGTGTTTTATTAAGTTCTTAAAGCTTAACAACTATATCTTATTTTATTTTACCATTGGAGTTGGATGACATGTCAATCAAAGTTGCTTAGAAATAGGGGATGAAACTTCATGTTGCAACTCTTACCTTGGGTGGCTTAGCAATAAAATTGATTATTTTAATAGGGATTAGTGTGGCTCATACTTATTATTTTGAATCAAAATTAAATAAAAATAAAAAATAAATATAAATTTGTGGGGTCAAATATTAGTTGCTTATTTTAATGCCATTGGAGTAAAATTGGTTAAAGTTGCTTATCAATTGCTTAGATCCTATATGGCAATTTGAGTTCACAAAAAGTAACTTAAGCCACCTATTTAAGCTCTCCCCATTAGAGATGCCCTTAGAGCATCTACAATGGAGAACTCCAAATTTAAGTTCTTAACTGGGTCCCACATGACACATCACACATTTATTATTTTTTTAATAAAAGTACCTAATAGGTACTCATCCTCTCCAACCCAGCACTTCTAAAAAAGTTCTTAAATTGTACCCATCAATAAATTCACATCATTAGAATAATTTATAATTTAATAACTAATTCATAATTATTTATTATTTAATGAAAATTCAGGTGGGTCCAAAAGGAGAGAGAGGGTTCTTATTTGAGAAGTAGTACTTAATAGGTACTATTTTGTGTTTTGCTCCAATGAAGGTACCTATTAGGTACTAGTTCTTAAAAAATAAGAACCCACCATTGGAGATGGTCTTAGATCAACAACAACGCTGGTTGCTTAGCGCTGACGTGTAACTATAAGTTCTGTTTTTCAATTTTTCCAGCCTTGGAGCAGTTACAGGTGGCAGTTCCCATTGCTTATTATCTTGTGTCAGTTGCTTTCTAAAGCAATGACAGTGATATGTTGCTTATCATTAAAATAATAATAAAAGTTGCTAAAATCTCAAATTTTTCAACCGAAAATTAATTTCAATAGAAGATGAATAGAAAACAGAAACATAAAAATCTCACAAATAGAATTTTTGTAATGAGCATTGGAGTAATGAACAAAAATATATAAATTGGTAGGGTCAAACATATGTTGCTTGTTGTAATGAGCATTGGAGTAAATTTAATTGAGATTGCTTAGAGATTGCTTAAATCCAATGTGTCAATTTAGGCCCACAAAAAATAAGCTAAGCAACCAAAATTGGTTCTCCCATTGGAGATGCTCTTAGGATTTCCATTCTTTTGTAGTTATCTTTCTTATTACAGAAATAATACATTGTTATTCCACTATTTATGGATTTTAAGTCCTTTTTCTATATTGGGACCTTTTGGGTTCCTAACAGAAGCCACCCAACTATCCTACTCAAATCATTCAAAGAGAAATGTGTTATAAAAACAAAATATTTGAATGATGTAACTCCGGAAAAGTGAGGTTAAAGTTTCAACAGAGTAAAATGTGTTATAAAAACAAAATATTTGAAACCGATTTTCTAAGCTTAAAAAATTCACAGCAAATGGTAACTTAACTACTACACCAGCAAACAAATATTGTAACATTAATTAATTCAAAGTATAAATAACGAGGCATTTATAAACACCGAAAGAATATTGATAAACCTAGAAAAGAATAAACATGTAAAGGATGGAAACATTATTACCATGCATGGTAGATATCACACTCTTCAACAGAAGGCTCTTTATCTTTATTAAGTTGATCTTCCGATACTTTGGCCCGGAAAAGTTTTACAGCAGGATGTCCTTCTGCTTTTGCTCCAAAGGTGATGTAATAATTGATAATTCGACGAACAAAAGGGCGGGAATCAAAATTATAGTTACACTTGACAATGCCATGAAACTCAAAACTTGCACCAGAAACCTAACAATTAGGAAGAAGGAACAAACAATTAATTTAATGAATGAATGAACATACAAAATATTCATTCATTTCATTCACGTTAATAATTAGCTAGCGTACCTTCTTGTAATAGTCCAAGGCAAGCTTGGAGAGACGTTGGAGAACATGAAGGTAATCTTCGGTTATGACGAGGAGTCGGTTATAAGAAGTGCTGCATAACTGTGATTTTTGTGGACGGGGGATAGCATCGTAAGGCTGCAGCATTGTGTTGTGGAGAATCAAAATTGGGAAGGGAAAAGCAAAATTGATTAATTAAATAAATAGATTGCTTACACTTAGTCCACGACATTTCTCTCGATAAACTTTATCTGCCTCCTCGCGAGCTTTTTCCTGTTCCAATTTCACCCGTTTCTCCAGGGAATCATCATCGGATTCATCGGAATCGGAAGTCAGTTTGGATTCCTGCTCCGATTTCACCTGTTTCTCAAGGGAATCGGAATCGGATTCATCGGAATCGGATTCATCGGAATCAGATTCATTGGAATCGGAAGTCAGTTTGGGTTCCTGCTCCGATTTCAGCCGTTTCTGTTCTGGTTCCGGTTCCAGTTCCGGTTCCAGATACCGATCTCGTTTCAGCGGTGTGACTCTGTCGCAGCGGATAGCCGATTCCATCAACATTATGCAACACGGAAGGAAGGCAGGAAGGAGGCAGGAAAGGTTTCTCTAACCCTAAACCAACACATCATTCCTTCTCTTTATATTTTGGTTTGGGCTTTTGTTTATGATCTAGCCAGGCACAACAACAACAAATTATGATCTACTCCGATTCCATGATTTTGTGACTCAATAATTACTTAATATAATAGCACAATCAAATATATTTTCAATGAATCATGACACCATATAGTCATATATTTATAATTAAAGATTAAAGAAAAAAGGTGCACAAATGGTCCAAACTTTGTCAATAGGTGCACAAATTATGCCACTAACTGAACCATGCCATTTACCATTTCCGGCTTCTAAAGCCTGTAAGACATGAATTAATGTTAAAGTAATATCATAATTCATACTAGCTATATCATAATTAAATAAAGTACTATATAATAATAATATTACAGAATGTATAAATTGGAAAATGAAAGGAGGGTCATTGACTAATGAAACATATCAAGACCTATGAAGTACGGACACCTCTATGAGGTGGCGTGTCTCGGTGTCGAACACGCGTCTGTGTCCGACACTTGTATGACACCCGTACGACACTTGTCGGAGTAATCAAACAAGTTTCACTAAAAAAATAATTATTTTTTTTTGCTTTAACACTTTAAAAAAGTTAAACATACATTGAAACAATGTTATCAATGTAGAAGTAAAAATATTAATTTTGATTAGAATATTTTAAATTTTTTTAATAATAAATCGATAAATAAAATAAAATTTTATCATATATATAGCGGTGTCAGTATCCTATATTTTTTATATTATCGATGTCGGAGTGTCCGTATCGTGTCGTGTTGCAGTGTCCGTGTCACGGTCTATGCTTCATAGATCAAGACACATCTACATACCATATTAATTTCTATTTCTACTTTTAACTTCTAAGTTCTAATCAATTTGACAGACCTTCACCGTTTCATTTGGAGTATAGCTTTTTACGGGAAAACCTTTATTGTTAGTATAATATATGAATGCAGCCTCTATCTTGTAAATTAATTGGAATATTCAAGGCATAATTTGTCATGCTCACTTGATAAAAGACAAAAATATTCTAGTGCTTTCATGTCTAAACAGATAATTCCAAAAGATAGACGACTTAGATGTTTCCTACATATATTCTTAGTTATTAGACATATATTATTACATGTTATTTTGATGCCTACAAATATTTCAATAACTTTGGATAATTGTTTTTCTCTCTGTTCTTCCATTTTTATATTTATATTGACAAGATGAATCTTTCATTAATGACTAATTTTTCTTCTTCGTAAATAAAGTACCAACAAATATCACTGAAACTCATGCACATTTGTGATATCCAGGATTCAAACTTAACGAAAGTATTCAATCTAACAATATCAACATTGTTAGTTAAACTAAGACTTATGGTCATTAATTACTAAAATATGATATAGGCTATACAATGTTCATAATGTTCCTGATGAATTTTACAAAGAAGAAATTCAAACTGAACTTAGGAATATCAATATAAGGCTATATTAGAAAGTTAAGTATGATTATCAATGGCATTGGCTTAATAACACAAGAGGGGTGAGGGGTTTCATTCAATCCCTCCATAGATCCCATTTTCAAAATCCACACCCACACCACATTATTGTGTACCTCATACCTCACTTGAAAAAAAAGGCTAAAAGTGATGCATTACCTCCTTAATTTGTTCTATATTAGCCGACATAGGTTATCATTTATAAATAAAAATGTCACAACATTAGATTAGAAGGATATCTATCTTTTCTGATATATAAGATAGGTAAATTTGGTCGAATAAACATTTGCATAGTTGAGGAATTGTCAAATGTGGCTCTAAAATTTTATGAGGAAAATATTTTCCACGAACAATATGTGTGGTCTCTTTGACATGTTGTCATTTTCTTGAAGTGTGAATCAGGTAAATATGTATCCTATGTGACCACAACATTATAAAGTAACATCGGATAGTGGTTAAAATATGTCATGCATTACCAAAATACTCTCCGTGATAAAATATAAATAAAATTTATTCTTTTACAGTATATATTATATAGTGAATTTAAAAAGATAAATTTTACTTACATTATATTATTGAAGGAGTAATATTAAAGAGAGTTAACTGTAGGATCCAATTTAGAGACGGAAAATTTTAGACTAACTATATTTGATAAAAAAAATTGACAAACTAAAAGTAAATGTTGGAATATTTTATAAAAATTAAAAATATATTTAACTCACTTTTTGTATTAAAATCGAATCTCACTAGCATGCTCGTTAAAAAGATTGAGAGAATGTATTCCCAATAAACACATTTCTTTTTGTCTATATATTTGCATTTTGCAGGCATGATTAACATGAGTCTCTAAATCGGATATTTTAATACGCAATACTATGGGTGCGTTTGTTTGAGATTTTTTAAGAATGGATTTTATATAGTGTTACATAATTTTGTGTAAATTTTTTTTACAAATAAACTTTTCATAAAAGCTTCAAATAAAAATTTGGTTTGAATCTAGTATGATGTTTTTGGGATATCTATTACTTAAATAGCGAACAAGGATATTTTAATAAATTCGTATGGCTCGCCCAAAAATTGGTATCCGTTGAACAAACATGCAGCCAACATTAGAATGAAATAATGACAGCAACCCAAAAATCTAGGTCACAAATCCCTTCATCTCGCCACCGTTTGAATCAAGTCAACTTTGAATTGTATTTTGTAATTTGTTGGAAAACTTTATGATATTATGAACTATTGTTGATGTTTGAACTTATCGATGTTTACCTACTGTTAATTGTTTTTTCTTGTGTATGATGATATTTGATTACGTATGATCAAAAAAATAATAGTATAAAATACATCAGGAAAAATAATATAGTAGATAAGACATTGCAAAAAAAGACGCTGAAAAACCGATTAAAGTATCCGAACTAAATCAATTGTTTTGGTTCGGTTTCATCTTTGAAAAACATGAAAAACCAAAATGAACCAATCAAGGGTGAAGATTTATTCTTACAATTCTTCTCATTAAACCTCCTTAAATTTTCTTGCAAAAAAGCATTTCCCAAAAGACAAACCTCTTCCACGGTGTGAAAAATAACACAAGAAACATACTAGGTTAAAATCTCACAACCTTCTAGCAAATATACCATCTACATAAACACCATATTTAATTTAGTAATAAAACACCATACTTAATATACTACGCCCAAAAGTCTCTCCAACTCCAAGCTTTGCTTTCACCCCATTTTTTCTTTCTAACACAGCAAAACCATATCCATAGCATATGTAGATTCATGTAATGGCCATGATTATCTGCAAAAGGAATAAATAATTAGGGTTAGGTGGTAAACATTTGGAATATATGGTTGTCATTCACAAAGGTAAATTTAAAAAGTTACATATCACTGCAAGCCATGAATTGCAGTGCCAAAATTAAGATTCCAATTACAAAAAATAAAAAAATGGAGATACAAACCAACTAAAAAGCCTTATCCCATTAAGTTGGTCGGAAAATTATGAAACTGGAATAATTTAGATTTCTTGAAAAAGAAAAGAAATGAGAACATGTAACCTCTTTTCACCATTTGTGTCCTCTTCCTTTCCGATCCATAAAAAATTTGATGGTTGCTTACTAGAAAACTAGTAAAGTATTTTTCCTCAAAGCCAAAAGCTATTGACTTAAGAACCAGATCTAACACTACTGCATTAATGACCTTTAGTAACACCACTCTGCAACATTTGTAAAAATGTTACTGATAGTAGGTGATTTAGTAACATTTCTTAAAAATTGTTACATGCTCTCTAAACATTTAGTAACATTTCACAATAGTGCCTATAGCCCTGTAGTTTTTCTTCTAAGATACACAGCATTTTAAGTTTCCTTTTTATCTTTCTTTCACTCGTGCCTCAAAAAAAAAAAACTTTCACTCGCTTCCTCCGCACTTTCTCTCGCAACCATGATGGAAGCAAAAATGGTGTGAAGCTTCATCGCCGATTCTCTATCAGAAGCAAAAGCCTAACTCGATCTAGTTCTCATTCTTCCACCACCGTCTTCTTTCTCCGCATGTAATCCCTCATTGGTTCCACCTCCTTCGTTCGGCGGTATCATATTCATCGATTTAACGTGTTTGCTTCTACAATTTGACTTCAATTCGGTTTGCTCTAAAAATCCCTAACTCAATTCACTGGACTTACTTCATCGATTCAGATTGCTCTCGATCAACGTTCTCTGCTGTTTATCTCACAGTCGCATCTCCATCCTCCGTCTCCACCAAAGGTACAAAGCCTCATTGTTCTACTGTCTTGCTTTCTTTCTTTCACTTTGTCTTTTCACGTTGAAAAAATGGTTGAGTTGAAGGATGTTTTCTATTGTATTGTGTTTTTTTTTTGCTTTGTTTTGATATTGGTTTTGTTGTGCCTTATTGTACCATGCTTGTTTTCTGTTTGATAAAATGCTTCAACCAAACTTTATGCAAAGGACACTGATCATAAATGAAACGATGCATGCTTTGATGAGATTGATAGTGAACTTTCATAATTATTGTGAAATTATGGTTTTCATTGAAAATTCTATTTGTAATAATTTGTGACTAGTGCTTCCAAAGCTAATGTAATGTGTTAGTGTTCGTTTATGCATAATCTAGAGAATTTGGAGTCTAATTGTTCTAACAACACTGATAAGATATATGCTTAAAATTGAGGTCTCTCTGTTTTGGCAGTATATGTTTATGGTACTCATTAGCTATACTAGCTATTGGAATATATATGGTCATCATTCATTATAAGTCTAATTCTATTCATTCTATTCAAGGCTTAAATTCTACAAATAAATTTCAAATTTAGTAGAATTTTACTAATAGATATGCTAATTAAATATAGCCCCTTAAATGCTCTTCTGGTGTGTTTTCATTCAAGTATTACTTATTTTCTTTTAGTTTCTAACTGTCCTTGTTCTGGTGTCTCATACTCTAGAAGTTTAATCGGATGATTCTGCACCCGAGTCAACTTCTTCGCAATCTGATGATTCGGATAGAAGCCGGAGAAGTGGTCACCTTATTATACTCTAGCTGTAACTATAATTATTGTTTGAGTGAGATTCCTCCTTATTGTTGGTTGCTCGATAATTTTATTTTGGAAGACTATTGAACAAGAAAACAATTGAATAACCTTGGAATGAATATTAATCGAATTGAAGTTTTTGGTGACTGGTTGCTACTATTTGTTATGTTATGGTAGAAAGCTTTTAGCTTTTCTGTTTGCTGGTTAGGGTTAATGTTTAGCAGCAGTTGCTGTTAGATGACTTTGATATATCCAGTCTTCACTTTTTTCTGTTTTATTTGGTTCCAATAAGCTTGCAAATTTATTGACATTGCTGTGTTCTAGAAGCGGCGACTAGCTTATCCATCTAGAAAAGTAGTTGAGTGATATTTACATGCATCATCATCTTATTTACAAACATGCTATGATGCTATTTGTAGGTTTGTTTGGAGGAAGAAGATCGAGCGTGAAACTAAGTTGCAGGAGAAGACTTTATCTCTTCTTCTTAATCTTAGTCTCGACGATGATAGTAAGATTGGACTTGTTGCTGAAGGTGCAATTGATCGTGTCGTTGCGTTTCTTCTACGGGACGCTTCGTCGGATTGTTGTGCTCTCGCTGCGACGATAATCACTAGTCTTGTTGTTGTGGAGGTTAACAAGGCGACTATTGGAGCTTTTCCAGGGGCAATTGAAGCTCTGGTGGCGATTCTTCGTGATGGGAAGGGAAGAGAGAGGAAAGAAGCTGCTACCGCGCTTTACGCGCTTTGCTGTTTTCGCGATAATCGGAAAAGGTCGGTGGATTGTGGCGCGGTGCCGATGTTGCTGAGGAATGTTGAATGTGGACTTTAAAGAGGTGTTGAGGTTATTGGTCTTTTGGTTAAGTGTAGGGAAGGTAGAGAACAATTGGAAAGTTATGGTGGGTGTGTGAAGATTCTTGTTCATGTGTTGAGGAATGGAAACTCTAGAGGGATTCAGTATGCATTGTTGGCACTTACTTCACTTTGTTGTCATAGCAAGGAAATGCTTTTGGTGACTCTGCAAGAAGGATAATGAGAAAGTCAGGAGAAATTCATCCAATTTGATCCGGATTCTTCGCTGCGGTGGCAATCATTGGATGTATTGATGGTGGAAAGGATGATGTGTTTTTCTCCTATGTGGAGGTTAGTTTCATAATTTTTTTGTTTTGGTTTATTGAATCTGCCTTGTTGGGTCTCTCTTTTGTACAAATTGAAAGGAAGATCAAAATTTAGTTTACATGTGCTTTGTGATTTTGTCTTTCTATTTTCATTTTCTAAGGTATATATGTACCCATGTGTATTATAGCCTAGCTTTTTGTGTTGCTTAGTATTGTGGTGGAAATAACACTTTTTGTAACACTTATTTGCATATAGTAACATTTTTTGAAGTAAAATTTGCATATAGTAACATTTTGGAAATAAAATTTGCATATAGTAACATTTTTTGAAGTAAAAATTTTGGAAGTAACACTTTTTTGTAACTATGTTCTGATCGGAACTCTCAATAACTGTAAATCTTGTGGAACTGATTATCATTCGCTACTGGTGTAACAGCAGTTAATGGCTGGGTTTGAGTGGCATTAAGCTTACTCTTACTTACTTAATTTAGGTAGTGGTTATAATACTTATATATAATAGAGGTGTCTGTCCTTTTTTCTGCAACATAAGTTGATATTACATAGTATTATATTATATGTACGTGCTGCATTAGTTCTCTCCACTTGTGGTTCTATAGAACTTAAGGTGATTGATGATTTTATTCTTAATTCTTAAATGCCAAGTCAGTAATTAAAGCTTTGTATGGAGGGAAGTGACGCTGTTTCAGTCCACTGTTTGAATGACACTGTTTGAAAGCTTTGTATAGAGGGAAGTGCAGAACTCTGGTCCGATGGAATGAATCGCTAGATAATCTTGTTCTTGGACCCGAGATAATTCAGGATAGATCGCTAGATAAACTGTGAAAATGCCTTATTATTGATTGACTAGCTTAGTATGATTTAAGAGAAGATGCAAGTTGCAATGAGTAGGCAGAACAAAATTTGTTACTTTTATTTCACAATAATGAATTTGAGGTGTTTCCAGCACAGTACTAGATATGGTAATGTAGTGAAAATTTGATCAAATATCATTATATTATTTTTGTGCAATCATTTTGTTAGATATGGTAATGAAGTGTATTATTTGTCATTTATGATTATGAACTTGTGAATCATCTTGTGTTCCTAGATTGTTTGGGATTAGTTTAAAAAATCATCTTGTGTTCCTAGATTATGAACTTGTGATCATCTTGTGTTCCTAGGTTGGAGCTTATACACTGAACATGTTACAAGAATTGTTTGTGTGCATGTGTATCTTATATTCATGGATTTCCATTGCCTCCAGGCTCTGTTGCTGTGTAAGGTGAATCGAGTCATTTTCTGGTATATATATGTCATGTAGTTCTGTTGAAAGGGTTGAGAAGATATAGAATTTTATATTCATGCCTGAGTATGTTCATGCATTTACATGTATGCCTTCTATTTATATGCCAATATGACTTGATTTTCAACTTTATTTATTGGTTAGAAAGCATAAAGAAAAAAAAAAAGACAGTGAATTGTCACTACAAGAATACTTGATATTATTGACGGAAAGTTTTGTGGATTTTAGGCCCTCAATAATGTATTGAAGGCTTAAAGCCCTCAATAGTGTATAAAGACCGTCAATAAGTGGTCTTGAATTTCAAAAAAAATTGACTAGTCATTATTGGGTGCTAATGACCCTCAATAATACATATTGGGAGACGTGAAACTTGCAAAATTCTGATCAGGGATAATTGAGTGCCGATGACCCTCAATAATGCTTCCTTTAAGACCAAATTCAAAAGGCAACTTATAAAGTAGGAAAAAGTTATATATATATATATATATATATATATATATATATATATATATATATATATATATATATATATTAACCTAAAAAGAATATTAATTAAAAAAAATTAACATAAAGAAAATTTAATATTTTAAGAAAAGACAAATATGTTATTGAAAAATATTTAAAGAAGTACAATATTTAAGAAAAATTATAATTTGAAAGAATAGAAAAATGCTAGTAATTTTATGTAAAGAAAAATCTTTAAAGTTAAAAGTGTGGCGATAAATTAATATATATTTTTTAATTATATAATGCGTTGTATATATTTTTTTAACTTAAAAAAATAGTAGAATCTTTTTTAACATAATAATTATTATTTAAACTTGCGCATATATGAATTTTATGGATTGTAGTTGAATGTACGATAGGAATAATCCTGGAAAGAAATGACAAGTTAAAAAGGTTTTTAAATAGGGGTTAAACTATTTATCAATACCATAAAATATATTCCCATTGTCATACGTGAAGGGGCGATTAGTCCGTGTGTAGTTTGTGGATGTACACGTGTGCCCAATGAAGATGAAATCAGGGTCCATTTATATAATAAAAAATTTCAACATAATTATTGAGTTTGGTCAAGTCATGGCGAGTCAATGTCGATGAGTGTTGCACCCGTGAATCAAGGTGCTTCAAGCAGTGGTATTCATGATTCGTTAGTAATGCCACAAAATTATCAGTATTATGACAGGCTGTTTTTAACATCCAAGGAGATAAGTCCACAAGAATCTTCTACTCAAATCAATTCACATTTTCTAGCGTGGTTCAAAACATACATGTACCTTCAAACACATGCAACAACTATCATACAACACTTGAGGAACTAATCTTATGGCCCAAAGTCAGTCGTTAAAAATGGCACACCTACTTTGTCAACGGATACAAATTTCACATACACGGTTGGACCGAAGAAAAAACAACAATAAATAGTGGAGTGTGTATGAAAGGTGTGACTAAAAATGGTGAAGGAGATTTTTGCGGTATGATTGAGAACATATTTGAAATCTCATACAATTTCTTTGATTATAAGAAAGCAGTAGTATTGTTTTACCGTAATTGGTTTGATCTTTCAAATAGAGGTACCAGGTATAATTCAAAGACTAATATTGTGACCTACACGTTTGCTTTGACTCGTAATGACCTACACGTTTAATATGTCTCGCATCCATCAACAAAAACTGACAAATGAGGCCGGTGTGTCATAATAACAACAAAAGCAAGGGGTCAGATTGAAAAAAATGACATAGATGAAACAAACCATACCAGGAAGATGAGATGTCTAATGTTAATGATGTGCTTGTAGTTGAACCATTCAATCGTCATTGTGTACAAGAAGAAGCCGAAGAAGTTAATGGTGAAGATGATGGAGTCAACAATGATGAAGATGTATCAAATTGGAATGACAATTAATATAATATTGTATTTGAATTTGATTATTTATTATAATGTCGATGAAGTATTTGAATATTTATATACTGGTATAATATTGACAAAATTACACCTAAGGTCCTTTATCTTATTTATTTGTAACATTTTGATCTTTTATCTTTTTATTTTTCCATTTTAGTCCTTTATCTATTAAAATATGTACAAATTAATCCTTTTGGGTGAATATTTTTCTTTTCAATTTAAAGAATAAAATAATGAAGATGTGATGAAGAAGATGAACATAAGGATGAATGTTCATCAATTTCTTTATTTTTAATAAAAAAGTTATTTAAAAATTAAAATTATTATAAAAAAGTATTATTCCAGTATTTTTTTAATAAAAATATAAGTAAATCGACTTACTTGTCCATATATTGATAGATAAAGGATTTAAATCGAAAAATAAAAAGATAAAAGATTAAAGTGTTACGAATAAATAAAATCAAAGACTTCGTGTATAATTTTTTTTTTTTGGTAAACACTTTGTGTGTAATTTTGCCTATAATATTTATACTATTGGAATAAAAATGTTTGTTTGGAAAAATAAAATAATAATAATAATTAAAAAAACCCTTAAGAGTACCAGCACCAACACACGCCTACATCAACCCTAACCCACCCAAACACTTCCCTGTATCCTTTCTCTCTCGCGTGCGACCGCACCACCACCACACCCTCACTCACCGTGAAACCTTCGACCGCACCACGACCACCACCACCACTCGCCTCTCTTTGCTCCACCGCCACCTCTCTCTCTGCTCGACCGCACCTTTCTCTCTCTCTCTCTCTCTACTCGGCCGATTCAACCAACGCCGCCACTGACCACCAGGACAAAAGCTTTGTCTATCTACTTCTCCCTTTTGTTTCTCAGTCTCTCTTCTCGCGAAAGAGGTATAATATTTTCAAAATCTAGAATTTTTCTAGATTTTAGGTTTTTGGGAAATTTTGATTGGGGAAATTTTGATTTGTTTGAATCTGATGAAATTTGAGTAGAGTTTTAGCTCATAATTAAGTTGCTTTTGTTGCTTTCAACTTCATTTGATGAACTAGTGTTACTGATTGTTACAGAATTTTTCTAGGTTTTATGTATCATTGTTAGTGATTGATACAAAATTTTTCTAGGTTTTATGCATCATTAGTTCAGAATTAAGCAGATTTTGAGAGGTCATACAATCTTACTTGAATGTTCAAGATTAAATTTAAGAAAACCTGGTCATGATTATTCTCTATAGGATTGAATGGTAAGAATTTGTTCCTTTCACACCTCACATATTGGCTATAAAATGGGATTTAACTCGGTTGGTTCTAATATCTCAACAAAAGTGTAGCATATTAGGATGGAAACAAGAACATTTCAAAAAATTTAAAGGACCTGGTGTAGGTGTTGCTTGTGCAGCTCCTAATATGCATGGATTATTAGTGTTTTAAAGGTATGCTGCAGTGTAGTATATTGAAGGTTGGGTATTGGTATTTATTTTGTATTTTTTCCTCTTCTGCTATATATTTAGTTCATTTAAGTGAACTTAAATTGACTGTTAAGTGCTAACTATGCATTTTATAAATGTAGATCAAAGTATTTTATGGTGATCCACGTCTGTTTAGTTTCTGAGGTAGATTGTTGATCCATGGGTTTGGTGCTTTCATTGAAGATGCATTTGTGAGGTTACACTTTCCCATGCCAAATAAAATGTTGAACTAGCCATTCAAGATCACCACTTAGTCTTGTCTTGAAAGGCTAAAACTAAAGTATAGATGCAATGACCATATGTTTAGTGCTAATAAGAAACTACATTGGTTAAAGATATTTGCCAAATATCACTAGATAAAATCAGTGTTCACAAGGTACCAAGTATATGATGACTTTTAACATTTATTAGTAATACTTATGTTTCTAAGATAAAATTATATTCTTTCTTTTTTTTCTTTGGGTGTAGACGTCATTTTTTTTATGTGGTTGCAACAAGAGGATTTTCCTCATAATACTCACCATAAGGTGGTTTCAATCTCTGTGAGCAATTATACTCTTAAGCATGAATATACTTGATTAATCATTATGGGTGGTTGCTACCACATGTATATATCACTCCTTGTGTCTTGACTTTTTACTTTATTTTTTTTACAAGTGAAAACTTAAGGTGGTCATCATTGGACATGTATTCTATGTTCAGCCCATTAGTGACTCCAAGAACTTAAAGTAAATTTGTGATCTCTATGGAAGGAAATGCAGCAGAAACACATTACAAGTAAGTTTAATACAGCCATGATATTTATGTTATGTTATGTAAAGATACATTTTTAAAACGATTTGGGTGTGTTTGATATATGAGGCCGCAATGCTGATTTTGCAATTGATATAACACTAATGTTGGTTTTGCTCCAAGTGTTGATCAATTTGTTCATGGATGTTATTTTTATATGAAATATTATACTTATATTGTTCTTGTTTTTATGAGGATATGCTGATGTGATGGTGTGAAAATGATTCTGTACTAGGATGCTTTGTATCATAACCATATGCTCATTTCCATTTCTTTGCAATTTTTATACTTGACTTTTGTTGTGTTTGTGACTTTGTGCAGGTGCAATGTTTGGGATCTCTATGCTAAGGGGCCGGTACTGTTTGGTTTGAGTTTTGCTTGTATGTCTCAGTTTGTTTAGCTTTTGATTAGGCTAGTGTTTTTTGGTAGTAGCATAGTTTGGTTTTGTTAAGATATATTTAAATCCACAATTATACTTTTTGTAACCTTGTTTCATGAATATTATGTAAATGAATCTGTTTATAATTTAATTCTATGATATTATGTATTAATAGTTGTGTATGGAATTGTATTTTATTTATAATAGTGTATAATTTGGGAGAAACGATCAATTATTAAGAATTTTAAAAAATATAGAAATTGAACTTCTATGTCATTGAACTTCTGATTTGAAAAAATAATTTATAATTTAAAAATCAGATTTTTTTTTTTTTTGAAGAAGCTAAATTAACTCACTTAAATTGGCACCGGAGAGAATCGAACCTGAGACCTTAAGAGGAGCACACTTAAATAATATGATTTTTAAATAATTATATAATTAATTTATTTCATTTAATTAAAGATACATCAAGCTGTCAGTAAATTTTCCTGAAATCCATTATTGAGGGCTGCAGAGTGTCAGAAATATATTGAGGGCTGTAGGCCACCAATAATGTATAAAGTTGCTAAAAATATATTATTGACGGTCTCAGGCTGTCAATAACGTTATTGAGGGTTATGGGCTGTCAATAACCTATTACCGACGAGCCTTTTTCTGATGGCTTTTGACCCTCAATAAAAGCTTTTGACCCTCAATAATGGCTTCATTATGGACGGATTTTAGTCATTCTTGAGGGTTTTTGGCCCTCTATAATTCATTGTTTTCTTGTAGTGTGTGGAGCTCATATGTGAAGACTTGGTGTGTTGGGGGGCGGCAACCACGATCAAGGTACTCCTTTGTACCTATGCTATTTCAATTTCCATTAAATTTCTTTAAATATTATTTATGGGATATCCTTTATCTCTGAATTGATGCAGTATGTATCTTAATATTGATTGGAAATGGCAGCAATTTCATTCATTATTAATATGACTTTGGTATTTTGATTTAGTTTCTTTTAGGATGTATGATTTGAATGATAATAGCTTTATTAATGTGACTTGAATGATTGGCTATTCTTTCTATTTCATCTGGTTCTTTCCATTTGATGACAACACTTTTAGTAACATGCACTGATGGATGGGTGTCTAGCTTTTGTAACTCATCCTGCAACGCCTCATTGTGTTCTTACTTCAAGGTTAGCTATGAATTAGCTAGGAAGTTAGCTATGAGTTAGCTAGGAAAATATTTCATAGTCAATTTGTCCTCATTCTATGCATAACTTTTAGCTTCACTTATTTACTAGGAATTAGCTAGGAATTAGCTACTAAAGAGGTAACATTTATTAAATGTTACTAATGATACTCTAAGATGTTACTAAAACCCTTTAGTAACATAGGCTTTATGTAACACTTGATAAAATGATACTAAAACCCTTTAGTAACATTTTTTAAGATTTAGTAACATTTTTCAAATGTTACTATATCTCAAACTTGTTGTAGTGTAAAACTGCCCTATAGCTAGATTTATAACATTGTCTGCAACAACCACTTCCATCTTTCTTTGAAGTAACAAAGTAAATATTAAAAATTTAAAACATATATGCCAATAGGGAAAGGGGTGAAGATTTGCTTTATCCTTTGCCATGAGGAGAAGAGGGTGAAGAGACAAAGTCCTCGAAAAACATGTAATGAAAGCATGACTAGTGAGATCAAGTACACCTTTTTAATCTAATGAATCGTATTGAGTGTTAAACCGCGGAGGGACTTAATTGAGGTGTCATCTTAGAAGCTGTTATGGACCGACCTAAGTATAAGGGTTAAGAGAAAAAAGGTTATTATTGTAATAAAGAATATAGTAAATAGTGAGTGAGATAAGGTGCTTGTTGGCAAGTTTATCATGCCAAGTAGTATAAGTAGTGAGGTGGGTGAATTGTAATGGGTAGGCAAGGAAAGAGTCTCCTCTTTCTTTGAAGGAGCTTAGCTTTGTGGGCATTAGGATTTCCATTCTTTTGTAGTTATCTTTCTTACTACAGAAATAATACATTGTTATTCCACTATTTATGGATTTTAAGTCCTTTTTCATTTTCTATAATACGAATTTTTGGGTTCCTAACAGAAGCCACCCAACTATCCTACTCAAATCATTCAAAGAGAAATGTGTTATAAAAACAAAATATTTGAAGGATGTAACTCCAGAAAAGTGAGGTTAAAGTTTCAACAAAGTAAAATGTGTTATAAAAACAAAATATTTGAAACCAATTTTCTAAACATAAAAAATTCACAGCAAATGGTAACTACTACACCAGCAAACAAATATTGTAACTTTAATTCAAAGTATAAATAAATAATGAGGCATTTATAAAAACCGAAAGAATATTGATAAACATAGAAAAAAATAAACATGTAAGGGATGGAAACATTATTACCATGCATGGTGGATATCACACTCTTCAACAGAAGGCTGTTTATCTTTATGAAGTCTATCTTCCGATACTTTGGCCCGGAAAATTTTTACAGCAGGATGTCCTTCTGCTTTTGCTCCAAAGGTGATGTAATAATTGATAATTCGACGAACAAAAGGGCGAGAATTACAATTAAAGGTACACTTGACAATGCCATGAAACTCAAAACTTGCACCAGAAACCTAACAATTAGGAAGAAGGAACAAACAATTAATTTAATTAATGAATGAACATACAAAATATTCATTCATTCACGTTAATAATTAGCTAGCGTACCTCCTTGTAATAGTCCAAGGCAAGCTTGGAGAGACGTTGGAGAACAAGAAAGTACTCTTCGGTTATGATGAGGGGTGAGACAAAAGAAGTGCTGCATAACTGTGATTTTTGTGGACGGGGGATAGCATCGTAAGGCTGCAGCATTGTGTTGTGGAGAATCAAAATTGGGAAGGGAAAAGCAAAATTGATTAATTAAATAAATAGATTGCTTACACTTAGTCCACGACATTTCTCTCGATAAACTTTATCTGCCTCCTCGCGAGCTTTATACTTTTCAAAGAAATCACCACGGTATTTAACGGAATGGGATTCATCGGAATCGGATTCATCGGAATCGGAAGTCAGTTTGGGTTCCTGCTCCGATTTCACTCGTTTCAGCAGTGTGACTCTGTCGCAGCGGGTAGCCGATTCCATCAACATTCTGCAACACGGAAGGAAGGAGGCGGGAAAGGTTTCTCTAACCCTAAAACAACACATCATTCCTTCTCTTTATATTTTGGTTTGGGCTTTTGTTTATGATCTAGCCAGGCACAACAACAACAAATTTTCTCTACTCCGATTCCATGATTTTGTGACTCAATAATATATATATATATATATATATATATATATATATATATATATATATATATATACTTTACGTAAAGCAAACTATTTTTTGCTTATGTTTCAACTTATCAAAGCTCCTCACATTTTTCTCTTTTCTAAGCAAAAGTCGGTGCTTATGTGGCATTTTCATCTTTAAAACAACAAAATAATATTAATATATTAAGTATTATATGTTAAACTTAATGAAAGTGTTAGTAAATACTTAGGGATGTCAATTTGCATCCGTTAGTGGGGATCCCCGCGGAGATTGCCCCGTTCGGAGCTCTGAAAATGGGGATTTTTTCCCCGTGGGGACGGGGATGGAGGCAAAATCTCCCCCGTTGGCAATTCGGGGCGGGGATCGGGGAAGGCACATCCGTCCCCGCGGATTCCCCGAATCCGTCCATATACTTAACTATTATAAATTATAATAATATATATATATATAACAATAATATTAAATATTGATACTTTGTAAAAAGAAAATATTTAATGCTGATTTTTATTTGAAGCAATATTAAATGTTGATTGTTTTAATCTTTCTTGTGATTTGAATAAAAAATATAGAGTAAATAAGTTTAGTAACTGAGAAGTCATCCCATAATTTTACTATCATAAGAAAAATAACGTCATATTACTATCATAATTTTGACCAAAAATGTAATTTTTTGTTTATATTCGATATCCGTGGATCCCCGCAGGAACCGTGGAGATCTGTGGGGATGGGGATGAGGATAAATATTCCCCCGTGGGGACGGGGATGGAGGCAAAAATTCCCCCGTTGGCAATTCGGGGCGGGGAACGGGGATAGCTTCCTCCGCACATTCCCCGCCCCGTTGACATCCCTAAATACTATGTGATCATCTATATATCATCCAAGTAATATGAGCGGTTTTACATCAAACAATGAATTTGATAAAAAATAATATTAAAAACAAACAATAAATAAATATAACTAATGATATCAACTTAATGTGATAATTGGATAGAATATGGGGAGGCGCATTTTTGTTATTTTATTTTATATATATGTTTGATTTAAATCATTTAAATTTTAATAAATTTCATAACTCTAAGAATAATGATCCAAAAAATAACCTCTAAGAATTCCAACTTATATATGTTATAGAACCCAAGAGTCTTTAGCTTTAGTCTAAACATAAATTGTTGTCTCTATGAAATTCATTATATATAGTATTTACTACAAAAGAAATCACATAGAGTCTTTGTTGGTTTAACTTGATGTGTGTGAAAATTGGCAATATATTTGTTGAGTTTACTTTCTCCTTGCTTTTATAAAAAAATAAAAAGGTATGTAATTTTATAATAACTTTGTTTCTATGAATATCATACATATATATCTAGAGAATACATTTGTATATCATTGATTGATTGAAACCTTTTTTATTTTTGAGGCAAATTTGCTTTTCAGTTTTTATGCTTAACAATTATAAAAGAGATGATTTGATTTATTTTTTTCTTATTGTGTTTGCAGATCACATATTATACCTTTGTATTCCAATCATTGTTAGAAAAATTATGGAAGGTGATAGAAAAAATAATATATTATTTCTCCTTTATTTTTTTATTTATGTTTATTTTAGAGAAATAAGAAGATTGTCCCAACAATTATCACAAAGTAATTGTACAAATATCATTACTTACCCATTAATATTTTCATATGGCATGTGTTAATATTGTATATATACGTTTTATTGACTCATCATATATGTTTTATTTATGAGTGTATGTGAAATATTGTATAGATTGGTCACCTGAATATATTATAGGTGCTAATTTCACTATATTTTCTAAAATAAAAAATAAAAAACTCTTCAGGTGTATATCATTTTAAAAAACATATATTGAAAGGTTGGAATCAAGCAATGATGCGTGTTTTTTTAATCAAAATTAATAGGAGTAGTAGGTGATAATAAAGAGAAAACGTGAATAATTATGTATAAAATAAAAAGATGTGTGCTCCTTCATCTTTACTATCATTCATGAAAATATTGAAAGTGGTAAAGCAAATTTTAACTAATAAATTGGTTGGTTATATAAATAGTACAAAAATAATAATTATATAGAAAATAAAACGATGTGTGTTCCTTCATCTTTAGTATTTTTTTTTTTAATTTACAAAAGGCTTTTAAACTCTACTAAAACATTGTCATCATCTCTTCTAATAAATAATTAAATATAAAATAAAAAAATAATGCATTATCTTTTACTTATAAAACGAAACTCCTACATAGCTCCTAGGCAAGTATTGTGCTTACGTGGCACTCTAAAAAATGGTTTTCAATCTCTACTAAAATTTTACCATAATCTCTTTTTATTAATTAATTAATTAATAATGACAATAATATGCTATTAAAAAAATAAAATACTAAGGTATATAGAGAGGTATGTGCTATAATTGTGATGATTTTAATGGAAATAATACATAAGGTTGAGAAAATCAATCTACCCCCAATGAATTGAGACTTGAGTTACACATGGAAAGAATACACAAAGTCATGAATTATAAAGTACGGTAGAGTTTAAATTAAAATTTAAATTATTGGTGCATTTTTTTTTTGAGAAGAAAATTATATATTGGTGCATGTTATATTATATGTGTATATAATTTTTTAGTATTATTATTAAATATGATCATTTATAATTTTTTAAATTTGTAGTTTTCTATATATTAGAAATGACTTTTATTATTCTTATTTGTTATTCAAAGGTAGAGCTATCAAATGGGCCAGTCTGGTGGGCCAGCGCGTATAAGTGGGCGGGGCTGGGCTAGCCCGATTTCTATATGGGCTGCTAAATTCTAGCTCGGCCCAAGCCCTATTGGACCATGAGGCCCGATGGGCTAGCCCGGCCCATATAATATTTTTAGCGCACACTAAAAAGGATCAATGACACAATAAAACAACCATCATATCAACATTCATACAAAATGATACGGTACAAATCGATTTCAGTCTAAGCGGGAAGAGGCAAAAGTAAAATGTGTTTAGTGTAAGTGTGAGCAATGCGAGGCTGTAATTGCAAGAGAAAGTAGAAAAGAGACATATATACTCTTTTTTGTTTGGCAAACATTAGAAAATAATAGTGGGCTTACTTTAAAAAAATGGGTTACCCAAAATGTTTTTTTTTTTAACTAAAAACTCTTTTTTTAAATTTTAAATGGGCCAGCCCAAAGCCCGGTGGGCTAGCCCAGTCCGATCCATTTTTAAATTGGGCTAGTTGGGCTGGGCTAAAAAAGGCCCGAATATTTTTTAACGACTTTTTTATGGCCCGACCCGACCCAAATCCATGGGTTAATGGCCCAGCCCATTAGCCCGGCCCATTTTGACAGCTCTATTCAAAGGTTACATATTATTCACATTCCATTAGAATGAAATAACTTTTTGCATTGAATACCTTATTTGTGAGAGGTTACATATTATTCATATTCCATTAGAATGAAATAACATTTTGCATTGAATACTTTATTTGTGAGAGTACCTTGAAATTTTAGTATAAATAGGAGTATGGCTACATTCTAAACATTGGTTTTTGTGGTGGCCGGTGACTCAATCTCTTGAATATGAGGTATGTTACTCAATGATTAAAAAATTAGTATACATGTTTGTCTTATATTGTTTATAAATTGTAGTCTTTTTATATGTTCTCACTTCTCATAATCTTTCAAGACATCAACTCTAATAATTTTCATGCATCTTTTCAGGTCTCTGAATTTGTAAATTGTAATTGTAGGATTGATCTCATGATGATCTTACAAGACCACTACAATTCTAATAATTTTTTGTGCATAATATTTTAGGCTAAAATCTATTTTTTTTTAATAAAAATTATTGTTTTGTACAATAGTTACATGTTTTTTGTCATTGTAAATTATTGTTTGTATTTTCAAATTGTTTTATCCTTGATATCTTACTCGACAATTGTATTCTCAATTATCAAGTCTCTAATTGAAATCCATACATCACCTAAACTAATATGTCAATAAAGTTTCGATCCGATATAGGCGGAAACCTAAACTAATTATGTTAATAGAAATTTTATTCTAACAAAGATGGAAGAAAATAAATAAGAAAGTGTAAGTCAAATTGTCTCTTAGAATAATAATTCATTTTACTATCATATATTACGTACTGAAATAAGTTTTCATACCTTAAAGAAGTTTGTTAAATTGCAATTAAGATAATATATAAAAAAAAAATTGCAATTAAGATAATTTTAAAATAAATTTGAAGCAGTATTTGCCTTTGAAGCATAATTCTATATCACCCCTTTATGTAAAATAATTTTTTGTAAATGAAAAATCTTTGGAGTTATTCTTGAGCTATATCTAATATTATCTCTGTCAAAAAAAAAAATCTACTATTAAATACTCTCTTATAATTTCACACCCTTATGCTTCTCCAAAGATTTTTCATTTACAAAAAAGCAAAGTGAAATGTGGGTGTGAAATTATAAGAGAGTATAGCGAAGTGAAATGTGAATAAGGGATACACCAAAATTAAAAAGCAAAGTGAAATGTGACTATACAATTACAACAACTCAAATAAACAAAACTACGATATAAATCAATAAAAAATATTTTATTTATAAACATATACTAATATTAAATATAACCGTATTTTAAAACTATGTCTATTATTTAACTATATGATTATACTTATCAATTTTATTATCTTTCATTTATAAAAATATTTTATAGTTTATAGAATATCAATTTAATATTTAGTAACTTCTTAAAGAGAATAAATCAAGAATGAAAATATTAATTACATGTGATCAAATACCTTAATAATATTTGTTTTTTATTGACTCATGATAAATGTTTTATTTATGAGTGCATGTGAAATATTGTATAGATTGGTCAAATATTTTGGCATTTTACTTTTTTTTTATTGGATTAATATTTGTTAGTATATTTTTCTAACTTTCTATTTTATTTTCTTTGACCGTTTAATGTGGAATGGATAATGTTTCATGATGAGAAGATAACAATCACCCGTACAATATTTTCATGAATAATATTATAAAAAAAATGAGTTCTTACGGTGAAAGTCGAAAAAAACAAAGTTTCACCCCCAAATAAAATGTGAAAACAATTATAATAAAAAAAAATGTTATGAAAGGTGAAAGATCACTCTTTTAATGATGGTTTTTTGTATACATATTCTTTACAATATCTTACTTGCTAATTAATTGAATCACTTATAAAAAAAATGTTATGAAATGTGAAAGATCACCCCTTTCGATGATGGTTTTTTGTATACTTCTTTACGGCAAATTCTAAAATGAACCACTTCATCAAGTGGTTCACCGTGGAGCACTTATGAATAACACTATAACGAATACGAATTTTACAAAATCGACCGTTGGATTGAAAGTTTGTTTCATATAGATTATTCATACAAATTTTTAGAAAAATTGAAAATCATTTGATATGTTATTAAGACCCATTAAAATTAACGGTTTATGAGTTTTTATTAAATACCGTTAAACTTGATAGATTTCAATAACACATCAAATGATTTCCAATTTTTCTAAAAATTTGTATGGATGATCTATATGATGCAACCTTTTAATCCAACGGTGGATTTTGTAAAATTTGTACTCGTTATAGTATTAATGATCACTGCACCACGGTGGACCACTTGTGAAGGTGGTTCACCGTAGCATTAGCCCTTCTTTACAATATCTTGCCTCTTTGTTTCTTCTGCATCAATTATAAATACCTTATGGAACTCCCTTCAATTTCATATTTTCTCAATTTCTTATTCTAAACACCTACTCCAAATTTCCATTTTTTGTTGAACAATCCTTCTTTCTACTCACTCTCTATATAAGAACTAACAATTTGTGTGATTTTTCTATCAAAAATAATAGTTATAGTACTATGAGACCTTTGATTCATTTTCCAAATATTACGGTGGTACAAATTTTTTTTGAATGTTTCTCATTTGTTACAAGTGGTGGAGAAGTGGTGGAGATTATATGTATGATTTATCTTTATTATAAGGGGTTGACTATTTTAATTTGTGAATATTTTTGCAATATGTCTATGGAAGATTAATAAAGAAAACTATCAAGACTTATCTATTATACTATTTAATCGTGATATCGCAATATAAATATATTATTATATACGATGAATGAGAAAATTGACACAAAAAATACATATTGTAATTTCATTTTGACTAATGCTATTTTTGGGTCGTAATCTCATGATAATGAAAAAAATGTTTATTTTTATTTTTTATATATACATTTATCGATCAATCTATCTATCCATGTTCTAACTAATGATGTTTTTCATCTAAAAGTCCTATTAACATTTGTAACTCCCAATTAGTAGTAATATTATTTCTACTAAAATATAATTATCATTCACTTTATTATTTCAATTAGCACTAAAATAATTTTAAGAGTTATGTACTAAAAAAAATATTTATTTGGTCATTAGTCTCTTTTATGACAATGTGTGAATTATAATTATAATATGTAACATGAATTATAATTATAACTTCTTAGCTACTTATACTAAAATATGTGTGATATCATTTTGAGTGCAAGACTCCCAATTAGTATTAGAATTCACTTTTGTAGCTACAATTACCAGAAGAAGGATAAAAAAAAAGGCAAGGTGTATTAAAGTTTTGTGATAATGATTTTGATTTTTTAGTGTCTCTAAAAAATATAGAGAAGAATGAAGAATATAATCGAAATTATATACATTTGTGATAATAATTTGCTTAGAAACTAAAGAATTTATCATGTAAACACTAAAAAATCTTAAAAGATGTATTGTGTTAACAAAGAAAAATATACATTTTGAAGATTAAACAATAGAAAAATATATTTAACACAATATAAAAAAATTTGAGTTAAATATGTTTCTCATTCTTATAAAATCAGTGAATTTTGGTTTTTGTCCCTATAAAACAAAATCATATATTTTTATCTGTAAAAAGTTTTCTATTTTGTTTTTAATCCTAATGGAACAAAGAAAAATGTGAAATCATTTTTTAATAGTGTGACAAGATATGAACCAAACACGAGAAAACAAAATGCTATTTTTTTACTATAAATTATTATTCAAATGCACTTGTATTAAATTCTATATAGAGTTGAAAGCAACAATATTTTTTTCAAAAGCTATTTTTATATATTTAAAGTTCAAGTATGATTTTTTTAAGTATGATATATATTGTCCTACATGTTAGTCTTAAAAAATTACTCTATTTCATAGTGATAAAAGATATTTAGAATTTTCAACTAATAATAAAATATTATACCAAAAAATTATAGTTAGCTATTTTGTATAAAATTTAGTTATTTTGGTAAAAATGAAAATTTAAATATATGTTAATAGTCATATTTTTAACTCGAAAAATAATTAATACATCCACTAAATTTTTTTTTTGTGTTGACTAAAATTGTCACTTTCAATAAAATATTATTAAATCTGACAAAAAAATAAAGTATTATTTATAAAAATATTTCAATCAAACCCGTGCAACACAATATTCCTATTCCATTCAAGTTACATAACTTTTGTTTACGCACCTTTAATAGTTCTTATTTAATTTTGCTGACTTTACACCTTCTATTCATAACTACAACATTTAATTTAAGTTGATAAGGCTGATATTGTTATGAATAAGACATGACATAAAAAAAAGTCTTGAAACATGTAAAAAAAAGGATTAAATATTTCATTTTTTAATTAATTATATAGATTGTTAAACTTCTTTTTATTAAAGTTAAATCTACATAGTTAAAATATGATATTTAGAATACTTAACCAATGAAAAAATATTATACCAAAAATTATATAAGTGCATTCTAAAAAAACCGTGCGTTCAAACATTTGGATTTTATTTATAGCTACTACATATCGATAATATACATTTAGATTTTGGATCTTTCTCACTTTCTTTCTTGCATGTCTTATGTCTTGTCTCTTCATTGGTTACTATGACATAATTGATCAAAACTCAAGTTACTGATCTATTGTATAAATTGGCTGAATATTATTAGCCATATATTTTTAATTGCTATAACAAGAAAAATGTGACATATTAATTACATATTCAGTGACATACAAGAAAATGGTGACATATTTTTAATACTTTTCAGTGGTATGAAAGTGCTTTTCATAATAATAATAACAATACCATAATTTTTTGATGTATTGTTTATGACATGACGGTGTAGTCTATTACTTGCCTAAAAATAATAGTATAGCAAATTGGTTCCTATGAAAGTTTTTGTTGCGCTTCAAATAGATTTCACTTGATATACAACATTTTATTGTAATAAAAAATTTATTTTCAATTTAGCACTAAACATGCTCAAAATAATGTGCATCCTGTATGTATAATGAAGATTAAATAATGAAAATATAAGTTATCAAAATAAACTTTAATTAAAAAAAGGAAGCGTTTGTTTTACATTAAAAAAAATATTTTTTATTTGTATTTTTAAATATAATTTTTATGATAATTTCATTAAAATTAGTAAATATTATTTCAAACACTTTTTTTTATTAATTAAAAGAGTGATTTTGACATTGAATAACTTAAATATTCATGTTAGAGATTTTAACTTAATAAAAAACACAATTTTTTTTAAAAATTTATCTCTAAAAAATGACTTACGAAACGCTATTTGAAATACTTTTTTTTTAGAGATTCTTATGATCCAAAAAAATTTCTAACAAAATGATGAAATACTTAAAATGATATTTTAAGATAAGCTTTTTAAACCGATTTTTCATTTGAAGTTTTTATAAAAATATTCTTTGCTAAAATCTTTTTAACACAAAAATTATGCACTATAATAAAAATCTATTTTTAAAAAGGATAAAACAAACGCACCCTAAGCTGAATAATTACTAATTTTTTTTACTAAAAATCGTGTTTGAATGTTACATATCAAAATAGGAGTAGTTTGATTTTAATTGTTTTAAAAGTGTGTTATTTATTATCATTAATTTTTCTAAATGAAATAATTTCATTGACTCAAGTTACAATTAAATTTTAATAACCTCGATTTAGATTCCACTATTTTTATTTTTATATGTAAGTGAACGACACATTATCTATGTCAGCAGCATTTATATATATATATATATATATATATATATATATATCTATTTTTTTATACTTTGTGAAATAACAGGTTTCAAAATATTTTATAAGTGTTTCTCTTAAAACCAAAAAATCATATAATACACCCCTCAAATTAAATTATTATTTAAAAAAATTCTAAATTTTATAAATCTATTATTTATGATAAATTTTTATTAAAATATCAAAACTAATTTAAAAAAATTATAAATACCAAACAACTTTTACATCTTAAAAAAGTAGGATCAAACACAACTTTAAACTATACTTCAAAATTTAAGAAAAAAAAATTATTATCTATCAATAAACATATTAAATTTTTAAACATTGAATATCAATTTATTTTCTTCAATAAGCAAATTATAAAATAAAAAATTTAATCAAATCCGTGCAACGCTCAATCAAATATATTTACTTAATAATTACTTAATATAATAGCACAATCAAATATATTTTCAATGAATCATGACACCGTATAGTCATATATTTATAATTAAAGATTAAAGAAAAAAGGTGCACAAATTATGCCACTAACTGAACCATGCCATTTACCATTTCCGGCTTCTAAAGCCTGCAAGACATGAATTAATGTTAAAGTAATATCATAATTCATACTGTATATCATAATTAAACAAAGTACTACCTCCGTTTCTTTTTAAGTGTCCGTTTTGAATATTAACAACAAATTAAGAAAGTTTATTTTTGCACCTTATTTTCTTATTATACCCTAATTCTAATTCACCAACAAAATCATATTTTTTTGCACACCCTTTCTCTTATCCAATAAATTTAATATTTTATGCACACAAAAAAAACAAAATTTAAGAAGTTATGTACCAAAAAAAATAAAAAGATTTAGTTTTCCAAATATATAGCATTAATTAGTTTTATTGAAAAAGATATGAGTAATTGACAAAGGGTATAATTGACAAATCGTACCCTTAAAACACTAAACGGACAGTTAAATATAAACGCTAAATTCGACGTTTTTGGACACTTAAAAAGGAACTGAGGGAGTACTACATAATAATAATATTACAGAATGTATAAATTGGAAAATGAAAGGAGGGTCATTGACTAATGAAACATATCAAGACCTATGAAGCACGGACACCTCTATGAGGTGGCGTATCTCGGTGTCGGACACGCGTCGGTCTCCGACACTTGTATGACACCCGTACGACACCTGTCGGAGTAATCAAACAAGTTTCACCAAAAAAATAATTATTTTTTTTGCTTTAACACTTTAAAAAAGTTAAACATACATTGAAACAATGTTATCAATGCAGAAGTAAAAATATTAATTTTGATTATAATGTTTTTAATTTTTTTTAATAATAAATCGATAAATAAAATCAAATTTTATCATATATATAGTGTAACACCCCAAATTTTATATTTTATTATATTTAATTAATTGATGTTATTTAATTAATTGCGTATGTTAATTGATATGTTTTATATGTATTAATTAATTGTTGCATTTATGTTTGTTGATGATGGACTTTTATGAGTATTGGGCTTAATTAGAATGAATAAGAGTTTATGGTAGAATTAAGGGTAATATGGTAATCTAGTGAGTTAGTGGATTGTGTAGAGATAAGAGTGGCACTTTGGTTATTATCTTAAAGAGATAGAGTGTCTTGGAGAGAAAGTAGTGGCAATGATGTAAATAGTACAAGAATTTGTGGTAATAGTAAAATTTAGATTATGAGTGGAATTAGTAGTGGAATTAAGGGTATTTGGGGAATTCCATAAAACCTAAGAAATGGGTTATATAAAGGAATGGTTTTTGTGTGAAGTAGTGTTGTGATTTCATTTACCACAAAATGAGAGAAAGAGAGGTAGAAAGAAGAGAAAAGGGTTTGAGAAAGAAAGAAGAGAAAGAAGCTTTGAAATGGATGAACAAAGAGAAAGAACATGACTTGAGGATTGGAGCTAGCTAGGAGTGGTGGACTAGAGTTTCCAACTAATCAAGGTATGAGAGTAGTATGGTGTTTTAGAGTGATCAAGAGAGGGGGAGAAAGTCTATCTCTCTCCATCCCAATCCTCTCTCACTCTTTTTCTTTGGGTTGGGTTTGATTCTTGAAAATGAATGATTTTTATGTTATAGATAGATTATTCATATGATTTGATGAAAGAAAACTACAAACTTTGGGGTTTAATTATGGGAATTTGTTAGATGTTTGTAGGTTATGAGTTTTTATGATAAATTGATAAAAATGATAACTTTGATGGATGAAATGCTGTTTGATGATGTTGTAAGTTGTACTTCTATGCTTAGTATGATTATACATGATTAAAGATGCTTCCTTTATGTATTTGTAAGCCTTAGATGATGATTTTTGCATGAAATGGACTAAAACCCGAGCCAAGTCCTGGTGAGGTCACTGTGGCGAGCTGGGGGCGAGCTGCCCTGATGCTCCCTGCCTCAGCGCGCCCTGGCGAGGGCAAGGCGTGTGCAGAGCGAGCCAAGCCCTGGTGAGGGCGCTGTGGCGAGCTGGGGGCGAGCTGCCCTGACGCTCCCTGCCTCAGCGCGCCCTGGCGAGGGCTCAGCGCGCTAAGCGAGCTTGACAGCCTCAAAACTTAACTTTTCTTGGGAAAAATGATGTTTATGCTTATATTATGATAGTATTATGATCCTATGATGAATTGAGTTATGATATCATACATGTTGGTTAAATGATGATTATTATGAAATTGTATGATGATTATGTATGTTGAGATGATGTTATGATTCATGATATCCTATTGTGGGTGGATTATGATAATAAATTATGATGATGATATTTTTGTATAGGTGTAATAATTTGAGAAGATTAATTAATGTGATTAATTAATATGGAAGATGTATTTCTAACTATGTAGTTGAAATATATATATGAGGATTATGTTATCCTTTTATGATGAGCAGATACTTTAGATGAGCCCTAAAGTATAGTAGATATTTTAGTAGCTGCGGTTGACTAAAATATGTATAAACCATATGTTTGGTAATTTGACATTCATGCATCCATTATGTATGATGAGCAGATGCTTTGGATGAGCCTCAAATGCATAGTAGATGTTTTAGTAGCTGCGGTTGACTAAAACATAATTGGAATAAGTTTTCCAATGGTTGGATAAGGTACCTCATGCATTAGTAAATGCTAGGGAGCATTTCATGAATAATTGGCATTAGTTTGCATTAGGAGATGAAGGTGAAATCATTATGTGAACTAATTGGTAGTTGATACTATTGGTGTGCATTAACTGCTATTTGTGTATCAATTGTAAGTAACTTAAAGTTAATGTTACGTGATTACTATTTGTATGTCAATTATGAGTAACTTGATGATACATGAATTATATGATTTACTTGATACTTGATTTATGAATTATAAATGTATCTTAATTGTATAATCTCGCATCTTTATGATGCGAATGTTAGTAGGATTTATTATGTTATTATTAAGTGTATAGTATTCGATATACTTACATTTATTTTGGGATTCCTTACTAACTCTCTGTTTTGTGTACTTGCTGGACCTTTGGGGGTCCAGGTTCTCAGGTGTTGGTTAAGACCAAGTTGTCGGTGATGCTCTGCTCTGATTAGGACACGGGAAAGGGTTTAGCTTTTTATGTATACATAGAGTCTTTTATTTCTCCTTTTTATTAAGGTTGTATTATGATCAAATGATTTTGTATAAGATGTTATCTTATTGATTAAGTTAATTGGTAATGTTTTGTTGATGCATGTAATACTCAAACCTTTGTTTTTTATAATTTCAAACTTTATCTTCCGTTGTGCATTTTGAAAAAGATTTTATAAAACTAGAAAATAGTTAAATAATTAGTTTGAGTGTTACATATAGCGGTGTCAGTGTCCTATATTTTTTACATTATCAGCATCGGAGTGTCCGTATCGTGTGGTGTCGCAGTGTCCGTGTCAGAGTCTGTGCTTCATAGATCATAGATCAAGACAGATCAACATACCATGTTAATTTCTATTTCTACTTCTAAGTTCTAATCAATTTGACAGACCTTCACTTCACCGTTTCATTTGGAGTATAGCTTTTTACGGAAAAACCTTTATTGTTAGTATAATATATATGAATGCAGCCTCTATCTTGTAAAAGACAAAAATATTCTAGTGCTTTCATGTTTAAACTGATAATTCCAAAAGATAGACTTAGATGTTTCCTACATATATTCTTAGTTATTAGACATGTATTATTACATGTTATTTTGATGCCTACAAATATTTCAATAACTTTGGATAATTGTTTTTCTATCTGTTCTTCCATTTTTATATTTATGTTGACAAGATGAATCTTTTATTAATGACTAATTTTTCTTCTTCGTAAATAAAGTACCAACAAATATCACTGAAACTCATGCACATTTGTCATGTCCAGGATTCAAACTTAACGAAAGTATTCAATCTAACAATATCAACATTGTCAGTTGAACTAAGACTTATGGTCATTAATTACTAAAATATAATATAGGCTATACAATGTTCATAATGTTCCTGATGAATTTTACAAAGAAGAAATTCAAACTGAACTTAGGAATATCAATATAAGGCTATATTAGAAAGTTAAGTATGATTATCAATGGCATTGTAGCTTAATAACACAAGAGGGGTGAGGGGTTTCATTCAATCCCTCCATAGATCCCATTTTCCAAATCCACACCCACACCACATTATTGTGTACCTCATACCTTACTTGAAAAAAGGCTAAAAGTGATGCATTACCTCCTTAATTTGTTCTATATTAGCCGACATAGTAGTTTTCATTTATAAATAAAAATGTCACAACATTAGATTAGAAGGATGTCCATCTTTTCTGATATATAAGATAGGTAAATTTGGTCGAATAAACATTTGCATAGTTGAGGAATTGTCAAATGTGGCTCTAAAATTTTATGAGGAAAATATTTTCCAAGAACAATATGTGTGGCGTTATTTTCCAAGAACAATATGTGTGGCGTTATGATCTATAGGCCCAATAAAATAGAATAGGCCCAAGTTGCATTAGATAATTGTTAGGTTATGAGTCATGCATTCTAGAAGATTCTACTAGGGTACCAATGCTGTAAATAAGAGCATTATGGAATGTAATAATGAATCAAAAAAATAAAAAATGAATGAAGAAATTAGTTTGTTAATTTAGTGTAGTTTTTAGTATCTTTTAGAAATTATCTCTTCCATTTATTGTTAGCGCAGCGGAAACACTTCGACACGCTCAATTGCAAAGTAATGCACACACACACAAACACGTTCTGCCTGATACAGCAGGAGAACGTTCTGAGACTATTCTCAGAATCTGGAGAAGATGAAGGAAGAAGAATGCTATGAACAAAACACTTAGAAAATTGTAGGGAGAAAGAGAGAGTTTTTATTCATCCACTTATTGGGGCAAAACACAAAAGGTTACAATCACTAATTGTGGTTATTCTCTCTGATTCTCTACTTTCTCCTATACACAACATTATTTATAGAGATTACTTCACATCTAAGTAATCCAAGTTAGTTACAACAAACTCTATCCATTAGTTGTATAACTAACATAACTAACTCACACACTAATGCTAACTAACTAACTGAAAGCATAAACCAATAACAGAAACATGAATTAAACAAACATTCCAACACTCCTCCTTAATTCATGCTTTCCAATGACTTCACACCCATTGAAATCAAATTCTTCAATCTATTGAACACTTCCACTGTCAACCCTTAGTTAACAAGTCTGCAACTTGCAGCTCAGTTCTACAATGCTCTAGCTTGAGAATTCCTATCAGTTTCTTCAAGCACAGTTGTCACACCAGATGCTGCAACATTTCTGTGTACAACATTACCTCTCCAGTTCCAGCTCTTAGCTTTATCAAACTGCTCATCTCCACCTGCAACCATCTTGTTTCTTGTTGGAGAATACAGTTTATAAGCCACAACTGAGTGATAATCAAGGAAAATCATTGCTTGACCTTTGTTAACTAAATTCCTTCTAAGATGTGTTGACACATGTCTTAAACATAATGGCCCAAACACCTTAAAGTGACCTATACTAGGCCTCACACCAGTCCATGGTCTCACACCAGCCCATGCTTCATTTGGTGTCTTCTCTATAACCTTCTTTGTTGACTTGGTTGTGCAACTCTCTTTGCACAATTGCTTTTGAACTTTAATTTGAGGAAGACCCTTCGCTATCTTTTTCAAATTTAACATGTTCAAACTTCTGAAATGAAAATGGTCAAACCTATGATGCCAAACCCAATTCTGACTTTCATTCATAGTTGGAACAGAGCAATGACAGGAGAACGTTCTCTGACTGCTTTTTAGAACGTTCTCAGAATGTTCCAACTTGTTGGTCGACATTTTAAGGGTTTTGTTGTTGGACATTGGAGCTTTCAGGATCTCTCTATCCTTTGCATCAACCAGCTTCAGCTCCTTATCTTGCATTTTCACTGAGTAGTTCTTCTCTAGTAATTGACCCATGCTTGTCAAATTACTCTCCATTGAGGGAACATTCAACTCATCTGTGATACTAGCTTCTTGTCCATCCTTTCTCTTCACTAAGATACTTTCAATCCCCTCAGAGACCACTTGACTGCTACCAGCAGTTACAGATTCGCATTCAGCTCTAATGACTTTGAATTGAGTCTTGTAGGTCATATTCTTGCTCCGAGCTGTCTTAAGGAACAATCTCTTCTTTGAGTCAAAGAGTTGTAGTGTCTCATCTTCAATCACTACCTTGAAACCCTTTGAAACCAATTTTCCTACACTCAACAAATTGCACTGTATTCCAGGCACATAGAGAACCTTCTCAATCACAGCCTTCTTGCCATTTGACATCTGAACCCTAACATTCCCTATACCTTCAGCCATGATGGGTTCATTGTTGGCAAGCTTAATCTTCGTGTTGAGACACTCATCAAAGTCAATCAAAATGCTTCTATTACCTGTCATATGGTTAGAACATCCTGAGTCAAAGTACCACACATTTGACTTGTCTTTATCAGAATTTGTGATTGCCATTAGGAGTGAATCATCATAATCACTACCACCTTCATCTGCATATTGGGCTTCATCTTTTTCTGAATCTTCATTCTCAGGACAGTTCCTTGCATAATGACCAAACTTATTGCAACAATAGCACTGCACTTCCTTCATATTTACCTTTTTCTTTGAATTGTTGTTCTGAGAACGTTCTTTCGTGGAATCTGCATCCTGATTCTTTGAATTCTTGGTTGAATTCTTTGAATCTTCTTTCTTCTTCTTCCACTTATCCTTCCCTTTCTTGGAATTATTGTTCTGAACTTGCAGAGCAATCTCATTCTTGCCCTTCTCAGCTCTTTCATTCAACTTTTGTTCATAAGCTTCCAAAGAACTTTGCAACTCTTCAACACTCATGCTTGAGAGATCTTTGGATTCTTCAATAGCCACCACAATGTCAAATCTTGGTGTGAGAGATCTCAGTATCTTCTCAACCACAGATTGATCTGAGGTTGTTTCACCACAACCTTTCATCAGATTCACTAACTTGGTGACTCTTGTGACAAAATCACCAACGTTTTCCTTCTCCTCCATTTGCAATAACTCGTACTGCCTCTTGTGAGTTTGTAACCTCACCTTCTTCACCTTGGTAGCACCACCATAGGCCTTCTCAAGATTATCCCACGCTTCCTTTGCAGATTGAGCATCACCAACTCTTTCAAAATTATCAGAATTCACGCACTGATGAATTATGAAGAGCGCTTTGTAATCTCTCTTTTTCAATTCTTTATGAACTGCTTTCTGAACATCTGTAGAAGATTCAGTCACTGGTTCTACTCCTTCTTGAACAAGATCCCACACATCTTGGAATCCAAACATCACTCTCATCTGTTTGCACCAAGAATCATAATTCTTGCCGTTCAAGATTGGTAGATTACCCGGAAACGCACCATTTCCATAAGTTCCCATTTGAACCGAACTCGTTCCTGCCATGAATCCAATGAAACCAAGGCTCTTGATGCCAGTTGTTAGCGCAGCGGAAACACTTCGACACGCTCAATTGCAAAGTAATGCACACACACACAAACACGTTCTGCCTGATACAGCAGGAGAACGTTCTGAGACTATTCTCAGAATCTGGAGAAGATGAAGGAAGAAGAATGCTATGAACAAAACACTTAGAAAATTGTAGGGAGAAAGAGAGAGTTTTTATTCATCCACTTATTGGGGCAAAACACAAAAGGTTACAATCACTAATTGTGGTTATTCTCTCTGATTCTCTACTTTCTCCTATACACAACATTATTTATAGAGATTACTTCACATCTAAGTAATCCAAGTTAGTTACAACAAACTTTATCCATTAGTTGTATAACTAACATAACTAACTCACACACTAATGCTAACTAACTAACTGAAAGCATAAACCAATAACAAAAACATGAATTAAACAAACATTCCAACATTTATAAACAACTTTTAGTTGTTCATAACAATTGGTGTTTTCATTCTTGATCTCTTTCCCACTGAATCAATGTCCACAATTAGAATTCCAATTTTTGATGCTACAGAGGATGCTTATTGGTGGGTGCTTTGCATCGAAAAATATTTCAAGCAATGGTTTACTCTAGATGCACTGAAGATGACAGTGGTTGGTCTTGCCATGAAGGGTCCAGCTCTCACCTGGTGGCTCCATTGGTATCCATGCCATCGATTAGTGAATTGGGATGCATTCACAGCTATATTTCTTTGGAAATTTAAGCCTGAGTGGCGTGTCATTCTACCCTTACCAGATGATGAAGATAATATGGAGTTACAACCAACAGTGATGGATGAAGGATTCAATGATTCCAACCAGATTTCTTCTTCACCTGTTGTTTCACATCTGAAAATTGTAGCTTCCATTAAGGATTCTCCAATTCAATCCCAAATTGCGACCAAAACCTCGTACAAGAATGAACATGAGCCTCTGTTCTTCGAACAAGCAAATCTGGATGACAATGTCACATTCCAATCACGTGAGCTCATACCAGAAGGGGGAAATTTCTCCATGATTGTCGATACCGTTCCGGGAGTTGTTGCCGAACAGAAGGAGCATGTCACGACAGTCGGTAATTTCGCCGTTCCACATACGGTTAGTGATTCTGATTTGGCGTTCGTAACATTTCCTCCACCACCTCCTAAACCACCGGAGCCAGAGTTGTCTTCTCTAAGCCATGGCTCGTCTCAAACCACCACACCTCCCTTGTTTCAGTCACCGGAAACCCAACCTACTCCACCTAGACCACCAGACTGTGTCTCTATTCTGATTTCACCGTCACCGCCAACCTCTGAAACCATTGCTAAAACCGTCTCAGTCTTGGTTCCCTCATTACCTCCTATTCCGACGCCAGAGCATATTCACTCATCTCTGCCACATGTTAAATTTGAGCCGCACTTCCCCCATAGAATGTTTAACAATGATGACGATTTTGCGATTCCACCAAAACCACCGGATCTGATTGTCATTCAAACATTGCTGCGGTCGGAACTGCTAGATTGGACTCATGGCACAGTGGCAACCATTCCCACACCTCCAGAGCTGCCTAACTGCAAGTTCAGAGTGATGAATAGGTCTGCATGCCAGGTATTCGCTACAATGCCTAAACTGCTTGTAGGGTGGTCAAGTTCCTTGTTCTATGTGTTTATAACAACTGGTATGTTGACTGAGAAAGAATTATTATCATATGATGCCTTGTCAAGTAGAATAGGAGCTCCAATGATGGATTTTGATTCGACTAAAAGGCTTAAAAGCTTTGTCTTCTTCAATTGGCCAAAAATTGACAAGATAGCAATGCCACTGTCTAAACTATTGGACAGCAGTCAAGGCCCAATACTAATTGTCTTTCGGGAAATTGGAGTATCAATTTATGAGCTAGTCAATGCAATTGGATGTACAACTTGTACATATGACCAAATTGCTATATTTCATGATTTATGCTCCAAGATTGGTATTATGGGGACTACACAGAAAGGATCAAAAGACATGCCTAAAATAATTTTGGTTTGCTCCAATTCTCTAATTGCGGTGTATCCAAAAACTGGTTTATTAGATGGAAGAATACTGTTATCTTTTAATTTTGATTCTAAATGTTGGGTTGTTGTGGTGATGCAAGTGGTTTGTGAAATTTTTAATCTTAGAAGATTGAATTATGGTTGTGGTTTTGTCTACTATGTTTTGATGCTGAAAAAAAGAGACATCACCTTTTGTTCCAGTTCAATTGTGCTTAGTCAATATTGTTTGACTCACCATTACTTATGGAATGCTCATCCGTCTAGTTGGTTATCTGCAGTCAATTGTAAAATTTGCCTAAGGTGGTTACAAAGCCAAGTTGGAATTATTAGTAATTGCACCATGAGTACAATCTCAGGAATGAACCCTCTAATATTGATAGGTAGCAAAAAGACTTCAAATCATGAGGAGCTCCAACTAATTGATATCAATGGCTATGTACACATGGTTTTCCCTAATTATAACAGTAAGCTTATATTGAAGAGTGTTAATGACATGAATGTTCCCATTAAGTTTGTCAAGGCATGTAATCTTGAGGACAAGATCCTTTTTAGAGGAGTTGGTAATGATATCATCCATGTAGTGTTGGTTCATAGTTTGTCAACAGATTTTCTTTACAATGAGAAAATCATTTGTGGCATCAAAGATGTTGAAGTTGAAAAGTTGGGAAAGACTAGGCATAAGTGGATTAACAGGAAAGTGTGTTGCTTCAACAATGATAATAACAAGTTCTTGGTCAATGAATTTGATCCAAATTGGAGGTTGATGAATACATTGAATGGCAATAAAAACTTGTTACATTGGCATTATAATTATAGCCCACTCAATGTTATTGATGCTGTTGAGAGACCTGATAATTTACATTATAACTATGTCCTACCTATTGTTTGTAAGCACATGAGGTCTAACAAAGTGCTTAGTGGAATGTTTGAGGGAAAAGTATCAGGTATTGGAGTTACCAAAACTGTTATCTCATTAACCGATGGATGTGAATCCATGCATATAATTGTGAGTACTTGTGGCTGCACTAGTCAAGTGAAGATGGAAAGAAGGAAAAAGTGGGATCCTGGTTGGAATTTGATTAAGTGTATAACAAGTTGGTACTCCAAGTTCAAGCAATGGGATCCGGGTAAAATTTGTATTATGAGCAATTTTTACAACCTTGAGGACAAAGTCGATTTTGAAGGGGTGGGTAATGTTATGATCTATAGGCCCAATAAAATAGAATAGGCCCAAGTTGCATTAGATAATTGTTAGGTTATGAGTCATGCATTCTAGAAGATTCTACTAGGGTACCAATGCTATAAATAAGAGCATTATGGAATGTAATAATGAATCAAAAAAATAAAAAATGAATGAAGAAATTAGTTTGTTAGTTTAGTGTAGTTTTTAGTATCTTTTAGAAATTATCTCTTTCATTTATGAACAACTAAAAGTTGTTCATAACATGTGGTCTCTTTGACATGCTATCATTTTCTTGAAGTGTGAATCAGGTAAATATGTAGCATATGTGACCACAACATTATAAAGTAACATCCGATAGTGGTTAAAATATGTCATGCATTGCCAAAATACTCTCCCTGATAAAATATAAATAAAATTTATTCTTTTACGGTATATATTATATAGTAAATTTAAAAAGATAAATTTTATTTACATTATATTATTGAAGGAGTAATATTAAAGAGAGTTAACTATAGGATCCAATTTAGAGACGGAAAATTTTAGACTAATTGTATTTGATAAAAAAAATTGAAAGACTAAAAGTAAATGTTGGAATATTTTATAAAAATTAAAAATATATTTAACTCACTTTTTGTATTAAAATCGAATCTCACTAGCATGCTCGTTAAAAAGATTGAGAGAATGTATTCCCAATAAACACATTTATTTTTGTCTATATATAAAACTAGCGTGTAAACCCGTGCCAAACATGGGTTAATATTTACCGATAAATAACATCTCTGTTAAATGTTATTTTCTTTGAAATTGGATTGTACAATTTATATGCACCAGTTACATGATAGCCATCTAGAATCATAGATTCACTTCTATCATCCAACTTAGTTATCTTTGCTTCAGGTTCAGGTTCAGCATTTGCTTCCAAGTTCAGTTGATTCTTTAGAAATCATTCATACTCTAGTCACATATAAATTTTAACTTTTAATCCTACAAACTAGAGTAAATATTAGTAACACCAATTGAACTTTAAATACTTTGTTATCATCAAAATCACATAAAGAGATTAACAAACTGTAACTGTTAACACAGAAAACAATTATGCTACTTGGATCAAATAAAACAAACTAAAATATGATTAGAATCGAATTACAAGCTACAAACAACAACAAAAAAAGGTTAAAAAAGTAAATGAGAAATCGAAATTCCGAACCATTTCGCGGAGAATCCACGACTGACCAAGCCATCGAACATGGTGAAAGAAAGAAGATCTGTGAAGTTATGAAACTCGGTAGTTAGACTCAGTGAACAATTCAACTCGAAAACTGAAAATCAATGATTCTGTTTCCGATTCGGAAGAGTAATAGCACAGAGCTCTAGCTCTATGTAGTGGAAGACGAAGAAGGCTAACTTAGAAAGAAAAATGAAGAAAAATTAAAGTGTGTTTTTATTTTTATACTATTATGTTTTTAAAATTACTAAAATGTCCTTTGAGTTTTGCATTTTGCAGGCATGATTAACACGAGTCTCTGTCTAAATCGGATATTTTAACACGCAATACTATGGGTGTGTTTGTTTCAAATAAAAATTTGGTTTGAATCTAATATGATGTTTTTGGGATATCTATTACTTAAATAGCAAACATGGATATTTTGATAAATTCGTATGGCGCGCACAAAAATTGGTAGGTGGCAAATAAAAATGTTGTCCTCGTTGATCAAACATGCAGCCAACATTAGAATGAAATAATGACAGCAACCCAAAAATCTAGGTCACAAATCCCTTCATCTCGCCACCGTTTGAATTAAGTCACTTTGAATTGTATTTTGTAATTTGTTTGAAAACTTTATGATATTATGAACTATTGTTGATGTTTGAACTTATCGATGTTTGCCTACTGCTAATTGTTTTTTCTTGTGTATGATGATATTTGATTATGTATGATCGAAAAAATAATAGTATAAAATACATCAGAAAAAAAATAAGAGTAGATAATACATTGCAAAAAAGGACACTAAAAAACCAATTAAAGTATCAGAACCAAACCGATTGTTTTGGTTCGGTTTCTTTTTGAAAAACATGAAAAAATCAAACTGGACCAATCAAGCGTTCATTGGTTCGGACTCTGGATTCATCAAAAACCGATCCAATTACACCCCTACTTTAAATCGTCAAAACAACAAATAATTTGAAACAAATATTGGGTAAAGCCCTTTCATTTCTATGGCAAAGCCTCAGATATTCAGTATTTGAAAACGTGAGAAACAATTGCACACTAGAAGTGTCACTAATTAAGAAAGAAATGAAGCTTCAAGACTACAAAGATATATGTAAAAGACAAACGTCTTCGACGGTGTGAAAAATAACACAAGAAACATACTAGGTTAAAATCTCACAACGTTCTAGCAAATATACCATACATAAACACCATATTTAATTTAGTAAAATAAAACACCATACTTAATATACTACGCCCAAAAGTCTCTCCAAGCTTTGCTTTCACCCCATTTTTTCTTTCTAACACAGCAAAACCATATCCATAGCATATGTAGATTCATGTAATGGCCATGATTATCTGCAAAGGGATTAAATAATTAGGGTTAGGTGGTAAACATTTGGAATATATGATTGTCATTCACAAAGGTAAATTTAAAAAGTTACATATCCCTACAAGCCATGAATTGCAGTGCCAAAATTAAGATTCCAATCACAAAAAAATAAAAAAAAATGGAGATACAAACCAACTAAAAAGCCTTATCCCATTAAGTGGGTCGGAAAATTATGAAACTGGAATAATTAAGATTTCTTGAGAAAGAAAAGAAATGAGAACATGTAACCTCTTTTCACCATTTGTGTCCTCTTCCTTTCCGATCCATAAAAAACTGCCCTATAGCTAGATTTGTAACATTGTCTGCAACAACCACTTCCATCTTTCTTTGAAGTAACAAAGTAAATATTAAAAATTTAAAACATATATGCCAAAAGGGAAGGGGGGAAGATCCTTTGCCATGAGGAGAAGAGGGTGAAGAGACAAAGTCCTCGAAAAACATGTAATGAAAGCATGACTAGTGAGATCAAGTACACCTTTTTAATCTAAGAGAAATGTGTTATAAAAACAAAATATTTTAAGGATGTAACTCCGGAAAAGTGAGGTTAAAGTTTCAACAAAGTAAAATGTGTTATAAAAACAAAATATTTGAAACCGATTTTCTAAGCTTAAAAAATTCACAGCAAATGGTAACTTAACTACTACACCAGCAAACAAATATTGTAACATTAATTAATTCAAAGTATAAATAACGAGGCATTTATAAACACCGAAAGAATATTGATAAACCTAGAAAAGAATAAACATGTAAAGGATGGAAACATTATTACCATGCATGGTAGATATCACACTCTTCAACAGAAGGCTCTTTATCTTTATTAAGTTGATCTTCCGATACTTTGGCCCGGAAAAGTTTTACAGCAGGATGTCCTTCTGCTTTTGCTCCAAAGGTGATGTAATAATTGATAATTCGACGAACAAAAGGGCGGGAATCAAAATTATAGTTACACTTGACAATGCCATGAAACTCAAAACTTGCACCAGAAACCTAACAATTAGGAAGAAGGAACAAACAATTAATTTAATGAATGAATGAACATACAAAATATTCATTCATTTCATTCACGTTAATAATTAGCTAGCGTACCTTCTTGTAATAGTCCAAGGCAAGCTTGGAGAGACGTTGGAGAACATGAAGGTAATCTTCGGTTATGACGAGGAGTCGGTTATAAGAAGTGCTGCATAACTGTGATTTTTGTGGACGGGGGATAGCATCGTAAGGCTGCAGCATTGTGTTGTGGAGAATCAAAATTGGGAAGGGAAAAGCAAAATTGATTAATTAAATAAATAGATTGCTTACACTTAGTCCACGACATTTCTCTCGATAAACTTTATCTGCCTCCTCGCGAGCTTTTTCCTGTTCCAATTTCACCCGTTTCTCCAGGGAATCATCATCGGATTCATCGGAATCGGAAGTCAGTTTGGATTCCTGCTCCGATTTCACCTGTTTCTCAAGGGAATCATCATCGGATTCATCGGAATCGGATTCATCGGAATCAGATTCATTGGAATCGGAAGTCAGTTTGGGTTCCTGCTCCGATTTCAGCCGTTTCTGTTCTGGTTCCGGTTCCAGTTCCGGTTCCAGATACCGATCTCGTTTCAGCGGTGTGACTCTGTCGCAGCGGATAGCCGATTCCATCAACATTATGCAACACGGAAGGAAGGCAGGAAGGAGGCAGGAAAGGTTTCTCTAACCCTAAACCAACACATCATTCCTTCTCTTTATATCAGTTTGTTTTCTTTTGGTTTTGGTTTGGGCTTTTGTTTATGATCTAGCCAGGCCCAATAACAACAAATTTTCTCTACTCCGATTCCATGATTTTTTGTCTCAATAATTAATTAATATAATTGCACGATCAAATATATTTTCAACTAGAATGGATCCCGTGCCAAGCACGGATAATGAATATATATTTTCTTTCAATTCTGAATATATGCTTATATTATGATTTATGAAGCACGAATATACATAGGAACCTTAGACACGACAGAGATACTAACACATTAACATCAATAATAATTCCAAAAAAATAATAATAATTAAGTGTCATCAGAAACGTTGTGTCCGACACAGGGTACAACTAATCTGATGAGTGTCTATGCTTCATAGATCCTGACTCATATCCGCGTGTATAACAATATTTTTACTCGTATCATACACGTACCCATACTCACACTCATTACCTTCAACTTTACAAATAATGAATTGATCAATTAAAAAATAAGATATCATTTTAATATTATTAATTATTTTACAAAAAAAAAAATAGTGTTGATATTTGAAAATTATAGAAAAAATTATTATTAATCATACTAATGTTCATATATATCTTTGTTGACATATTCATTATGTTCTAAATACACATTTTTTAATTGCAAATTTGTAAGAGTTTAGTAGTGTTATATTTTTTTAAAATTGATACACATATATTTTTATATAATAATGTAAATATATATATATATATATATTATGCGAGTATGGGGGAGAGGTGGGTACTAAAGTACCCATATCCGTTCATTATTGCGGATAATTACCAATGTGTGTGTTCCTTTTTGCGGATACCTATTGTATATGAGTCCACTTGTCATTCTTGAGAAAAAACAACTATTTAGATTCATTTAAAGTCGCTTTGAGCATGCAATATGAACTCAATAAAAAAAAGAACGGATTAAAATTTAAAACATAAAATTTAGTGGATCCAAAGTTCAAAGAAAATTTATAGAGGGACTAAAAATAAAAGTTGACATATTTTATGGAACATAAAATATATTTAACTCTAAACTAAAATTATTGTGGTCATTGGATCAGTTCGCCAATTGTGAACTTTACATAGTTCTATCTCTTTGTAATCTAGTTATTTATGTTATCTATTTTTCAGTCATAATTAAGTAATGATTTTTATCTGTTTTTAAATGTATGGATATAATGTTTCTAAGATTGTAGTGAATGTTTCAGTATTTTTGTTGTTTTGATGATATTTTTTTATCATCATGTTAAAGCATTAACTCTTTTCGAGATACAGTTTTAGAGCTATCAAAATGAGCTAGCTCATATGGACCAACTTGTAAAGCCGGAATAAATTTAAGGATTAAAACTTAAAATATTAGTCCGAATTTTTTAAAGGTTTACCCCAACCTGAAAAAGTCTGAATTTAAATATGGGCTTTTTGGCTCGGCCCGTTTTAACAGCTCTGAAGTTGTCAAAATCAATTAGCTCGTATGCACTGGCCCGCCGAGCACAGATAAATGTAGGGTTTGGGCCTTAAAATATTAGCACGAATATTTTATAGAGTTTTTTAGCATGCCTCGAAAAAAAACCGTATTTAAATATAGATTTGTTTGCCCGATCTGATAGGGCTCGTAGCCCAACTGGGCCATCTCATTGAAGGTCGGATAGTCCGTTTGGATACTCCAATTTTGTCCAACAAATAAAGGAGTAAAAAATGAAAGTTAACTTATGAACTGAATTTCAATGTTTCTGTTATTATGATAATTTTTTTGTGACAAAATAGGTATTTTTATAGAGTCTGTTCTTTTCAATTTTAAATAAATTTGTTTTATAATTCACACATGTGTGGGTAACAATATTTACACTCGTACCTGTACATGAACTTTTGAGGTATCAGAGTACTCATATTCGCACCCATTACCCACAATTTTATTAAGAATAAACTGATCAATTAAAAAAATATGATACCATTTTAATATAACATAAAATTTGTCAAACATTTTAGGCTTAAATAGGCAGTTATTCCCTATAAGTTTGCGTTTTTTAGTTTTAGTCTCTGTATATTTTTTTTTTTTGCAGGAAATAGCCATTGAAAGATTGAAATTGTTTAATTTGATTTTGGTCCCTAATGTTAGTCATCATTAAAAAATTGAAGGTAGCAATCATAGACATGCGTGTCCCATAGTGAAGTGATATGGCTATTGAACACCAGTTCAACTGATTCTTTAAATTGAAGAACTAAATCTAAATAAAAATTATAATTGTCAAAATTGCTAATTTCTTCTTCCTCTTCTCATTACATCTTCTTCATCTTTGACCCATACCTTTGAAAAATTTAGATGCAATCAAACCAAAAAATTTATAGAAACAATAATATAGGTAAATTGACACATAATCTCATAAAGAATAATATTTGAAAACACAAATTTATAATAAATTGAAATTTCAATGAAGAAACATTAAGCAAAGACTAAAAAGAAACATATTTATGTTCAACTATTTCTTTATTTTAATAATTTTTTTTGTCCATTTGGACATTTGCATTGGATGCTACTCATTTGTTTTGTAAAGAAAATATTTTATTTTTAACAGAAATAGTGAAGACACACATCAAGTCAACAACCTTTCCCCCTTTCACAACCTTCTGGGTTTTTTTTTTTACACATTATTATCAAAAACTTAAATTGACACATATATTGGGTCAAGTTACACACACACACACACACAAAATATGATTTTTTTTTCTTCTTTCGAGTGTGAAGTATGAAATTTATAAATACAATTAACATAGAATATTGTTATATAATAAATTTAAAAATATTGATAGAACCAACATATAATGAGGATATCTTCTAATCCATACCCCTTAAAGTTTGTCTTTGAACTTGCAGATCAATCTTCCTCGCACAAAAATTCTAATCCAGTCTCCATACATAGAAAAAAATAAATCATCATAAACGCACAACTCTTACAACCAATATTCATGATTGTTTTCCTAATGATGTGTCAATAATAAAATCGTTCATATGAGACATTGCTTTCGGACAAAAATGGTCTACTATTGCTTGATACATCACTAACCAACCACATCCGAATTGCACGAACAATATTCAAACTTCCATTGCTTGGTTGATTTCGTAAATTTGGTTAATTTTTGGAGCCATGTTTAGCGATAATTGAAGTAGGCAAATATGATTTCGAAATTTTCTGAGTTTTGTGGCAAAATGATTTGTATTTATAGATAACTTTAGAAAGACAAAAAATAAATAAGATTTTATGACAAAATATCCGTTACAACTTAACATTAATATAAAAATAAAAATATATATGTAACCGACAAAACTGTTATGTAACGTTCAAATAAATATAAAAAATATTTAATATAAAAAGTAACGTTATCAATAATTAATTAAAATGTAACATTTTGAAATAAATAATATAAATATTATTTATGTTAGTATTTAATTAAAAATATAACGTTATAAAATATTAACTAAAAATTAATGCAATAAATAATGATATTGTAAATTGCCACGTGTCAGCTCCTTATGAATCACCTCTCAATTATATATAATATAGATGAATCATGACAACCATATAGTCATAGATAGGGGGCGACTCCAATAAAAACATTTTGCTACCGTGAGAAATGAGAATAATAAATAATAACAATTAGATTGAAATTAATGACTAAGATTAAAAAAACACGTTTAATAATATGAGACACTATCATTATTATATCATTTCTTTCTATATTCATTCTTAAATAAAATTAAGTTAACAACTAAGATTGTTAAAAGATTATATTTTAAAGTAAAACTAATAATCTTCATTCTTCATCACCCAAACATCAATTCGACATCCCTGTTCCCTTGAATTTTACTCATCCACCCCACACATGTTTCAATCTAAGGAAAATACACTATATATGTTTCAAGTGTTGTAAGGGGGAGGGGGGGTGTGTGTGTGTGTGTGTGTTGATTTGATAAAAAAATTCTTACAATTAGTGTTTATTGATTAATTCTACACAAAACTGAAAAAGTGCAGTTCTCCGATGCCAAGATACACGACAATGATGAAATTTATTTATTTTTTTTGGTAATGGATGAAATTTATTTTTTGTTTGATATAATATAAAAATAAAAATAAAAAACTTATTTGGGATGAAGACCACAATTATGGAAACAAATAATATAATAATGATAGTTCACCTTATTAGTAAACATGACTTTTAAATCTAAGTCGTTGATTTGTATCAAACGGTTATTATTTGTTGTTCTCATTTCACACAATATCGAAGTGTTCTCATTGGAGTCAATCTCTATAGTCATATATTTATAATTAAAGATTAAAAAAAAAATAGTTAAATAGTTGGACATTATTCATAAATAATCCAATACATTTCTGAACAAGCACTAAAAGACACAAGGTTCCATAATTAGAAGGAAAAAAAAATTCACAAAATAAAGCAAATTAGGAAAAGAAAAAAAAAACATTAAACATGGAAATCCATTTTTTCTGTCTCCGAATACCATGGTACATTAAACATAAGTATTGATATGATGATAAGTGTTTATGCTATAATTAATGTCTAATTAAACCATTTATCTAAACCAGGCCTATTAATATTCTAGTTAAACTTTATGACATGATACCACTTGTTAGTTGGTCGGTCCAGTGGTGATTGCCGTTGAATTTGATAGCGAGGATCACGATTCAATCATCCGCAACTACAATCAGAAGGAGGTTAAAATCACTTGATGTCAAATTTGACTCTCAAATCATATGCATACTTGTGGTAAAAACCAAAAATAAACTCTATGACATGATAATATTAACAAACCAAGATAAATACATGACACGGTCATAACAAACTATATAATTAAACTTCCATTGATCAAAACAAAAAATTATAATTATTATGATAACAACAAAGATGAATCAATGACATTATAAATTATAATATATAATGAAATCATAGAATAGAATATAATAAAGCAAGATGAGAATATAATAAAGCAAGATGATCAAAAGAACACCACACATTTTTTGTGTTATTTGTATTTTTTCACGTAATAGAATACAACATATATGAAAAATAGGCCCGTACGTATTAATATAAACATAATATAGGTCTCGTATAAATTATGAAAAATATACCCCTTTATTAATACATGAATATAAATATAGATTCCCAAAAAAAAAATTACAAAATAGCTCTTGTATTAATATATGAGTATAAATAAGACTTCATATCCATATTGAATATAAATATAGGTCTCATATAAATTATAGTAAAAGAACATCAAATAAAGTAGGCTTTGTATTGATATATGACTAAAAATATAGGTCGCGTATTAATATATGAGTACAAATATATGTCTTGTATAAATTAAAAAAGAAAATAGTCCCCGTATAAATTACAAAAAAAAAAATACGCTCCCATATTAATAATAAAAATATGAGTATAAGCTTCTTGTATAAATTACAAAAAAAAAATTCAAAAATAGTTATTTTGTGGGTAAAAACCAATTATATAAGCACAAATTTACCACTTCAGAAAACAACCGTCTAAAAATAGTTGTTTTGGGCCAAAAACCTCGAATTTACATACAATGTTTGTAAAGAGAGCACCTAATTATCCCTATGAACATAACTTTATTATTAGGGATATCACACTATATACAGAGGTCAGAATATGAATTTCAGGATTTTTCACTTATTCACTAAATTTTTAGACACAAGTCCACTCAACTAAAAAAATAACATAACGTTTAGTGCATGCAGAGGATACTCTGTTTACACAACAAACATCGGTTACCAACAACACATGACACAATTGATAGATATTTTAGTCTCTTAACTATTTGGTTTAGTGCTCGATTTATGGGGATTAATTAGTAAGAAAAACACCAACAATAAATCGGTCAAAGTAGTAACAATTTTGCTCCATTAAGTAGATAGTTAGTGATTCGATTTTTTACTCGTGCATATGAAAAAATTCAGCTAATTGAAAAGAATCCATGTTGTGTGTGCTATACAATAATACAACCTAATTAAAAAAAATGTGGAACTACACATATTATACAAAAAAATGTCTACATATTAAACGATAATTTTAGTAACTATTATCATATTTTTACGGTGGAGTATTTTATTTTATATTGTTTTTTAACATTAAAAAAAATCTATAATATTTTGAATGGGAAGGATATTTTCTTTTTCTTTTAAAATGAGCAAGCTATAAAATGTTCCTTTTTTTACGGAAAGTCATAAATGATGATAGAGTAATGTTACTTCAATTTTAAGGGTCTGTTTGGTTCAATTGTGAAGGAGGGGAGGGGAGGGGAGGTGAGGGGAGAGATTTATTATGTTGACAAAATTATCCTCATTTTTTTTATTAAAATTCAAAATTATCCTTGTTGAAATATTAAAATTTTAGGTTTTATTTTTTTTACAACAAAAAAAATTTAGATTTTCTATTCATTAGATTTTCTATTCATTAGATTTTCTTTTGTATATATCCATTAGATTTTTTTTTTACGTAATATATCCATTATAATTCAATCCTTATTTTGAGTTTATAAGATTAAGAGTAAAAAAGTAAATTACTTCTCCAAAATTTAAAATATCCCCTCACCTCCCCTCCCCTCCCCTCCAAAAACTTCGAACCAAACGGATCCTAAAAGATGTTGGTATTAAATTAACATTTTTTCCAGTTCTAAATATATGCATATATTATAATCTATGAAGCGCGAATATATATATATATATATAAGGACCTTAGACACGACACACAAACTAACACATTAATATCAATAATAATTTGAAAAAAATAATATAATTAAGTGTAATCATAAGCGTTGGTGTCCGTGCTTAATAGATCCTGACTCATATTCGCGTGTATAACAATATTTTTACTCGTATCATACACGTACCATTTGAATATCAGAGTACCCATATACTCGCACTCATTACCTTCAACTTTACTAAGAATAAACTGATCAATTAAAAAATAATTTAAATATATATAATATGCGAGTATGGGGAGAGGTGGGTACTAAAGTACCCATACGCGTTTATTATTACGGATAATTACCAATGTGTGTTCTTTTTTTGCGGATACCTATTGTATATGTGTCCACTTGTCATTCTTGAGAATAAAAAAAACAACTCTTTAGATTCATTTAAAGTCGCTTTGAGCATGCAATATGAACTCGATTAAAAAAAATGATTAAAATTTAAAACATAAAATTTAGTGGAATCAAAGTTCAAAGGAAATTTATAGAGGGACTAAAAATAAAAGTTGATATATGTTATGGAACATAAAATATATTTAACTATAAACTAAAATTATTGTGGTCATTGAATCAGTTCGTCAATTGTGAACTTTTACATAGTTCTATCTCATTGTAATCTAGCTATTTATATTATTTGTTTTTCAGTCATAAGTAAGTAATGATTTTTATATGTTTTTAAATGCTTGACTATAATGTTTCTAGGATGGTAGTGAATGTTTCAGTATTTTTGTTGTTTTGATGATTTTTTTTATGGTCATGTTAAAGAATTAGCGACATTAACTCTTTTCGAGATACAGTTTTAGAGTTATCAAAATGTGCTAGCTCATATGGACCAGCCTGTAAAGCCGGAATAAATATAGGGATTATAGCTTAAAATATTAGCCCAGATTGTTTAAGGGTTTACCCCAACCTGAAAAAGTATGAATTTAAATATGGGCTTTTTGGCTCGGCCTGGTTTAACAACTCTGAAGTTGTCAAAATGAGTTAGCCCCCATGCACTGGCCCGCCGAGCACAAATAAATATGGTTTGGTTCTTAAAATATTAGCACGAATATTTTTAGAGTTTTTTTACATGCCTCGAAAAAACATGTATTTAAATATAGATTTGTTTGCCCGGTCTGATAGGACTCGTAACCCATCTGGGTCAACCCATTGAAGGTCGGATAGTGTGTTTGGATAACTCTAATATTATCGAACAATTAAAGGAGAATAAAAAATGAAAGTTAACTTATGAACTGAATCTCAATATATTTGTTATTCTGATCATTTTTGTGACAAAATAAATATTTTTATAGAGTCTGTTCCTTTCAATTTTAAATAAGTTTGTGTTATAACTCACACATGTATGGGTAACAATATTTACACTCGTACCTGTATATGAACTTTTGAGGTATTATAGTACTCATATTCACACCCATTACTCACAATTTTATTAAGAATAACCTGATCAATTAAAAAATATGATGCCATTTTTTTGGGTACAAAATATGATATCATTTTAATATAACATAAAATTTATCAAACATTCTAAGCTTAAATAGGCAGTTCTTCCCTATAAGTTTGTGTTTTCTTAGTTTTCGTCTCTGTATATTTTTCTTTGTAGGAAATAACCATTGAAAGATTGAAATTGTTTAATTTGATTTTGGTCTCTGACGTTAGTCGTCATTAAAAAATTGAAGGTAACAATCATACACATGCGTGTCACATAGATTATTGAACACCGGTTCAACTGATTCTTTAAATTGAAGGACTAAATCTAAATAAAAATTATAATTATCAAAATCGCTAATTTCTTCTTCCTCTTCTCATTACATCTTCTTCATCTTTCATCTGCCAAATTGCTACATCTTTGACCCATATCTTTGCAAAATTTATGTTCAATGAAGAAATATTAAGTAAAAACTCAAAAGAAACATATTTATGTTCAACAACTATTTCTTTATTTTCATAATTTTTTTGCTCATTTGGACATTTGCATTGAATGTTACTCATTCCTTTTATAAAGAAAACATTCTATTTTTAACAGAAATAGTGAAGAAACACTTTAAGTCAACAACTTCTTCCCCTTTCACAACCTTCTGGTTTTTTTTTTACACACTATTATCAAAAATTTAAATTGACACATATAATAGGTCAAGCTTCACACACACACACACACTATGAAATTTTTTTATATTTTCTTTCGAGTGTGAAGTATGAAGTTTATAAATACAATTAACATAGAAAATTGTTATATAATAAAATTACAAATATCGATAGAACCCACATCTAATGAGGATATCTTGTAATTCATACCCCCTTGAAGTGGGTCTTTGAACTTGTAGATCAATGTTCTTCGAACAAAAACTCCAATCCAATCTCCCTACATAATAAAGAATAAATCATTATAAGCGCACAACTCTTACAACTAATATCCATGATTGTTTTCCTAATGATATGTCAATAATAAAATCGTTCATATGAGACATTGCTTTCAAACAAAAATGAGAGAAACAAAACAATTTTTTTTAATATGAATGAAAATGAAATGAACTTGTGGATTTTGTTGTCACAAATGACTTATATTTATATTGAATTATAGAAACACAAAATTAAACATGATTTTATGACAATTAATAAAATATTTATTTCATTAATTATAATTTGTATGTAACCGACGAAATTGTTATGTAACGCTCAAATAAATATAAAAAATATTTATTATAATAATTGAAAATTATACGTAACTGAAATATGTTTATGAGCATTAAAAAATATATAGAAACGCTTAATGTATTGATTTTATTTGCGTATAACCTATGAAATTACATTAATTTGTAACGTAATAATGTAAATATTTTTTATTTGAGTATTTAATGTTAAATGTAACGTCATCCATTATTAAATAAAATGTAACGTATTGGAATAATAATATAAATATTATTTATTTTAATATTTAATTAAAAATGTAACGTCATAAAATATTAAATAAAAATTAATGCAATAAATAATTAAATAAAAAATACACGTGTCACATTCTTATGAATATGGTTGAATTTGTTTATAATAAAGATAAAGATATAGATCTGTGTAAATAATACATATATGATTAAAGAATATTTTAAAGCATTAAAATACTTTGTCATAGATTGAGTTGCAAAATATGTGACATTAACCCATCATAGTTCAACTGAATTGCAACCATTTTGGTCTTCAAATCATTGCGTTCATACTTCTTTTGAATTCCAACGCCGGTTAACTTTCCTATAATATCTACAAAATAAGATTATACACACGATTATTGATACCACATATTAACAATGTGATAATGACAAAAAAAATTTACATAACATACTAATATTTCTTACAATAAAGATAGTTTGTATCATAATCAAGTGAAAATGCTCGAACCGGACTTTCAATCATATATATATCGGAAGAAACTTTTTTCGAGTTGCAAAGTTTAATCTTCGTGAGGAATTGAAAATTAAATTTATGCTCGTGCCTAGTAGCACGGTATATTTGTTTGCAACAACTCCAAAATTTGTATTCGAGTAAACATTACCTTCCTTAAAGTATTTTTCAAACTTATAAATTAGAGTGCGACGCACTGTACCTTGTATTTTGTTTCCTTTAACAATAAGACAATATATTAATATAATACATAAAAAAAATCAAGAATTAGTGTAGATATAAATTAAATTTATAGAAAATTTCTTACAGTTGAATCCATTAGTATCGTATCCAAAGAAAATGGTCCAATGTTGCTTGACACATCACTAACCAACCACATCTGAATTACACGAACAACAATATTCAAACTTTCACTGCTTTGGTTGAGTTCGGAAATTTGGTTAATTTTTGGAGCAATGTTTGGCGATAATTGAAGCAAGCAAAAATGATTTCGAAACTTTGTGAGTTTTTGTGGCAAAATGATTTGTATTTATAGATAACTTTAGAAAGACGAAAAATAAATATGATTTTATGACAAAATATCTGTTACAACTTAACATTAATATAAAAATAAAAAAAACACATGTAATCGAAAAAACTGTTATGTAACGTTCAAATAAAAGAAACACATTTGTAATAGTTTATGAGTTTTACATTTGCAATGAAAAAAAAGCGATAACTTTATATAATTTTATCAAAATACATGAATACCTTGCCATATTTTAATGTTAGCCATTAACACAACGACTATTGTGTTTTCAGTTTTGCCAGCCGCAACGAATGCATTCAACTCATCAACATATGGACCAAAAAGGGTAACTTTAAACTTGAATATGTGTAATTAATACATATATGATTAAAGAATATTTTAAAGCATTGAAATATTTTGTCATAGATTGAATTGCAAAATATGTGATATTAACCCATCATAGTCCAACTGAATTGCAACCATTTTGGTCTTCAAACCATTGCGTTCATACTCCTTTTGAATTCCAACGTCAGTTAGCTTTCCCATAATATCTACAAAATATGATTGTACACACGATTATTGATACCACATATTTATAATGTGATAATGACAAAAACAAAAAATAATACATAACATACTAATATTTCTTACCATAAAGATAGTTTGTATCATAATCAAGTGAAAATGCTGGAACCGGACTTTCAATCATATATATATCGGAAAAAACCTTTTTCGAGTTGCAAAGTTTAACCTTCGTGTGGAATTGAAAATTTAATTTATACTCGTGCCTAGTAGCACGGTATGATCCACTGTTTGCAACAACTCCAAAATTTGTAATCGAGTAAACATTACCTTCCTTAAAGTCTTTTTCAAACTTATAAATTAGAGTGTGACGCACTGTACCTTGTATTTTGTTTCCCTTAAAAATAAAACAATATATTAATATACTACATAAAAAAATAAAGAATAAGTGTAAATAAAAATTAAAGTTATAGAAAATTCCTTACAATTGAATCAATTAGTACCATATCCAAAGAAAATGGTCCACTATTGCTTGATACACCACTAACCAACCACATCCGAATTACACGAACAACAATATTCAAACTTCCACTGCTTTGGTTGATTTCAGAAATTTGGTTAATATTTGGAGCTATGTTGAGCGATAACTGAAGTAGGCAAAAATGATTTCGAAACTTTGTGAGTTTTTGTGGCAAAATGATTTGTATTTATAGATAACTTTAGAAAGACAAAAAATAAATATGATTTTATGACAAAATATCCGTTACAACTTAACATTAATATAAAAATAAAAATATATATGTAACCGACGAAACTACTATATAACGTTCAAATAAATATAAAAAATATTTAAAATAAAATGTAACGTCTTCAATTATTAAATAAAATGTAACGTATTGAAATAATAATATAAATATCATTTATTTTAGTATTTAACTACTATGTAACGTTCAAATAAATATAAAAAATATTTAAAATAAAATGTAACGTCTTAAATAAAATTAAATAAAATGTAACGTATTGGAATAATAATATAAATATTATTTATTTTAGTATTTAATTAAAAATGTAACGTTATAAAATATTAAATAAAAATTAATGTAATAAATAGATAAATGAAAAAGGACACATGTCATGTTCTTATGAATAGGGTCTCAACGGGTAAAGTTATTATGCATAAGGATTTTCCTTATGGATGGTGCATAAACAAATCCCCACCATTTGTACTCTAAAGTGATTTTGACATTATTAAGTACTTTGGAGTACAAATGGTGGAGATTTATTTATGCACCATGCATAAGAAAAATCCTTATGCATAATAACTCTTCCCTCATATAGATAGTTAAGAAAGCTATTACAACTATATCCCCCGGTTTATTGTACGCTCTTTTTTATTTTTTACATTTTCCTTTTGTCTAAAAAATATATATTATAATTTACAGTGTACAAATAAATAACAATGTTATTAATAATCGACGACTAATGATGTCTAATTTAAACGGCATTGCATCCAATATAAATAGAGAAAGAGTCGGAGAGTCTAATTTCTATTAATCATTCTCCAATCAATATGTACATAAAGAATGTGCAAAACCCCAATTACAAAATTATCGCTCTAGAGACATGGCTTACAAAGCATTTTTTGAGATTGAAAAAATTATTAGGCTTAAATGCACTTTTTGGTCCATATTTTTGAACTTTTAATCCCCCTATTTCTAAAACCAACTTTTTGGTCCCCCTATTTACAAAGTCAACCTATTTTTTTAGTCCCTCTCACATTTTAATGATGTGGCTTTCTCATTTATGATGTGGCACTTAGGTGGCATTGGTGAGTTGGAAAAACTATTTTCCATGTGATTATTATAACTAATTTTTTTTTATTTATTTTATTTACAAATTAAAATATTAAAAATAATTTTAAGAAAAAAGTTTCTTTCTTCTTCGCATCAACAACTCTAGATTATCAACAATGGCCTTTAACAAAAAAATATGTGGCAACATCATCATAAAATCTACAAACAAAATCACAAATCTATAAACACAACCCCCAAATCACAAATCTAAATCCATAAAATAGAAGCAATTCCTTATATTTTCTTCTTTCAACCCCAAATCATCATAATCGATCATATATGGGTTTAAAATCTAAAAACACAATCCCCAAATTTCAAATCAATTAACCAGATCCAAGTTTAAAATTAAAACGCAAAATAGAAGCACTTTCTTCTCTATTTTTCTTTAAACCACCGCCATTCAAAGAAATTGAGGTTTCAACACTGCCACACTTTTCTTTTGACAAATCCAACTACATAGTTCTCTGTGATTTTCCTTAAGGCTCCGTTTGGATTGATGGAATACAATGGAATGGAGCGGAGCAGAATGAAATATAATAATAATGTTTTAATTTGGAACATTATTATTATATTTCATTCCACTCCGTTCCATTTCATTGTATTCCATCAATCCAAACGGAACTTAAGAGTTGTGACTTATGATGGTACTACAAAAAAGCCATAAGTTGTTCTTGATCATGTGTTTGCAGTTTGCTTTATTTTTGAACGGCAACATTTGCTTAATACTTTTGGATTTGTTTGATTAGGGTGAGGTGAACAACAAAGGTGTGAGTTTTTGAAGACATTCTTCATAATTTCATTTTATCTATTTTTTGGACTTGGGTTTCAATTAATGTCACTACAAGAAATATTATTTTCGCAGCGACTTTTTCGCAAGGACATTTAAATTGTTGACAAAAACATAGATATAACAACAACTTATTTAAGTTGTTGTTATAAGTTGGTTTTTTCTCAACAACTACGTTATCGTTGGGAAAAGTTAGTTATTCCAACAATAATTATTGTTGCTGCTAAGTTTTTCGCAACGACATTTAAATTGTTGACAAAAACATAGATATAACAACAACTTATTTAAGTTGCTGCTACGTTATCGTTGTGAAAAGTTAGTTGTCCTAACAATAATTATTGTTGCTGCTAATAGTTTAGTTTTTTTACAACAACCTTGTAAAGTCGTTGGGAAACCACTCAATTACTTCTTTTTTTTTTCATGCGTATCTTTTATCATGGTTTTTGTTCCTATTTTTATGCGTAGATTTATATTCATTTAATTTTTTTCTTTCTATTTTTATGTTTTGTATCTTTTTTATCTTTAGAGCTAAAATTACAATTAAGGGTAGAAGATTTGCAATATTATCACACTCTTTGAGGACAAATTAGATTTTTTAGTAATCGTTCGTTCTATATATTTTTAGTAGATTATTATTGCCTCTAATAGTATAGTTTATTTTGCAACAATCTTGTAAAGTCGTTCGGAAACTACACAATTACTATTTTGTATGCGTATTTTTTTTAGTGTCCGTCTAACACATTGTGTGGCCTAAAACAAACATTAAAATACGGTTTTTTATTTTTTTTAAAATAAAATAAAAAATTGATATTACAAAAATAAATAAAAATAATTTTTGCGTAAAAAGCTACTGAATATCTTCATTTATTAAAATAGATTGTATTATTTTTAAATAAGTAAACATAATAATAGAAAATAATTGATAAAAAAATATGAATAGAAAATAAATTGTATAATAATGTAGATGATTTTTTTTTCTTTTTTATTTTGGTACAGGCAGAGATGATTTTTTTTTTGAAGTAGTTTTTTTTTTTGGTGCAAGCGTAGATGATTTTTTTATTTAAGTTAAAAAAAAGTCTACAACAAATAGAGCATAATATTTTTTTTTTGAGGTAAAGTAGAGTATAATATATATTTTTATTTTAAAACATACAAAAAATAATTTTACAACATATAATTTGGTTTTAAAACTCATATTATTTAGTCACACCAGAATTTAAAAGGTGTGGAATAAAAAACGAATTAAATAATATATATTTTGTATATGTGACTAAATAATATATTTAAATAATTATGTTCACCTAAATATTTTTCATAGATAAATGTCAATTCTAGGCCCCGTTTGACCCGGCTTATTTTTTACTTTTTATTTTAGCTTAAACGAAATAAGGAAGTATAAAATTATATTTGACACTATTTCTTTTTAAAAGTATTAGCGAAATAAAGTAAAGAAGTTAAAAATAAAAAAAAGTAAAGTCAAACATATTTTTTTCCTTCTTTACTATTTTTAAGGAGAAGAAAAAAAAAAAAACCGGACCAAACGAGGCCCTAGTACGTGTACTCTCTCTTACAATCTATATGGTCCACGTACCATTTACTGTGAGAAAATTAAGTGATTACATAGCTCAAGTTAAAAACAAATTATATAGTTATTTCAGTCATTGATAGGTCAGAGAACAAATATCCATGGAGAGGGAAAAAACACCCAATTTATTAAAAAAGTAAACGTCATAATTTTTGAAAAATAATTTGGTTTTAAAAAAATTAAAATTTTTTTTGGAGGCCTAAACCGGCCTTAATCTTTCATCATGGTTTATGTTCCTATTTTTACCCGTAAATTTCTTTTAACTTAAAATAATTATTTTTTTCTTTTTATTCCTATTTATACATACTAGCCGCCCGTGTCCGTTTGTGTGATCGATATTTTTTTTTTGTTTATTGTGATCGATATTCTCTATTGTGCAAATATAAATAACTACTTAATCTCCTTTTTTATTGGACTTAGTTAATTGATAACTACTTAACCTCTTTTTTTGTTGTGGCTACTTATTAAGAAAAAATATATATATTTTTTTTACTATACAAAAACTGAAAACCTACTTTTATGTGAAAGTTATGCTTAGTTTTTTTTTTGTAGTTTTTTTAAGGGTAAAATAGGAATATTGAAAAAGTCATCCCAAAAATTTGTATCCCCTTTATATATTAGTATAGATATTATTATACAGTAGAATCTCTTTAATTAAATTAATACTCGGTAAATTAATAAACTCTCTAAAATAATAAAGTTGTCCAGTCCCTGCTTAGGCCAATGTAAAAAATTGAAAACTTCGATAAAATAATAAGATAATAATTTTTCGGGAGATCCTTTTGTAATTTTCGGTCCCACGAAAATCATAAATTAATAATTCATAGAAACTGAAAAAAATATATTACACTCTATTAAAATATGATTCATTTAATAAGTTTTTTTTTCGGGAGATCCTTTTGTTAAGTTTTTTTTTTTACGGTAGTTCCATTTAATAAAATGTTAGTGGATATACTTTAATTGAATTATTTATAGTTTGTTGAGAGATAGATGCAAAATAGAAATAAAAAGATAAAAAAAAAAAACAAAACTTAGTTAAAGATATTTAAGTCAAATTAATATTCATAGTAACCACACACAATTACTTAGTTAAAGAGACATATTAATATTCTTTAATTATTCAATTAATTTGGTTGTACTTGTGATTAATTGCTTATGAGTATTTATTGTCAAAACAATGCTAGAAGAGAATTGATATGAGTGTGTCATGTGTACACCAAACCTTGAAGAAAAGGTCTCAAATAATATATTATCTTGCTATTAGTGGTAATTTATCCTTAAATTATTGGCTAAATTGGTTTTTTGGTCCCTTAACTTATTTGTTGGTTTCATTTTGATTCCTTAATTATTTATTATTACATTTCAGTCCCTAACTATATTTTTGTCCGCTAAACAAGTCCTTTCCATTAAATGTTATGAAAAAACATTAATCTTCATCTTCACCATCATAACCTTCATAACTAAATCAAGAAATCTGGAAAAACTCATCACCTTCATCACAAAATCCAGAAAAATAGAAAAACTCAAAAAATCCAATAATCCATTTTAAACATCAATGTTCAATTTTCTTCCAAATTTAAAACCATAACCCCAAAATTCATGGTTAAATTCATGACTGATCCAAAATTCATAGTATTAGTTGCTCTGATTCTGAGTCTATGAAGTCTATAAGTTTGAGGATAATCGATTTTAAAAATCAATTTTTCTAATTCTAAAAATAAACTCCAGTATTGTCAACAACAAAAAAATGACTCCAACATGGATTTGAGAAGCATAAACTACTTACTACTTAGAATGGATTTCTGAAGCATAAACTACTTAGAATCCAGTTCTTAGAATGTTACCACAACCAAACACATAACCGTTGAAGAGAGAAAAAATGGATTTGAGAAGCATAAACTACTCTTTGAAATCACATGTGGATTGTACACTTTGTGTTAATCTCCTAACTAGTGTGAGTTACTTGTTTCACAAGTAACCACCTTAACTAACTTTTAGCTGTCACAATAGCTGAGTAATTAATTAACCAAAGACAACTAACTAAATGGATAAGGATTTAAAATTACAAAACAACAGTTTTGGCGATTTTAGACTTTGTATTATTTGATTCATAATTAGAAATAGTCGTTTTATTTTAGTAAGAGAAATAGTTGTTGTTTCTGCAATTTATGGATTTAGTTATGTAAGATTGTTTTGTGGAATCGATGGATACAGGCTTGTATGCATGTGTATCCATGTGCAAGGTGTGCGATCACACCGTGCCTCAACTTAAAATTTTAAGGTCTTGTAATAGTAGTTATATATTTGTGGTACTCATAAAATATTAGATGTGTATCAATATATTAATTTTGAGGTCATATAATAATAGTTATATATTGTCAATGTTCATAAAATATTATATGTGTATCAATAGATTAATGACAAATTATTATGTCTATATGTGCAAGGTTGTTTTAACACATATCTACGCATAATTCTAGTCATTTTAAATTAAATTAAAATCTTTTTTTTTTTGATAAACCTAAAAATTGAAACAATTACATGCTAAACTCATTACTCACACTTGCCACAACAATCACCATAAGGGGGCAGCCAGAGGATCATCCACATCCATATTGGGTTTAAGAACAACAATATAAGTGAGTTGGACACCACACTTTAACCTAAAATTTTAAGGTGTTAGGTTCATAGATCTTCTCACTTATAAAGTGTTCAACCTCTACTATTCTAAACAATGTGAGACTCGCACTTTTCACAACAATAGTTATGCTCTATTTTGGATTTGGTTGACTCTATTGGTAGTCATAGAATGTAGAATGAATTCTGAATCTGATGATATTTTGGTGATTTGAGACTTTATTTTATTCGGTTTATAATAAGAAATAGAATGGAATTTGAGTGAGATAAGATTTATTATTTTCACTGTTTTGTTTATGTCTTAGCTACTATGATTGTTCTTTTTGAATTGATAGAGACCTTAGGATTGTGAGAATTTTAAATTTGGCAAAGATCATTGTGTTTGCAACGCACTGTTTTCTTAATTTAACTCTTATTTTCCTCATGAAATGGTTTTGCAGGCGGAAGGACTAATTGCTGAGTTGACATTGACATTTTCGTTATGATTTTGTTGGGTGGACCTGTGATTTTGTGTTGAAGCACCTCCCAGTGCACTATTAGGTATAAATCTATTATAATGGTTATGCCTTTAAGATCTGGATGTAATTTTCTATTTGGCAGGGGTGTTTTACTGTAGCAATAAAATTATTTGTCAAAATTATTTTGAACTGATCATCTGATTATTGGCCCTAATACTCTGTTTTCCCCGTAAATGTTTTGCTGAACTTTTTTTTATGGTTCCGCTAACATGTGCCCTTAGAGCACATGATAAGGTACATTTAATTAACTAATTTCCACTTAATTAACTTTAAAAATATAGCTTAGTTATCTTTAATAATTAAAAGATATGAATCATTAGTATTTATTATTTATTTTAAAAAAATTTGTAAATATTATAATATTTAATCTTATTTACTGAGACAAGCACTAACAATTTTGTGCGAAAAAAAAACATGAGTATGAGCAAACAAAAAAAAATTGTTATATACTACTACAATACATAAGAGTATGCGCGTGTAATATAATTAGTTTTGGTCAAATCCTATCATAAAAGTATGTTTTATGTTTTAATTAGTTTATCAAAGTGGAATTATTAGGATTTAATTATCATTTATCAATGAAGGTGAATGAGTGAAATAATAGCTAATTAAATGCATCTTAAAATGTGTCCTTGGGGCATAGGTTAACATTTGCCTTTATTAATTATTTTAAAAAAAAATTGTAAGAACACATGATATTTCAAAATATGATATTAACAATTCAAACGCCATAACATAACAGCACTAACAATAATTTCCATCACAACATAATATTATAATTTTGTTAAAAAAAACATAATATTGTAATATTTAATCCTATTTACTGAGACAAGCACTAACAATTTTGTGCGAAAAAAAAAACATGAGTATGAGCAAACAAAAAAAAAATTATGTACAGTACATAAGAGTATGCACGTGTAATATAATTAGTTTTGATCAAATCCTATCATAAAAGTATGTTTTATGTTTTAATTAGTTTATCAAAGTGAAATTATTAGGATTTAATTATCATTTATCAATGAAGGTGAATGAGTGAAATAATAGCTAATTAAATGCATTTTAAAATGTGTCCTTGGGGCATAGGTTAGCATTTGCCTTTTTTTAATGTTGATGTGCACTTTTGGAACATGCAGTGTCTAAATATCACTTCATTGAAAACTATTTCAATTTCTTTTATAGTGGATGCCTTGAGGAGTGCAGGGAAGCTGTAGCACGTCTTTTTTTTTTAATGGAAAAATATATTATTAATCAGGTCTTTGCATAAGGGTCTGTTTAGTTCAATCGAGGAGGAAGAGAGGTGAGGAGGGGGGAGGGGAGAGGGGAGACGAGGTAAAATATAATTTATTATGTTGACAAAATTACCCTCACGTTTTTTATTAAAATTTTAAGTTATCCTTGTTGGAATATTAAAATTATAGATTTTTTTTTTTTACAACAAAAAAAAATTTAGGTTTTCTACTCATTAGATTTTTTTTTGTTATATATCCATTAGATTTTTTGTTGACGTAATATATCCATTATAATTTAATCCTTATTTTGAGTTTATAAGGTTAATGGTAAAAAAATAAATTACTTCTCCCCTTCCCTCCCATCCCCTCGTTAAAAAGTTGAACCAAACATAAAAATTTAAAATATCACCTCACCTCACCTCCCCTCCAAAAACCCCGAACCAAACAGACCCTATGATAAATATAGACTGGTAAAAAGGAAATACATAACATAGATGCCGTATATATTCGGAACATCCAAAGAAGAAAAAAAACCCTAATCAAAACACCACTTAATCAAGATTCATCTTCTAATTCCAATTCAGAAAGGTTCCCCTCAGATTCCAGACTACTAAAGCAGTCACCAACCCAACCCAAAAAGTTGCCAGAACTAGACATTAACTCCCGAACTCGAAGCAAAAACACTCGGTTCATCAGAATCCAAAACCAACTCCATCAGACGAACCGCTGACAAGACAAAGGTAGAAAGAAATCCCAGGCAGACAAGTCTTGGCAATAACTGAGGCACCACCATGAGGCCAATAGTGGCTAAATAAACACCAAAGATAAAAAAAAACACCACCCGAGGATAAAACAGTCGACGCCAACGCGGAAGAGGTTAACGCAGATACATAGAGACCTGCAAATTTCAACAAATTTGAAAATCTTCAGCGACTCAAAAAAAGTCCTGCAAATCTCAGTAGATTTGAAAAGTGGTTAGAGAATCTAGAATAAAAAAAACCAATCGTGCGACATCAACCGCAACCTCGTCACCACCAACCACCACCACCACCTCACCACAGTACCAACAATCATCACCGAAACCAGACCCCGGCGACGCCAAGTCCGAACATCGCCATCAACACGTCAACTCCTCATCGCTGCCAAAAACAAACAAACGAAAAAACCAAATCTGAAGCAAAACAAAGCAACAGATCCGTCACCAAGTCACCAACTCCATCGACACCAAACCGGAGCACCAACAGAACAGATCAGTCACCACAACCTCCACCACGTCACCATGACATCACCACAACTTCCTCCACCTCTGACGGAGGAAACCAAACCTCCAATATCGCATCCAAACCCACCCAACAACCACAACTAGCGGCACTGATTTGAACAAACGCGACTCCGACCATAAAAACGCAGCACTGACATCGATTTGGACGAAGGTGGTGTGGAGGGCAGCCGCCACTCATCACACCACCACTAGGTATAGCTTCACCACTTTCAATTAAGAGAGTTGTCACTGGAATTAAAGAAAACCAATCATGCGACATCAACCGCAACCTCGTTACCACCAACCACCACCACCACCTCACCACAGTACCAGCAATCATCACCGAAACCAGACCCCGGCAACGCCAAGTCCGAACACCGCCATCAAAACGTCAACTCCTCACCACTGCCAAAAACAAACAAACGAAAAAACCAGATCTGCAGCAAAACAAAGCAACATATCCGTCACCAACACACCAACTACGACGACACCAAACCAGAGCACCAACAGAGCAGATCAATCACCACAACCTCCACCACGTCACCACCACATCACCACAACTTCCTCCACCTCTGCCAGAGGAAACCAAACCTCCAATACCGCATCCAAACCCACCCCACAACCACAACTAGCGGCACTGATTTGACCGAACGCGGCTCCGACCATAAAAATGCAGCTCTGACACTGATTTGGACGGAGGTGGTGTGGAGGAGAGCCGCCACTCATCACACCACCACTAGGTATAGCTTCACCACTTTCAATCAAGAAAGTTGTCACCAAAATCTTGAAGAACACCATCAGCAACATCATTCCCTGCAAAAGCTAGTGACACAAAACCCACACACAAAAAATAAAATAAAATGCAAGACCCATAATTTTGCCAAACCACAAAATGAAAAATCTGGGAAGAGGTGGTGTGGAGGGTCCAATACCCACTACAAGAAATAAGATATTTCGCAACGACTATTTCGCAGCGACATTCAAATTGTTGACAAAAATATATATATAGCAGCAACTAATTTAAGTTGTTGAAATAAATTTTATTTTTTCTCGACAATTACATTATTGTTGGGAAAAATGACTTGTCCCAACAATATTTTTTTGTTGTTGCAAATAATGCAAATTTTTAGCAACAATATAACTAATTTGCTGCTGTATACATAATTTTTTTATGCATAAAAAAAATTACCTAATTTTTATTGTTTTATTCCTATTTTTATGCGTAAATTTGTGTATAATTTTTTTATTGTTTGTTTTTTTCTATATTTATTTTACTAAACTTCATATAATCTTTATATTGTTTTTTCCTAGTTTTATGCATATATTGTTAAAGAGTAAAATTACAATGAAATATACAATCTTTATATATTTTTTTTTTTCCTAGCGGCATCGGTTTGGTCTTATGTTGCTGGGGTGTGGGCGTTGGATGGTATTTTGGGGGTTTCTTTTGGTGCTGTCATGGCCACGTTTGTTTGCCTAAGGGTGGTCTCTTTTGTTGTTTCTTTTATAGACATAGGGGTTTGAAATTGAGGCTGTTTTTTGCCTCTGTACATACTTTGTAAAGTACTACTTGTGCTTGCATGTTTCATCAATAATATTTTAGCCTTTTTTTTTAAAAAAAAAACAATAAAAAATATAAAATTTGGAATATTATTAAAACTGATAAGAACAAATTAGTAAAGACAGTAGTAATTCATTTTATTATATTAGAAATAGGTACCACTCCATACCCTTTTAAAAAAAAAGTATCATACATATCCACCACCATTGTTGAGATATTCATGCATATTTGAGTAAAGATAATCCATTATTTTGCAGCATATATATTTTCGACGGTATCTGAGGCACATCCATGAGTTAAAGTTTGGAAAATAACAAGAGAACGTTTATTGACAATCCTAATGGATTTCATGAACTTCATGATTCCATTGTATCAAGATTCGACCATCTTGCAAATACAATTCAAGGTATACACATAATTATTATATATTCTCCTATAATAATATACTATATAGTTTATGCTTTTCTAGTTTTTGACATGTGAAATAACATCTATAAATTCACTCACTTGACTCGTGTATTGCAAACTTTCTATACCACAGATTACTATTCATCACACGCTCCTCTTTGAAAAGCTACGAAAATAAGGCATCTAATATTAGAAAGTATTCAAAGATTACTAATGCAAGCGAAGAAAAATATCGAGACTATGAAAGAAGATGATGAATAATGGAGAAAAAGAGAGTGGGGCAAAAGATCAAGTCGATGTCTTAGTAATTTTTGTTGTATTAATATAGGATTAAGCGATAGACATTCAAAGTAGTACTACAATTTTTGTGTTTTCTAGTTTGTTGCTGCTGTTGACTTATTGGCTTGGGTTAGTTTAGTGTTTCAATATTATGTGAATGACCACTTGGTTTTCATACGGTTTAAACACTTGTGATTTGTATCTTGGTTTTTTTTTTGTATTTAAATTTATTTATAAATAAAATTCATTGATTAAAAAAAAAATTGAACGAGAAACATAACTTATAAATAAAATTTAGCAATCAATGGTTGATAATGAACATTATTTCCTACGGGAGATTAAATTAATATTTGAAATTTTTGTTGTAAATAGTAACAAAAATATCAGCGACTTTGAAAAAAACAGATTTTCTATAAAAAAAAATATATATACATTTTTGCAGCGACTTTAGTTGTTGACAAAAATACTTTTTTGCAGCGACTTTAGTTGTTGACAAAAATACCTTTTCGTACCGACAATAGTCTCATAAGACAACAATTATTGTTGTTGTAAAAACACTAGTTATGGCAGCGACATTAATTGTCCTTGCAAATCTTTTCGCAACGGCACTTATGGCAGCGACATGCAACAACTTTTTTTTTCTGCGAAAAACACTTTTTGCAGCAACTTTGCGTTTTTGGCAAATGTCGCTGCCAAAAACAATATTTCTTGTAGTGACCACTCATCACAGCACCAATGTTGACCCTACATTTTGAAAAGATGGAGATTTGGATCAAAGGGAGGAGAGGCGGCGATAGTATCTAGAGAGAAGGCAGAGAAGCAATTTTAGAGAGAGAACTTGATTTAATTCATGACTTTAAGTTGTAGCACGTCTGATTATTGCCGCTGCAAGATATTTTGATCTACCTGAGTTACGCTACCTTCGTCAAATATTTCAGGAGAGATACAAAAATTCCCTAGAATGTTTCTTCCATCAAGAGGTCACTCTTAGATCTTTTAATATCATTATTGTGAGGAATTGCCTTGAAAACTCAAACAGGAAAACAGGTACAGGCAGAGTGCTGCACCAGGCGCAGGAAGCATGGAGCTAGGCGCAGAATGAGCTTGAGCTCCTGCCATCTGCGCGGGGCGCAGGGAGGGCTGCGCGGGGCGCAGGCCCGCGTCCAACATGCTGATTTTGTGGAAAAATTGTTTCGGAAAGTATCTGTTTTGGATTCTGTTTTATTTTATAAGATAGATTTTTTTCTGATTTTTAGGCATGTATTTTTCTATAAATAGGGAACTCTTTATTCATAGAAAAAATAAGGTTGAAAACAATTAGGATTAGGGTTTGCCACACTAGAGTTTTAGAGAATTATTCTTGGTATAATTCTAGGGGTTTTGGCGAATCATCCTTGGTTCACCTTGGGTAGCTAGGTCAAATTGAGTCTCTTCATCACGGAAGAAGGGATTCGGGATTTGGGTAGAATTAGGATCAATTCTTGTAACCCAATTGGGAATTCCTTGTGTAAAGTTTCTCATTGATCATAGTGGAACGAAAGAGTTGCTCCCTCCCCCAGGCGTAGGTCTTTATTTGGCCGAACTGGGTAAACAATATCTTGTGTTCTTCTCTTCCCCTTGGACTATTTATTTTTCATCATCTCTATCAACTATTTGGTTACTTGGTTAATTTCCTCCACACATCAAAATTCATTGGTGTGACTTTTTCAAGCGAATTCACAACAATTGGCGCCCACCGTGGGGCAAGGATCAAATCGATAATCAGGTACCATGGGTTCTAAGTTCGATATTGAGAAGTTTACCGGTAGCAATGATTTCGGGTTGTGGAAGGTAAAGATGAAGGCGGTGTTAGTCCATAACAATTGTGCTGAGGTTTTGAAGGGTGCAGATATGCCGGCGAGCCTTTCCGATGCGGAGAAGGCTGTTCTGAATGAAAAGGCAGTCAGTTGCATTACCTTGTGCCTCGGAGACAAGGTGTTGAGAGAAGTAGCAAAGGAGACCAACGCTGCGGGTATGTGGGCCAAACTTGAATCATTGTACATGACCAAGTTGGTGGCACATAAGCAGTTTCTGAAACAAAAACTCTACTTTTATCGAATGGTGGAGTCGAAATCCATAACGGAGCAACTGGCGGAATTCAACAAAATTATTGATGATCTGGCCAACATTGATGTGAAACTAGAAGATGAAGACAAAGCCTTACATCTACTTTGTACATTACCTAAGTCCTACGAAAGTTTCAAGGATACCATGCTCTACGGCAAGGAAACACCAGTTACCTTGGAGGAAGTTCAATCGGCCTTAAGGACGAAAGAACTTACTAAGTTTAAAGACTTGAAGGTGGAGGATGGTGCTAATGCTTTAAATGTTTCAGGTGGGAAAAGTGGAAGTAGAGGTAAGAAGGCTAAGTCTAAGGTTGGTGACAAGTGGACTTGTTTCCATTGTCAAAAGAAAGGTCACTTCAAGAGGGATTGTCCGGAGTTGAAGGACAAGAATGGTTCCGTGCATGTTGTGGATGGTTCATCCAGTGATGAGAATTATGAAACAGCGGAGGCACTTGTGGTGTCGAGTTGGGAGTCAGAAGAGAGTAAGTCTCTAGATTCTAGTGGTTCTCATGATGTTCTAGAGTTGTGGGATGTCGGGGTTGTTTCAGATCAGGTTGAGTGGTTTTGCAAATTGCAAGGTGGGATTCATAGGGGAAGTACCGAGTTCGAGACTTTGGTGGAGGAATTTCATCTTAAGGTGGAGGATTTTCAGCTTGAGGTGGAGGCTTCCGATAGTGATACTAGAGGAGGAGAAACAACACTAACTCTTGGCTATCAAGAAGGAGATAGGGAGGAGAGTGGTAGTGCTGCACCGAAGTGGTACGACTGTGAAGACCTTGTGGGGTATGTTCCAATTGAGGCTGAAGAAGTGCAAAACCTATTAAAGAACTTCAGGGAAGCAATTGGGAACACCGACAGTAGAACTTGGGAACTTGTAGGGCTACTTGAGGTAGTGGGGCACAAGGAGAGTTCATTGTTGGAGCTTGAACAACGACCTAAAATTCCAAGGTTGGTTGAGGACAAGCAAGTCTTCGAGAGTACGGAAGGCATTCCGGGGTTCGAAGAGGGGGTGGTGGAGCTTGTAGGACTATCGAAAAGGCCGATGATAGTTGGATGCAAGCGTATCTTCAGGAGGACGGGTTTGATCACTCCGGGGTCTGAAGAGGTTGCGGTGAGTCTTGTGGGTGCTACCAAAAATTCTATGGTAGTGGGAGGCAAGACCTTCATGAGGGCGGAAGGCATTCCGAGGGATGAAGAGGTAGAGGTACAGCTTGTGATTCTAGCAAGAGTTGTTGGAAGCAAGTGGAAGAGGTCAAGGTTCAAGTGGGACTTGGACTTGACCAATGATCTTGAATAGTAGTTCAAGATGGAGGGAGCAACACGGTGGTTGATTAGATCACCATTGTTTTAAAGGCAAGGTGGAGAATTGTGAGGAATTGCCTTGAAAACTCAGAAACAGGAAAACAGGTACAGGCAGAGTGCTGCGCCAGGCGCAGAAAGCATGGAGCTAGGCGCATAATGAGCTTGAGCTCCTGCCATCTGCGCGGGGCGCAGGGAGGGCTGCGCGGGGCGCAGGCCCGCGTCCAACATGCTGATTTTGTGGAAAAGTTGTTTCGGAAAGTATCTGTTTTGGATTCTGTTTTATTTTATAAGATAGATTTGTTTCTGATTTTTAGGCATGTATTTTTCTATAAATAGGGAACTCTTTATTCATAGAAAAAATAAGGTTGAAAGCAATTAGGATTAGGGTTTGCCACACTAGAGTTTTAGAGAATTATTCTTGGTATAATTCTAGGGGTTTTGGCGAATCATCCTTGGTTCACCTTGGGTAGCTAGGTCAAATTGAGTCTCTTCATCACGGAAGAAGGGATTCAGGATTTGGGTAGAATTAGGATCAATTCTTGTAACCCAATTGAGAATTCCTTGTGTAAAGTTTCTCATTGATCATAGTGGAACGGAAGGGTTGCTCCCTCCCCCAGACGTAGGTCTTTATTTGGCCGAACTGGGTAAACAATATCTTGTGTTCTTCTCTTCCCCTTGGACTATTTATTTTTCATCATCTCTATCAACTATTTGGTTACTTGGTTAATTTGCTCCACACATCAAAATTCATTGATGTGACTTTTTCAAGCGAATTCACAACAATTATACAATTATACATATTAATGACTTATTCCTGAACCGACTCATTAAATTGCTAATTATCAGTTTGCTGCAAATTTGAATCCAAAGTCTTTTACCTTGGAGCAGAAGGTTCAAGATATTTCTTCAGAGTTTTCAATAAAGTGGGACTGCAAAGCTTTTGAACTGAGGATGCTAAAACCCTCTGTTTTTGCACAGGTGTTGTCCTCGGCCTCTTTTTTACATTTTTCTATTAGTTTTGTTTGTCAAATTTAAATTTTGTCCAATTCTTGGTTAACACCATGATTACTTTCATCCTCGAGGTTTTTATTTTCCAGTTGGGAAACCATTTCAACATATGCTTACATGTTTGTGTATATACAATACCAATAACACACATATTCTTGTGCAGGGCCACAATACTTTTAAATCTGACCATTAAGTTGGTTATAATAAAGCATTACAGGGCAAGGACGAGGTTTTGTTACAGAAAAGTCCTGACTATTCTAATGACGGGCACAAATTTTGGAATGGCAAAGAAGCTGCTGTCTCAAAAGGGGATGAAAATCATCTTCATCGCAAATTCAAGCTCCCTAAAAAAGGATACAAGAGAATAAGTAGGCATGATGAAGTCAGTCTGCCGAGGGATAGCCATGGAAATCCGTTACCAGGAAGAGAAGAGCTTACTTCTCAGAAAGGTAGCTATTGGAAGGAGGGCGGTATGCTAAAACCACCAATGGGGTGTTCTTCTCAGGATAAGAGAGTGCAAAAATTCGATAATGGTACCGATTTACATGATAAATGGGGAAATGCCACTCGTGTGAGAGAAAGCCACGACACTGCCACCGGTAGGAAATCTCCAAATCACGCAGGAATTCATTCAAAGAGCAGTTTGAACGATCCATTTCCTGTTAATCATGGTGGCATACCTGATCTTGATAACTCTCAGAGAAAAGTTCAGAAGGATGAAACTCCTAGGGTAAAGCCGTACGTACTACAGTAATGGCATCCCACCACCTTATGTAAAACCTAATTCCAAAGAATCCAAACTAAAGAACAACACACGGAGAACTGAATTAGTATCTTCACCTATTGACAATGATGGCATCCCTCCCAATCCTTCAATATATCAAAAGCCTGAGGCTGCTTCTACGACAGAGAGAATCCGACCTGGTCTCGATAATTCTGAACATGATTTGCATGCCACTAAACATGCTCGACCAAGTAAACTGGATAATGAGAAAGAACCCCATGTTCGTGAAGATGCTGAAGAAGTCCCTGTATTAAAACAAAAATCTATGAGGCGGAAGCACTCAAAATCACAGTCACACAACGATGCCAATAAAGAAGATTCTGAAGCTGCGAGAAAATCAAGGAGAAGGAGACGAGACAAATCAAGACGTGGTTTACAAATTTTGTTTGATGATGAGCAACATAAAAAAGATGAAGAGGAAAAAGTAATAGATAGATTACTGCTCCACTATTGCAAAAATCCATCGTCCGTCTCTGGGCATGAGAAATCAAGAAGAAGGTCTAAAAGTCACCATGGACACCAAATGGATGATGGACCCGATAAGACACCAGATACAGTCCCTCGCGCACCTCGATCAGTTTCCCTACTTCATGAACAAACACAAGAGGTACAAGTCAACAAAATGTTTACTCGAGCTGCTTCGTTTCAGCCAGATAGATCAAAAGAAGCTCGACATGAATCAATACTCTATTTTTACTAGCATAATTGTGCTGTCATCGCGTTTTAATCTGATTTACTGTTGAGGTATTGATGAAGATTGCATGGTGAGGCTTCGATGATACTTTTCTGGAGCTGAAATATTATCAATCAGCCTGGCTATGTTTGTGTTGGTGCTGTGCAATTGTTCAGTCACCAAACATCGATTCATATTTTTTAACGGTGCATGATTGTAAGTGTTCTCAATAGAAATTGACGTTGTTCTAATTTTCTACTCGTTTAGGATAAATGTAGTTGAGATTTGAAATATATTCCATCGTTTTGAAGTTCTAACACAAGTATTACCCGATGTTGCACTAGATTTATTTATCCGAGAGAAATAGTGAAATTAGTCCTTAGTTAAATGAACAATGTGGTATTAACAAGTGATATAAGGAGTGATATTTGGGTTATTTAATTACTTGATTGAGAATATGACTTTCGAATGGTATGGTTGGAGAAATATTTGTTGGGAGATATAAAGTCATTGAATCTCAATTATTTCGAAAAATCAGTTTTATAATATTCATAAAAAAATAAAAGATGAAACAATGCGGAGCGATGGGATGCATGAAAAAAAGTTTTGCACGTCAAATCTAGCTGTGACAAATGAACGTTGTACTCCCTCCATTCCTTTTTATAAGAGAAGTTTGACTTTTTAGGTTCATTGAAAAACCATTGTATTTAAACTATAATAAAGTCTACATACATTGAGTTTTCAATGAACCTAAAATGTAAAATTTCTCTTATAATAAGGACTAGAGGGAGTATTTTGTTATTTTTCTCGGCAAATCATTTCCATAGTTTAAAATAATAGGTCACATTTGCAAAAATAATTATTTTATTTTAAATTGGATTTTCTCCATGTGCAACTTGTGAGTCTAATCTTTCTAACTTTGTAAAACTTAAATGGATGACAAACTCTTTCTAAGAGTTTTATTTTAAATTTTCAATATAATTTTTCTCAGGTGAAATCTCATATAACATATTACCTTTAAAAACTGCAACGCTTATTTTAAAATGGACGAAAAACTAACGAGGACAAGGGAAAAGCTAAGTCTATGTTCGGTATCACAATGGATACGCCAAAATCACGGCGATCCACAATGATTTTCTAAAAGCTACCCTCATTTATCATTCCATCTATAAAAGCAAAACTAGTTCCATTTCATTAAAAAAATCCAGTCAACAATACATATGAATTTGTCTCTGTATATACTGACCTCAACAGTCACACAAGTTAGAGATGATGTGATGACATTGAAAAGATGTATCAGAGTTGCCCACTAATACCATAGTTAGAGAAGCTGTATCAGAGTTGCTGCACTTTATCTTCCAAACAAAAATGACATTAAAAAGAATATTACAAATCAATTATGCCGATAGAGAGCACAGAAGTAATTTGATATACTAAATGGGTTCCTGTATTTGAACATGATGACCACCCACCAGAAGAAAAAAGCAACCTACAGATTTAACATTTTCATGTTCCTTTTGTGCTGCAATTCGGTTTACGTCCTGGATGATGTCAGGCTAATCCGCTGAGCACCTAATTTTGGAGCAGCGGGTTTGGCTCCCCGACCTCTTCCAGCTGATAAGGGCTTGGCCCTTGTAGTGGGTGCAGGAGCTGCAATGGCAGCCCAGGGACCATCATCATCAGTTGCTGTCGTCGATTTCAAATTTAAAGGTTTTGATGTTTTTGGAGCAGGAGTTGCTAGGGCACCCCACAAATCATCATCTTCATCCATGCTCAACTTTGGTGTGCTTTTGGGTTGCAAAATTGGAGCTACAAATAAAAATTCAAAACCCTTCAATTGATGCATGAGTACATACAAATAATTAACTAATGGGTTTGGAATATTAATTTTGCATTTGTGGAACTGTCCAATTTTCAAGCCAATTCTAGCATAAAGCAAAAGTTCAAAGTTCATTTATTAGGGAAAGGTGACTAGAATTGCACAATTTTCTCAACAGCAAAGCCGCAATAATTACGTGCAAAATTGAACATGGAATTCTTTCTGAGGATATTGCCATTAATCATGGGTATAAACTATAAACATATATGGTACTTTTACTCTAGAACATGTTTAAATAAATTCCAATCTAACATTGAAAATTATTAACAGTGATTAGCAGACATGGAAATAAGGAAATTACTACCAAAATACTACCTGTTGAATAATTGATACCTTTTGCATGTGAAACTGGCCGCCTTTGAGCTGCTTGAATGTTAGTAAGAACTGGAGTTGGCTTTGTTTCTTCAAGTGGTTCTAGATCATCCCACCCATCCTTGTCATTTTCAGGTTCCTCATCGATTCCATTTTCTAGCTCTCCCCATGCATACTCAAGTAAACTTGCATTTCCTGGAATTGAATTATCCATGCCCGCAGCCCCAGTAGTCTCTGCTATATTTGTCTATAATAGAAAAAAGATAAGAGTGTGAACATGAGGACCACAAATAACCAATAAAGGGGAAGAAACAAAATGTGACTAATAAGCTCTAGAGCTGAAAATCATCACTAATTCTGTTAATGTGGTGCAGATATTGGGAAGAACACACAAAACATGCAGAATAATTGTGCTCTCATCACACAAGAAACTTCCTTCTGGTAAAATGATTTATTATCAAAAAATAAATAATTGAAATTTAGAATTAAAATGTGTGACTGACTGACTGACTGGAGATGACATGTAAAGGACAAACAGGAACTAGCAAGTATTCCCTCCCAATATATATGCACCAGTATTTTCACATTTTTAAAATTACAACTAAAAACTAAGATTAAGTTTAGTCAAAAACTAAGATTAAGTCACTCTCAAGAAAATATATTCTAATTTAATATTACATGAAATCAGAAGTTGGCATTAAAAAGGTAATTTCTGAAATTAAATCTAATTTCTCCTCAAATATATATGCATTAAACTTCAAGAACCACAATATGCATCTAGTAACAGCCAAAAAGAACCCCATATTATACCTTTTCATAATGTTGCTTTGCCATCTGCAAAAACTGATCAATAGCTTGAAATGCCTTAGATCGAACATCACTGTTTGAACCATGACAGGAATAACATAATCATGGCACTGTAAATAGGAAATACTCAAAGGAAGTAAAATGATAAGCGATCTATATTTGGAATCTGAACAGTGTAAATAACCAACATAGCATGTAGAATATAGCACAGATATAAACATAAATACCCATTACAAAGTTATCAATATTCCAATTATAAAAATTAAAAACAATAACAATAAAAAAAGCATACGAATAACTATCAGAGTTAACCTACTAAAAATAGTATTTTATTTGCTGTATTAAATCAATTTACAAGACAACTCCTCATCTACAAATAGGAAAGGAGGATATCATAAATAATAAATCACCTGTCAGGATCAATTGTGAGTACAACATTAGGAAGAATCATTTCAGTGATGTCATAGTTGGAACTGGTGGCACATAAAGCCATAATGCCTGAACAATCAAGATACAAAATTATCAGAGGAAATACTGTTTGAAGAATTTTTCAACAGCATAATAACTAAAGAAAAATAGCTATGGATAGATATGTATGAATGTAATACCTGCTCCTCTAGCAGGTGGAAAGGTATCACGGAAAGCACCGACTGTAAATGCATTAATCAACACTCTTTTTCTTGTCTGCAAAAATAGTGTTGAGGAGTTATTTCATTGATGAACATATGTTACTAACTATCATGAAATAAAATGTACATTTCAACATACCCCTTCGTTTAAGCAGCTTGCAATATTTCCTAGCAAGATAGTTGTATTTGTTCGTATTGCTGGCTCTTCATCGACCTACAAAACAAATTGTCAGTCTTATAAATTCCAGAACGATATGCTTTTAAGCATGACCCTCACCCCCAAAATAAACATTAATATGACTCCATTTCAATCAAAAATTCAAAATTAGCAGTCAAATCAAATGATAGGAAAATTTGAGGAGTCATAAGTGTTAGCAGGAGCTAACTGAAAGCCTTTCTATTATTCTTCACTTCCTTAGTCAGGATAAGCAATTAACCTTTACTCCCAACCCAACACACTAATTATTGAAGATTTGATGCAGTACCTGTAACTTCGATAGATGCTTTAATAATGACCCAGACAAGGTCCTTTGAGACAGCTGCAATTATGAGAACAAAAATATTTTAAATAAAGAAACAAAATTGCCTGCTAAAGATTCATCAAATGAACAGTAAAGATAAAAGAATTGAGATTTCAAGAACAGTTCCTTTTTAATGGGGTTCACTAGCACAGGTATATTGAGGGATTCGACAGGTATAGTGAGAGATTCGACATTTTGTTCCATTGATTTTTCTTTTCTTGGTTGGTGCCCTCTGTTTTTTCTTCTGTTTAAAAATCGAAAAACTAACACCTATATGTGTAAGTAGGAGTTTCGAGTTCAAGTCTTGTTAGATCGTTGAGATCCCTAGATCTTGTTAGATCTAACCACATCTTGGTGTCTTCGCCACAAATCCAAACATAAACATGACTAATTTTAATTCATTAAATTCTACCTTAAATTTGCATATTTAAAAACGACGTCTACTTATATATATTCCATTGAAGCTTAGATACTACTATTGTAAACACAGTAGGGGCATACATACATACTATAGTAAACATTAAAAAAACAGTATTAGCAATATAACTATCAAAATAAATGTGTCCAATATTCTCATTAGATCAGTAACATATCTCACTTTTCAAATAGAATCAAAAGCAAAGAAAGATATGATAACATGAACATAAACAGACGTACCTTCAGAGCAAGAACTAACATAGACTTGAGAGTAAGTTCCCTCAAAAAAGCTGATGTATCAGAGAAACCAGTAGCAACATGAGGGTAAACCTGTGTCAACAGTATTGCAAATACAATGCAGAACATGAATCTCAGTATGTTTTACAGCAATGAAAAAACATTAGGGAAATTAAGTGAGGATACACACATTTTTGGTTGTGCTCTTTGCACTTCTTTTGTCCCTCTTTTCTAACTTTTTATGCTTCTTTGCACTTGTTTTGTCCCTCTTTTCTAACTTTTTATGCTTCTTCGTGCTTTGAGAAGGGACCTTCTCTCTTTTTTTCTTCTTGCTGGGGGGTTCATGGTATATAATTTCGGTAGGGACCATTCCCTCATTTATGAGGAGGCCATCTAAACCCTTTATTTCCATGCTAAATCTTGAAAACCCATTGTTACCCCACCCAGTCCCATGTGAATTTTGCACGATCCAATATTTAATTTTTCTACCATTTACCTCCTCAGAACCATAACCGATTACAAGTAGAGTGTGACTTCCTACTGGACTTTCTGGTGTGTCGATGAAATGAGACACATCGTCAGGGCCTTCGTAAATATTATCCTGAAAGAAAGAAAGAAAAGTTAGACTCATTGAGGAAGAAAAATTATAAATTCAAGATTTAAAAAATCCATGTTTCTTCCCCCATTTCATACTTACCCCTCGGAGAGACCCCATTTCTTTGTCGATCCATTCTACACTAACACAAATTGGCCCGGTAGTTTTCAAATAGTCCTTCATGTCGTCAAGTTCTATCTTTTTCGAACGAACGTAAAACTCAATCTAGAACAAAAAAAAAAAACTGTCAGATGATAAAAAATAAAATAAAAAAATTAGAAAATACGAGATAGATATTTAAAATTAATTATCACATGATTTTCACGATCTTGCATTGGAGGTACATCCCATGCGTGTACATATGGGCATGAATCCTCGCTGAGACAACCATGTTGTTTCATCCACTCAAAAGTTTCTCTCAGACTTAATCCGGCCTTTTCCTCCTCTGCATTGTGAATATTGTTTTGGTATATGTCTTGGACCGATAGGCTAATATCATTGTTTGTTTCCTTTTTGTGTTTATATTCGATGGCCCGGCATGCCGTAAATGCGTAGCAAGTGCTTCATGTAAAATATGAGTTAGTGATAATTACTTATACAATATAACTATAACTATGATAAAAAAAATAAAATTACTTACTTTGCATTTCCTTGATTCCCAACAGGACCTAAATAGTCTGTATCCCTCAAATCTACCGGCATCCTTCTACAATCATAAAAACCAAAACAGGACTAAATACAAACACACAGCAGCCGAAAACCAGTTCTACAAATATCTTACACAATACCATGATGCTAATTAAGAACGTTACAGATTTTATAAAGCAGCAACAACTAACTTCTTTTTATAAAAATAGGAAAAACAACTTGTCTTTTATGAATCTCACTAATTCAGTCTATTTTTTACTTTTATTAAACAATAAAAGATTATTTCCTCTCATTTTCAACTTGCTTTCTCACTGCAAAAGAGCATAACACAAGGAAAATCAAAATTGAAAAATCCTTCAAAACCATGGTAAAAATTTCTCCTTTTCTTTGACCCAATGAAATCAAGCACGTTACAGATTTTAATGGAGAAAATATGTATAACCTAGACTGAAAACAAAGAGATGAAGAAAAAAAATCGAACCTTTTGAGGCAAAAATGTGTTATTTAAGAGGCAAAATGAGTTATTTGATTCAAAAGCTTGAGTTTTGTGGTGATGATTTAGCAGGTCATGTGAAGTTTTGGAATGACAAAAAATGGTCTTAGAACTTGAAAGTTTTGGAAGAAGGAAATGGAATCAAAAGAAAAGTTAAGCAAAAATATTTTATCTACCGAAAACGCAGAAATAAGCACAAACTTTATCATCACAAAATATGTTTAGCAAAACAGTATCAACACTGAAAACGCAAAATAAGCACAGAAATAACAGTATCAACACAGAAATCTTTACCAGATTTTGACTAGTTGTGTGAGGTGATGGTTGATGAATGAGGTTGAAATTAGAGGAATGTTGTTGTTTTTGAGATTAGAGGGTGAGAATGGTTGTTCCTGTTTTTGAGCTTTGAAGATTAGAGGAGTGTTGGTGTTTTAAAAGTGGCCATGCTAAAAGTGTTGTTTGGTTAAAATAATGAGTTGGGGTGGTAAGGTACAAACTTGAGGCGCAGCTATAGGAATCCCAGCAGTTGGTGTTTTTGAGGTTAGAGGGTGCATGAGAGTGAGAATGGTTTGTTCCAATAGGGTTATTTCGTAGAGAGGAAGGAATGCTTGATGTATGTGGGTCCCACGCTAAAAAAAACCTTCCCTCAATTGCAATAAAATGGTCAAGTTGGTGTTTTAGCCATTGATATATTATTTTTTAAATTGAGCCGCTGGGATTGTAGAATGGCAACTTGGTGTTGCCTTTTTGATTGTTTGGATAACCCAAAAAATGTCAGACATTTTTATTTATTTTTTGGTCAACAAAATGTCAAACATTTTATATTATTTATATGACCTTTTTTGGAATTGATTGCTGTGGCTTTTTACTATAGGATTGTAGTAGTATTTTATCACAAAAAACTGGGCTAATTATTCTTAAGGAATTACTAGTATTGTTTAAAATTTGGACAAATAAGTTTTGTCGGTTAATTTTATCTGTTAATTTGTTTTTATGTTACGGACTTTTATTTGTCACAATTCCACCTGCTTTTTGTTCATCAAATCAAATAATGAGTTAGGGTGATAAGGGACAAAATTGGGGCGCAGCTGTAGCCTGTAGGCAGTTGGTAAAATATTTGAATTTATTTATCCAAACAACAATTGAATTGACGGACTCCAACAACATGACCAATGGACCACACACTGACATCAAATATCCTCTTTTCACTACTACTACTCTCAATGGTCTCCTCAATACCCACATCCCAAACAATCAAAATGGACAAAAATATTTCCAACCTTTAAGGAATCACTCTACCTAAACCCAAGGGTATGGATTTCACACTACCTAAATTCACACTCGAAATATTAAATGTCACTCGAACCTAAACCCAAAATTTATTTGGATGATAAATTAACACTCACGTTTACAACTATTGGGTTTTAGTTTTTTCATCCAAACTCGAAACCCGTAGCAAAAAATATAACAACATTGAAATTCTATCATAGTCTCTCGATTAAATTAAAATTTAGGTCTACAATTGAAACACAAGTATTCTAACAATATTGAAATATGGTAACATTACAATTTTCAACAACAATATCGTAACATAACTTCAAGACTTTTAAGAAATTAAGCTATAATTAAAATTAAGGTCTTCCAAAAATATTAAAGCATAAACATTCCAATATTCTATTTTTACACTTATATATATTTAAGGGCAATTAGGTAATTTATATAGTCGAATGTTATAATTGAAGTTTGAATCAAAATATTAATACTACTACATAATTTAAAGATTTTCCTAATATGTGCACTAAAAACTTACTCCCTCTAGTTTTTTGTGTAAGCAAAAGATCAAAAAAGCACTTCATTTAAGAAAGTAGATAAAGTGCATTTAATTATTAAAAAAAATTTATTTCCAGTTTTACTCTTCCTTTTATTTATTTACACGGTGAATATTATGCATCTTTTAACAATGGACAATGTCAATAAATAAATTGTTTAGATCAAATAAAAGATTCAAATTTAGCATTTTAAAAAATGAAAAATGCTTTGTAGTAGGACACATTCTCTCGTCTCAAGTGCACGACACATTTCCACGCGGTTGCGTTTTTATGGTTTCTTTTACAGCATTTTCCTTTCTTTTTACTTGTTTCTATTTTTCTTTTTCATGAGAAATGTTGGTCATCCAAAAGACCAACTTTACATCTGACATTATATCTTATTTATATAGTATTATATTTTTGACAAAGTTTTAAGAATTTAATTTGTATGTACCGATAGTGTAAAATAATTTTACACTGTCAATTAATGACAACCATGTATTCTACCATATCACCCAATTTTATCTTACTTTCTTCATATGATATGGAAGATTGGTGATTTCTTATTGAATGGCCGTGTAGAATTATTTTACACTGCATATCAATTAAACTCAAGTTTTAATAGGGCTGAAAATGAGTAAGTTAAATCAAACTTGTTTGATTTCAATTTGATAAAAATTAGTTCAACTCGAAATTCGGCTTTAATTTGACACAAACTCTTTACATATCAAGTTCGGCTCTAATTTGTTTACAATAGATCCTAAGATCTCATGCATGCATACTACTCAAATAAATATTTCATCACTAAACTAAATCTAATATTCTTTTCGGTCATATTTATAAATAAAAGTTACTTTTTAGATTCATTCTACAATTGATATATCTATTCTATATATAAGCTAGATACATTAGTTATTTAATAAATTAAAAAATAATTTTTGTTTATAAATAAGATCGGAGGAGTAGCTTTTATTTGTAGTATTATTTTTGATAAATTAAATTAGATACAAATCACTAAATCTAATAACAATTGTATTTTAGTTTTTGATTTTGTGTGGACCGTGGAGTAAACAATTGTTTGACGATGGATTGAAAGACTTAAAACTAGCTAACATAAATAATAGTAGTGAACAAATTTCGCTCGTGCATGTGTCGTGCTTATGGTTCTCGTACCATATAGCACTGCTGTTAAAAAATAAATAAATGATTGACGTTGTTTTTTATTAAAAGTTCAACACTAGCTTAGTTCAAACACCAAATTTAACGATTCAAAATGTTAGCACATTAAGTAAAATGATGCCCACTTTTATTTATTCCAGCAATAATACCTATGCATCTCTAGATTCTCTACTATAAAAAAATAGTAGCATTCTTTGAAAAATAAAAAAGGAAAGTAACATCCCTCATAAGTATTGCTGGAATTTTTTAATTTAAGTAAATAACTAATAAAATTTAATTCAAAATAAATCAACACATCTGATTCGCGAGAGCTATGAAGAAAAACAAGAAAAAATACTCAACAAAGGTACTTGATATTGTGCCTTTGAGCCACAAAGAAAAGTCTGTGCATTTGAGCTTTAAAGAAAAGACAAATCCATGATAGAGATGAATTGTAAAGAAATGTGGAAAGTAATGGAAGTATAATAGTCTGTCAAACAAATTAGCGGGAAAAGTATAGTTAGGAAAAGTAATAGATACAACAAGTGTTAACACTTAACACAATGAGGGTAATTTTGGAATAATAAAAAAATTAAAAACACGCTTTTATATTTATTTAATTGAAGTTAATTTTCTTTTTGTCCAAAATAAAATAGGAGGGACCAATCATCATTTATTATTCCTTATCATGTGTCTCAAGAGTACAAGTTAATGTTGTCCTTAAATTAATTAAATGAACATACTTCATCTTCTTTTGGATAAAATTGGAATTATTACATTAACATAATAATTGAACCAGACTTTTGCTTATATTTAAAAATAAATTTTTTTATTTTATTGTTTATATTCGAGATAAGAAGGAGTATCTTAAAAAAACTCAATATTATACTACCTCAATCCTATTTTATTAGAATTATTTTGATTAAATAATATTATTCATTTATCATGCTTTGACCATATATACTTTTTTAATAATATATATATATAAATATAAGTAGGCATGACAACGGGGCGGGGGCGGATTTTGCTCTCCCCAAACCCATAAAGTTCGGGTATGGGGATACTCATCCCCATTTCAAGCGGGGATGAAAAGTATAACTCTAAACTCATACCCGACGGGGTTCGGGTATCCCCAATGGGTTTCGGGTATCTCGTCTCGCTTCACTTCACATGAACTCAAGTTGTATTTTGATATTTTTTAATTAAAAAATTATTTAAAAGTCGAGAATTTTTTTGATTTAATATTATTATTTTACTAAACAAAGAAAATAATTGGGAAAACAGTTTTATTTAATACTCAACTTAAAATAAAAATAAACATATGAATGTAATTTAAAAGTTTTTGCACATATATAATATTTTTTTGATACATAATTTAGTTTAAGAAAATAAAAATATGATGTTTATATAAACAGGGCGGGTGCGGGGACGAGTTCGGAGTGGGTATCAATGTATCCATTACCCGCTCCATCCATGTCTTTTAAAATCGGGGAAAATTCAAATTCAAACCCAGTCAACTCGGGTTTTCCTCATTAAAACAGGGATGGTACGGGCGGGTACCTGCGGAAATGAGTTTTATTGTCATGTCTAAATATAAGCATATAAGATCTTGTTTCATTTGTTTTGATGAATATTTTTAAAATATTAAATTTTTATAATTTTTATTAATATAGAATTAAAGATATTAGTGATCAAAATCATGTATTGGCATATGTTTAGTAGTTAAATTAGTTCTTTTATTTTGGAAGGGAGGTAAAACGTTGGCTTTTGTCATTTTTTAGACTAGCTATAGCCTATACTATAGCTTGTGCCTTGCCTAGTTGACGCAGCACAGTGAGCATACAATTGCCAGAGTAATCATTACTTTTCTTGTCCTGCCAAAGTGGATTTGTTTGATACAAATGGTATTATCATAATTTTTGGACGTATCGCATGTTCTTCTTAAAGAGGTATACGATTCTCACAAGTCTCGGTGTCTCACTATAGTCATGGTTGGCCCCACAATTTAGAGCTTATGCATAAAATATACTCCACAATTCGATTAAAGGGCAATTCTAGCATGAATATTATAGGGATATCCATATTATAGATCTTTTAGCATGGAAAATTATTTGCACCATTAGATTATTAAGATATACAATAAATTATAATAAAGTTTGTACATTATATTTTAATCTATATTATTATTATTTTTTATAATAATTTATTATGAAAAAAAGTTTTCGATTTTTTTCCGCGAAAATTCTTGATATTTTTTCGAGAAAAAACTTTCCGGTTTTTTTCGGGGAAAATTTCAATGTTTTTTCAGAAAAAAAAAGTTTCGATTGCAGATAAATACAATTTCGGATTTTTTTCCAAAAAAAGGTTTCCGGTTTTTTTTTCGAAAAAACAAGCTCATGATTTTTACGGAAAAAAGTTTTCAATCTTTTTTCGGGAATTTTTTTTCAATTTTTTCGAAAAAAGTTCCGGATTTCAAATAAATACAATTTCGGAATTTTTTGATATTTTTTCGAGCTGAAAAATGTTCAGTCATTTTATTCGGAAAAAAAGTATCGAGTTTAGGAAAATTAATTGAGTTTTTTCCGGAAAAAAACTCCAATCTTTTATGGGAAAAAAATTTTGATTTCAGAGAAATACAATTTTGGAGTTTTTTCCGAAAAAAAAATTTCGATCTTTTTTACCATATATTTTTTTGGGAAAAAAATTCCGGATTCTCGTAATGTATATACCGAGATAGAAATACATATATATAAATTATTATAAAAAAATATTATATAAATTATAATACAATGTAAAAACTTCATTATAGTTTATTATGGCCATTCATGATATAAGGGTGAAAATAACTCTCATATAGTGGGAGACCTATGACACCCATCCATGCTAAAATTGGCTTCGATTAAAAGAGTTAAATAGGCCTTAAAAAAGGAGAATTCTAAGATGCACTCGCCAAAATGACTACACCAAAAAAGTCATTATCTAGTGTAGTAAGTGTAAAAAGCCTCTCATGTGCAAGGCTTAGATCCAATGGTTAGAAACCCAAAACCCAATAGTATAAAATTGGTAGCTAATTTGTATCAAATAAGTTAAGTATGAATTGGATTAGAAGTCCAAATAAAAAATTAATTTATGGAACAATTAATTTTATTCCAAATCTAGCTAAACTAAGTCTGTATAAACTACAAATTAGATGGTTTAGAGGCACAAAATTATTCTTTAAAAATATTAATACACAATTGTCCAGATAATATGGTCAAATAGTTAAGTTACTCAAAAAAACCTTAAGGAATTACTAGTATTGTTTAAAATTTGGCCAAATAAGTTTTGTCGGTTAATTTTATCTGTTAATTTGTTTTTATGTTACGGACTTTTATTTGTCACAATGCCACCTGCTTTTTGTTCATCAAATCAAATAATGAGTTAGGGTGATAAGGGACAAAATTGAGGCGCAGCTGTAGCCTGTAGGCAGTTGGTAAAATATTTGAATTTATTTATCCAAACAACAATTGAATTGACGGACTCCAACAACATGACCAATGGACCACACACTGACATCAAATATCCTCTTTTCACTACTACTACTCTCAATGGTCTCCTCAATACCCACATCCCAAACAATCAAAATGGACAAAAATATTTCCAACCTTTAAGGAATCACTCTACCTAAACCCAAGGGTATGGATTTCACACTACCTAAATTCACACTCGAAATATTAAATGTCACTCGAACCTAAACCCAAAATTTATTTGGATGATAAATTAACACTCACGTTTACAACTATTGGGTTTTAGTTTTTTCATCCAAACTCGAAACCCGTAGCAAAAAATATAACAACATTGAAATTCTATCATAGTCTCTCGATTAAATTAAAATTTAGGTCTACAATTGAAACACAAGTATTTTAACAATATTGAAATATGGTAACATTACAATTTTCAACAACAATATCGTAACATAACTTCAAAACTTTTAAGAAATTAAGCTATAATTAAAATTAAGGTCTTCCAAAAATATTAAAGCATAAACATTCCAATATTCTATTTTTACACTTATATATATTTAAGGGCAATTAGGTAATTTATATAGTCGAATGTTATAATTGAAGTTTGAATCAAAATATTAATACTACTACATAATTTAAAGATTTTCCTAATATGTGCACTAAAAACTTTTTTTTTTGACACATGTGCACTAAAAACTTACTCCCTCTAGTTTTTTGTGTAAGCAAAAGATAAAAAAAGCACTTCATTTAAGAAAGTAGATAAAGTGCATTTAATTATTAAAAAAAATTTATTTCCAGTTTTACTCTTCCTTTTATTTATTTACACGGTGAATATTATGCATCTTTTAACAATGGACAATGTCAATAAATAAATTGTTTAGATCAAATAAAAGATTCAAATTTAGCATTTTAAAAAATGGAAAATGCTTTGTAGTAGGACACATTCTCTCGTCTCAAGTGCACGACACATTTCCATGCGGTTGCGTTTTTATGGTTTCTTTTACAGCATTTTCCTCTCTTTTTACTTGTTTCTATTTTTTTTTTCAATGAGAAATGTTGGTCATCCAAAAGACCAACTTTACATCTGACATTATATCTTATTTATATAGTATTATATTTTTGACAAAATTTTAAAAATTTAATTTGTATGCACCGATAGTGTAAAATAATTTTACACTGTCAATCAATGACAACCATGTTTCTACCATATCACCCCATTTTATCTTACTTTCTTCATATGATATGGAAGATTGGTGATTTCTTATTGAATGACCGTGAAAAAAGTATCGAGTTTAGGAAAATTAATTCGGGAGTTTTTTCCGGAAAAAAACTCCAATCTTTTATGGGAAAAAAATTTTGATTTCAGAGAAATACAATTTTGGAGTTTTTTCCGAAAAAAAAAATTTCGATCTTTTTTACCATATATGACTACACCAAAAAAGTCATTATCTAGTGTAGTAAGTGTAAAAAGCCTCTCATGTGCAAGGCTTAGATCCAATGGTTAGAAACCCAAAACCCAATAGTATAAAATTGGTAGCTAATTGTATCAAATAAGTTAAGTATGAATTGGATTAGAAGTCCAAATAAAAAATTAATTTATGGAACAATTAATTTTATTCCAAATCTAGCTAAACTAAGTCTGTATAAACTACAAATTAGATGGTTTAGAGGCACAAAATTATTCTTTAAAAATATTAATACACAATTGTCCAGATAATATGGTCAAATAGTTAAGTTACTAAAAAAAACCTTAAGTTTATGGCAAGATGACTGAAGGTAGTATTTCAAACGTTTTACAGAAAGTTTTAGAAAATTTTTATGATCTCCGATATAGGACAAAAAACTAATATTCTATTTAGAAAACTTACGGTTTGAAAAAGGTAAGTATAAACCTCATGAAACATGGAAGTTTCATGAAGAAAACTTTGTCTGTTATGAAGAAAATGAATCGCATAAATATCCTCACCTTTTCCATACAACAAATCTGCAACTCAATATTATAGCTTGTATGTTAGCTTACATAATAAGAAATTGTAGTTATCAACAATTTCACTAAAGAATGGATGAAATCCAAGAAGAACAGAAAAGAGATGTATAAAATATCTATTTTAAACTAGATGATCTTTCAAAACTTTTAGAAAATAAAGAAGAATATTTAACTCTAGATGAGTTATCTCAATTTCTTAAAAGGGGGGAAGAGAAAGATACGGAAAAACAAATAGAAATTCTAGAAATATCACAAACCGAACCTCAAGAATTTTTTTCCTGAAACTACCGATTCCACACAATTAAGAATTAAACCAATATCAAATTTCTTTTAAATATGGACGATACAGAAGAAGCCCTTAATAGGCAATTAGAAAATCTAGAAAGACTTATGGTCTCTTTAGATTTATCAGGAAAATGTCAAGTAGTTTACGAAGAACCAAAAGAAAAAAACCAAATCATTTATGATTTTAGCTCTGAAGAAGAAGAGGAGGAAGAAAATGAAAATCTTCATTTCGTAAAAATCGAACCAGCATAAACATCAGGAACAAAAAGGCCTGCAAATTTCGAAAGAGAATTTACCAAACAAAAATTCCAGAAAGTACCTCATTGTTATGTACCCTCGCAAAATCCATTTCAAGGACATGAAATTTTAGATGTCGAAGAAGATACTTGGTAAAGGTAACTCAAGTGTTACATTTATTAAAATAGTACTAAAAAATAGAAACCTTTTAGCCTATGTAGATACAGGTGCAACTCTTTGTTTTGGGAAAAAATCTATCTCTAGAAATTGAGAAAGATTAATTAAACCAAAAGAAATAATAGTTGCAGATAAATCAAAACATCAGATATGGTTTAACCTTAGTGATGTATCTATAGAGATTGAAGGATATAAGTTTTTTTATCCCAACAATCTACCTCCATGATTCATTATTAGACTTAATCATAGGAAATAACTTTTTAAAGTTATATGAATCTTTTACTCAAAGAAAGGATCCTGTATCACTTCAATGGAAGGACTTAGGGAACCCTAAAAATAGTAAAAAGAAACAACAGTGAAATTGAGTAGCAAGAAATAATATGATGAAAACCGAAAATACAATGATCGGAAACACAAATAGGAGATGTGATTCACCGTCGTTTGATAGTATAGATCGAAGCATATTTTTAAACAAGTATAGATCCAAGCATTTGAATCTGAATTTAATTTCGTGTGTAGAAGCAAAAACAAAAATTGAATTTGAATCTGAGTTTGTGAGTTCACCATCGTCTTGGTATTATTATTATTATTATTATTATTATTATTATTAAATATGATTCTGAGTTCGTGAATTCACCGTCGTTTGGTGTTATTGTTATTATTATTATTATTGAATTGAAATAAATTTGATGAAAAATAAATTAGAATATACCAAGGTATAGTATTGAGATGAGAGAGTGGGAACAAATTTAAGCATATGAATTCAATTTAAATAAGTAACGAACGATTGTAGTTGGAGGAGAAGAAATGGAGGATAAATAAGGAGATGTTGTTGGAGGATAAATAAGGAAAAATGTTACTAATTACAATAGGATATTTTTATCCAGCTTTTTCTCAGGATATAAAATATAAAGACTAATTAGGATAAGATTAAAAATAGAATTAATATATCATATCCAATAGGTACATTAAATGAAAGATATGAATAAGATATGATATATTTTTCATATCCTGTCTTCTTATCCTGACTATCAAATGGACCCTAACGTTCTAGTATAAATTACAAAACAAAAAAAAAAGTTCATGTAGTTAATTGTTTTTCTTTATTCCTTCCAAGTTCTGACACGATATCATTTAAATTCTATTAAATCCCTGAAAATAAATTAAAAAATTGGTATCATGTCACCACATGAAGAGAGAAAAAAAAAATGGGATAACAAACAAATAGTGTTAATTGTTATGAATCAATATTATCTCGGTATTATTAAAGTTTCGTGCTGATAACGTGTTAGAAATAAACTAAGAATGCTAGAGAATAGAGAATATGAGACTTGCATTATTCTTTTCACATATGTATATATCTTTACATCATAACATGAGTCCTATTTTTTAGTCCTATCTTTACATCTTTCAAACATATACTTCCTCTTGATATTATTTATAATGTTGTATATTGTTCTGTTTTTCACTCAGGATGCTCCTAATATTATGGATGTGAGGACTAAAACCTGGTTTCATCCTTTATTATTTTATGTCCGTCATGATCCAAAGAATGCTTTTGATATTTCTACCATAAGCTATGTTACTTGTGATATATGTCAGGTATGGGCTGCTTTGTGCATAATACAATTGTCACCTTGGATTCTTTATTTAGTGAGTTAATTTTTTTATTTACATCATCATGTTGATCTAATTCTTTTTATTTGAGGAAAATTGTTTTGGTGTTTAAATGAATATCCTTAGATGCCTTGTGTGATTTTAAATGTGCATATTCTACTTTAATGAAACACATGTCTCACTAAATTGCAATGTTAACAAATTTACATATTCTATCGATCGAGATTTCAAAGTTTGTAATTATTTATCTCTTAGCATGCTCCAAGTTGTGATATATTATTATGTTGATTAAAATATAAAAAATAAAAAATAAAAGAAGGTAAAAATCATGTGTTGTACTTTGGTTTTGGATGATTCTTGTTAAGAAATCTTGAATCACATTTTATACCTTTTAATCAACGCTTTCTTTGATGATTTTTGTTTGATGACGACTGTTAGCTAATGGATATTGAATTTGTTGTTCTTTTCTCTACTAAATAAAATGGGTTTCGTCTAAACTTTAGCACATGTTACTTATTAGGTGAACTCTTTGTATGTTGTTTGTGATTTTCTTAGGATTAAAATTTATAAACCCATTTTTTGTTGTATTAATTAATGTACAAAGAATTTGCACACTATGTTTGTCGGTTTCTTGAGAAAAACTTAGGACATTGTTCTTTCAATTTCTTTCAATATTATGTTTCATCATTTTTGGAATTTTGAAAGGGTTTTCTAAATTTATGTCCTACAAATATCTTCTATTAATTTATTTGAGAATAATTTACATATATTTTTAATTATTATATTCTCATATTTTGTGACCAGTAAAAAATAAGAAAAAAAATTCGTTTACTAATTTTGTAGCACTTTTATATATATGACTCTCACACTTGATTTTGTGATCAATTAAGTCTAATGGTCAGTTTTTTATGAAGTTGTGCCCTCATAGGACTCATTGATTTTTATTGATTAAATTGGTATGACTTGTTTTTATACTTCCACTCTTTTTGACTTTAGTTTTTGGCAGATTGTAAAAGAAATTATTATGACTTGATTTTATGATAAATTAAGTTTATTGGTCAATTAAGTTTGATATCTCATTCTCTTATTATGTGAATTTTACTATATTATTGTGTTTATTTATTCTTATGCATTTTTGAAGTATTGTATAAAGAATGGTCTTATATTATATATATATAAAAAAATTATTATGTAGTTCCTGAAGAACTCATATCATTCTATGTGAATTGAATAACTCATTATTCTATGTGAATTTCTGAAGAATTCAAAAGCATGGTTCTTGAAGAACTCATATTATTTTTTGAGAATTCATGAAGAATTCAAAAGGATAGTTCCTGAAGAACTCAACATTATTCTATGTGAATTCTAAAAGAATTCAAAAGGGTTAATCCCTGAAGGATTGATTAGAGAATTAATTTTATTGCTAAAATATATTGTATAGTTCTTGAAGAACTTAAATTTTTTGGTTTTTATGATCTATGAATTTTTGAAGAATTTAGTAATGATATATCCCAGAAGGATCTTACAAATAACTGATTAGATTTATTATTTGTTCTTGAAAAACTACACAAAAATTTATAAGATCTATTTAATCTTTGTAATTTATATTAATTTGAAAGAAAAATTATTGTTAAGAAGATTAATTTGAGTTCCTGAAGAACTACATTTATACCATGACAATAAGATCTACTAATCTGAAGAAGAAAAAAAAATAGAGAAACTTAAGAGACAATATGTGTATTTTCACACTACTCGAATATGCTAAAAGTAGTGATGCTAAAAATAGCATTATTTACAAATAGTGAAAATATATTATTTTTTTGAAAAAAAATATGGTGATGATATTATCATTTTATGATGCTAAAAAAGTAGTAAAAATATCTTATACTATTTTTTAAGAAAATAAAAAAGTTGTCATTTTTATAAATAAAAAATAATGATTCGTCATTTAGTAATTTAATATTTTAAAAAAATTAAAATTGTGTAACCCACATAACATCCAACTCAACCCGAAAATAAGCGGGTTTACCAACTCGGCCCAATCTTAAAGTGAGTTATTATTTTGCTCAACCTAATTCGGAGTACCATATATGATTCGGGTTTTGATTCTGCCTAAACCAAACTCAATCGGGCCCATATACCCCTAAAATACACACATTGAATTAAAAAGTTGGGGCTCAAATTCCGATCACGACAATCAACATAACAATTTCAACATTTTTTATAAATTGAACTAGAATTTATAGTTATATAGACAAACTTTATTCCTATTTATTTTTCATTGAGTTTTTTTTTATATATAGATTATTCATCGAGTTTTATTAACAAAAAAATATGGAATGTGATAATGAATAGTTAAAGTTATTATAGAAAAAGACATAAAAATCTAGACCAAAAAATAAAAAAAGAAAGAAAAAGACATAAAATTCTATAAAAAATAATAAAATTTATTAATATAATTGATATAAGCAAATGTTAAAACGTATCGAACCCTCTTATGTTTTAATTAGTCGAAATTTTATTTAAAAGATGTAAAAAAATTAATAAATTTAACTTATTGATTTAAAAGACTATATATTGTTATTATATTAGATTAGATTCTGTTTCCATGGCTATTTCAGTCAAAAGAAAAAAATATATAAAAAGTGACAAATGGCTTCATTTTAACCATAAAGATTAATCTAACGGATGATAGAATTTGAAAGTCACAGACAATTCCCGCGTACAATACAATCCATCTATGTGGTCCGTGGAAGAGAAAGACAAGAAATAAAAGAAGTAGTCGCAGCCGTAGCACACTTTCTCCCCCCAACAAAACAATGGCACTCTCTAACACAACCCAAATCACAACCTTAAACCCTCTCAAAACCTTTCCTCAAAAACCCACAAACCCTTTTCCTTCTTCCCATGTTTCATTCCTTTCACAATCTCTCACCAACTTCAAACCCCTCACCACCTCCATGTCCCAAATTCACTCCTCCAATAATTTCGAACTCTCCACTTTAACAACTTTATCACCACTAGATGGCCGTTATCGTGAAAAAGTTAAAGACTTGGCTCCTATTATGGGTGAATATGGTCTCAATTACTATAGGGTCATTGTTGAGGTACACCCATTTTTTCATTACCCTTTTGCTTAAAGAATTGTTTTTTAATCATTTTTTCAATGTTTTTCTTATACCCTTTTGATTAAAGTGTGTTTTTTTATTGTTAGATTAAATGGTTGCTGAAGCTTTCTGAAATTAGTGAAATTGTTGAGGTTCCTGCTTTTAGTGATGATGCTAAAGCTTATTTACAAGGTTTGATTGATGATTTTAGTGAGAATGATGTTAAGGAGATTAAGAATTTTGAGAGGATTACTAATCATGATGTTAAAGCTGTGGAGTATTTCTTGAAACAGAAGTGTCAAGCAAATGCTGAAATTGCCAAGGTTGTCATTTACTTTTATTAATTTTGTGTTTTGTGATTGTACATTACTAGCTGTTTGAATTTTGGGTCTGTTTGGATAAACAATTTAATTGAACATTTATCATATAAGTCTTTATTGTATAAATAAACTGTTTTCATAAGCTATTCTGGAGAGCTTATGAAAACAAGTTGAAAACAACACAACTTATGGACTTGTTATAAGATGTTTCCATAAGCTCTCACAAGTGCTTATACCCGTAAATAAGTTAATCCAAACAGGCCCTTGATGGGATTGTAGATTTTGAACAAATATTTTTCGCCAGGTGCTTGAGTTTTTCCACTTTGCTTGCACTTCTGAGGATATAAATAACCTTGCTCATGCTTTGATGCTGAAAGAAGCAATGAATTCTGTTATTTTTCCCGTCATGGATAAAATTATTAAAGCTTTGTGTACAATGGCCAAAGACAATGCTCATATCTCTATGCTTTCTCGCACTCATGGCCAGGTATGCTCATTTCTGCATTGCTGGATTATTTAAGAATCAATTCTAATATTGAGATATTGCAAATAATGCCGACTCAGAGCAACTACTTAGGACCTAGTGATATTTCAGTTCTTTAACATTATTATACTTCAATTTTGTTAGTTGCCAGATTGTCACTGTTAAACGGTCTTGATTGAACTTGGTGATTTTTTTGTAATATTCTTATAAGTGTTAAACCGTCTTATACTATATCATATAATTAAATAAAGTATATAATCATATGTATAAATTTGAAAATGAAAGGAGGGTCATTGACTAATGAATTATATCAGGGCACATCTACATGACCATGTTAATTTCTATTACTCCTAAGTTCTGATTAATTTGATATATATATATATATATATATATATATATATATATATATATATATATATTCACGGTTTCATCTGGTAATTACTTTCACTTTTATATAAAGGATAATGCTATCATTTTCTAACTAGTTATTATTACCAATGAAACTTAGCTTAGAATAAAATAACTAGGGCCTAATATAGCTTTACATTATTTTCGATGATTATATATCCATGGCCAGGTTTGCTGATTTCCGCATTACTTAACTATTTAGAAATCAATGTGAAGTAAAAAAAAAAACTATTTAGAAATCAATGTGTTATTGTTGATTATAATATTCGGATATTGCAAATAATGCCGACTCAGCAACTAGTTCAGTTCAATTCAGTTCAATTCATTAACATTATCACACTTAAATTTTATTAGTTGCCTTGCCACCATAACGTCATACTATTAAATCGTCTTGAGTGAACTTGGTGATTTTTCTTCAGCCAGCTTCACCAACAACTTTGGGGAAGGAAATGGCGATATTTGCTGTGAGACTAAGCAGAGAAAGGAAGGAGCTGTCTCAGGTTGAGATTTTAGGGAAATTTGCCGGTGCAGTTGGCAATTACAATGCACATCTTTCCGCATATCCTGATGTTAACTGGCCTGGCGTTGCACAAGAGTTTGTACAGTCTCTTGAATTAACCTTTAATCCTTATGTTGCTCAGGTGTGTTATTAAAAAAAATTCCTCGTTTTGTTCTATTCTAGTTTAACACATTTCTATGCAGCCACATAATTTTTAAAAGACTTGTTCCATTTCCTATTTTAACCGCAAATTCATTGTGGTAGAATTTTTCATTAATTGTTGCTTTATCAGTGAAACTTTTGTTAACGAGATCGCAATACCAGCTTGTGTGCGAGATGGTAACTTTATGATTCCTTCTGATTATATTATTCTACTTGATTAACAGATTGAAACTCATGACTACATGGCAAAGATTTTTCATTCATTCATCCAATTCAACAATATATTAATTGACTTTGATAGAGACGTATGGGGCTATATATCTTTGGGCTACTTTAAGCAGGTGAGTTTTCTAATACATATCTATGACTAGAATACGGTGCCGTGCTTTCTTTTTTCCTCAAGAAACAATAATCACTTTTCATTTTCAAAACTTGTTTTGCAGACCACTAAGGCTGGTGAAATTGGATCATCAACTATGCCTCACAAAGTGAATCCTATTGATTTTGAGAACAGTGAAGGCAATTTAGGTGTAGCTAATGGAGGTTTTTCTCATCTAAGCATGAAGTTACCGATTTCACGTTGGCAGGCAAGACCTTGGTTTAATTTAGTGTTCTTTGTTTTATTTTGATCGTTATTGTATTGGTATTATTCTAAACTATGATACGGACAAGATTTTACACTTCCATCTTCTTGAAATTAATCCTAACAGTAGCTCTTAGAATTAATTTTAAGTTTGTGCTTTGTGTTTTGTAGAGGGATTTGACCGATTCAACTGTCTTAAGGAACATGGGTGTCAATTTTGGTTATTCTCTTCTTGCGTATAAAAGCACACTTCAAGGAATAGGGAAGCTTCAGGTATGCAATCCAAAATTTTATTTGTGTTACTTTTCTCTTAGTTTTTGCATAATTATTGTTACGTGATAATAAACCATTATTATCATTGTAGTTATTATAGTTTTTTTTGAAGAATAGTTATTATAGTTATATGTACAATGTTGAAGTTTCTCATGTTTTCCTATTAAATCTTGAGAAAAAAACAATATGATTTCGTTCATTCATTGAACTTTTTTGTAAATGGTATAATTTGCTATTCACAATTTAGGTCAACGAAGTTCGCTTGAGCGAAGACTTGGACCAGTGCTGGGAGGTCCTTGCTGAACCAATCCAGACGGTATGTATACGCTTCTGTTTATACGTGGTTATCTTGTTTAATCTTTTTTATATCATATTGAATGCCTAAAATATAATTGCAACTTCAGTCCATTGCCGTGCTTCAGTACTTGCTATGGTTGTATGCTTGGTACAACATAAGGAGACTCTTTTTTTTCTTATAAGCCTTTTCAATGATATAATTTACTACTTAGGGCCCGTTTGGATTTGGCTTATTTTTGAGCTTATGAAAATAGCTTATGCAAATAAATAAACTTTTATGTTAATTCATAAGTTTTCACTAACAAAATTTTTGTTATTATAAGCTTTTTTTTATAAACTATCTTGAAAAACTTATTTATTTGCATAAACTGTTTCGTATAAGCTAAAAAATAAGCCAATCCAAACGGGCCCTTACTAGTTGACATCACATTAAGGGGGAAAAAAAAGAGGCTTGCACATCTTGTTTAGAATTTGAGTATATATTATCTGCAATTCCAAATGCTAATCGAGTGAGATTTTTTTATCGGACATTTTGTTGTTGAACAGTCCTACTTCTTTTGGTGTTGACAACTTGCCATCAACCTTTTAATACTCTGCAATAATAATAGTTTGCAAATCTTTATTTAGGTTATGCGAAGATATGGTGTTCCCGAGCCTTACGAGAAGTTAAAAGCGCTAACAAGAGGGAAAGCAATTACCAAAGAGAGCATAAGAGACTTCATTGAAGGCTTAGATATTCCACATGATGCAAAGACCTATCTCTTAAAGTTAACACCGCACACTTACGTTGGATCAGCCGTTGAATTGGCCAGAACTGTAGAACATGAAGTGAACCGTATTTTGAACTGAGTAATCTAGGGAACAAGTGGTTGAAACGCGAAACAGTGATTTCGATTAGTTAGCGAGACTACTTTAATAGGTGTGAAATTTTGTGACCAGATATCCTCACCATCAATGATCGTCGGTCGGAAAGCGAACCTTCAGATAAGTTGTTTTCATTTGTGAAAAGTAAAATAAAATCATATTCAGTAATTATGAAAAACCATACTGATGTAGAATGATGTTGAGGAATTTTTGACTTATAGGTAAATTGTATTGTTGAATTTGTAAGTGTTAGACCTTGATAAGAACATAGGTCTTACAAAGCATAAAACTAGAATGGTCGAATTCTGACCATATCATTTTGTCGATTGATTCCAAAATAACAGAATTTCTGAAATCAATTTTCCAAATATCTCAAGTATTTTAAATGCATTTGGAAAATTAAAATTCTCCTCGAATAATTGTGTTTAGATTTCAACATATTTATCTGAGTGGAACTAGATTTGAACCACTTAAGCAAGGTTTTTGAGTTCGAGCCTTGTAGATAGAAAAGATGTGGTTGGAAGGAGAGATTCCACTAAATGTTGCTAGCTTAGCTCGACGCCACACCGGAGATTAGTCTCCGGCTAAGTTGGTGGGTACTTGGCACTAGTGACATGGTTACAATTCAATTTTTACATGTTTTTATTTGGTTCATTGTATGTGAAAGAAGTAGCTATAATCTTTCATTTTTACACGTTTGTATGCAGTTGAATCATGTATATTTGCATGATTAATCAAACATAGCCTAAATGTTATTTTTATAAAACAAATTACTGAATTTCTGTTCATTTAATTTTGACAAAGGTAATTAGCAGAACAATTTCTAAATTTAATTAATTATTCAACATTGTGTTTTGTAAAAAAGAAAAGGACACATATTCTTAAAACATATCTAGATATATGAATGTACCTTTTTCTTCTTATCTGGTTGTAATAGCAAATATTGGGAATCAAGTGTTGCTGGTTCAGATTTTGAAACAGACATTGTCTGTTCTGTTCTCCAACCATTTTTTGTGACAGCAAGAATCCTTATCAGTTTGTTAAAGCTGGCAAGTTTTCCAATTCAGTCCATTTATGCTATTCACCCTATAATAGTTAGTAATTAGAGTGAAAGAGATTTGAATGCTATTTTTTTTGGAAAGAGAAGAAATACAAGAATATCCGGCTATGCGAGAATAACTCGGTTGATAGGGACATTGCAATTTTCAGGTGTTGAAGTTTGAATCCAAGGTTCATCACTTATTCACATTAAGGGGTCAAATTTAAGTCACTAGACTAATTAACAAAAAAAATATTACAAGAATATCTCCTACAATATTTTTTTTTTTGTCTGATTCTTATTTATTATTGAATAAAATTCATTGAGTAACTTGGATTATCTCTCTTTCAATTGGGCGAGAGGTATTAAGAGTTAGAATACTCTTCATGTCTCTAAGACCATAATTTAGTTGATAATAACATTGTATATAATATACAGAGATCATAATTTGAACATTAATACATTAACGTATTAACAATTTCTTTTTAATACAAAAGATCAACAAATTCTAATTACTGAGTTAATTGACAAAAGAAAAAAAACTAAAATAAATGGTCATTTCCATTATTTAAAATGATAGTAATATGGTCTTTATTTTTTTTTTTTTTCTTTTTTAAGAAATGAAGAAGAATGTAGTAATTTTTGGAAAACATCCTATTCAGAATATAATTCCAATTTCTGTCTTTGTGAGCTGATGTATGAACTATGAATGATGTTGATTGCATTTGGAAGGGATCCCCTCTAATTGCACCAAGTGGATTTAGAGTGTGGACTATGTGCATTATTATTTATAAACTATGTGCATTATTATTATTTATAAATTATTCTTTTTCTACATTACATAGTACTCTTGGAATCTAGAATCTAGCCACTATTTCCTTTACCCCACCATTGGAGTCTTGCCAAGTGGCTCCAAGTGTAATAATAGTTCAGCATTGAACGCAAGCTCGTGGGAGCTACTACCTAGAAAGTGACATCGTGTCACATACAGTATTATTTTTATTCTTATCTATTTCATATTAGTCTTAATGTTATTTCTAGATAATGATTAGCATTTTCAAAGATTACATTAATAATTATTAGTATAATTATAATGTAGGCAAATGGTCAAAAATAGTTAAATGATTTAACAAAGTGGAAAACTGTTGGAGGTTGGTGAGACAATTACATAAGTTAGTAAAACACAACACATGTGATGTACTTCAAGAGGAAAATGATACTAGAGGTAATGTCATGTAACCCTACAATTTGAATCGGTTATTTACTTCATTTTATTTATTGAGATGCTTTATTATCAAAGTATTGAGGTAAAGAGAGATAGCTAGTAGCATCGTGTAATTTTCAATTTAAATCTTCTGATTTATGTAATGTGTATTATTTAATATTAAATTAATGGTCGAGATAAATAGTATATAAATGCATATATTATCCACCATAGAGAACTCGAGGAGATGCTCTTGGCCTAGTGAATATTGCATATTCCGATATTTATCAGTGGTGGTATACAGTCGGTTTAGGCATTGGATTCCGACAATTCTTGCTTCCACTTCGTCTAATCCTACCCAATGACTAAATCCTCTTCAATTTTCTCTCTTATGTTTTCTTTTTTCTTTTTTCTAATGGTTGAATTGGTGATTTACTCAATTTAATTTAGTGAAATGCTTTATCAAAGTAGAAGAATGCCGGTGGTTAACAATTGAGGCACAAATAGTTTCTAGAATTAGATGATTTTAGAATTTAATTTTCATGACAATTTTAATTTTGGTTATGGTAGTCTAGTCTAGATAAGATAGCCATTTTTTTCTAAGTTTGCTACAATAATAAAATGTCACTTTCATGTACCAAAAAAAAAAGTCACTCTCCAATCATGGAAATGTATATTAAGATTTAAAAGGCTTAGCTGTACATTATTCTATTTAAAATATCATCTTTCATCCATAATTCAATTTGTCACATCATCATCATAATAATCATACATTAATACTACTAATAATAATGTCTATCCTAGGTGTCTTTTTTCTCTCACATTCTTCCCAAATCACCGGCTTAACTCCACATGTTCATAACATGGTTTCTTAATTTCTTTGCTCGTGTTGGTCATGTTCTATGTTCTATTAGAATCTTATTGGGATAATAATAAAACAAACTTCATTTCTTTGGGGTCAGTTTCCACTTTCTACTCTTTTCTCTTTCACTTTTGTTTAGAACTTCATTTTAAGGTTGTTTTTTATTGTGTTGGATGATTGTGATGTGAAGCCATGTGGTTAGGCCTTAGAAACTTGTATGAGTTTTGTTCATTTTATCATTGAAATTGATGATATTATGAACAATGATCAAGTTTCTCTTAAATTTCAGGACAACCCTTTGATTCTGAGGTAGATTTGGCTTTTGAGTTATCATGTCTGCTTATGGACATGAACATATGTATTCTACAAGGAGTCTCTCAGCAGGTTCCGGTATGATCAACAATTATTATCACCTTTTGTAGATTCTGTTCACGAATGAATCATCGTTTTAGTCTTTGAAAATTAATTTATTTTTTTGAAAATTCTCAATTTTATTAGTCTTTTTGGATCAGTCAATTTAGTCTTCAAATTGATTTCGAAAAGATTAGTTCGATCGAGAATTTTCATATTCAGAAATCTTTTAGGAATTTTATTAAATTCCTTGACTAAACAGAAATTGATTTATTTCACATTCAACTAATTGATCATAATTTTTTTTTATACTCAAAGTTGTTATTTTAGTATAATTTTGATGATTATTTATTTTTTTGTTTCTTTCTGGAGTTGTAGAGATGAGAAGTAGCTTTATGCTGGAATCAGGATTCTACATCTCATCATTTTCTGCAACAATTTTCATTGCTGGATTTGCAGCTCTTGGACTATTATTAATCACTTTGTTGGTTTCAATGGCAATGATGCTACAATCATGTCAAAATAACAATGCTGGAATTATTGAGCTAAGGAATATAAATGATGACTATAGTTATTGCAAAATTCAATCTTTGCATGCTAAGCTCAATAATTTGGAACAACATGATGTTCCTAATATTTGTAAGGACCTAGCTATACAATACATCAAAGGTGGTCAATATGCTAGAGATTTGGATTTAACCAAATCTGTGATTATGGATTACTTCAATGGTGTTAAACCATCAGAGGATGGTTTTGATGTGGTGTTGATTGATATAGATGGCATTTTTCCATGGAATCAAAATTCTTCCAACTTGTTTCAAAGGTAATATTTTCATTTTCATGTACGAAATTTGAAGCCGAGCAATTTGAACAGTCTTATCAAGATTGGGCGACTCCTTGTGTAAAATATAGTTTGAAATTTGTGTTTGATATTTTATTTTCCATATTCAAAATCCAAATTGTTCGATTTGTTTGACTCTGTAGTTTCCTGACTGCAACTAATTTGGATTCTAGTTTTACGCTATCTGCAATAGAAATTTTAGTTGTCTTTTTTATCATAGCACATTTCGCCACTTTGAAGATGTAATATCATATAGAAAAACTTGAAGTCACTTGTACTCTCAATCTTCATGAGTTTGAAGGGTACAGAAGTTCAACTGATTTGAACTAGTGGTTAAAGGAATTGAACGAATTAAAAGAGCGAAATTCAAATTTGGTGAATGTGTGAAAATATTAACATAAGAATTAATATACTAATTTTAGCTTATCCATAAAACAAAATCTTCATGAACTTTGTTTACTGTATTAGCAGATCCCCTAGAAATTTATGTACCATGATTCTAGATAATGTAGAATATAAATAAATGCTTGAATCTAGGACAGCTAGAATTTTGGTGTCTTCATCTGTTTTTATAAATGGTTTATTACTCCAACTTGCATAAGTTTATTAATTTATATCTCTTACTATAAAATCACAAATGCAATTATTATACATTTTGTTATGTAGTTAATCTAGCTTGATGTACATTTGCATTAGCAATAACTTGACAATGTTTTTTTTTTGGTGTTGGATTTTCATTACAGCACCATTAACAATTGTACCTTAGAGGCAAAGAAGTTAAAGCTCATGCTTATGTTAAGATTATACATGAACCTTCAAGCTAGTGGTTGGTCTATAATTTTGTTATCAAGAGAGGCAATAAAAGACCAAAATGTCACAATCAATCATCTTGTTGATGCTGGATTTAGAGACTGGTCTTCATTAATGATGAGGTATTAAGCTTCACTCATATATCCTACATATAATGGTTGAAGAAAAATCACAAATGTTGTTTCTAAGATATCTAATGTTTCTTTGGCTTAAAGGATAGTTTAAGGGATACAATTATCATTTTCTATTAAAATAAGAAAATTAATTGAGTAACCAATATTCTTAGACCTCCTTCCGTTCTAAAAAGTCACTATTATCAATCCCGAGTGGGTTTGGTGGTGATTGACGTTAAATTTGGTAAGGAGAACCATGGTTCGATTCCCCACAATTACGCTGAAACCATTTGATACCATAACTGACCCTCAAACTAGATTAGGTGGTCCAATGGATCGAATGCTGGTAGTGAAAACAAAACAAATAAGTGTCACTATTTGACTATGTACTATTCATATAATCTACTTTAACCATATGTTTTTACTAAAATATAAAGACAAATTTTAACATATAAGAGTTCGTTATATTTTTCTTAATGAATACTTTCAAAATATCAACTTTTTAATGATACATAACCAAATGTATTAATGGTCCAAATCGTGTATTGACGTATGTGCGGTAGTGAAAAGAATCACTTATTTTGGAACGGAGGGGAGTATATGTTGAGTAGTTTTTATTTATATTTGGTTACAAAGTATGTGAAAACCACATCTTAAGCTACCAATGATGTTCTGTTTCTGCAGAGATGGTGAAGATTCTACCAAAAGGAATGAATATTTTTCTAAGCAGAGGAATGTGATAGAGACAAAGGGATTAAGAATAAAAAGTATCATAAGTAGTCATGTGGATGTTTTGACTGTTGCTGATGCAGATACAAGAATGCATAAATTTTTGTTACCAGATCCTATATGTGACATGTTTGAGCCTCAAAGGAGTGCATAGATGCTGGACATTAGTTTCAGCCTAAAGAGTTTTTGATTTTTTTTTTTTTTTGTAAATTTAAAAAAGAATATATATCTTGCTTTGTTCATATATGTGATCTATCAAGGATCTTCTAATTACATGTCAGCCAAACCACAAAAGGTGTGTTTGAAAAATTTGATTTTAAATGATCTCAATTTTGTATAATTTTTTTTTAATTAAAAGTGTACTTAAAATAATGTAATTTATATTTACAATTTTTCCAATATTTGTATACAAACTTAATAAATTTTTTTTTGAAAGAAAGTATCATTGTAAATGACACCAAATTAGAAAGAAAGATTTACCGAAACTTAATATTACAATTTCTCATTCCTACAAATCGGTTCGTCGAATCATATTCTGAAAGTAGCGAACATGATAAAGATATCTGAAACTCTTCAAAAATTGTTGCGTTCTTTAAGAAAAACTCAACGAATTGAATTTCATATTCAAATCTATCAAAATAAAGGCGAGCCAAAAATGACGGCGAGACAAAAATGACGGCCAACAAAATAGGTTTCATGGCGAGAACAAGGTGCGAATGAAAAATGCTTTGTGCAACCATGGTGAGAACTAAAAGCAACATGGATGTTGTGTTTGTAGGATAAGAATTGAAAAGGCTTCAACGATGGATGTTTTGACGGCAACTTGACCGTACACTAAATGTAGAGGAGGTTTGTGTCTAGTGAGAAAATAGGGGGTGTTTGTTACATATAGCTAAAATAGTTTAGGGGAGGTGAATGTATTTTTCCCTAATAAAGAAAATCAAAATTTTAAGTTTCCATAATGCATGTTGTTTTGTGAAAATATGAGAGAAAAATAATATAAAACCAATGTATTACTAAGACAAAGAGCATTGTCAATTATTTCATGTGTATCATTACAAATACTTAAAATGCCCTATAAATAGTGCTGAAATATAATTGAACTTAGAAATAAATTCCCTAAAATTATTGTCCTTGAAAACAAGTCATAGCCAAAAAGAACTCAAAAGTATGTTAATAACCGCATTTGTCACAAGCCACATACCATCTAGTCACATGTTCGGATGATCTGCAAAAACAAACATGAAATTACAAGTCAATTACAATTACAGTGGAAACTTGTTCATAAATTTAAGATATGACTCAAGCAAAAGATTTTTCACTTGAATCTTTGATATCCACACACATAAAATCCAAGTTTGATGGACAGGTTGTAGAATTTTTTTTTGTCAAACTTCATTTCCAAGCAAACCATTATCAACACTTACATAGTTACATTACATGATTTCATTTCCTTGAAAACATTTATCAACAAAAGAAAGAGAGCCTGTCTTCCAATAATATAATGCATAAACTGATTCAAGTTCATCAAGTGCAAGCTATTTAACTTAATTTTGAAATATACTCAAATTAGAAATAAAGATTTACCGAAACGTAAAATGTCACAATTTGCCATTCCTACAAATTGGTTCTTGAGATCTGCCAGATTCTCCGGATAATATTTTGAATGTTTGCTACGTGATAAAGATACCTGGAACTCCTCCAAAACTGTTGCGTTCTCTAAGAAAAACTTAACGAATTGGATTTCACATTCAAATCCATCAAGGAATGTAATGTGAAGCTTCTTGAGAGAAGATTTGAAACAACAAGGCAGTGGAATTAATGTCCAATCATGATTATCTTTGAATGTGTCATGTCCCTGAATACGAATAAAAATGAATTAACAATTCAATTAATAGAATTAATATCATTGTTTTAACCTTGAAATGAGACAAATTAAACAGGATATAAAGCGTACCAGAGGAAAAACAAGAACTTCCAATTTAGGACACCTTAAAAGGAATTGCATGATTGATTTTCTAGTGAAAACTTTTGTATCTAAATCCAAACAAAGATGTGTCAAATTGTGGAACTCTGGAAGAAGATGGAAATGGTCATCTACAAAGGTAGGTTCAGGTTCAGGTTCGTCTTCATCTTCGTATTCATATTCATCTTCATATTCATATTCAGGTTTTGGTTCCTAGAAAAGGAAACAAAAATTGATTCACATGGAAAACATAACTAAAGGCAACAATATATCCGTCAAAAAGTATTATCTTATACATAATATTTAACAAGATGAATGAAGATGATGACGGAAAAAGGGTAATACATACCATAAAAGTATCCTTTGATAGTGTGAGAGACTTAACACTCGCAAGTCCACTCAATAACACATTTGCACAATGAGAAACATATTCCGCACATTGCTGGTCTTGTGGAAACAGTGAGGTTAAATCAATATATGCATCGACCATGGAGGTTGGGGGGTTAACAATGACAAATCGTATGGTTGGATCACTTGTGTATGTTAAAGATAAAAGATTGACAGCATCAATCTTGACAGAAAACTTTTTACAGTCAACGCAACTACGTAGACAATTACGGTCGAAACTGATGGTCAATATCCTTAATGTGGAAATAGCAATAGTGATCTGCTTTATGTACAACCAATAACATTTCTTCAAAGTTAACTCTTGTAGGAGAGGACAGCCAGCAAAAAATTCTTCAACTGATTGATCATTTGCAAAGGTAGCATATGAAAGATATAATGTCTTAAGGTTAGGGAATTGAATACCATTAGGAATATATAGAGTATAGCCACCAAGATTTAACCATAGTTTCCTCAATGAATAAGATGCTGAGAAACCACAGGGTAACACACAGCTAGTGTGTAGATATTTTTGATCACGTATGTAAAATTCAAGATCTATGATTTTGAGTCTGAGTAGAGAAGTTACTAAGAAAGTAATTTTGTGTGCATCAAGAGCAACTGGGGGCAAACCAATGCTGAGCCTTTGTATTTCCATTTGATGATGATTAGATTTGTGAATTAGTGTGGTGAGTGTATCTAAAAAGGAATATACTCGTTTTGAAAAAAAAAATATATGATGATCAATGACAGGTAAGTAGGTCCATAAGTACCTCCATTTAGTTGATAATATGGAAGTTTTTTTGATAGCAGTACTGATATCTAAAAAAGAAAGAATATGAATGAGAACGTTATGGGGTAAGTTACTAATTATATCTTTATTATTAGGTTTATGCCTTTGGAATGATGATGATGATGAGATTGATGCATCACTTCCCAATGAAAGGTAAGGAGGGTGATGGACATTGATTTCTTCAATCTTCTTCTTCTTTTTCTCAAACATAGTTAACTGTCTTTAATTTCAGAAAAGAAACAACAAATAAAATTGAACAACAATTATTCAGAATCAAGTCATTAGGTATTTAATTAAAAATTTTAAAGGATTGCAGGAGAAAATAAATCATACCTTACTTCCACGAGGCGGTGTATGGTGCAAAAACTGCAGCCTATATAAATCAATCAACTTTTAAGGTTAGTAAAGAGTAACTCCTAATCCTATTTCTAAGGCTGACCTTGCGAGCCAGCAATTCATAATCAATATTTTCACAGAAAATTTTGTGATATGATTTGTTATGATTTTTTTTTTTTATAAAGATTTGTTATGATTTTATATTATAGAATTTGGTGGAACATATTTTTATATTAACTACATGAACCTTCAAACTAGTGGTTGGTCTATAATTTTGTTATCAAGAGAGGCAATAAAAGACCAAAATGTCACAATCAATCATCTTGTTGATGCTGGATTTAGAGATTTGTCTTCATTAATGATGAGGTATTAAGCTCCACACCATATATCCTACATATAATGGTTGAAGAAAAATCACAAATATTGTTTCTAAGATATCTAAGGTTTCTTTGGCATAAAGGATAGTTTAAGGAATACAATTATCATTTTTCATTACAATAACTAAATTAATTGAGTAACCAATATTCTTAATACTCCCTCCGTCCTAAAATAAGTGTCACTATTTGATTGTGTGTATTATTCATATAAAGACAAATATTAACATAAGATATCGTTAGATTTGTCTCGATGAGTACTTTAAAAATATCCAAATATATTAATGATCAAAATTGTGTATTTACATATATGTTCAGTAGTCAAGAGAATCACTTATTTTGGAACGGATGGAATATGTATTGAGTAGCTTTTATTTACATTTGATTACAAAGTATGTGAAAACCACATCTTAAGAATGATGTTCTGTTTCTGCAGAGATGGTGAAAATTCTACCAAAAGGAATGAATATTTTTCTAAGAAAAGGAATGTGGTAGACAGAAAGGGATTAAGAATAAAAAGTATCATAAGTACTCATGTGGATGTTTTGACTGTTGCTGATGCAGATACAAGAATGCATAAATTTTTGTTACCAGATCCTATATGTGACATGTTTGAGCCTCAAAGGAGTGCATAGATGCTGGACATTAGTTTCAGCCCAAAGAGTTTTTTTTTTAATGCAAAGGAGTGAAGATTTTAATGCAACTAACCTATCTTGTAAAATAATAATAAATTAATAAACAATATCCTGTATCGTAGCAAATTGAATTATCTCCTTCTTTTATCTCAAATATATACAAAAACGCGTGTAACTTCCCCTTCTCCCTCCCACTACTAGAAGGAACTTTTTTTAAATATTTAGAATATATTTTTGTTGGTATTGATTATAATATGACTAGTTTTTATGTTAATGATATTTTCTTAATTCAACACTCCAATCTTTGACTAAATATATTTGTGATGTATCAATTCTGAGATTCGTGTTGATTTTTTTTTTGTTCATCCACGTCATTTATGGATGAGTATGATTTTTTTTAACAGTAGGTTGTCAGTTATTCTCTACATTTTCACATGATACAACATATTTTTCATGTATTGGTCATTGGTTATGATGAGTTATATAATACATGAGCATATTTCATAAAACACATGAGCATATTTATCTACATTTTCACGTAATATATGAGCATATTTCATATAAAACATGAAGATGTATTTGTGGGTTATGAGTTGTTGATTTCTTCTTCTTCTTCTTCTTCTTCTTCTTCTTCTTCTTCTTCTTCTTCTTCTTCTTCTTCTTAGGTCATTATGAATAGGGTGTTCAAATTCAAATCAATCCAAATGAAAACTACAAACCGATCCAAAAAAAGAAGAAGCAAAAATCCGAATATTTTTTAATGTACTTGGATGTTCTTGTGTGAATATACCACCGAATAATCAAATTGGATTTTGAATTGATTTTTCAAAATCGGTCCAAATTGAACAAAATCGCATACATATATTTTATACTTATTAAACATTTTATTAGCATGATATATTGCATTCACCTATTTATTTTGTTGGTTTTTAATTATTTTTTTTGTTACTACTTATTATTTCAATTTAATCTTTTTTTTTAATATTTCCCATATTTCAAATATAATCGATAATTGTCATTCCAAAATATTAATTTTTAATATATTATATGTTATATTTTATATGAAAAATATTATTTTCCCGTGTTTTTATAATATTAATATTTAACAAAAAATAAATTAGAAATTGTATTTTAGATATCAAAAAATCGATCCAAATTAAACCATATAAAATTGGATCAGATTAGATAAGATTTTTTTAAGGAGTCATCCAAAATCAAATCGAACCGCTTGTAATTTCTACTCTAGATCAAATTAATTTTTACCTCAAAACCACAGTTTATTGTGTTTTAATATTTTAGAATTTATTGCATAATTTGGTGGGGTAAGATTATAATTTTTTTGTTTTAGTCCATGTATCTTTTTTTGCTTCAAATTAGTCTTTGCATGTGCAAATCTTTTTATTTTATTCCCTAAAGCTAAAATCTGTAGGAAAATTCATTGGTTTCCTGCGAATTTTAGTTTTAAAGGACTAAAAAACCAAAAGATTGGAAAATACAGAGACTAATTTGCAAAAAAAAAATACAGAGACTAAAACCAATACTCGTTCGTTTTGCATTCAAGGGCTTTAAAATCGGCCTCATAAGCTAAATGCATGTTTAGATGAGTTATGAAAAATCACGATGAGTCAAAATGAATTTGTGCAATGTTCTAAAATAGAATTGTCATTCCTATAAGTTTAACTTAGCTCTACCAAAAACATTATTAAGGGTGAAAAACATAAATAATAGAAGATCATGATTACGAACAAATAAATATTAAGATCTTTCTAGTTGAACAAATCAACCTTGTGAATCTTTATGCGGCCTAGAAAATTGCAGGCACCCTTTTCCTATCCATTACTCAAAAAAGATCTATATTGTGCACATTATGCAGCAACAATTATTTAGAAGCACCCACCTAAATCACATAAATTTTGTACCGTAGTTTTTCCAAATCAATATATCAAAATCAAAATTGTGTTATGAATAATTGTAGGTGGATGTCCATTAGTCATTGCCATTTCATTGGCCCAAAATTGTATACAATATAAATATACACTTGAAGAGTATAATACAAATTCTATTATTTCTTTATTCTCTCTTTCTCTCCTCCATCTACATTGTTCTATATTCTTATTCTTATTCATGTTTAGATTAGTTTCATAACACGTTATCAGCACGATATTCTATCCTAAACAATTCTCTCTAGAATTTGTAAGTTTTCCCACTTCTTTTTATTTTATGTATGAGTTTTATAATTCGATTTATTTTTCGGATCTTTCTTTTTTTTTTTATGAATCTTTTTTTACAATTCTCTCCAGAAGCACCATAGTTAAATTTTTGAAATATGAATCATGAATATTCACAGTCTACGATCTAGAAGCATCGTGGTGATATTTTTGAAATATGAATCCTGAAGATTCATATCATGATGAAATTTTAAAATATGAATCCTGAAGATTCATGTCTTGATGTATTTGGATGTTTGATATTGTTCGAGTTTTGTGACCGACAACAGTCTGGTGAAACATCGATACTTCGATCATCCAAAAGAACATAAACATGTTTATTTTTATATTAGAGAGAGAGAGATAGAGAGAGATAGAGAGAGAGAGAGAGAGAGAGAGAGAGAGGAGATCCGTTGACTCAAAGAGTAAGTCTTCATTGACTTACTCTGATTAATAATTCGATATCGGCATTATATTTTTTCGATCCAACCGTTGAATTCAAAGATCTCATTGAGTAGATCAACTCCACAAATTTGTATAAAAATTCGAAATCGTTTGATACTTTTTATGAGCACTTCAATTGAACCGTACGAAAAACTTTTAGAAAAAACCGTTGAATTTCAATAGTCTAAAATAACTACATTTTTTGAATTTTTTATAAAAATTTGTGGAGTTGATCTACTCAATGAGATCTTTGAATTCAACGGTTAGATTGAAAAAATATAATGTCGATATTGAGTTATTAAGCGTAGTAAGTCAATGGAAGACTTAAATTTTTTTCACTTTTTTAAGTTGTAAAATTTTCTGCTCAGCTCTCTACACTAAAATAAAATGTCATCTTATATCAATTTTGTTTTTAAGATTGTGTGGTTTTAAATTTTAATACTTTATGTAAATTACAAAAATATATTAGGCCCCCGTCAATTGAATTTCTGAATTGCTCGCTAAGGGCATCTCCAATGCAAGGTTCTTATGAGTTCCTTATATGTTAAGCTTCGTCCCTTATTTATTTTTACCATTGGAGTGTGATGACTAGGCAGATGAGATTGCTTAAAAATAAGGTATGGAGCTTCCTCAAGCAACTCTCTCTCTCTCTCCTAGAGCTTAGCAATTAAAAATAATATTTTAACATTCAATCTTAATTTTTGTGAAAAAAAAAAAACACCCAATCTTAATTGGTGGGGTCAAATGTAAATAAAAAAATTATAATTGATGAGCTCAAATATAGATTGCTTATTATAATTGCCATTGGAGTGAAATTGATTAAAATTGCTTATGAATTGCTTAAATACAATATGGCAATTTAGGCCCACAAAAAACAACTTAAACAACTACCTAAGTTCTTCCCATTGAAGATGCCCTAACATCCACTTAATTTTTAGAAACTCCAATACGTTTCGATATGTCATTGCATTTTATAACCGTGAATTTCTATGGTAATGTATTGTTTTACAAATTAATGCATGTACGCCTAACATTTATGTCATTGCATTCAAGAACCAAACGAAGTGGGAAATTTTCTTCAAGAATATTCCAAACTTTGACTTCCCTGCTTGTTATTTTGAGTAATTTCTTTTTGGTTTTTTGTGAATTATTTGTGTTTGTTATGATAACTACACACGCTTTTATATTTTAGGCAGGAAAGTCTAACATCAATGCACGACTTAATATAGGTTTTTTATTTTTATTAATCCTCTAGTTCTTAGAGCATCTCCAATAAAGGTATCATAAAGAGTTTCATAAACTAATGATTTGTATCTCACTTTTTTTTTTATCGTTGGAGCAAAATTTGTATGAGTTGCATAGATATTTCATGACATTGTAGGGACGGCTTTTTAATAATGTATGATACCCAAAGTGGTATTACCGTTGAAAATGCTCTTAGAAGAAAGGGATTCGATAAATTTATAGTTTTGTTGTAAAATTGGGAAAGTCTGACCAACAATTATTCTTACCAAAAATTGATTTTGAATTATTTAGAGAAGATTTATTAATCATTTGAACTCAACGTCTTAATTCAATTTAGGTGGTTTTGAATTCACTTTATACGAAGAGAAATATTTTTGGTGAACTATATATGAAGTCAAAATATTGGACCTAACTGGTGCTTTATTTCCAATAATTAAAAAAAAAACTTAAAATAGCAATGTTTTGACTAGATATACGTGGTCCTTAAATAAGTTTAATTAGTTAAGCAAGTAAAGCAAATGAACGGTAAGGTGAACACATTCACATATTATGAAATTTTCCTGCTATAGGGCGCACACCAAATAACAAAATAATTAAACTAAGTATATATGGAATTTTGAAGACAGATATGGGATAAAAAAAATACCTTAAATGATAGGATAAATATATAAAAAAAAAATTGAGAAATGATAAATTGACAACCAATTGAGTTGTCCGACAACCCCCAAGCATGGGGCCCGCCACCTTTATGCTACCTCGGAATCCGTGCATAGAAAGGGAAAAAAGATTGTCTAGCCCGGGACAACTAAAAGCTGTTGTTCAAATAACACAGCTCAAAAAAATTAGAAAATTTGGATGAAAAGTGTCTTTGAGCTATGCTCAATTGATACTACAAATTTACTTGATGAAAAAACAGTTATAAAAGATTATTTATAAATATATTTACTTCTACGTTTAATTCAGCTCACATATGATTTTTATTTTTTTTATAAGCAAACTAGCTCACATGTTTTATTTTTCTTCTTTTTAGGCAAACTAGCTCACATGCATGTTACTACTAGCTACAATTATAAATATTGATATTAAAATTTTAATTTGACATATCAACCAAGAAAGTTAAGTGTAGAGTGAGCAATGCAACTTCCATGTGATCCTTGAATACAAATACTTATATTTTTGCCTGAATATCACGTCTAAAATCTAAAAGAAAAGGGAGAGTTTATTCCCCCACATAATACATTTAGATATTATTGCTACTACTCTAGGCTATATATGGTGCACAGTTGAAATAACGAAACGAACAAAAAATTAACCAATTTGGTTTAGTTTGGATCAAAATTGAATCAAATAGAAGAAAACTAAACTAGTTTAATTCAGTTCTCATATTTTAATTTTGAAAACTGATTAATTGATTAACCGAATCTCTTACTAATACAATTTGTATAAGTTTTAAATGAAATAATATAGTTCAGTGCATGGTTGTTGTAATATAGGTTTTTAAAGAAAGTGATAGTCTGAAAATTTGATAGAATAAAATATAAAAATAAAAAACGATAATAGAGATCACATAGGATGAATGTATGATTCGGAAAAAAATGATAGTTTAGTTTGATTTCATTTTTGAAAAATTCTAAAAACTGAATCAAATTGGCGAAAGTTTTATCGTTTCAGACACTTTTTTAACTCGTAGTCATGTTGGTTAATGAATGTATCAAAATTGCAAATACATCTCCGAGGCATCTTTTGTTAGAAATTTTATGGATTAAATTGACTTAAAAACATATCTAAAAATCAAATTAACTATTTGAACAACTTTGAAAGTTAAAATAACTAATAAAAAAGGTATTTATGAACCTAATTCAATTTTAATAGATTTAAACCAAATATAAAAATGAGATACACTTAAAAAAAGACCAAAATAGTGGTCCTCTTTTAGGAATATTCTGCTTTAACAAAATAATAATATCAAGTTAAAATAAAAAAACAAAAAAAAAAGAGTATTGTATTGTAACTTGTAAGTTTGTAAGATTAAATATTAAATATGAATCGAATTTTGTAATCTGACTAGTAGGTTAATTCACAAATTGAGCCACTTTGGACTTGTTCTGTTTTTAATTGTATTTATTTTATTTTATTAATTGAAAAAGTAGAAAACAAAAAGGGCGGCGTTTGGACCGGCTTTACCATTCCATTACCAATTCCTCCTGTCCTTGCGCCAAATGCGATTTTCTTCCTGATTAATTACTTACGTATTTGGAAAATCAGGTACTTTTTCTCAATAAATAATTAAAGAAACTAAGTGTATGTTTGATTCTGCGGTGACGAAAATCGATTTTGACAGAATTGATTCTGTAAAATTGATTCTGAGCAAAACTGATTTTAAGTTAAAGTGGTTTATGTTTGAATATATTCATGCAAAAGTGAGTTGAATAAAAAAATTGAGTGTAAAAATCAATTCTAGAATCAGAAGCTACAATTTCTAGCTTGAAGTAGAATCAATTTGATCTTTAAATTTTATTAATCATTTTGATCCTTGATTTTTTAAAAAATAATCAATTTAATCTTCAAATATATTTTTTATTGGTTTTTTTTTTTTGAAGAAGCTAAAATGGTATATAAATAATCACAAGAATAAGTAAACCCTTCAGCACAAGGCGTACCAGGGAGTACTACACAAGTTTACAAGAAGATCCAAGTAAGCAACATAAAAAAAATGACTACTAATCGATACCCAGACATAGCAAAGGGCTCGACCACCAAAGATGAGAGTTGGTTAATTAGTTTAATTCATAAAATTAATAGTATCAAATGAGATAATAGGTTCTGTAAAAAAAAAAAAGATAATAGGATGCATTTACAATATTTCAATATATTTAATAACCAATGTGACATGTGTCAAAAAAAATGTGATAACAGATTATACTTTCATAATGAACTTGGAAAGATTCATGGTTGGATCTACCGCAACTTTGATCAAGAAAGTCGAAACTACTTGATGTTAGAATTGACCTCCAAATCAGATTAAATTGGTGGTAAAAACTTAAAAAAAAACTGCTCATTTTTTAAATTAAAAAAAAAATCTTTTCAATACAAAAAAATCTTATAAAAATACAGTTTTTATTAATGAAAACTTATAAATTAATATAAAACCTTATACCCTATCCCAAAATATAAAGAAAAACGGGTAAAACAAAGTTGACATATTTAGGTAGTGTTTGGTAAAATTAATGGTTAGACTAGCTTATAAGTATGAAATGACATAAAAATGATATGTTTAATTAATATTTAATTTTTTCAAGTAAGATGATATGATTAAAATTGGAAAAAAATATAATAAGCTATAATCTCATAAGCTATTTGAAATAGTGTTTGGAAAATAAGCTATAAGCTAGTAAAAAAGCTATAAGCTATTTTTTAAAAACTGTTATCAAACAAAAATTTTAGTTTATAAGTTAAAAATTATAAGCTATAAGTTAGTTTATTCGATTTACCAAACACAGTCTGTCCAAGTTTTAAACCAAATACATCAAATTTCTTTAACCAATTTTTTCTTATATTTTGAGACGGGTGAAATATTTATTTGCATAAACTTAAAAATAAACTATTTCAATAGGACAATAATATTTTTACTAATTGAGCTACCTTAGCATGGACATAATATAATGTTTTAGTTAAAAAACTAAAACCAAAAAATAAAATAAAAAAAGACAGAAATTAAAGAAAGTGCAGAGAAGTTGAATGCAAGTAAGTCCCCGTTTGTATACGCGTTCCGTTTACCTTTCCTTCACTCATACAATAATCATAACTCTTTTTTTCTTTCTTTACACTTTAAATACAAAACAAACAAACTCCTTCTTCCTCCTCAAAACAATTCCTTACAGATCTATATGAACAAAACCCCACAAAAATCCCAATAATACCCTTCCTTCAAAAAAATGAAAGAATCAAGCAAAACATTCACAATATTATTAATCTCATCATGGTATTCATCAAACATTGGTGTATTACTCTTAAACAAATATCTCCTAAGTAACTACGGTTTCAAATACCCAATATTCTTAACCATGTGTCATATGACAGCATGTTCTTTATTCAGCTATATTGCAATTGCTTGGTTCAAAATGGTTCCAATGCAATTCATTCGTTCTAATCTTCAATTTCTCAAAATCGCTACTTTGAGTTTAGTTTTCTGTGTTTCCGTCGTTTTTGGTAATATTTCCCTACGGTATCTTCCTGTGTCGTTTAATCAAGCTGTTGGTGCTACTACTCCTTTTTTCACTGCCGTTTTTGCTTATCTTATGACATTTAAGAAAGAAGCTTTTCTTACTTATCTTGCTCTTGTTCCTGTTGTTACTGGTGTTATCATTGCTAGTGGGGTAAGTCAAATCCAAAATCACTTTTTTTTTTTTGGCTTTTTTATTTTAATTTCTGCTGTAATTTGGTTTTCTATTTCATTCACTTGTTTGTCGGTGATCATTTTGTGTCGGTGATCAAAAATTGCATATAGTTAGGAATATACTACTATTTTTGGATTAGCTTTTGGAATTATTTAATTTTTGTTAAGTCCTTTGCTATTTAAGAAACTAAAATTTATCGATAAAGTACGGAAAACATGGACATCTGATACGATACTGACATGTCGATAGTGGTAAGGATTTAAAAAGATAGAATAATTGAATGTAATTACATGTGTCAGTTCCGTGACTAGTGTCGTCGGACAATGACATTGTTGTCGAACACTAGACACGCCTTTGATAAGATCAGAAGTGTATGTGCTATAGAGAAATTTATTTATAGTATATTATATAGCAATTTTGGAATGATTAAATTAGTGCATTAATCACAAGATATGAAAAAAATTAACATGATTAGTAATTTTTGTGTATTTGGGGAGTGGTCCAACCCTGAGTGAAAAAAAAAAAAAAAAGAAAGACGTAGTTCGGATGTCAACTCGAGGATTAGTCTTGTAGCGGACCAAAAGGTCTAAGTCGTCAGGATATTTTGGGAGTTTTCTAGACTTTTGGTATTAGAAGCTAGACTAAGGTTTTAAATTGCAGACGCGGTTACAATGCTTCGTATTGCAGATAATCGCAGCCACTGTGTGATCTTTGATCCTTGATAAAGCAGAGAATTTGTGGCAGTAACTTTTTTTAAGCTTTAATGTCGCACCTAAATTGTAGTCTTGGACTTGTTTTTAAAGCTTGTACTTTTATGGTCCTTGCTACTTGGATCAAGAGTCATTAGTATCCCGAGTGTTTATTTGCCTGTACTGATTCTAACATTGGCTACTTTAGCAAAAATACAGATCTAGTTTGATATAATTTATGCGCAATTGAGTGGAATGTAGGAGAGTGATGTATTACTTCCACTGTACATAAGAATCTTTTTACTTATATAATCTGTGAAAGTAACCTAGTTTGTCTAAGAAGCAGATGAAACCTTGTTTTACAAAAATCTCTACTTTTGAGTTGCTAATAAGTGTAAGAAATAATCAAATTTCTGGCAAAAGGAATGTGTTATGTTCATGTTGTGTGTGTGCGTGTGTATGGTGTTCTGTGGCTGTTCTCTGTTTTTGACGGACTTATTTGGTGTTCTCTATTCTCAGCATCAGTAGTGGTCGATCTTTTTACTTTAATCTATGTATTCTTCAAATGACATAGATAAGTGGAAAATAAGGATACTTTATGGCTTCTGATGCATTTGTTATTCTTTTCTATCTTTGCTTATAGGGCGAACCGAGCTTTCATTTGTTTGGATTCATAATATGTGTTGCAGCTACAGCGGCACGAGCCCTAAAAACAGTGTTACAAGGAATTTTACTTTCATCTGAAGGGTATGTATAAGGGACATGTTATTTACCTCATAACTTTGTTTTCTGCTGTTGTATACTGACACCCACATTCTTCTTGTTGTGTATTAGGGAAAAGCTGAATTCTATGAACCTCCTGTTGTACATGGCTCCAATGGCTGTTGTTTTCCTTCTTCCTGCTGCACTTTATATGGAAGAAAATGTGGTTGGCATCACGTTGGCTCTTGCTAGAGATGATCCGAAGATCATTTGGTACCTTCTATTCAATTCATCCCTTGCATATTTTGTCAACCTGACCAATTTTTTGGTCACGAAACACACCAGTGCTCTCACCCTTCAGGTATGGCTCCCTTTTTCATACAGTCGTATGTTTTTCTAAATTTGTTTTTTACTCAAATGAACATGCCTGTTATCTTTTTAGTTGGAACATCAATTATGTGCAATTGTCATTAACGAGTTTTTTAAAATTCACGAATAAACTGTTTTCCAGTTTCAATTTCATAACTTATTCAAATCTCTTGGGGGCATTCAGGGATTGCTGCTGAAATTTTTCTGTTGGATGGATCCATTTAGTTAGTGCTAGGACAGTATTTTTGATTTTTACTGAAATTTTGTCTGCAATTTCAAATATTTGACCTAGAGTTGCTATCGCTGCTCACTGTTCCGTGACATTTCTGATTTTATTGATTCACATCATTTACATTTCTTTGGCCAAATGCCGACTGCTACACTTTGTTGCGTGGCAAGTTGATTAAAAAGATATATAATTGTTGTAATATTGTAGGGGTTGATGTTTCGGCCAATAGTTACAAATGTAAATTTTTAAGACTTGTCCAAGTCTTTCACGGTGCACCACTTGTAAAATTCGTTATAGTGTTATTCACAAGTGGTGCACCGACAAAGCCTGTATTTCTTTGTAAAGGGTGCATGTATTGTTTTTTCATACACCTTTTTCAGTTCAGGGAAAGGTTTAATGAGTATGATTCAAATAAGAGTAAGTAGATAGATTGTTGGCAAGATATGGATTTTTCATGTTGTCCAGTATTTGATATTTACTTAGAGATGTAAGGTGATGTTTAACAACTAATCACCAAGATCTGGCTCATATAGGTACTTGGGAATGCAAAAGGAGCTGTAGCAGTTGTAGTTTCAATTCTGATATTTAAAAATCCAGTATCAGTCACTGGAATGATGGGTTATTCACTCACAGTACTCGGAGTTATACTTTATAGCGAAGCCAAAAAGCGAAGCAAGTGATTCTGATAATGTGAATACTACTTTGTTTTCATCACTCCGCGGACAACCTCAAGATTCTTTGATCAGAATCAGAATGTTTCAGGCACTATATAAAAATTCTTTTGGCCTCACATAGAAAGCCTCATTGAAGTGGAGTTCTCCATTGTATTATCAACTGTTCAGAAATAGCTCATGGTACAAAGTTCCAATAGGTGAATGATCTCTCTACTATACCCATGTTGGGATATTGAGGAATATCTTTTAGTCATTTATTCTTTGAAGAAAGAGTTGTAAAATTGGATCTCTACTCATTTGTTATTCACAATCCTTACATTTATTTATCGATGAGTCGAAAATTCATATTTTTGGTTGTAGTATATTATAGTTCACAATCAGGTAGTGTAGTTTTATGATCTGTATTCTGTGCAACTTATTTCTGTTTTCATAAATATTAAAATTGACCGTTTTGATCTCTTTCTGGAAGCAGAATTTTTTTTAGCTTTTGTTTGTTCTTGATGATAATAATATAATAAGTACCTAGTTATTTAAGAAAACTTTTTTTTTTTTTTTTGAGATTCACCCCTTAAATAATTGCTACAGGTATTTAAGAAACCCTCCCTTTAAATATTTAGCCTAACTTTAAACTTTTTATTCAATTTTGCACATTGAAAAAAATTGTTTTTTTGGCTAAGAGCTTTATTAAAAATATGTTTAGCCTAACTTTTCATTCTTAAGACAATAAAAGGCTAAAATAAGTTGGGTCAAACGAACCTTAGTTTATAAAAAAAGAGCTTATAATGATACAAATACAAATATAAGTTAAATCCAAACGCATCTTACAAGTGAATTAGATTTTACCAAACTTTTGATAGATAGCCACGTTTCACTTTTTATCGTTGGCCGTTTCCTTTTTCCCTACTTTTTTCAAGGAACGGTTTTTGAACTGCAAGGTTACTGGTTAGCCTAAGAAATAGGATTAGGAGTTACTCTTTAGAGTTAATCTTAAAGTAAACTGATCCTCTCTATTTAAAGACAGTTAATTATGTTTGAGAAGAAGAAGATCGAAGAAATTAGCAGCAGCAGCATGGTCTCATCATCACTCCAAAGGCATAAACCTATTAATAAAGACATGATTAGCAACTTACCCGATAACGTTCTCATTCATATTCTTTCTTTTTTATCTACCAAGAATGCTATCAAAACTTCCATATTATCAACAAAGTGGAGGCACTTATGGACCTACTTATCCGTTTTTGATTTTCGAATTTCTTATCCGTTTAGATCATATTCCCTTTTAGATGCAGTCGCCACACTAGTTCACAAATCTAATCATCATCTATTAGAAATAAACAGGCTCACCATTCATGTACCCCAAGTTACTCTTGGTGCACACAAAGTTACTTCCTTAGTAACCTCTCTACTCAGCCTCAAAGTCCAACATCTTCAATTTTCCATAGATGATCTAAACTATCTTAATACTAGTTGCTTGTTACCCCGTGGTTTCTCAGCATCTTATTCATTGAGTAAACTAAAGTTAAATCTTGGTGGCTATACTCTATATATATCTAATGCTATTCAATTCCCTAGCCTTAAGACATTAGATCTTTCATATGCTACCTTTGCAAATGATGAATCAGTTGAAGAATTTTTTGCTGGCTGCCCTCTCCTACAAGAGTTAACTTTGAACAATTGTTATTGGTTGTACATAAAGCAGATCACTATTGCTATTTCCACATTAAGGATATTGACCATCAGTTTCGACCCTTATTGTCTAAATTGCGTTGACTGTGACAAGTTTTCTGTCAAGATTGATGCTGTCAATCTTTTATCTTTAACATGCACAAGTGATCCAACCATACCATTTGTCATTGTTAACCCCCCAACCTCCATGCTTAATGCATATATTGCTTTTAGCTTACATTTGCCATTCACCCCATTCAATTATTGGACATATTTGAAAGATGAGGAATATGTTTCTCATTGTGCAGCTGTGCTATTGAGTGGACTTGCGAGTGTCAAGTCTCTCACACTATCAAACGGTACTTTTATGGTATGTATATATGTATGTATATGTGTATCTATGTATGTATGTATGTATCGACAGATGTTTTGACCTTTAGTTGTATTTTCTATGTAAATATATGTTTGTTTCTTTTTCTAGGAATCTCCCAATGGAAATGATCATTTCCATCTCCTTCCGGAGTTCGCCAATTTGACACATCTTTATCTGGATTCAGAGATTTGCCCTTTCAGTAGAACATCATTCACGAAATTCATTCTAAAGTGTCCTAAACTGGAAGTTCTTGTTTTTCCTTTGGTACACTTTATATTCGGCTTAATTTGTCTCATTTCAAGGTTAAAACAATAATATTATTTTCATTCATTGACTTGTTAATTCATTTTTATTTGTACCCAGGGAATTCACAGATTCAGACAAAACGATAATCAAGGATGGAAATTAATCCCGGTGCCTTGTTGTATCAAATCTTCTCTCAAGAAGCTTCACATTACAAATTTTGATGGATATACATCTGAAATCAACTTCGTTGATTTTTTCTTAGAGAACGCAACAGGTTTGGAAGAGTTCCAAATATCCTTATCGTGTACGCCAATTATTTCAATATATAATTCAAAGAATCTAGCAGATCTCAAGAACCGATTTGTAGGAATGGGAAGTTGTGACATTAAATTTCGGTAAATATTTCTTTCTAATTTGAGTAGGAATTAAATTTACTTGTCTAACTTTATTCCATAACTTAGTCAAATTGCTTGCACTTCATGAACCTGAACCAGTTTATACTGTAATTGTAATTGACTTGCAGCTTCATGTTTATTTTTGCAGATCAGCCGAACCTGTGATTAGAAGACATATGCCTTGTAGAAAATGCTTTAAGAGATTTTAATTTTTTTTTAACTAAAGTAAAATCGCTCTTACTGTGTAAATATTATGATATCAATACGTTTTTAAGACAGACTTTTGAATTATTTTCAGTTATGACTTATTTTCGAGGGCAATAATTTTTGAGAATTTATTTCCTAAGTTCATTTATATTTGTAATGAATTAAGTTAATATCTATACCAATATATTCTATCTATTTTTCAAGGACTTTTTTATTGTCATTTTTGTCCTTTACTCTATTCAAATATTTGTATATATATTCACTACAAGAAAAAAGGTGATTAGCAACGGTTTTGGGACAGTTTAACAACGGTTTTTAATTGTTGCAACAGTTTTACCAACGGTTGCCAAACCGTTGCAGATTTGAGCGTTGGTAGCTCAATTAGCGGCGGTTTGAAAAACCGTTACACAAACGGCCACAATAAGTTTAGCAGCGGTTTGAAACCGTTGCTATTGATGAAATGAAAAACAAATTTTGAGCCAGTTTTGCAACGGTTTGAAACCGCCGCTATATTATTTTATTTTATTTTTTCTAGTTTTGCAACGGTTTGAAACCGCCGCTAATTATGAAAAAAAATTAAAAAAAAAATTATTTTATTTACATTTCATACACAACCATTAATTGTAACAAAAAAAAAATACACAACCATTAATACAAAATTTCATAGCAAATTATAAATAAATTCAATTACAAAATATTAACGAAACAAGGTTACCAAAAGTATCGTGGAATTAAACATGTCTTAGTAAAACTAAAGAATGTTACTGCCAAAACACTAGCCTAACCAAAGCTAAACAAACTGAGGCCTGCAAAACTAAAAATGCGACTACCGAAAAACACTATGTCTAACCAAAGCTAAACAAACTGAGGCCTGCAAAACTAAAAATATGACTACCCAAAAACACAGTCTAACCAAAGCTAAGCAAACCGAGACCTGCAAACAGAAGCCAAAAACCAAATAGCACCAGCCCCTCAACAGAGATCCCTGAAACCACACACACCTGCACATAGTGATAGACACAACAAAAGTGAAGTACAAAATCAACATTGCAGCCTCATATATCAAATAAACATAGCTGATTACAAGGTTACTTGTTTACATTATCAAAAGTCCAGAACCATTTTTATAATCTCAGAGCCATTTTGAATTCATTTTATAAACAAGAGTTAATGTCTTTACAGAGCATAACATAAATGTTATTAATGTATTAAACTTACTTGTAAAGTGTTTCTGCAACATTTCCTCTATAGAGATCACAAATTTGCTACAAGTTCTGCAACATAAGCAACACTAGATAAACTAGAGGTAAACAATTCCTAAAATTAATACTATTACAATAATCACAAAACAATTAGAAAATTCTGAAGCTACCAAGCAGCAATAGCAACAAAACCTCAAGCAAGAACATTGCATCTAAACTTTAGTTTTAGCCTTTCAAACTAAGTGGTGGTGTCATTTGAGTATAAACTTCATATGTTTCCTTATCAACCTTATCATCAAAGCATAACATACATATATAAGGATTAAAATTTGAAGTTGAAATGAATACTTGAAGATAAAAAGCAAGAAGGAAAAGTAGTAAACAAAGAAAGAAGGCTACTCACATGTAGTATCACATTTTGACTTGACAATGATGAGAGCGACCATCGTCGGTGAAGTTACTGACATAATTATAAGTTTGTGCTATCAAATAACATCTGCATAATTATATAAGAACCAATACGAAACTAGAATTAAAAAACACTGCTAGACACCAAAATCCACAGCTGACAAAGACAACGCCCTATGTAGCAAACAAGGTGCAGCATTTGATTCAAAAGACCAAAGTACTTATTTAAGAAAAAGAAAAAATAGTGTTATAGCATTTGATTCAGCTTGCAATTAATCACAACATTAGGACTTAAAAGGTCCATTTACATGGCATCTATTTGGAAGTAATCACAACATTAGGACCCAAAAAGGGCATTTACTTGAATCTGCAAGTACTTAACATAGCCATGTAAATCCATAAAAATATTTAATTTAAAATACAAAATGTATAAGCATTGCGTAGAAGAAGATTGGATTATGCATTTGCATCAAAAGTTGAATTGTGCACTTTGCACTTTGTTATTTTGTGGGATCAAAATTCTAATTTAATCAAAAGTAGTTTTAATTTTAACTTACCTTGTTTTGAGCTGAGCTTGTATTCCAATGTGCTTTTCACTGCTACTTGATGAAGGGGTAACCGAGCATATGAGCTACATTTCAATACCAATAAATTATCATAATTTCTTATTCATTTAAATAGCATTTGTGCCATAGAGTTGTATTATGAAATTTAATTTTTACAAATGAATATGTGAAGACAGTTATCTACAGATAGAAGCCTTACACACACACCTCAATGACCACTGATATTAACAAGTAACAACACCAAGTGGTGATATGATAATATGTAGGTGCAACAAATGCCTCCTTGATTACCATATCTGAAACAATTTTTCACTAGAGCAAATGAGATTCACATGATTAAAACATTATGCATAGGTTTCATGATGATATACTTTCAAAACTAACATGTTATTGAAGCACAAAGTAACAGGTTTTGAGACTAGCATTCCCTAAAATAAGTCATAACATTATGACCTATACTACTCAATTTTAACAGATTCAAGAATTATAAATATGTGACTAACTTAATCATATCAGTGACGAACATAGAGAAATAGAAAGACATAAAGTGATGAATATGTACTAGTTTTAGCTTTAACAAGTTATGTCCAAAATAAACAACAAAGGAACAGAACAGTCACATGAATTAGTGAGTAATTCCAAACCAAGAATCTTGAATCTAAACAAACAAGACCAGTCCTATATTAAGAGAAAAAGGTCCACAAGAGTTTACCATGTTGAGATTTAGAGATTACAAACACAAGAAGAAAATGAATTCTCATGAATGAGCAAGATTAAGAACTTTGTGTCTATATTCTTAATGGACTTCAGAAGAGATTGACATATGAATGCACAAGGATTTGACATTTCTTAATTTTCAAAACAGCCACATTTACACAATCATGGGACAACAATTCAGATTTCATGATATTATCCTGAGAAAAATAGCACTGATCTTGTTCCTAAAGAAGCAACATTAAGTTCATAACAGTCATAAACTAAACCACTTAGCTTCTAGGCCAATTCCTACTTAACATTTATGTGATTATTGAAAATAATGCAATCATGGAACAAGGTTAAGAACCAATGGAAGAGGAATTGCGACTAAAAATTAACCATGGTTCAATAGCAGGTTGAGTTCCATACCTATGTTCAGTACCGCCCCCCCCCCCCCCCCCCCCCACACTAATCAAAGTTAGCAAATTAAGAGTTACATAATTCATGTGATAGGTGAGAGTATTGCCAATCAGTTCTAACATGCACATAAGTAAGATGAGTTTCAATAAATGATCAAAACTAAGAATCTTATAGAAACATCATCAAGAGAACTCATAAGCAATCCAAAGTTGAACATATTAACAATGTAAACTCTTAAAATAGCATGGCAGCAACATGATAAAAAAAATACATTTAACCTTCAAGTTCAAAGAAAACAGTCCCTGATTTTTGCGCTCAAAGAAAACAATGAGTTCTAAGTTTTGATCAATCAAAAATTCAAATCACATTACTTTTGTGTTCAACTTAATACCAACAAAATTCATTAGTCACTCAAGCTTTATCAAAATCACACAAAAGTCTGTGACATTTCACTATGCTAAATAGTTTCAGAAAAACTTGATTTGGACTAGAACTCTCACTTCCTATGGTTACAGAACCACACAAACAAGACAGAGCAAACACAAGGACAATAAACAAACTCTGTTTGACACAAGGAAATTCATATCTCAAATTCAATCAAACTTTCCCAAAGACAATGCTGGCGGAGTTTCCCAAATTCATATCAAAGAAATTCATACCAAGCATTCCGGGATAAGACTAAACTAACTCAACAAATAAATCAATATTTCCCAAACTCAATCAATCAATTAAAGAAACAAATCAAAATTTTCCAAAAACCTAAAACCTAGAAAAATTATAGAATTCTCAGTATCAACAATTCATATCAAACTTTCATCACCTGAGATTAAAATACAAGTCGAGTCGTGTTGAGCAGAGAAGGGTAAGAGATTCGACGTCAAGAAGAGACAGAGAAAAGGGGGAGAACGACGACCGGTGGGTGACGAGTGAGTGGTTCGGTCGAGCTTTTTGGTGAGTGGTGGTGGTGGACTGGTCTGGTCGCTTGAGCAGAGAGAGACGCACGAAGAAGATGAAAGGGTTCGCGAGTCTGAAGCTTTCTTTCTGAATGAACGAAGGAAAAAGCCAAATAATAAAAAAAAAATAGAACGGTTTACTGTTTTTTTCTCTTTACAACCAAAACCGTTGGTAAACCAAAATAAATTGCCGGTTCACTAAAACCACACCGACAGTTCACCAAAACTGTTGCTGTTATTTTTTTGTTTTTATATTAGCAATAGTTCTACAAAACTGTTGCTATCTATGTGTTGCAAATAACAATTTTTTTTGTAGTGATTTGTTAAGAACTGGTCTGACTAGCACTGTTGTATTCTGAACAATCAATGGGATTTTTTGGATTTGATGTCGATGAATATGTTCGGTAGAGGATGTCTTCGATCTCTTTGAAGAGTTGTTCATTTCTTCTCCCTTCCATTTAGGTTCATCCTTCAACAACCTCCACGCGTGCTCCATTGTGAAACGTTGATGACGTACTTGCACAAAAAGTTTACGTGCCTCATCCATGACGTCTCTCTCGAACTGTCCACTTTTCTTGTTTGCAACAACTAGTTTGTAGCTCCCGCAAAACCATTGACAATGTTTATTCAATAGATGCCATCGAGATTTGAGTGTAGACCATTTTCTCACTATAAGTGATTCGCGATAGTTGTTATACCTATCTTTGATTCTAGTTCTAGACCAAAAACTATCGGCTTTTTGGTCATCTCCCACAACTGAATCTTTAGAAATGTTAAGCCATGTCTGAATAAGCAATTTATCTCCTTGTTCTAAGAACTTGACACGTTGTTTTTTCTGGGAAGAATGTTCTCCTTCTTCCGCAAAAGTAATATTTTCTAGACCAACTTGAGTTGAGAACATCGGCACCTGAGAATCTGTAGTAGACTCAATTGGTGATTCTGATTGAACGTTATGAAACTCTACAACGTTGTTGGTACCCATTGGATGCGTATATTGGCTAGTGATGTTGGTTGGTGGTGGTTGAAACATAAAAGGTCGAGGATATTGAGAATTGTTGCCGGTGGAGAATGGCGGTGATTGAAACATAAAAGGTATGTATATATGTATGTATGTATGTATGTATGTATGTATGTATGTATGTATCGACCGATGTTTTGACCTTTAGTTGTATTTTCTATGTAAATATATGTTTGTTTCTTTTTCTAGGAATCTCCCAATGGAAATGATCATTTCCATCTCCTTCCGGAGTTCGCCAATTTGACACATCTTTATCTGGATTCAGAGATTTGCTCTTTCAGTAGAACATCATTCACGAAATTCATTCTAAAGTGTCCTAAACTGGAAGTTCTTGTTTTTCCTTTGGTACACTTTATATTTGGCTTAATTTGTCTCATTTCAAGGTTAAAACAATAATATTATTTTCATTCATTGACTTGTTAATTCATTTTTATTTGTACCCAGGGAATTCGCAGATTAAGACAAAACGATGATCAAGGTTGGAAATTAATTCCATTGCCTTGTTGTATCAAATCTTCTCTCAAGAAGCTTCACATTATAAATTTTGATGGATATACATTTGAAATCAACTTCGTTGATTTTTTCATAGAGAACGCAACAGGTTTGGAGGAGTTCCAAATATCCTTATCGTGTACGCCAACTATTTCAATATATAATGGGAAGAACCTGGCAGATCTCAAGAACAGATTTGTAGGAATGAGAAGTTGTGACATTAAATTTCGTTAAATCTTTCTTTCTAATTTGAGTAGGAATTAAATTTACTTGTCTAACTTTATTCCATAACTAAGTTACATTGCTTGCACTTCATGAACCTGAACCAGTTTATACTGTAATTGTATTTGACTTGCAGCTTCATGTTTACTTTTGCAGATCAGCCGAACTTGTGATTAGAAGCCATATGCTTTGTAGAAAATGCTTTAAGTGATGAACTGATGATATCAATACGTTTTTAAGACAGACTTTTGAATTATTTTCAGTTATGACTTATTTTCGAGAGCAATAATTTTTGAGAATTTATATCCTAAGTTCAGTTATATTTGTAATGAATTACTTTAATATCTATACCAATATATTCTATCTATTTATATTATATTATACCAATATATATATATATATATATATATATATATATATATATATATAAAGATAGAATAACCCATTTCCTGAGGACTTTTTTAATGTCACTTTTGTGTGCGCTACAGAAAATTTATTTATAGTATATTATAGAGCAATTTTGGATGATTTTTTTGAACAAGGCAATTTTGGATGATTAAATTAGTGCATTCATCACAAGTTATGAAAAAAGATTAACATGATTAAAATAGTAATTTTCATGAAAAAAAATAGATGTAGTTCTGCTGCCAACTCGAGGATTAGTCTCGTAGCTGACAAAAAAGTATAAGTTGTGAGGATATCTTGGGACGACAGTGGATTAGAAGAAAAAATGTCAAAGGTTTTATATTGAGTTTTTATTTTGTAGTTATGTTTTCTGGACTTTTGGTATTAGAAGCTAGACCAAGGTTTTAAATTGCAGACACAGTTACAATGCTTCGTATTGCGGATAGTCGCAGCCGCGGTGTGATCTTTGATCCTTGATATAATGCAGAGAATTTGTGGCAGTAACTTTTTTCATACAGTCGTATGTTTCTAAATTTGTTTTTTACTCAAATGAACATGCCTGCTGTCTTTTTCGTCGGAACACCAATTATGTGCAATTGTCATTAACAAGTTTCTTAAAATTCACGAGTAAACTGTTTTCCGGTTTCAATTTCATAACTAATTCAAATCTCTTGGGGGAGTTCCGGGATTTCTGCTGAAATTTTTATGTTGGATGGATCCCTTTAGCTAGTGCTAGGACTTTATTTTCGGTTTTTACTGAAATTTTGTCTGCAATTTTGATTATTCGACCTAGAGTTGCTATATCGCTACTCGCTGTTCCATGACATTTCTGATTTTATTGATTCAGATCATTAACATTTTGTTGGAACAAAGTGGGTCTGACTTGAACCTCTAATGTTTTAAGTAGTTTTGATGATAACAAGGTATTAAAATTGCAATTGGTATTACTAATGATTATTCTAGTGTGCAGAATTATAAGTCAAAATTCATTCAGAAGCACTATGAATAGTAGCAGAGAAGCCAGTCAAAACAAGCTCTGAAAGCACGACACTGTTCGTCAGAAGCTTAAATTTTGAATGCTGAAGAAAGTGACTCTGAGGATAAAACAAGGCTCTGAAGGACTCAGAAGCTAAAAGACCTCAAGAAGCTATGGCAACAGCATCAGAAGAAAAATGAATTTACGTCACTCAAGAGCTGACCTATATAGAACCAATGATTGAAGAACAATCCACTTCAAGGCTCTGTCACATCCACAGGAAGGAATATTCGTTGGTACAACGTTAACCTTATCCATAAGTGGAGCGCATTTGAGGATTGTACTATCGTACTATTATTACTCAAAATGGAGGAGTGATAAATTGAATAGCTAGGTAGTGGAATTGGAATTCCTTACCAAAGAAGGCAATATACAGCTATCAATTGTACGAGTAAATTCCAGCTGGCACCTCTCTCTCTGCAACGGTCATCATCTTCCTCCAAGTATAAATAGAAGACTCAAATGGAAGAAATGACTACTGTTCCTACTACTGTTCTATTACTGCGTTCAAAGACTAAGAAGCATTCTGACATCATATTTTAAATCTGTCATTCTAAGTCTTAGAACAAATTGAGTTGTATTTTGTAAACACCTCTGATAGTATATCAAGTGTTCCTTAACATTCATTCTTATTCTTAAGTTTGTTTGAGAAGTCTCTTGTTAAGTTTAACTTGAGCATTTGAGAAGTCTCTTGTTTAGTGAAACTTGAGCACCTGAGAAGTCTCTTGCAAGTGTGCTTGAGCAATTTGTAATCTTTAGTAGATTATAGTGAAAATCTCTTGTTAGTAACAAGGGGACTGGAGTACTCTCGATTTGTGAGGGGAACCAGGATAAATTCTGTGTCTTTCTTTCTCTCTCTCAGCATCCTTTCGTTAATTTGTGTTTTTATCCGCTGCATACTTAGTCGCTATTAGGCAAAAAGTTTTAATTTTTAAAACACAATTCAACCCCCCCCTTCTTGTGTTTTTCCACCTTCAATTGGTATCAGGAGCTGGGCTGTTGCCTAACTCTCACCTATCAGTGAAACAGTTAAGATTCAGGGAGGAAAAACATGTCTGCTGAGAAGAATCTCAATGAAGTTCCATTTGACTATGATTCTAATTCTAAAGACAGAAGGTCTTCTGACAAAATTCCCTTTTTCAATGGAACTGAGACTGGTTATCCATTCTGGAAAACCAAGATGTACAGTCACATCATGGCGATTGATTGTGATCTGTGGGATTTGGTAGAAGATGGAGTGAACTTTGAAAATATGGACTTAGAAGGCGTTGTTAGCTCTAAAGACAGGAAGGCTTTTACACCCACTCAAAAGCTGGAATATAAGAAGCACCACAGTGTAAAAGGGATGATGACAAATGCCATCTCTCATGATGAGTACTTGAAAATTGGAGATAAGAGAACGGCTAAGTCTATCTGGGATTCTCTTAAATCCAAGTATGAAGGAAATAAACAAGTTAAGGAGGCTAAGGCCAACTTGTTAGTACATCAGTATGAATTATTTAAAATGAAGGACGGAGAGGACATTGAGACAATGTTCTCTAGGTTTCAAATTCTTGTTTCTGGACTTCAAGTTTTAGATAAGAGCTATACTGAGGCTGATCATGTAAGGAAAGTACTCAGAAGCTTGCCGCCAAAGTGGAGACCAAAAGTGACAGCGTTTCAGGAATCTAAGGATTTAGATACTGTGTCTCTTGAAAGCTTGGTTAGCTCTCTAAAGAGTCATGAGATGGAACTCATGACTGATGAATCGACTAAGAAGCTAAAAGGGATAGCACTAAGCACCAAGAGTTCCTCTAAGGCTCTGAAGGCGAAGGTTATAGTATCTGATGAAGAAGCTTCTGAAGAAGGTCACGAGATGGACTCTGATGAAGAAGAAGAAATGGTTCTGATGGCTGCAAGAGTATCGCAATGGGCTAAGAGAAGCAAGAAGTATGCTGGTAAGTTTGGAGGTTCTTCCAAGAAGGTTGGTACTTCTAAGGATAAAAAGGAAGAACAAAACAAATGTTTTAAGTGCAACAAACCAGGACACTTCATTGCTGACTGCCCAGAGAACCTGAGTAAATCATCCAAGAGAACCTCTAACAAAGAAAGATACAAAAGTAAGCTCAAAAAGGGGTTCCTTGCCACTTGGGATGATTTGGATCAGGAATCAGATTCTGATGGGGAAGAAGAAGCAAACCTAGCCTTGATGGCAACCGCTTCTGACCAAGAAGACTCTGAGCACGAAGATGACTCAGATTCAGAAGATGAAGATGAGGTACTTGCTAAACTTTCTCGTTCTGAATTAATAGATTCATTAAAAGATGCCTTAAAACTTTTAACCAAAAAGGCAGGTGAGTGTAAGGTTCTTAAAAAGGCCTATAACAACCTGACCGAAAAGGCAAATGAAATAATTGAACAAAATGAGTCTCTAAAATCAAGAAATGAATTTATGGAAACTCATTATGTTCTTGATGATAAGGTTCCTCCAGAACATGAATTTGCTCTTCAGGAATTCCTTATCAATGGAATGAAAAGAAGTAAAATAGCCTCTTTGATTTATCATGTAAGTAGAAATAGAGGAGAAGGTCTTGGATTCTCTCGTTTTAAAGATAATCCATTATCTTCAAAGTCCTCTAATATAGATAAATCAAAACCCAAGGTTGTCTTTGTAAAGAGTCAATCAGAGGTTCTAAATGAGTCAGCTTCTAATAGAACATCAAAGCCAGAGGCTCAAAAGTCAAAGACTCTGAAGGATAAAACCTCAGAACCTAAGATTTTTAAGCCTCAAGCTAATGTTAAAACTAAAGAAGCTCTGACACATTCAAGAACAAAGCTCAAGAGTTATACTAAACCCAAAAACTTTTCAACAAGGGTGATTAACTCTAGAGGCTCTGATAGGTCTTTCAAACAAAGACCACCTGGACCTGTAAAGACTAACACAAAAGGACCCATAAAGATATGGGTACCAAAATCTCAAATAATATTTGCTTCAGGTTTGCACACTAAGAAGGCCAAAGCAGCAATGCTGGTACCTGGACAGTGGCTGCTCACGACATATGACGGGAGAAAGGCATATGTTCCAAACCCTGACTCTGAAAGAGGGAGGTACTGTGGGGTTTGGAGGAAACCAAAAAGGGAAGATCATTGGTACAGGTATAGTTGGTAACTCTTCTCTTTCAATTAAAAATGTTTGGTTAGTTGATGGCCTCAAACATAATCTGCTTAGCATTAGTCAATTTTGTGACAGCGGATTTATTGTTAAATTTGATAAAGAGGCATGTACAGTAATCAATGATTCTGACAAGTCCATATTGTTTAAAGGATTAAGAAGAGGTAATGTTTATAAGGTGAATCTGTCAGAACTCACTGAGCAGAAGATAGTTTGTCTTCTATCTCTGAATGATGAAAAGTGGGTCTGGCACCAACGCTTAGGTCATGCTAACTGGAGATTAATCTCTAAGCTTAGCAAACTAAAGTTGGTTAAAGGCCTGCCAAATCTTAAATATCATTCAGATGCTCTGTGTGGTCCTTGTCAGATTGGCAAAATTTCAAAAACTTCTTTTAAAACTAAAAACATTGTTTCTACCTCAAGACCCTTAGAACTACTTCACATTGATTTGTTTGGTCCAGTAAGTACTGCCTCAATCAATGGGAAAAAATATGGATTAGTCATTGTTGATGACTACAGTAGATGGACTTGGGTGAAGTTTCTAAGAGTGAAAGATGATGCATATGATGTGTTCAGCATCTTCTGTACTCAAGTGCAAAATGAGAAAGGTCTCAAAATCTTAAAAGTTAGAAGTGATCATGGTGGTGAATTTGAAAATGAACCATTTGCAACTTTTTGTGAAGATCATGGCATTGTTCATGAGTTCTCTGCTCCTAGAACACCACAACAAAATGGTGTTGTAGAGAGAAAGAACAGGTCTTTACAAGAAATGGCAAGAACCATGATGCATGAGACAAAACTTGCTAAGCACTTCTGGGCAGAAGCTGTAAACACAGCTTGTTATATTCAAAATAGGATCTATATAAGACCTCTATTGAATCTAACAACATATGAACTCTTCAAAGGAAGAAAGCCCAACATCTCTTACTTTCATCAGTTTGGATGTACATGTTACATTCTAAACAACAAGGCCTACAAAAGAAAATTTGATGCCAAAGCTTGTAAGGGAATCTTTATAGGTTACTCTGAACGCTCAAAGGCATACAGAGTGTATAATTCTGAAACCAACACAGTGGAAGAATCTATACATGTTAGATTTGATGATAAAGAGCCTGACAGTAAAATGTCAGAGCAAGATAATAGTTATGCAGGTGTTCCATACCAATACATCGATTCAGAACCTGAAAAAGCATCAGAAGCTGTTGAAGCTTCAGAAGCTGTATTGGAAGAAAATGCTGAAGAAGCATCTCAATTAGAAGCATCACAAGAACATGATGACACTTCAGAAGAAGACACTCAACCAAGTGCTGATGTTGATGAAGCTCCAAGAAGGAAGTTCAAATATAGATCATCACATCCAGAAGACTTAATTCTTGGAAACAAAGAAAGTCCAAGAAAGACAAGATCAGACTATCAACAACTTGATTCTCTTCTGGGACTAATCTCAATGATAGAACCAAAGAATGTTGATGAAGCACTTACGGACGATGGATGGATTGTAGCTATGCAGGATGAGCTCAATCAGTTTCAAAGAAATGATGTATGGGACTTAGTGCCAAGACCAGCACATAAGAACATCATTGGAACTAAGTGGGTATTTAGAAACAAGATGAATGAACAAGGTGAAGTGGTAAGAAATAAAGCTAGACTGGTAGCACAAGGCTACAGTCAGCAAGAAGGTATAGACTTCACTGAAACATTTGCTCCAGTAGCAAGACTGGAAGCAATCAGGTTACTTCTTTCATATGCTGTTAACAATGGAATCACATTGTACCAAATGGATGTTAAGAGTGCCTTTCTTAATGGTGTTATTTCTGAAGAAGTATATGTCAAACAACCCCCAGGTTTTGAGGATTTGAAAAATCCTAATTATGTTTATAAACTTAAGAAATCACTCTATGGTCTCAAACAAGCTCCAAGAGCTTGGTATGAAAGACTGAGTAATTTCCTTTTAGAAAATGGTTTTCAAAAAGGTCAAATTGACAATACATTATTCAGAAAGACATCTAAGAAAGATATCTTAATCATTCAAATTTATGTAGATGATATAATTTTTGGTTCAACTAATGCTTCTCTTTGCAAGAATTTCTCTAAGCTTATGCAGGATGAATTTGAAATGAGTATGATGGGTGAATTGAAGTTCTTCCTTGGAATCCAAATTAATCAAGGAAAAGATGGCACTTACATTCATCAAAGCAAGTATACAAAAGAGCTTCTGAAGAAGTTCAACCTTGATGACTGCAAGATAATGTCTACACCCATGCATCCTACCAGCAGCTTAAGCAAAGAAGAGATAGGAAGCAAAGTAGATCAGAAGCTGTATCGAGGTATGATTGGTTCTTTACTCTACCTTACAGCATCTAGACCTGATATTCTATATAGTGTATGCTTGTGTGCAAGATTCCAGTCAGATCCTAGAGAACCTCACTTAACTGCTGTTAAGAGGATCTTTAGATATCTGAAAGGAACTACTAATCTAGGACTTCTTTATAAAAAATCCCTAGATAGTAAGCTAGTTGGATTCTGTGATGCTGACTATGCTAGTGATAAGATTGAGAGGAAATCCACTAGTGGAAATTGCCAATTCATTGGTGAGAATCTCATATCTTGGGCCAGTAAGAGACAAACAACTATTGCTTTGTCTACAGCAGAAGCAGAATACATCTCAGCTGCTAAATGCTGCACACAGCTTCTCTGGATGAAATATCAGTTGGAAGATTATAACATAGCTGAAAGGAGTATTCCACTATATTGTGACAATACTGCTGCTATTCATTTGTCTAAGAACCCTATTCTACACTCAAGAGCTAAACATATTGAAATAAAACATCATTTTATAAGGGATCATGTTCAGAAAGGTACAATAGATATTCAATTCATTGATACTGAACATCAATGGGCTGACATATTTACTAAACCTTTAGCTATTGAAAGATTTGATTTTATCAAAAAGAATTTGAACATGCACTATATCTCTGAAGAAAATTAGCTCTGAGAAGTAGAATAAAATTAGCATCTGAAGCTTTATCAGAACCTCTTATAATTTAGAGTATCCCTTGGGAAGCTCTGAATAATTTAGGCTCTGAAGAGTAACAGGTTCTGATGAGGTGTCAGATACAAATGAGTGAGGCTCTGAACCTTTTTAGAAATGAAACGTTCAGTACGTGTAAGTGTACAACAGTTGTCTATACACGCGTCAGCTTTGTTTAAACTTTTTCAACACGTGTCTAGATCCTGACGGGCAGAGAACAGTTAATGATGATTATGGCAGTTAAGTATATTATTTAATTTTTTTTTAAAACTGCTCGCGCTCCCTCCCAATGTTTACTTTCTCTGTGTATGTGTGCTAGTTACTATTTATAAGTCACTTCACTCACTTGCACAACTTTTTACACAAAATCACTACCTACACAACCCTAGGCTTTACAGAAAATTCCCAATCTTCATCTTCTCATTTGTCTGAAACAATGGCTGCTCGTTCATCAAACGAAATCGTTCAAGAACCCTTTAACCCTACGTTATCACCCATCATCGATCTCAATTCAAAAGATAACCTAGTCTACGAACATCATCAAACTGACGCTGGACCAGATGCTTATGATTTCTTCACTGAGAAGTTCGTGGATTTTGAAAGTTTGAAAGCGAATGGGATTGACATTCAATACTTGTTCTACAACCAACAATGGCAAAATTACTTTGAGATGCTTAATGGCTTCGTATACTACGACATAGTGAAGTATTTCTGGCAGAAGGCTAAAGTGTACGATAGAGCAAGTGCTGATAAAGAATACAAGGATATGGTTGAGAAGAACCAGGAATTACGAGGGAAAACAAGAAAGGAACTTGGTCTTAAACCTTATAGAGAAAGGGAAATTAGGTCAAATATTTTGGGAATCAATGTTGTGATAACTCAGGCACACATTGCTAAGATTCTGGGTTTAGACAACAAAGGAGAAGATATAGAAGTGTATGATAAGAGAAGCAAGCATTTGGATTCAATTCATCAGGACCTCTTTAAATCTGGTTGCACACAAAAGGATTTTGGAAAAGTAATGCACATGAAGAACACATTTGAATTTGCTTTCAGAATGTGTTTGTCCACTATCTTCACCAGAAAAGGTGGATTGGATACCATCTCCATTCCACACAAACATCTCATCTGGTTCTTATACAAGAGGGTAAAAGTTAATTTGGCTAAGATTCTTTTTGATCACATGTGTCTTACCATCAATGAGGGTAGAACCAAAATACCATCAGTCATTCATCACCCTAGGTTAATCTCAGAACTGATAAGGCAAACCAAACTCACAGACATTGTGAGTGCCAAAGAAAAACTTAGAGTTTTCCAAACTGCTAAGTATGATGCATCAGTTCTGGTCAACATGAAGAGAAAAACCAAGGAAGAAATCATTCAAGTGAAAACACCTCTGCAGCAAGTGTACGAAAAGTACTTCTGGTGTGATGGGTTTCCCACCATATCAGAACATGATAATGATGAGGTCATCAAAAACTTTCTTGAATCAGTAAGAAGAGAAACTGGGGTCAGTGTGCCCAGGAAAATGGTTGTAAGTGTTCCTAATTGGGATATCTTCAAGGGACCAAGAGATATTACAAGGAGCAGAAGAAAGCCAAGAACTACTGAGCAAGAAATGATTGATGAAGGCTCTGATGATCAAGGACATGCTAGTGCTGATGAGATTGAGGAAGGTGCTGAAAATATGATGACTGAAGCTGTTCAGAAGGAAAAGCGGACAAAGAAAAGGCATGATAGGCCTTCAGCTTCTGAGGAAGATCAGAACCCTGCTAAACCTGCAAAGAGACTAAAGACCAGAGCTTCTAAACCAAAAGGTAAGATCTCTGAATCTAATACTTCTAGCATTCCTGTAGCTCAGGTTATTGGTTCTGAACCTCAACCCTCTATTGCTAAACCATCTATTTCTCAACCTCCATCATCTACCAATCAACCTCAACCCATAGACTTCACTGTACCTATTAGTGTAGTCTTACCTGATCATAAAGCTATATCATCATCATCTTCATCAGATACCAGCACTGCCTCGGATGAGTTAATTGCTACACTCATCAGAGAATCCAACCCAAAACAAAAGAAAACTCTTACACCAAAGAGAACCTCTTTCAAGAAAACCACAAAGAAGATCACCATAAAGCCCATTCATCTTTCTTCTGATGAAGAACCTACTATTAATGTAGACACCACCATTCTCCATCAATCCACAAATCAAGGTTCTGTCATAGAACATCTTGAACAACACATGTGTGGTGTTGCATTTACCAACTCAAATCCAAATTCACCAAATCAATTTCCATCCATGAATCTCACAAATGATCCACCCGTCCATAAAACACAAAACACACAGGTCATTCACACACCCCCTCCCTCACTTGATCACATCTCACGAGTAAATCCACCTACATTCACCCCTGTTCAGAATGAGCCAATTGCTCATTCTGAAGAACAACAAAAATCACCTCACTCATCACCAATCAATGTCATGACTGAACAACAACATCTATCACCACAACCTGTCCCTGATCCACTCAACAGACCTCTAGTTTTAGAAGAGGTTCTTGAGCTTTACCAACACCTAACTAAAGCTGAACATCAAATATTCAAGGATTCCATCAATCTTGATGATGATATCATACCTCCAAATCTCAGCAAAATCAAAATTATTGAACTCAAAAGAAAGGAACCTGAACCAACCATTCCCTTTGACCCATCCTTATCCTTTTTCAATTCTGACTCTGAACCAAACCTTGAGCTGCTAAATAATGCTATAGGTATTAGACTTAAGAGGTTCAAACAAAGAGAGGAAGAAGCTCTTATCTTCCCCTCTGATATGGATGCTGAGGTCAGGAAATTAGAGTACTTGTTTGGTAAATCCTTAAGAATTCTCAGTACTCATCTGAAGGATAAGATTAAGGGTAGAGGAGCAAACACTGTACGTGAACTATTTGAGATTGCTGAGAGGACATGTGCTCCAAGGCTCACATTCTTCAACCATGAAGAAGAATGTCAGAGGTTAGCCTTTTTAGCTGCTGTTGATGAAAGTATGAGAAGATCTTTTGATGAAGAGCAGGCTAGGATAGCTGCTGAAATGGAACGTCAGAGGCTTGCTGAACAAGAAGCCTTAAACTTATTGGTTGATAGAGCTGTTCACATTGCTACCACTGAGACTAATAAGATTTTTGAGAATCAAAGAGCTGCAGAAGATACTGTTATGAATGATCAGAACCTTAGTAAACCAGATTCTGATAAAGGAAAAGCTCCCATTGTTGCTTCATCTACTCCAAGATCTCCACCAGTACTTGTCCAAGGCTCTTCTTCATCTGCTATACCCTCTGTTATGCAAGAAGCTCTGGATGTAATCAAGCATGACATAAGAGAGGAACTAAGAAATGAAATGGATGAGTTCAGGGCCGATATAAGAGAAGACATGAACAGATCTGGTGAAGCTACAAACAAGAAGATAGATGCAATGATGGAACTTCTTCTGAAGCTTACTCAACAGCAACCCAAACCTTAACCCTTATGTTTGAGCACTTGTTTTATTGTTAAGTTCTTGTGTAATTTTTGGATAATTTTCTTTTAATTCATATCTATATTATCCATATTTGTGTGTTTGTTATTTGCTTATATGTTTGTTTTATCTTTGTTTTTCAAAATTTAACTTTTCTATATACCATAATATTGTCTGGTACTCTTGAGATTTCTGACTCTAGTGAAAGATGCTGAAGAGCATCTTAGTATTTAAACTAATAAGCCTAGGATTTTCAAAACCTAAGAGTCCCTCTCATCAGTACTCCTGTTTACTCATGAAATAGCTTCTTAGTATTAAAGCCTGTTTAACAACGGGGCACCAATACCGAATGAGGCGTGTCTGGTAACTGGTGTTCTGACAATACTTATGTGGTATATAAAAAGAAAGCAAGCTTAAAAGAGAGAGAGATAGGTAGAGGAACAACTTTTATTATTAATAGAAAGATTCTTTATTACATATGATTGCATCTAGCCTAAGGCTTAGATTTAGAAGCCTCTGATTCTATACTCTTCAGTCTCTCTTTGAGAAGAGATAGTGCTTCATCAGCAAGCTTCTGAACCTCAGCTGGATAATCTGCTAGATTATCTTCATATGTCCATAAGAACTCTTCCAGATCAGAGCCCAATTCTTCCTCCTCTGACTCTGTTAAAATAAGTTCTTCCTTGTTTCTCTCATATCGTAGCCTGTTTTCTTCGCAGTGCCAGGGCTCTGCTCCCTTCTTGCTCTCTTCTTTTGAGCCTGAAGCATCCTTGGTAACCTGCCTTTCCATTGTATGTTTTTCTTTTGATGTTACTTGATTACTCTGGATGAGTAAAATGAGAGGAATCATCCCTTTTATAGTGTCATCAAGCTCTCTTGTCAGGACGGTTTTCAACACAATTCATTAAATGAATTTAGTTGTCATCACTTTTTGACTTGACTGCCTTGTTATGACGCATTTGACTGCTTGGTTTTCTGTGTCTTTTTGACTGATGCCAAAAGGGGGAGTAAGAGTAGCGTTGTTAAAATTAATGTTGATTCATTCATATACTGCTCAATCTGAAACTGTTATGTTAAATACATTATGAATCAATATCTATCTCTTATGATTCTTTCTCATTCTGTACGATTATTGAAAGGGGAGAAAATTTAAGAACCTAAAATAAAATTCATAGACAATGTCAGAAGAGCTTGCAAACCGCTTCTGAGCATTATCAAACTCTAAGAAGCAAAGCTTGCAAAACTATGCTTCTGAGAGTTAAATATGAAAATTTATTTTAAGTTAATAAATCAACTCTTAAACTGTTTTAATTAATTATGGATAAAACTTAGGGGGAGCTTACAAACCTACCCTTATGGATTATCAGACTCAGGGGGAGATTGCAAACCTTTGAAACCTGAAGTCATCATAATTAAATTAAATCAACAACAATTGAATTTTAATGCTTTGGTTTGTCATCATCAAAAAGGGGGAGATTGTTGGAACAAAGTGGGTCTGACTTGAACCTCTAATGTTTTAAGTAGTTTTGATGATAACAAGGTATTAAAATTGCAATTGGTATTACTAATGATTATTCTAGTGTGCAGAATTATAAGTCAAAATTCATTCAGAAGCACTATGAATAGTAGCAGAGAAGCCAGTCAAAACAAGCTCTGAAAGCACGACACTGTTCGTCAGAAGCTTAAATTTTGAATGCTGAAGAAAGTGACTCTGAGGATAAAACAAGGCTCTGAAGGACTCAGAAGCTAAAAGACCTCAAGAAGCTATGGCAACAGCATCAGAAGAAAAAGGAATTTACGTCACTCAAGAGCTGACCTATATAGAACCAATGATTGAAGAACAATCCACTTCAAGGCTCTGTCACATCCACAGGAAGGAATATTCGTTGGTACAACGTTAACCTTATCCATAAGTGGAGCGCATTTGAGGATTGTACTATCGTACTATTATTACTCAAAATGGAGGAGTGATAAATTGAATAGCTAGGTAGTGGAATTGGAATTCCTTACCAAAGAAGGCAATATACAGCTATCAATTGTACGAGTAAATTCCAGCTGGCACCTCTCTCTCTGCAACGGTCATCATCTTCCTCCAAGTATAAATAGAAGACTCAAATGGAAGAAATGACTACTGTTCCTACTACTGTTCTATTACTGCGTTCAAAGACTAAGAAGCATTCTGACATCATATTTTAAATCTGTCATTCTAAGTCTTAGAACAAATTGAGTTGTATTTTGTAAACACCTCTGATAGTATATCAAGTGTTCCTTAACATTCATTCTTATTCTTAAGTTTGTTTGAGAAGTCTCTTGTTAAGTTTAACTTGAGCATTTGAGAAGTCTCTTGTTTAGTGAAACTTGAGCACCTGAGAAGTCTCTTGCAAGTGTGCTTGAGCAATTTGTAATCTTTAGTAGATTATAGTGAAAATCTCTTGTTAGTAACAAGGGGACTGGAGTACTCTCGATTTGTGAGGGGAACCAGGATAAATTCTGTGTCTTTCTTTCTCTCTCTCAGCATCCTTTCGTTAATTTGTGTTTTTATCCGCTGCATACTTAGTCGCTATTAGGCAAAAAGTTTTAATTTTTAAAACACAATTCAACCCCCCCTTCTTGTGTTTTTCCACCTTCACATTTCTTTGGCCAAATGCTGACTGCTACAATTTGTTGTGTGGCTAGTTTATTAAAAAGATATATAATTGTTGTAAGGCACCAAGTATTTGTAATGATACACATGAAATAAACAAAACTCTTTGCCTTCCAATACATGGTTTTATATTATTTTTCTCTCTCATATTCCTTTCACTGTTTATATGATACAACTCTAAGCTAGCAGCATAAACTAGAAAATTTCACTGTTTCCACTTTTAAGCAGCTTGGAATGGATTCTCACTTTAACTATAGGTATTTTTTTTTTGGTTGTGTTGTGTACCCTCAGGTATCTATGGGAAAGGGGTCTTAATCAATCACTCTCCAAACAAATTGAGATATCCACCCCACTATTGCAATTTAGATGTCGGTTGCGATGTAAGTAAAATGTAATAAAAAATTGTTCCATCCAAAAATTAAACTTGTTCTCCCGAAAAATTAACATTTTCTACAACAAAAGTCAGTTTTGGAAGTCATAATTAAAAAAGTTCATGAGTAGCTTGATTACAATGCTTTGATTTAATAAGTGTAACTTTTGTAAGTGATTAATTACATAATTTTTATTTATTAATCTTCTAATTTTTAGTGGAAGGTAACACTAATAATTTAAAGCTTCACTTTCACAAAGAAATAAATAAAGTATGACAAAATTGTTCCACATAAAAATTAAATTTGAATTTTTTCCATTTCAGTTTATTGTAGACTTGTAGTCATAGTCATTTATTCTTTGAAAAAGATTCGTAAAATTGGAACTCTACTCATTTGTTATTTACAATGTTTATCAATGAGAAGATTCATATTAATTAGACACATGATTAGAATCAGAAATCACAAATATAAGTCTATTCTGAAAGAAGCAAAAGCAAATTATTCAAACGGGATTATTATGCCTTCAGTGAGCCTTGGCGCCAAATCTTTGAACTTCCATCACACTTTCTAACTAATTAAACTAACTAACTAACTAATCAATTCACTCACCCATTGCAAAATCTTTCTCTCTCGTCACTCTCTCTCACTCTCTCTCACACAATTCTCAGTTCACAAACAGAACCACCACCATGTTTAACACCTTCACTTTCTCTCTCTACCTTCTTCTCTCTCTCCTCCTAACAACCACCACCACTTCTTTACCTACCATCGGCGTCACATACTCCACCACCACCACAACCGCTCAATCCCCAACACCACCATCACCACCACCACAAGACCGCATCACCACCGCCATGCAAAATCTCAAGCTCACCTCCCTCCGTCTCGAAGAACCAAATCCAACCATCATTCGCAGTCTTCTCTACACCAACATCTCTCTCTTCCTCACCATTCCAAATTACATGGTTAACCCTATCGCTAACAATCGCTCCATCGCACGTGCTTGGATTTACACTCACGTGCTTCCTTTCTACCCTCGCGCCAAAATCACCACCATCTCCGTCGGTAACGCTTTCCTCGACGTGTATCCTGAATCCATCAACAATCTTCTCCCTGCAATCACCAACGTACACGTGTCCCTCCGTGATCTCGGTATTCGTAAGATCTCTGTTTCAACTTCGTTTTCTTTCGTAACAACCGTTTCTTCTCCGTTTCCACCGTCTTCCGCCACATTTCAAGAACCTCCCGGCGTTAACCTAATCGGTCCATTACTGCAATTCTTGAGCGATACGAATTCTTCGTTCTTGATTAATCTTTACCCTTACAATCTGTACCGTTTACGACCGGAGATTCCTCTCGGAATCGCGCTTTTTCAAGAACATCCGTTTAATTTCCGCGACGATTTCACTACCGGAGTTCGTTACCGGAATTTGTTTGACATTATGGTTGACGCCGTCGTTAGTTCAATGGCGTTCGCCGGATACGAAACGATTCCGGTGATTGTTACTGAAACGGGATGGCCTAGCGCAGGGAATGAGCTTGACGCGAATTCTGGTTATGCGGAGATTTATCTGAGAGGATTGGTGAAGCATTTGAAGTCCGGTGCCGGAACGCCGTTGTTGAAAGACGGAGTGAAAGCGGTTTATCTTTACGAGCTTTTTGATAAAGACGGATCGGGTCGAAATTGGGGGATTCTGTACCCGAATGGTTCAACGAAGTACCGAATCGATTTCTCTGAAGCTTCACGTTCGTGTTTGATGAATTGGATTAACGTGGCTTTGATTTTGGCGTTGATCGTTGTAGAGGTTTGTTGCATGGTTATTGTTCATTAGTTTTACTTAATTCTCTGTTAATGCTGTTTTAGATTGTGTTTAGTCACTAATACTAAGTGATTAACCAGTTAATTAGTACTTGTAATTGTGATTAATAGTTTTCATATATTGTTATGTAGAGAGAGTTGGATTAAAATCTTCATTTTGTTTGTCTTCTAATATTTTTTTATGTTTCCAACATCGCCAAAAAAAAAGCCTATATTATATTTGTGAATGTTAATGGCCCTTGTTTTGTTAACCCAAAATAATTATTAATGTAATGAGTTCATTGGTTCAAAAAATATTAAAAACACGAGCATAAGTCATAAAATTAGAGTAATTTAATTATGGATTACTTTGTCTTCTTTATGAGTCAAATATAAAAGCTGTCAAAAAGCTTCTTTAACACCAAATTTGATCGTTATTAGAGTTTAAAATCTACAAGCTGAGATTTATTTATTACTAACTTAAAACCTAACGTGATAAGCTGAGTTATGAGATTTATTTCATAGTGTATGTTGCTATACAATGTCAACAAAGGTCCCATAAATGATAAGTTGTTGCCAACATGCATGCACAATTTGATCTGGTAAAGTTAAAATATTTTTTCAACCCAAAGAAAAATCCATTCCTTAATTTGTGACTTGTGATAAAATACTAATCACTCACTCTAATTTATGCGCTTTTAAAATACTCATCACTCACTCTATAATACTGCAATTTTAGATGAGCACAATGAAGAATACTAACGATTAAAAGCTATAATGCCTATATGAAAATAGCAAAAGTAATGGATTGAAATATGAAATATGAAATATTGAGGGTGAAGTAAAGAATCCAGATGTATTATACGAAAAATGATTTCTAGACTTGATTAATTATAGAAAATTGGTTTTGATAGTATTTTGTTTTACACAGAATTAAGAGGAAAACAAATGGAACCCAATGTAAATCAATTTTAAGGGAAAAATCCATTTGGGATTAGGATTCAAACCAAAACGATGGATAAAAAGATGTTCATTCATAATCTTAAAAAAGAAAACTATTCTATTCAAAGATACAAAAAGATCAAAAAATTAACTTCCATAATGCATCTGCTTCTAGCCACGGGCTCCTATCATCTGCAAATATAACCAAAACGCAAAAAATAAGCATGCAATTTCAAAGTAAATAAGAACAAGAGGATGATAGAAGGGCCTTGTTATCATACATTTTTGGTTATCATCAAGAACAAACAAGTAAACACTATTTACCAAAACTGGTGTGAAAGCTAACAAACAGGAAATCTATCTTACCCCGTAAAAAAGAAATGAAATTACAACATTTTGAAAAAGGATTAAGAGATAAGGGATGAAATAACCAGGTACCAATTATACTATCATCAAGTACAAACAAGTAAACAACAAATTCAAGCTTAACACTTTTACCAAAACTAGTGTGAAAGCCAAGGACAAACAGAACCGCTATCCTACTATGTTAACAAGAAATGAAACTATAACATTTTGAAAAAGGATTCAGGAAAAAGGGACGAAATTATAAGCCAATCATATTGGAGAGCATCTACATGGATAAACAAATAGCCTTAAGAAGAAAGATTTTTAGCTTCCTGGAAACAACTTTTGTAAAATTAGGTATCCAAGAAGAACAGTGTACAATTTTCTTCATCCAGAAAGAGAACAAAACAGGCAATTTTAATTCTTTTGAAAACAGATATAAGATGGACAGAATACAGAAAAAACATAAGGTGAAGGCTGGAGCAGAACAAATTGAAACTGTAAGCCAATATCATTGGAGAACATCTCCACAGATTTAAGGAGAAATCTCAAGCAGAAAGGCTTTACATTTGATATACGCACAGATAAAATCCTGGAAACAATTTTTGTTAAACAATGTTAACAAGAAGAACTAAGTGCGATTTTCTTTTTTACCAGAAAATAATAAAAAGATCAATTTTCAAGTATCGAATGTGAAGTGGATGGACAGATTACATGGACTATTTCAGTTAACAGGAAAGTTGTGAACAACTAGATCTGTGAGCCAATTACATTGGAGCGCATCTCCATAGGTGTAAAGAGAAGTCTCAAGCAGAATGGTTTTTCACTTGATATACGCACAAATAAAATCTTGGAAACAACTTTTGTTAAACAATGTTACCATGAAGATCGAAGTGCGGTTTTCTTTAGCAAGAAAATAAAAAAAAATCAATTTTCAAGTACCAAAATAAGAAATGGGATAGACAGATTAAGTAAACTATTTCAGATTAATGACAAGGGTCATGAACAACTAGATAAAACTGTAAGCCGAATACATTGGAGCACATCTCCATAGATATAAAGAGAAGTCTCAAGCAGAAAGGTTTTACTCTTGATATACGCACAGATAAAATCCTGGAAACAATTTTTGTTAAACAATGTTACCAAGAAGAACTAAGTGCAATATTCTTTAAGATGTAATTTTAGGTATACTAAATAAGAAACAGGAAAGACAGATTTGGTATACTATTTCATTTTAATGAGAAGAGTCGTGAACAACTATATAAATATGTAAGCCAATTACATTGGAGCACAACTCCATAGATTTAAAGAGAAGTCTCAAGCAGAATGGTTTTAGACTTTATATACGCACAGATAAAATCCTGGAAACAATCTTTGTTAAATAATGTTAACAAGAAGAACTAAGTGCAATTTTCTTTTCCCAAAATAACAAAATATCAATTTTCAAGTATTGTGCACAGAAGTAGGATGGATAGAATATATTGCCAAAAATGTGACACTTAAGGGATTACTGTTTTCACTAGAGAGAGCCTAACAATATTAACAATCAGTTTTAAGACGTTCAGAAACAAAAAACTCAATATTATGATCAATTTAACATATCCTCTAAAATACATCATCAGAATAGCACAATGCAAAGACTAACTAAGATGACAAAAATCAATGGATAAAAAACTAGACTGTACAAACCAATTTAAGAGAAGAGCCAGAAATTGGGAACCAATGACCGAGTCATTTCAGTACTTAATATCTAACTTAACATTAATTAATAGTTTTAACTGTTTGTCTTGCTTAAACTAAGATATCAGTTTTCAAAGAAGCATATTAATGCAACATAGTATATTGAGAATGAAAAAGCATCAATAAAATGGCAAATTTACCTTATATGTTGCTTGGATACATAAATACTCTAACCCTGGCTCCCTGCACAAACAGAACAACAAAACATTCAGGAACCATAAAAAAAGTTGCAGGAAAAAAATATCATTTCAATGTCCTAAAAATTACCATTGATTTTGGTGGCAGATTAGACGTGAACTTTGCACGGACTATTCCACTGTTACCATGAGGCCTATTAACCTTTCCCCAAATGCATCGATAGTGGCTACCGTCCTTCTTTACCTTGGCCTTATAAATGTATGCTATACGCTTCCCAGCATACCATGCAACCTCTTCCTTGGTGTTTACTCCCTCAATCTGAACTAGAGAGGTGTTTGGGTACTGATTTGACTTGGACCTAAAACAACATTACCAAACTTAGCACAAACAACAAAGTCCAACTACCTAAATCAATATCAAAATCCATACAATGTTTCGATAAACAGCTTATTTTCAGCTTATAGGACAAGCACTTATCATGATAATCACTTATGAATAAGCTTACATAAGCTATTTCTATAGCAACAAATAAAATTAAATTGTTTTTATATTTATTATATGTTGTTTTCATAAGCTATCTTGAAGAACTTATGAAAATAAGCTGAAAAATGTCCTAAGCTATTTTTATTAGTTCTCATAAACAGTCTCACGAAATTACCTCTTGTATCCAAGGACTGTACCCCTGACATAAAGCCTGATTAAACACAAGATCAAAAATGACAACATTAGCAAACATTCTTAAAAATCACAAATCAAATTCATTAATTCTAATTAACACTGCATAATGTGTTGTTAATAATTAAACCTAGCTCAAGAGCATATTAAACACTAATGCGTGTAGAAGAAGGGTAAGATGAGAAACCTAATGCGTTCTCCTTGTCTTCCTTTAACCATTTTCGGTACCGGCGGCGATGTGGAAGCTCGGCAGAAGCAGGACAAACTGATTTTGGTTGCAGGGTTCTTATAGACGATGGATCAAACGGAGTTGGGTCAGTTAGGGTTTTTCTGTTAGGCCCAATCAATTAATTGGGCTTTTCTTACTTTCCCTCTCCTTTTTCTGGATTGAAAAAACATTTTTTGCACCCCCAACACTCTTTTTCACCCCCTCACATTCCGTTTTTACCCATGTCGCCTCTCTCGCTACTTAGGAAGTGAGTGTGTAAAATTGCAAAAATGGGAACACCGCAGTTTGCATCCTAGGATGCGAACCTTAAAAAAGTAAAAAAAAAGTTGTCATCTTCACCATTTTTAAAGTGTAAACTGAATTCGCTCTATAAGTAACGAACTATAAAAGAGTTCGCACTCTAAGTAGCGAGTATCAATTTTTTCCACTCAAACTGGACGTCAGCACCCCCCATAGATGAAAAAATTATGGAAAAAAAGAGTTCACTCCCAAGGATGCGAACTCTTTTTTTCATAATTTTTTCATCCATGGGGGGTGCCGGCGTCCAATTTGAGTGTAAAATATTGACATTCGCTACTTAGAGTGCGAAAAGTGCTTGCTTTCTAAATGACGAGGGGAGTATTAAGGTCATTTCAGGGGGTGAAAGAGGATACCCGGGAGGTGCGAAAACTAAATCTCCTAATATTATTTCTTGTTTTTTGATATTTGATAATGAGTATATATACATAGGGTCTCTAAATTTAAAAATATTTTTTAATAAACCCTATAGAAATGAGCCACTTTGCACTTATTCAGATTTAATTTATAATATCGATATTGTTATGCTGAACACTTCCATCTGGATTTGAATTCAAAATTTTGGTGTTGTGTGAGAGTTTTAACTTTAAACAAGTGGTCACAAGTTTTGTGGGTTACATGTGCCTCGTTGAAGTTAGGTGATTAATTTGGTTGATTTGGAAAGTTCAAAATAATCATCTTTTTTAATATATGGAGACTAATATCGATGTGATTGTTGATTAGATGAAGATTCATATTTGGTGGTGGATTAAAATAAATTTCGTAGGTTTTGATTATAATTTAAATTAAATTTCTTTTAGTTTTGTGTTACCATGTTAGATATACGGACTTTCCATTATTAATAGTAGTGATTAATTTTTATCGGAGAATTTGTGAAGCACATATATTTGTAAATTCATTAAGTCTTCGATTTTTTCAAATAATTTGTTATTTAAACAAAACTATTAGTCACTTGAATCCATTTTTTTTTTTTTGACACAAGCAAGATTAACTCATTTCATTAATAATGATAGGTTCAATACATAGAGGAACATTATGAAAAAACATGCGCCTAGACCAAGAACATGCCGCCATAGCTAAAGAATGAGCCACCATGTTCGCTAGACGCTTCGTGAACTTAACCTCAAAGTTCGAATGGTTTTGTAATAACAACTTTATAGATGAAATAAGAGAGCTCCACTCCGAGTTTCCTTGATGTTTTGAAAGCACGACGTCAATAACAACTTTGGAATCGCTTTCAAAAATAATATTGGACCATCCTCGTGCTAAGGTAACACGCATAGCTTCCAATAGTGCCAATGCCTCGCCTTCAACGACTGAAACTTTGCACCTGCATAAATTCGAACCTGCTGCAACAAAACAACCAGCAGAATCACGAACACACCAGCTCTAGGCCACGACATTCTGAGTTTGAGAAAAGCTAGCGTCAACATTACATTTCCACCATCCCGCCTGCGGTTTTTGCCAACGAAGGTTCTGGTTTGCTTGATCTGCGCGGCTGGTATTGTGCCCCGTAGCAGCAGGTAAAGTCATGTCAGAATTACCACCAGAAACAACACTATTGTCCTGTAATAAATCGATCGCACACCATTCTCCAATCATGTGACCAGCTCACTGTGCAACTTCCTTCGCCGGGTCTCTAACTCCATTCCAAACCCAATTGTTTCTATGATTCCATATGCACCAAATAACCATAGCAAAGTGACCAACTGTGGATATTGATTCAGTCCTGCATAAATCAAAATTTATGTTTTTCACATCATTAGAAGCATGTGATCTTGGCTGAATAATATCTCCCAGACCTGACTCATGCCACACTAGTTGACTCTCCCGACACCCAAAGAGAATATGCCAATCATCCTCGTCGTTATTAGCACACAACGGACACTCACTCGGGCACGGCACATGCCTTCCCCTTAAACGGACCCGTGTCGGTAAACATCCGCGACAAATTCTCCATAGTAAGTGTTTTGTTTTCGGGGGTGCAGCAGCTCTCCAAAGAGCGGTCCACTCTCCTTCCATTCGTAGGCTATTTTCCATCGCCTTGCTCTTTATATAATTGTTATAGCCGGACTTCACCGTATAGCTTCCATGGTTGTCAAACTTCCAAACCAATTTATCCTCCTTAACCTCCTCAAACAAGGGAATGTTTAGAGTGTGCTCCGCCACAGGTTCTGAGAACAGCAACTTGACTTTATGGCTATCCCACATTTTAGTACCTTGTAATAACAAATCATTCACAAATAAATCGTACATACTTTGGTTTTGAGGGGATTGCACCCAAAGCTCATCTCCCCCACGAAGCCACGGATTACTCATAATCTTGATCTTACTCCCATCACCAATCTTCCACCTACAACCAATAGAAAGCACATCACGAGACTTCCACACGCTTCGCCAAACATAACTAGGATTGTCACCAAGTTTAGCATGACAAATAGAAGATCGGGGGAAATACCTAGCCTTGAAGACTCTTGAAACTAATTTATCCGGCTCAACCACAAATTTCCACGCTTGTTTTGCAATCAAGGACATGTTAAAAGCATGAAAATCACGGTAGCCCAACCCACCGATAGCTTTGGGTTTCGCCAATTTTTCCCAAGCTAACCACCGGATACCTTTATTGTTAGAACCACCACCCCACCAAAAAGCATTAATCATTCTCTCAATGTCGGAAATAATAGAATCCGGAATCAAAACAACACTCATGATATAGGATGGAATAGCTTGAAGGACTGATTTTATCATAACATCCTTACTCGCTTTAGAAAGAGCTCGCCCACGCCATGAGTTGATTCTCTTCCAAATTCGATCTTTAATAAAACCAAAGGTTGCTTTTTAAAGATCAAGCAATTAAACATTTTAATAAAACATTTTAATAACTTGATAATTAAAAAACAATAAAATTTACTACTCCCTCCGGTCCTATATATAAGAAACATTTTACTTTTTAGATTGATTGTAAACTTGATGTATTTAGACTATATTATTGTCTACATACATTGATTTTACAATGAATCTAAAAAATCAACTTTTTCTTATATATAGGATCGGAGGGAGTATTAACCAGTACTTGAGAATTCTCCTATAGTTATTATGTGAATTACACGAGAATTTTGTTTGACCGTCATGTATTATTATTACACAAGGATTTTGTTTGACCACAAATTACAAAGAATGTTCCAAAGTAATCATTACTAATAATTAATTGAAAAGCAAAAACCCCGAGTCAAAATTTTGTACCTTTTCAATATATTGAGGTTGGCGTATTGAGGTTTGGCTTAATCCCCGTGAATATTTGAACTCAATTCATCTAAACTTTTTATTTTTTTAAAAAAACAAACTATTGCCTAAAATTGTATATATCAAGAAATATTTTTCTCTTTACAATGAAAGGAAAACTTGTGGACTCTTGATCAGTTATAAAAGAATTATATTTACCTTATTTTGAAAAGAAAAAAAAAAAACCATAAAAAGCTGGCTATAGGCTATAGCACACAAACTAAAAACATGAGAAACATAGAGATTTTATAGCCTAATATTCCGCTCTCATGAAATATAGATAAACCATTTAACTATACAAAAGCCTCACCAAACACAAAAACAAGAAAAACCAAAGTCCCTCCAAATTAACTTCATCCACTTAAACCTATGGTTAAATTTTTTGTTCCTCATTACCTCTCCCACTCTTCTTCATTCAATCACATTAATTCAATTTCAGTATATCTCAATTAATTAATACTTAAAGTTCTTCATGGCACCAAGGAGGGGCCTATTAGATGGAGTTGAAGAACATTACGGATTAATGTCTCCTGGTAGTACCAAAGACATTTTTCATATAAGACGTAAAATAAGATTTTGGCAAAGGAAGCTAAAGCAACGACATATATTTGGGGGATTAATTGTTCTTATTTTTATGTGTGTACTTATCAAGTTTATATTGTTGAACATGTTTTTTCGTCAGCTAGAATTGGATCCTATGATTCATTCAAACGTTGTGGAAGATCATAAACCTTCACCAAACAATTTGTCGGTAAATGAAAAATTTATTCATGACATTTGTATCATTACCATACATTATTGATTACTTTATCTTCATATCATTGTAGCACTCATATTTGCATAAATATATTTGTCTCAGAATCATTATGTGCATTAGTCTCAAGTAGTTACTATACCTAATGTTCTTTCTTAAGCACCAAATAATTTAAGTAGTTGCTAACCAAATTGAGTGCAGGACTATAACATATTTCTTGTTTTTCATCAATGACCCAAAAGCATCAAAATGACTTCAACTCCCCAAAAGTGACAACATCAATTTACACCCATCTTAAATATGTTTTGTCATACCTTTCTAGTTAGAACACAATTAATGAGGAGATGGTTGATGTTCTCCATCTCCCTAAAACACAAGGCACAAACTAAATCATGAGGATTATGAATGATTCCTTTGTTAGCCGAAACTTCTCTAGTTGGGAGTCTAGCTAATAACAACGCCGACCAAAAATACTCACCTTAGACGTAATATCATTCAATCATAAATTTTGAATAGCAAGCAAAATATCATCGTCCAAATCCTCCTCCACCAATCAATCATGAAGGAAACTGTATGTCGAATTTAGGGTAAATATCCCGAAATTTTCCGGTATCCACTTTCTTCAATCTTCCCTTTCCATATTCCATACAAGGGCGAACATCCTCCAACAACAACCTCATTTCTGCCTCTACTGCGGCTTCCGCAGTTGACTAGCGGTTTTGTCCAGAAGCACCCCCAATGCCATTCATCGACAGCCCAGTAACCTATTTTTGCTATTACGGCGTCGTTTTAGCAAATAACGACAGAAAAGCGAGCTCTAAGGGGTCCAAGCCTAGCCATTTTTCCTTTAAAACCATCTCCCAAAATATTGTTAACATTATGAGAAAACAAACAAGCATCCGATACACCTCCAATCATCATAACATCACGCCACCATAAGGAAGTCTTCACATTAGGTACTAAAGCTTCGTTTTGCAAAAAACAAACTGGCAAAGATTCATATCGATGGGTCAATAAATCATGCGATAAAGCATTAGACTCATTCAAGCAACACCATTTCTATTTATTCAATAAAGCCAAATTAAAAAGCTCAAGATTTTTAACCCACCAATTGACCTATATCTTTGGGCAAGTAAATACTATCCCAACCAATATTAGTGGACTTGTCTATATTTGCCACGGATAGCTTGGGCCCGAATTAATATAAATAACTAGAGAAAAAAAGTGAGAATTTATTCTTGATGTATAGTATTTTTCAAGGTTTGAGTTTGACTAATACAGATTTCTATTAGTGCCAACATAAAGTTGTAAGTGTTTGAATTGGTTTACTTTTTCAGTTTATATGAAATAATTTATGCAAATAAAATAAGTTTTATGTACTTTTATAAACTTTTTTTTACTCATATTATAAGCTTTTTAAGATAATTTATTTTTGCGTAAAAAAAATATAATTTATGAAAAAAAAGCATATATAGATACAATTTTTGCTGGTGAAAATTTATGACTTAACATAAAAATTTATTTATTTTACATAAGCTGTTTTTATAAGCTAAAAAATAAGTCAAATCCAAATAGATCTTAGCTTTTTTTTGGGTACAAAGCCCTTAGTGTTTTTCTCCTAGCTTGATTTATATCCCGTTTGGATTAACTTATTTTTGAGCTTATGCAAACAACTTATGCAATATAAATTAAGTTTTATGTGATTTTACAAGTTCACACTAGTGGAAATTATATTTTTATAAGCTATTTTATCATAATCTACCTTGATAAACTTATAATAATACATAAAAATTGTATCAGCTGTTTGCATAAGCTCAAAATTAAGCCAATCCAAACGAAGCCTTAGTCCTTTCGTCTGTGTGTGCTTAATTTTCATATATTTTATTATTATTATTCAAATGTGATCACTACTAGCATAATTTAATTTGGTTTTACATGTAGAATGTGATGCTAGTTTTCCTCTAATATTTGTTAGATAGACTCTCGAAATTTGGAAGCATCCTAACAGTGACAATTACTACAACTGCATGGAACGAGAAAAGAATGACACACGTGCGTCCAAATTAAGCTCTTTATTGCTCAAAATTAATTTGAGTAAAATTCGATATAAGTGATTCTCATGACTCTGCTATTCATCTGTGTATAACTAGGAAGAATTTCTATTATACAGGAAATGGAAGCACCACAAATGGCTATCTTTTGATTCACGCCAATGGAGGATTAAATCAAATGAAAACCGGAGTATGTACGCAATCATAAATTTATAAATTTATAGTTTCACTTTTTTGTGCTCTTTCTTTTGGAGAATTAACAATACATTTTTCTAAATTTATTTAAACAATTTGATTGCATTTTCATAATTTTGAAGCAGTTAGACCATGATTTTAATAGCTTATTGGTTTGATGTCCAATTCAACTTTTAAAACATTGATTCCAACTTCTTTTTATGATTGTGTAAAGTTAATGTGGATATTGGACTTAAACCCTCTTTGTAATAAAAAAT